>OY744539.1:77106043-77131043 GCA_963556195.1 Sepiola atlantica | reverse complement strand
CTTAGAAACTAAGTTACATCGTAGGAATCTAGTAAAAGGAATAAACACCTGAGCAGTATCACTAGTAAGATATTGTGGAGCATTCATAGGCTGGGTCAAAAAATACCTTAGGCATATTGACAAGAAGACTATGAAACTAATGACCATACACAATACCTTATACCCAAAGGATGATACTGACCGACTCTATGTAAAAAGGGAAGACGGGGGAAGATGACGGATAAGTATAAGAGATTGTGTGAATGACACAAAAAAGAATTAGAAAACTACATAACTTAGAACACAGAAAGGCTAATAACCGCAGCAAGAGACACTGCCAAATTGTACAATACAGGGAACAGAGAAATGATAAACAAGACGAGAAAAGAACAGTGGGGACAGAAACAGCTACATAGACGATTCATAAGATTGACGAGAGAAGAGACTCACGAAAACACATGAACATGACTACGAAAAGGAAACCTTAACAGACAAACGGAATCACTGCAGAAAATAATGCGAATGGATGCAACTATATTAAAGCTAAGATAGACAAAACACAGGAAAACAGCAAATGTAGACGCTGTGGACAAAGAGATGAAACAGCAACTCACATAATAAGTAAATGAAGTAACCTTGCTCAAAAGAATATTAGAACAGAGACGACTGCGCGGGAAAGTAATATACTTGGAACTATGCAAACGATTGCATTTTGAACATGCAGACAAATAGTACAAACACAAACCACAGACAATACTGGAAAACGAAAATCACAAAATAATCTGGAACATGTAGGTACAAACAGCTAAATCCATCTAAGCAAGCAGACCGAACGTCATAATAGTTTACAAGTAAAAAAACACCCTGCCAAATTATAGATTAAATCGACCCAGCAAACCACAGAGTAAAGATCAAGGATACAGAAAAACAAAGCAAATAATCGGAACTTTCCAGAGAACTAAAAGGAATATGGAATATAAAGAAAGTCAATATAATACCAATAATCGTAGACCTAAGAACAGTTCCGAAAAACATGAAAAAAAGTAGGAGAAATTGGAATCAAAAGGCAGACTGAGACGGACGGCAATTATGAAAACAACTGAAATCTTGAGGAAAATCCTCGAATGCGGAAATCAACCCGCATAAACTACGAACACTAACCAGTCACATGTAAGTTTCAACAGAAATTAAACAAAAGCAGGGTTGAAGACCTAATGAACTCTAGGGAACTGAAATTGCAAGAAATTATAGAAACTGTCCCCTCAAAAAATGCCATTAGACTCGGCTGATAGCACACACGATAGTTGTGAAGGGTCAAGAAGGATGGGAAGACCGATAAGGGCGAGCACTTACCAGACATCCACTGGGATAGTGTTGAAAGTACTGGGACCTTGGGGAGTCTTATTGCTATCTAAATCCCAGTGAACACCAATGGTCGTTGCAAGTGAGAAATCAATGGTAATCGACTGTTGCGATAACGCAAAGTCATTTACAATAGCTATAAAAAAGGTAGAGAGTACAGAAAACCTGGGGAGACTTGTTCTCACTCAGATTCCAGGAAACACCACCGGTTATTATAAGTGGACAATCACTTATGATGACGTATATGAAACTCTTAGTGAGTAAAAAAAAAAAAAAAAAAAAAATGATGATGATGATGATGATGATGATGATGATGATGATGATAAAATTAATAATAATAATAGTAGTAGTAGTAGTAGTAGTAGTAGTAGTAGTAGTAATAATAATAATAATAATAATAATAATAATGATAATGATAATGATAATAATAATAATAATAATAATAATACCACCACCACCACCACCACCACCACCACCACCACCACTACCACCACCACCACCACCACCAATAATAATAATAATAATAATAATAATAATAATAATAATAATAATAATAATAATAATAATAGGCTCTATGATTATTGGGTATAATTCCAACCACTTGAGCACGAATGATCTCTTGAGATTCCGGTAGTAATTCAATTAAGCATGCTTAAAAAATATCCAATAATCCTCTTCGGGAGCCAGACTAAAAGTCCTCTTTTAAACGGATTTTTAGGCAGTAATAAAACAACAAAAAAAACAAAAAAACAAACAAAAAAAAACAAAAACAAAACAAAAACAAAAACAAAAAAAACAACGTATTATGAGACTTGAAGATAATTGCTACAGTTTTCCCGCCCAACAATGTCACTTATTTCCGACGTCATTACAATCTTATCTGTAAGTAATTAAATGGCGCGAGTCTCGTCCGTTTGATTGTCTATTAACAACATCAACAATTAAAGAAGTAAAGAGAAAGAAAGCGAGCATTGCAATTAAAAGGCGAAAACAAGACAATTTGACGACATGTTTTTTTTATACGGGAGGAAATGCATATTACTGTCTATTAATCTAAGGTTTGGTTTGCTTTTGTTTCTTTGTATTACTGCATATCACCCCTTTTTAGGTTATTTAATACTGAAACACAATAATAACCCTAAAAAATTCTATTGTATACGATTAATTGAACAAAAGTTGCTATTTTTCTTAATAGGAAGAAATTGCGGTTTCATATCTTTCACAACAGTATTAGTCCAATAATGGTCGCATTAGATTAGACGAGATTTGAACACGATATAGCCGATTACGTAGTCCGCAACAGTATACACTCGGGCAATCACGAACCTTTATTAATCTAATCTATATTATCGTTCGGCATACTCTGTCTGTCTGTCTGTCTGTCTGTCAAACTAGCCGAATTTGGCATGATGAATCCTGAAAATGCCGAATATTTCAAAGACGAGTAGCGCTAATGCTACTAGTACTGTTAATACATAATAATTAACGTTTATAGGCTCCAAAATTTATCATCAGAATTCCACCAAAGTTGGTACTCAAGAAAACACCCTGTGGGTTGCTGACTGCGTCAGAAGAAAATGAAAATGATACGAAACTACTACTAAAAATGTACAGTTATAGCATAAATGTATACGCAAGAATTGTACTATATTTTGCATGAAGAGCCTTTGGCATGTCGAGTGTGTCACTACATACTATTACTACTACTTAGCACGTACCTTAGGGTGCCAATGTATCATAGGGGACAAATAATGATAATCATAATAATGATAATAATAATATACACTGCTGCTACTAATACTACTTCTACTACCACTACTATTACTAATAATAATAGTAATGATTATGATGCCAAAGCAATAAAATCTTAAAAGCTTTAAAATTATTCAACAGAATTGCAATAAATTTTGCATGAAGCGCCCTTGGGACGTTGCGTGTATTATAGAGAATCAATATTATACATCTATTACTAATTAAAGTCTTCTTTCTTCTCCTCTTCCTACTACTACTACTACTACTACTACTACTACTACTACTATTGTTATATTATGAGGGGCCGTATTTGAAAAAGGTGTACCTCAGCTAATATCGATTTTGACGGACGTCGACATTTTCTAGCTGGATGCATATCAGACTGACACAAACTTTGGGGAAACGAATCTGTTTTCCCACATATGAGTAACAGACAGGTGACCTTAAGATCAAGGTAACAAACAGTTCAGGCCAATAAAGGTCAGAATAGTGACAAACAGATCGAAACGCGATGACGTAGCTTGTTGTTGTGCGGACAGAAAGAAACGATAGTTTGAAAAGTCTTGCCATGGAGTTAGAAGCGAGCAGACGTGAAACGATGAGCTGAAACTTTAGTTAAGTTAAGTCTCGGATGAGACGAATATGAGAAATCCCCTCTGTCTGCCCGTCTAGTTTGTAACAGTCCTTCACTGTAGCAAGTTAATAAGTAAGAAGTTAAGACATTAAGATGTCACAGAAGTATAAGATTGTGCGGTATCTCTTCTCGACGTTATTTAATACAAAGAAAATCAATAAAACTCCCCCTGAACCTCTGAAAACATCCGCCTTAGATTCTTTCTGTCGATAAATGTAAAGATTTGTTCACAGCTACCACTATGACGGTCGTGAAGCCGAAGACGGGGAGGAAAGAGAAATCAACGCGGTCATAGAGAAAAGAGACACAGTGATTAGAACCACGGAGGCGAAGAAAGAGAAGACGAATCACGACGGCCAAGGAAAAGAAGCAAAGTAACAGGTAAATTTCGCTTTGATTTGTAGAGAACATTTGTATATGAGAAAAGAAAAATAAGTTGGAAAAACCACAGCACACACACACACACACATTGATACCCGTGAAAAGATATTAACGATGGTTAAACTTCCAACCCAGCACAGATTATAAAGAACACTTGATATGCAAAAGAAAAAAGAAATAAAAGAAAGGGGCAGATGCACGTAAAGGAAAGATTAGCGTATAACGATTGAAACACAAACACCAATACGAAAAAAGTGTGAAACACGCAACATTTTAAGGTCACTCGCAAACTCGCATGCATGATAAAGAAACACGACCACACCCCCACACATACGTTAAGGTAAAATACGCGAAAAAGCGTATATGTTATTCATAACATATACGCTTTTTCGCGTATTTTACCTTAACGTATGTGTGGGGCCGTGTTTCTTTAACTATGAAACAAGTAAAAAAGACAGTTTAAAGGCATGTGATCACCTTTAAAAAGACCGTATCGCAACACTATTATTATTATTATCATTATTATTATTATTATTATTATTATTATTATTATTATTATTATTATTATTATTATTATTATTATTATTATTATTACGTATTACACTACTACTAATAATAATACCATCCACTTAGAGCCTCTAATGCATTAAATTTAGTATAAAATGCCCTTGGGATTCGAGGTGTGTTATAAGTTTAAACAATAATATACTACTACTACTGCTGCTACTACTACTACTACTACGACTACTACTACTACTACTACTATTACTATTACTTCTAAAAGTGATAACAATAACAACCATATTTTTATATTTAAACAAAACTTCAGCATTACACATGAACTATACTAAAAGTTTCCTCTTTTCCACCATTAATTATAATTAAAAGACAAAACAAATCATTTGTATTTGAATACAATTGTTATCATCGCTGCTCTATAGTGTCGCTTATTTTCTATAGTATTGTTTCGTAGGTTGTTTAGTGTGGGGCGAGAGTGTCCGTTTGTTTCCATGTCTATTAACAAGAGTAACAACTATCGGAGAGGGGGCAAATAGGATAGTATAGCAATTAAAAGGCGCAACAAGGGCATGCATTTTGAAGACATGTTTATGCCAGAGTGAATACATACATGTGTTTATTAATCTGCGTGCGACCACATATCTCTGGGTGTTGTCATCTTGCTTGTTCGTACGTTTGTACTCTGTCACCGTGCACACTGAACCACGTCATAAATAGAGATGACCTAATGAATCTAGCGTCTATCCTCGTTTTATTAACGTCATATCCAATACCCCCATAATCGTCACCTCTAGTCCTCGTGGAGAGAGCGGGGAATAATATTCGGAAGAGAGGAATAGAGAGAGAGAGAGAGAGAGAGAGAGAGAGAGAGAGAGAGAGAGAGAGAGGAAGAAAAAGACAGAGAAGGAGTGTAAGTGAAAGGAAAGAGAAGAAGGGAAGGATGTAAAAGAGATATATTTAATAATATATATATAAAATACTAGCCCAAAGATCACAGGTGGTTTAATCTATATTATAATTTAAAAGGTTTTGTCTATATAGTGTTCACTTATAAGCTCCAACGCTATGGGTAACAACTGAACTACATTACATATGACAAACCTTTCCGATACCGGATACGTGTGTTGCATAAAATAAAATACTCGCAACAATGCAGCAAATTTGTCATATAGCATCTATGAAATACTGCGAATGTCATAGGCTGATACACATTTTCATTCTATAACCACTGCTGCTAATACTACAAACAATAACCACTTATAGGCTCCAAAGCTATTGGTAAGAATTGAACTGTATTTAATCATGAATAACCTTTGGAATACCGGATGAATGGATCGGGAAGAATCAAAACTATTGATTCGAATTGAACCTGTCTTTTCGTATGTCGCTCATTATGTGAGGAGAGTCTTCGTTCGTTTTCTTGTCGATTAACAAGATCACCAATTACGGAGAGAAACGATCAATAGGCGAGAATTGCAATTAAAAGGCGTCATAAAAAAGCAAGTAAAATTTGAAAACATGTTGATGCCGGCGGTAAAAGCATATATGTGTCCATTAATCAACATTATAATTTAACATTTTATGTCTGACCGTAAGCTCGAAAATGTCATGACGGAATTTCTCACACTTACACTACTCCTAATGATACTAAGCAAAAAAAATGTAATAATGCCACTACTGGTAATACTAAAAGCAACACACATGTACAGGCTTCAAAACTGTTCAGCAGAATTTCAGCAAATGTGGCATGAAGCGCCCTTTGCATGCGTATGTATCAACGGTGGTAAGTCAAAATGATACTACTACTACTACTACTACTACTACTACTACTACTACTAACAATAAACATCAATATTAAGTAGAATTGCGCCAAATGTGGGATTAAGCACTATTGGCATAACAAGGTTTGAGATGCAAAAGCCAATATTCTTCTTCTTCTTCGCCTCCTACTCTTCCTACTACTACCATAATTACTATTACTACTACTACTACTACTACTACTACTACTACTACTACTACTACTACTACTACTACTACTCTGATAATACAGAAGTCGCTACTTCACATAAAGAGGCTATCGGAAACGAATGAAGTATGTATGGGACATTTCTACCGACCACCATACATAGGAACAAAGGATAGCAGATCAAGCAAGACAGATCCTTAAGAGAGGGTGCTTCTCGGAGCTGGAATTAATGGAAATCAAACAAAAGATAAATTATATAACAGATCAAGAAACACCACTTGACGAACGCCTTACAGATAGAAGACTAGCAAAACACGAATACGGAAACTGAAGAGATCGAAGACTACGAAATCATAGATCTCATCGAGGCAGAAGCAAGAGAAGTGGAAAACATCAAAGGGTTCATGACCGACAATAATAAAGAACGAACATTGGAGAAATTAAAATTAGAAACCGAGAAAGTAAACAGACTCCTCGCGTACACCTCAACATATACTATCACAGACCTAAACAACTTGATGTATGCGGGGACAAAATCAATAAGCATGAAACTAAAAAGAGAGAAAAAAAACTGGCCAAAAGAATGGATCGACAAAGCCTGGATGTGAAATCAGACTGGAAACCTAGATTGATAAACTTCGAAAAGAAGCTAAAACCGTTAACAAGATGAAAGAAAACAGGAAATTATGGAAGAGTGGACATAATCTGACTCGCAAGGAAAGACTAAATAAGAAACATGAAGAACTAAAACAAGAGATAACAGCAATAGAAGGAACACTGAGACGATACAGATACAATTTAGAACAGTACAAACAAAACAAGACCTTTGAAAACAAGGAGTGCACGTTTACTAAAAATGTAAACGGAGAAAGAATAACAACAGAACAACCGGGCCCGACAGAGACCAAACACTTCTTGAGAAAGATATGGGAAAAACCTAAATACACAACAAAAAATGCAAAATGGCTGAAAACATGAATGATAAACAGAAATTAGTAAATAAATGATTAAGACAACCCTAAGGAAAATGGCAAACTGGAAAGCACCGGGCCACGATAGAATACATGCATACTCGTTCAAAAATATACGACCCTACATGAGAGGGTGTATTCACAAAACAGATGTACCAGAGTGGATGACCAAAGGAAGGGCAACGCTAATACAAAAAGACGGCAAAAGGAAATGATCCCAAGCAACTACAGACCAATAACCTGTTTACTAAAACTGTGGAAAATTCTAATGAAACAACTAAGATAACAAATTTACCACTCCCTGAACAATCGTGGGCTACTTCCCGAGGAACAAAATAAATGACGGCAAGGGAAAAGATAGAATGATGATCTGCTATATTTTAATCGAAAGATCCTAGATGATGTAAAAATCAGAAAAAAAGAACATATCCATGGCATGGATTGACTACAAGAAAGTCTACGACAGAACCCATCAAGCGTGGATAATTGAATGCTTAAAAATGTACAAGATACCCGACAGGATTATTAATCTCATTATGAAAGCAATAGGAATATGGAGACTAGAACTGTCAGCTGGAGGACAACACTTGACTGAGATAAAAATACAGAGAGGCATTTTCCAAGGAGACTCGCTATGATAACTACTATTTATCATAGTTATGATGCCACTCAACTACATACTTAGGAAATGTGATGCTGGATATAAGTTTACAGACACGGAACAAAAAATAAACCACCTGATGTACATGGACGACCTGAAGCTATTTGCAAAAGGCAAAAAAGAAACTGGAACAGCTGATAAATACGAACAGAATCTTCAGCCAGGACATTCAAATGGAATTTGGAATGGAAACGTGTGCACTGCTAGAGATGAAAAAGGGAAAAGTGGAGACAAAAGAGGGCAGGGAACTGCCCAACGAAAAGGAGATGAGTGTGCTAGGCGAACAGTATAGCTATTAATATTTGGAAGTTCTGAAAGTAGACACTATCAAATCTACAGAAATGAAAAGAATATCTGATACTAACAATGAAAACTCTTAGAAACGGAATTATATAGCATACACCTAGTAAAACGAATAAACACCTGGGCAGTATCACTAATAAGATACTCTGTACCATTTATAGACTGGACTAAAGAACTCAGGCACCTTGACCAGAAGACTAGAAAATTTATGACCATGCACAATGCCCTACACCCAAAAGACGATACGGATAGCCTCTACGTGAAAAGAAACAGACTAATGGAAGTTACAATAGGAAGAAAACAAAACCACAAGAAAAACACTACATGAACTCAAAGAACAGAAACTGCATGGAATTTTATGAACTGCCCCCAACCCTCACATCCAAAAAGTGATGGCACCAGCATCGGCTGATATCACACAAAATAGTCGTGAAGGTCAATATGGATGGGAAGACCGAGGAAGGAGAGCACTAACAAGACATCTACTTAAAGAGTGCGGAGGGTACTGGGACCTTGGGGAGTTTTATTGTCACTCAAATTCCAGAGGATACCAATGGTCGTTACCAGCCACGAGTGTTGGATTGGCATTAAAGAGCGAAACTTTTGATCCGCATGCGTTAAACTAAGAACAAGGAAGGAATGGCAGCGGTATGGTCATTCTGTGGTCACAACGGACATTGGTCAGTTCATGGATTTTTGTGACCCAGGTTAGTCTACAATTACATTGATCGATCTTGTATGAATGATGTTAAAATTTAAGTTTTAGAAATGTGGTCCCATCTTTGGATTTTCGATGTTGGCCGACGTGCGCGGAGATGACTCTCCACCATAGCATAGATAGAATTACGGGAAGAGTGCGAATAGAAAATATGTTTGTTCCACATTGAAGGGTTTGGAGTTAATTGGAGTTTAGGGGAACGCAGGTACGGGCGTCGAGGACAGATATAACCATGGAGGGGTCGATTTAAAGTGCGTACCGTGTTTGAGTAACCTTGGAAAAATTAAAATAGTACGTGGACCTGGTTGTATAATCCGATGTTTTCCGGGTGCGGTGTTGGAAGTAACCTTTCACCATACTGTGTAGTTAGAACCATGGGATGAGATCCGCTACGATGGGAAAGGGGTTGGGAGCTAGAAAGACAGGTGGTGGTTCTCGAACATTCTCGCCGAGAGTACTGAAGTGTCCAAAACGTATAGTCCAGATGTAGCAAGTGGTATAGAAACGGTGCCTTATCTAAATGTCGTGGGTTGACCATGTAATATGACGTGTTACAAGGAGGTGTTTCTGTTTTTTGTTCCCACATACCGTGAGTTAGATTAATTGGAAATCGGTAATATACCGATGTTTTAGAGGAATAGTATGAGTGTGAGTCCAGGGATAAGATACGGACAATCCAGGACAGAGTTGTAAGACAGTTGTGAGGCGAGGGAACACTGGGCGTATTATGGTGTAGTTTATCCTAGGGTAGCATATGGAGCTTCGGAAAGTGCACAGTGAGACGAGGGCCAAGAGAGCCCGACAACCAATTATGACATGGGATGGCCATTGAGTCGATATCGATCGTCAGATGACTTTTCTTACACTCCATAATTAGTGTCATGTTATGCTAAAGGAAATTCCGGTTGGATTAAGGGGATTGAGGCTTGGTTGTGTTTTGTTCCCAATGTTCACCATTCCTAGGGATTGGTATTTGGAGAAAAAAAAATCCTAGGACTGTTTTTTTCTGATAAGGGATAAAGGTATGCTGGATTATAAAGTTCTCTATATTTCTGAAAAGGCGTATGTTAGCTAGTGTGGATTGTGACCTGGGTGAAATTGCTAGATTGAGTAAAGAGTTAAACTGACATATATTGGATAAATAAATCTGTTCCCACGAATGATTCATTCCCCATGAGACGACAAAACAGATGAAGGGAGATCAAAGATCAAAGAAAAAGAAGGAGTTAAGCACAAAGCCAGAGTAAATGCGATGATATGATTGGTTGACGAGACAAAGGAACTATGACGTTACACTTGTAACTGTGAGTAAGACAGTTTTAGGTTAGTCCGTCTTGGAATAGCGGGCGAGCCGGACAAGCGAATATGTCTGTTACCTAAATTAGACAATCCGCTATGGAGTCGACCATAGGATATCGTAACGAGTGGAAGTGTCTAAATATGATCTTAAACTTTGAGTCAAGTCCGGTTAGACAGAAATGAGCCCCCCCCCCCCATTGTCGTTAAGTAGAGATTAGGTAATCGTTAAATAAGAAAACTAGAGAACCAACTCAGCTGGAAAACAGCTACTCTCTCTCAGACGTTGTCTAACAAAACGCCGAATAAAACTTCAGAATCCCCTTAGACTCCGTTTTTGACTTCCCTTTTGTCGTAAGAAACAAGTTTGTCCACAGATACACCACACTGGACGATCAACGGCTGAAAAGAGAGATAAGACGATCAAGAAATCTACACGACGAAGAAGAAATAAAGAAGAATCAACGGGATGATATGCCGAAGAAAAAGTTAAATTTTGTTTGAATTGGATTTTAAGTGGGCACTGAATATGTTGGTAACATGAGAAAAGAGGGGGAAAAAATTGAGTTAAAAATCCACGACACACACGCACATACAGAGACAAAGAAACACTACACACATACGCCCACATACGTTAAAACGACTCACGTACACATCCACCCACCGTTGAAAAATAGTAAAAAAAAACGTTTGAATGAAGTTAGGGGAGCGTATAATCTATGGACTGCATTGAAAGAGACACGTACACACGCATAAACACCCACCCACCGTTAAAAGAAACACCCCACCCACATCGATCCACGCGGCAATGAGAAAAAAACAGTATACCCGAGAGACGAGTATAACATAACAAAAAAGGATTGTTGTAAAAGAGTGTGGAAACGTTTCGAACCATTTGCGACTATCGGGAAACGTGACTTAAAAGTTTTAGTAACAAGCGTTTTCATCGGTATCGTTACAGTACTACACTAAAACTATCGTAAAGAAGCAAGGATGATAAAAAAGAACAAGGAGAGGGGGCACTGACAAGACCTCCACTAGAAGAGTGCAGAAAGTACTGGAACCTTGAAAAGGCTAAGTGCCACTCAAATTCTGGAGAAGATTAACGGTCGTTGTTAGCGATAAATCAATTGTAAACGGCTGTGTTGCGATCATGAAAATTGATTTGCGTTGGTTATCGAAAAGAGGTAGAGAGTGATGGAAATCTGTGGAGACTTGCTCTCACTCAGACTTCAGGGAATACCACCGGTTATTGTCAGTGAGTAATCACGGATATTCACTTGTGTTACTACTACTACTACTACTACTACTACTACTACTACTACTACTACTAATAATAATATAAGACTATGGCAAAGAAAATATATATAATATACATATATACATATATATATAATATTAAATTATTTAAAAAATATTTTACCTACGTAAAATGAAGTAAAATGAAACAATATATATATATATATATATGTATATATATATATATATATATATATATATATATATATATATATATATATATATATATATATATATATATGTATATATATATATATATATATATATATACTTCGGACGAAGTTCTCAGAAATCAAAGGACCCCTTCATGTGGCTTACACTTGATCTCTATATAAGATACATAGATATTCCATAAAAGTTCTCTTACCAAAGAAGTTAAGAACATTATTTTTCTTTTCTCCAATTGACCAGTTAACTATGTTATAGTATATCTTTCTTGTGGTCTCTTGGTGTTACTGGATTCAAGGACAAGAATTCATCTAATCTAGTTGAGTAACCAGCTAATTTCTGTATATATATATATATATATATATATATATATATATATATATATATATATATGCATGGGTATGGATGTGTATATATAATATGCTAAAACGTGAAAGCGAGGGGTACATAATTAAATGCTAGGTGAATTGTTTTTATTTCTTTATTTTTCTTCTCATTTTGAGTTCATGTTTTTACATTTTCATCTTATATTTTAAACTTTTTATTATTTAATTTTTATTTTTATCTTCACTTTCTTGTGTTTAGTTTTGTTAATTAATTAATTAATTTATTTATATTTCTTTGGGGAAACTTTTTAAATGTTGTGTATAGTTTGTGTTTATATATATATATATATATATATATGTATCTGCATATATATGTATGTATGTATATATATAGAGAAAGAGAGAGAGGAAGAGAGAGAGAGTGAGAATCAGAGATATGTCTACAGATAGGCATGTATATATATATATATATATATATATATATATATATATATATATATATGTGTGTGTGTGTGTGTGTACGTGTGTGTGTATGTGTAAATGTGTGTGCGTGTATATATGCGGATATGTCTCGTATGTGTATATAAACGGGTGTGACCTCTACCAAGAGGCTGGTAAAAGTATATGGTCGTAAGGTCAAGAGAACTGATCGAGACATCAGATGGAGACAGAATCCTTGAACCATTATCGAGATGTAAAATTAGAAAATAATCATAAAGTGATAGAAAAAAATTAATCCGAGAATGCATGGTCGAGGGAAAATAAGCCGTATAAATGTGTATATAGTTACGGACGAATATACATGATGATAGGTAACAGAAGTTACTGAATCCAAGTACTGTGCACATCAAATATCCTTCTTTCCCTTCCGTGTCTCCTTCTTAAACCGAAACGACGCACAAGAATATCTGTCTATCCGTCGTAGTTTTCAGTTTGTAAAGTAGCCCGAAGAAGCTGGATTTCGAAAGAGAGCGCAGCTGACACATGTATACACATATTTAGCCAATAATGTTTTATTCCTTTATTTATAAATAAAGGAATTTATACTATAATACGGCTCTACCTATTCTTGAGCACTATTTTATAAACACTGGAGTTTCAGTGGATTAACATCTAGGAAACAACAATAATACAAAATTCATATATATATATATATATATATATATATATATATATATATATATATATATATATATATATATATATAGATATATATGAAATTAAAATGGAATAAGCGGAAGACCTAAAACGCTCAACGTTTCGCCCAAATGTTATATGGGCTTTGTCAAGAGCGAACGAAAAAATGCAAAAAATGACAAAAGACGAGCATTTTGCATTTTTTTCGTTCGCTTTTTAAAAAGCCCATATAACATTTGGGCGAAACGTTGAGATTTTTAGGACTTCCGCATATTCCATTTTAATTTCATACCGTCGATTATTTTATCCTTTCATCTATTCATCTATCTATCTATCTATCTATCTATCTATCTATCTATCTATCTATCTATCTATCTCTCTCTCTCTCTCTCTCTCTCTCTCTCTCTCTCTCTCTCTCTCTATATATATATATATATATATATATATATATATATATATATAGAGAGAGAGAGAGAGAGAGAGAGAGAAAGAGAGAGAGAATTTAGAAAGACATTATGAAGAATTCGGTAGGTCTCTCCCCCTCTCTCCATCTCTCGCTCTCTCTCTCTCTCTCTCGAATTATTTATAATGTCTTTATCATTTCTGATGAATGTAACATAAAACCGGTAAGAAAAACATCAGTCCAATTCAAGACAAATTCAACTTCACGGAAATAAAACGAAAACCAAAAATCATGCATCCTCGTCGTAAATAAATAAGTAAACATGGATTAAATAACAAGTAAATGTTATTCTCAAAATTTGTGCCATTAAGAAAGTAAGTAAAAGAATTTTCTCATGTCAAAATTATTTATCTATTTTTTATACATCCAATAAGATTTAACTAAGAATGTTATTTATGTAATCACGAACTTTTTCCTTATAAATAGCGATATATCAAAACTATACCCCAGTGGATTTTTTGAGAAATAAAGGGTCCCTTCCTGGAGCTATCTTTTTGGTTTAATTTTATTTCAGTCGAAGTTCTCAGTAATCAAGGGTCTCCCCTTAGGCCCTACAATAAATCTCTTTACGAGATACATAGATATTCGAATATTCCATTAAAGTTCTCCATTTCCTGTCAAATGTTGAGTTAGTAAAGAAATTTAGAACATTAATTTTCCTCTCCTCAATTGACCCGTTTACTATGTTATAGTATATCTTTCTTGTGGTCTTACCGGATTCCAGGACAAGAATTCATCTAGTCTGGTGGAGAATCCAGCTAAGTGTTGTATTTGAGGGAACATCACTTGGAAAAAGTGCACCATTCCTCATATGAGCCAGTGTATAGCCGTGTCGAGGGGATCTTGTCTAGGCTTCAAATACTATGTTATTTTGTAAGTTTTTACTTGTAGGATGAAGTATCCTCATGTCAGGTAGTCCTAACAAACCCTTGCACAGAGGATAGTGTGTAGTAAGTAATTCAAACTCTCTGTCTAGTAAATAATTCAAACTCTCCTGTGTATTAGGTAATTCAAACTCTTCCTGGGACTATCTTTTTTTTCATTTTAATTTAGTTTATCTAAAGAGATCAAGGGGCCTACTCTTGAGGCTAACAGTTGGTTTCCCTATGAGTAAAATTTATATCCGAGGGCTCTCTTAAGGATAGATGTTGTTCCTTTTAGGACTGCTATCTGTACTTCCCTATAGTTTGGTGTCCATTTAAATTGCTTGGGCCGGATTTTAGTACAAAATATGTTTTACAGTGAAAATAAAACCTCTAATAACACAACGTTCGTTTATCTGACATTAAAAATTATCTTGTGAAATTCTCGCCATCAGACCTAAATAGCATTACATCTGATGAATCGATATTTTATTCTGTCTAGCCAGTGAATTGCGCAATTTAACAATCCGTGTTATTCACATAATGGCAGAGGAATTCCAATCTATTTTTCATAGACTACATATACTATCCGACCCAATAATTATTTCTATAACAAAAACTGCGTTTATTTTTATTCGGTTAAGCAACAGATAGGATTAACGAATGATATCGCTCCGTTTGTTGTAACTACGCATTTTTGTAAATAACTATATATCAGTCGCGTTAATTATTTAAACTTTTTATTTTTTTAAAACTGGCATGTTACAATAAACAAGATTTACTTACTTTCTTTTATAATTTGAAATTTAGTAAAAGCTGAAATTGCAAAATAAAAATAGTAGTGTGAAGTTCAGAGATTAGAGAACGAGTTTCTTGGGTTGATCAGTTTTTCCCGGGCACTGCCGAAACGAGTTATGTCTCAATTAACACATGCTGAAGAGAGTCCAGCATAGGAGGCCATCTATAGATTCCCTTTGTTCTGATTTAAAACCAACGGTAACAATGTTGTCTTAATCTTCTGTCATTACATATATAAATAAATATTAAGCTATTATTTTTTCTTAATAATCGAGCACTTTGTTGGGGGTTTCTCCCACGAACATTACATAGAAATATGTATATATATACATATATATATATATATATATATATATATATATATATATATATATATATATATATATATATATATATATATATATATATATGTATGTGTGTGCGTGTATTTTTAAATTTATATGTAGAATTGTTTCTATTCAAATATAAATTTCATAACATGCCACAATTATAATAGCTTAATAGTGTAAGGCCAGAGCTATGATATATTCAATATTTTTATGTCATTTTATACCAGTTCAATGTTATATATATATATATATATATATATATATATATATATATATATATATATATATATATTAGTATTTCATGTATCCACATAAAATTTTATAAGGAGATATAATTTTTTATGTATCAATTTTCAATATTTGCTTCATCAGTGCTCGATACGTTAGTTGTGCTAGGTAGTAAGGTATGAAAATATATTTATGGCAATTAAGCTACACAGAGGTTCCCGCGTTTCATCCCCGGGAGGAATCTTCAGGCTAAAATGCATGGAGTTATTTTTGCCGGGTGTTTTTATATACACGGCTAGCGAGTTAACCAATCAGATTCTATGTTGTTCTCTCAGCCAATCGTTGGGCTTCCCACGAACAAAGGTGTGGTTAGTGTTACTTCCTTCCTATATCATGTTCTATTGTTCTGTTTTCTATAGGTTTGCTTATATCCTGTTTCCTTTGTTGTGTCAATATAATGGGTGAATTTATTTTAACACGTGGTTCCTTGTATTTTTATTTTAGGTTTTTATTTTTAAATTGTTAAGTTTTTTGTTTAGTTTATTTGTGTTTATTTATTTATTTATTCATCGTTAGCCTAAGGTAAATTTATTTCTGTGTAAGCAGCTGTTTGCTATCTCACTTCTACAGTTTAATAGATTTCGGTGGTCTTTAAAATTTAGGATTTCAAACTTTTCATTCAGGCATAATCTACACGGGTCGTCTAAATTTCTGCATGTACTGGCTTGTCGTATTATTTTCCATTCAATTATTGGTGAGCGTCCATTTTCTTTGAGCTCCCAATAGTGGTTTGCTAGTGCTGTTTTTATTCGACGTTCTCTGTTTTTAAATGTGCTTTTGTGGTCATAATATCTAGTTTTAAAATCTAGGGAGGTCATACCCACATAGTATTTCTTGTTATTAGGTCTTTCTTTGACAAATATTGTGGCTTGGTATACAATACTTTTGGTTAGGCATTTATTTTGTAGTGGGCAAAAAATTCCTAAATCTGATTGAAAAACACTTCCCCGTAACCAATTCCCTGCATAAAATATTCAATAAAAATAACCTAAAACTATCCTACAGCTGTTGCGCAAACCTAGAAATGATAATTAAGGCACACAATAACAAAATACTAAAAGAGAACAGCAGAGAGGAAGAAAAAAAATAACAAATTACATAAAAAAGTGAAAAATATAGCAAAAATAACACTAAGAAGAACAAAAATATAAACAATACAAATAGAAATAAACAAAACACTAATATTACTATTACCCGAATAGAAATGAAAAAGTTAGCAATGAAGAGACAAAATGTAACTGCATAATCGTACATTTTGTCCACTACAAAAGAAATGCCTAACCAAAAGTATTGTATATATTTTACACTGACGAAGGTCGAAAGATCGCGGTCGAAAATTTTGTTCTCTTTCTAAAAAACTGTTTTTTAATATAAGGGACAATTGATATTCATACACGTCAAAATATAGAAAATAGATAAAAAAATATGTTAAAAAATATATTTTTCACATTATATATATATATATATATATATATATATATATATATATATATATATATATATATATATATATATAATTTGAATAGAAAGCATTAACTAATATCTTTGTATACATTCTATAAACTATTGATTATCGGCATATTGGCATATAAGTATTGGCATATTTTTAAAACTGAAGTAATTGTGCAATCGTTCTGAACTAGTGATTTATTAAAATCTTGGTACTGTTTTAGATATTGACCCTAATTTCCGTGACTGCCCGGCAGCAGCAAGCCGACAGCTAACGGAAGCGTCCGAGACCTGCCGAAATCGAAAACGAGGCTGGCGTCCGACGCTTGGCACTTGTTGACAATGAATTTTGAAGTGTTGTGTAGTTCAATTGCCTCTCCGGAGCAGTGCATTAACTTTTGCCAGCAGAAAGCTCTGCTGGCAAAAGATATGCGATGTATGCGATGCGGCGGCGGCCGACTTTGCCGGCTAGTACCGCGAAAGACAGTTACTGAAAAATATGCCTGGAGATGCCCCACCCAGGAATGCCGGGCTTGGATTTCGTTGCGATCGGGGACGTTTTTTTCGCGGTCCTCCTCTTCTGCCTGTATTTCGCTACGCCCCCTCCAAAAACGAAAAACAAGCCCTTACCCCTCCAGCTAAAATAATGGAAAAAACAAAAAAACAATGCGTAATTGCAAAAAAAAAAAAAAAAAATGGTTTAAAAAAGTTATTATTTTCGCGTTCTACAGTTTATAAAAACAGTTCATTTCAGTTACAAAACAAATGTTTAAAAAAAAAAACAATGCGTAATTGCAAAAAAAAAAAATGGTTTAAAAAAGTTATTATTTTCGCGTTCTAAAGTTTATAAAAACAGTTTATTTCAGTTACAAAAAAAATGGTTTAAAATGTTAGCGTTTATAAAAATATTTCTTACATAAAATGGTTAAATATTAATTTTAAAAAAGTTTATTCATTTCAGCTATGGGTTTGTTCATTTATTTCATTTTTTGTATAAAAATATATGCATTTCTTTTTCTTTACGTATATTCATCGTCTTACATTGTTGTCGTCTGCCGACTCGGCAGGTCTCGGACGCTTCCGTTAGCTGTCGGCTCGCTGCTGCCGGGCAGTCACGGAAATTAGGGTCAATATCTAAAACAGTACCAAAATCTTTATGTTGACGTGTGTATTCGCGCTCATCCTGGGTTGACCAAACGTTTGTATACAGTTACGCTTATCGGCTTTCTATTATATTATTTATGAGATTTATATCAATTTAACGAATTTTCTTTCGTTAAGCGTTAGATCACACATTGTCTCGAGAATCCAAGTCTATCAGTTGTTTGTGGCATCAAGGCTTCAATTTCAATTGATGCATTAATTGCCGTAAGAACGTTGTTAGTGTGGATAATCGCACCTTCCTCCGCACTTTTTCGACCAATGTCCCTAATCTTGTTGCCTACTCACGATTTTTAATGTAAAAAGAACCGACTGAATAGTCACAACTTACTTCATCACAAATGGGGGTACCTCAGGCAACAAGCAATAACCCCACCCCCGAAAGGAAGAAGTAATGTAGGAAAGATTGGTCACTTGAAAGCGAACAGTTACTACACATTGATCCTAGTCTGAGGACCGGATAAAAAAATGTAATAATAAAACAATTACACATGTTAGAGTGACCATCATCTTGTTTCCCCGGTTCAGACGTCCTAGGCTGTCCAACTTTTGGTGCATTGAACTCTGAAGCGGAAGCTTCATATCTGATACGATAAATTGTGCGACAAGTTATAAATAGTTCGATTGTACCGCCTTGTACCGCCCATAGCGTGTTCAGTCTAGAATCTGCCCTAGAATACTCGTTTTTTGTTCTTGGACTGAAATTAATTACCATTATTCCTAATACCTACAAAACAAGTTAAATTAAAAACTAAATCACTGTATACCTACTTTTCTGATAGTCCTGTATATACTTACTTGGCACAGAGGTAAACCTGACGCATTTTAGCACGAGGGTGACTTGCTCAGGGACTTCACCAGTGGATCGGGATAAAGTATGGTTCTGTACGGTCCTAAGAGGCCTGTGACAAGGATAATGACCCTTTTTGGGAGCCTGGAGTTCCTCACATTTATAAGCCTTGCGCTAGACTTCTATTGCCCTCATAGGGATACACGTAATATCAAGAAAGTGTTATTGTTGCATTAAACATGGCGAATGGAACTCAGGAGTGTTATAACTTCGGGGGTAGCTGAATGTTATCGATTTAAATATCAACAATTTAACTGGTCGGCTGCCGGATTAAAGGTCAAATCAACTGTTACCTGGGACATGTTGAGAACGGCAATCATGGAGTTTTTCTCTCTATCTGTTTCTTCTTCATGCCTATTGTATCTCTCCTCTTCCAGACCTTTCCTTCTCTCTCTCCCTCTCCCTCTCCCTCGATTTTTATCACTGGGGGGAGAAGAGTGTATAGTTAGGCTTATGACTTCGTGGCGATCGGGTCGCGCGTAAATAGCCGACTTCGAGTTTGTATGTTCTTTTCGGAAACTGAAATAAATAACATTTTTTATATATAAAGTATGGTTGTCGCTCCTTCATACAAGCGTTCAATTCAAGCCCAACGGTTCCCTCGACCAGATAATTTATTCCCAGGAGAGAATTAACTACGCTTAATGACGCCTAAAACCCAACCTAAGATCAAGGAGATGTGCCTATCGTTTTTCAGGGTGCTGATGTACCGTGCCAGGATGAAAAGAACCCTTCGAAAAAAGTGCTCACGACGCGGACCACCAAGTTACACTCCCCCCGCAATCAATACTACCACAGGCCAACAACCAAGGCATTACCCCCTCCTTCGGGAAGTGGGATTACTTTATTGCCGGACACCAGAGGCACCCTTTCCCGGAAATACCGACGGACCCGACCCGACTATATTTATCACCTTTCAGATTTCCGTCTCGGGTGAGCTAAATTTTTCCCTCAACGTTAAACTGACCTCCTTGCTGTATATTTAAATATCGGTTGGTTTTAAACTGTGGATTACATTTCACACGTCAACAAGAAAATAAAAAGTAGGACACCAATTATTTAGCTTTGTCATCGTCTATCCGTTTTATTGCTCTGCTTATTCTTGTTTATGTGCATTATTTCCTGAATATGAACCAAAACTATAATTACGCAACGATAATTAATCCTTTGTCCTGTTTACTTGTACGTTAACTTCCTGAATATTCAACTCAATCTAAGATTGAATACTAACAATACCTTTTTTACTAATGGATCACCGCTTTGCAAGGCCCGTGGGGCACTCTAGGGTAGGGTTAAAGAGATCGTCAGTTAGACGATGGTAGAGTTAAAGAGATCGTCAGTTAGACGATGGTAGGGTTAAAGAGATCGTCAGTTAGACGATGGTAGGGTTAAAGAGATCGTCAGTTAGACGATGGTAGGGTTAAAGAGATCGTCAGTTAGACGATGGTAGAGTTAAAGAGATCGTCAGTTAGACGATGGTAGGGTTAAAGAGATCGTCAGTTAGACGATGGTAGGGTTAAAGAGATCGTCAGTTAGACGATGGTAGGGTTAAAGAGATCGTCAGTTAGACGATGGTAGGGTTAAAGAGATCGTCAGTTAGACGATGGTAGGGTTAAAGAGATCGTCAGTTAGACGATGGTAGGGTTAAAGAGATCGTCAGTTAGACGATGGTAGGGTTAAAGAGATCGTCAGTTAGACGATGGTAGGGTTAAAGAGATCGTCAGTTAGACGATGGTAGGGTTAAAGAGATCGTCAGTTAGACGATGGTAGGGTTAAAGAGATCGTCAGTTAGACGATGGTAGGGTTAAAGAGATCGTCAGTTAGACGATGGTAGGGTTAAAGAGATCGTCAGTTAGACGATGAACGCCACCACGCGAGGATTGGAAACAATGGGTGGAATGAGGTGAAGATTTCTTAAGAGGAATTGATTATCTGAGAGGACGGCTCAACAAGTATTTGCTTACTTGATTCGAAGATGACCATTTTGTAATCGGTTGGGAAGCAGCCTCGTGGTATTTTGTTCCACAGATGTGACGTTCAAGGAAAAAACTTTGTTCATAGAAGTTCCGCTTGGTTTTTAGTACATGGAGAGATTGGAAAGTTCTCTGCTGTGGTTGTATCCAAGCCAGGTTTTGTTGTGAATATTTTACAGGGGGGGGGGCAGGGATTGGGGCTCAGTCGAGCATGCACTATGAAAATAACAATGCAGTAGAGAAAGAATAGAAATATATATTCTATGTGAAAGGGTTTGCAGGGGAGAGAAGAGATAACTCCCACTAGATTGCGAAGTCGGGTTTGTACTTTGCCAAGGCAAGAAGGAGTGATCCGTACGGAACCATCACAGATGTGACAGCAGTATTCCATCTTAATATCGGAATCAGTGAAGTTATTTCAGTTTTAAAATGTGATGGTTTTTATTCAGAAAACTTATACAGAAAAATAAATCAGGGTGACAAATCTTATATTCACTTATAACATATGAGTTATTCCCTTTGCGGATTTTTATTTTCGATGATTAGCCAAACATGATTCGTATTATCAGTTTCCTGCGCTAAACTCAGTATTGTTTTTAATAAATGTTAACGAAGTACGTTATTATAATACCAATTCTATGGTGGAAATATAAGAAAATGAAAATTGGTTTGTGAGAATCAAAGTTTGATTTGTTAGCTTAAATGCTATTTAGATCTGACTTTAAAAATCCGGCAAGATAAGTTAACTTGATAATTGAGTTGTACCCCGAAATATTCTTTACAAAAATATAATATCATCTTCACAATTTGTGACTGAGTTTTATTTTGTTTTCTAAAATATGCATCGCTATGGTTTTCTAGAACATATAGTATTTATATTTAAACGATGCTTCTAAGCAAGTTTACTTTTTCAGTGATTAAAGATTTTATTTCTGATAACAGATTGAACAGTGTCTAATTGATATCCATTGTTACAGAGGATATTAGTAATAAACTTAATGTCATTATTCAGTTTGGTCTTAAAACAAATCATTAAAGCTCTATGAGTAACTGTCTTAATTAAATGAATCTTTTGTTTTGGGGGACAAAAAGAGTCCCAATGCGTCTAAAGACCAGTGGATGTAAGTTTCCGGTAGACTGAAGTAAGAAAGCCAGATGAGGTTCCATATATTAGAACGCTAACCAACAGAAGAGAAGAGTTTGTTTTATTGTTCAGATTAAACATGGGAGTTGGATGAATATTATTAAGGGACGTAAACAAGGAATCTGCTTCGGTCTTATTATTAAACAGGCAGAAGGTGTCGTCCACATAGACCATTAACATCCAGGCTTTTAGGAACAGATAATGGAAGCTCTTCATGAACATCTACAAAGATGTCGGCCCCAAAAGAGACATCATTGAGACCTCATCAAGTCGTATGTACATAATGTTGTCAAAACTGGATTCAACCAACACCGTGGCAAATTTGATTTATTTCAAAAACATGCTTTCGGGAATTAGAGGAGAGGACATTTGACTACAGCACCAATATATATATATATATATATATATATATATATATATATATATATATATATATATATATATATATATATATATAAATGAATTTTGATGTTTCACTGAGAACATTCAGTAAAGTCCGGAATAAGACCAACAAAAACAAGCTCGATGAGCCCGACCATAGGGGAGAGAGCATTTATACGTATATTTGGAGAGTTTACCAATATATTTTTACCTTTATTCCAGAGAGGATTCATCACAACGAAAAGATCTTTTATTTTATTAGTTATTTATTTATTTTGTAAAGCTATAGTCCCCTACACGTGTTTCGCTACCTAGCAAACACCTTGCTCGAGAGTTCATCAGGGGAGATACACATCTAAGATATTTACCTCAACAACTGACAATACCCCACAGGGGATTGCCCCAATTGAAATAATTTAAGAAGAAAAAAAGGAAAACAAGATCAAAAGACAACTCAAACAACTCGATAATATGTGGTAGTTGTGATAGAAATAGAATAGAAACAGAAAAAAAAGCTTGATATGTTTTGACATATAACACATACAGTTTTTAGTAGGAGATAATTTTGTATATAATTAGAAAATATCAAATTATCTTTAATACAGTAAGTACTGGTTGTAAAATACTGTCGCTCCATTTGGCTATCTTATGTGTAGATAACAGTATTATAAATAACATTGGTCCTAATGATACTTCAGCTTTATTGCTTTTTAAGTAATCCATAAGAACGGGGAACGAATAGAAGCAGAGGTCTAATCAAGTTGAAAATGCTAGTGGGTAGAGCATCACATTTACCTCGCTGGGACTTAGCCTTAATAGATATAGTAGTATCCTCCAGCATGGTCATTATTCTGATGACGAAATCGTGATAATCAAGGTTTCATCAGGTTTTTGTAATTACTAAAGATTTAATACATTTTGAGAAAGCCAAAAACGATATATGCTTTTTTTCTGTAACATTTACTTACTTTAAAGTATTCTTGCTGCAAGCTTTAAGTTAATAAAAAAATCTTTCAAGCAATATTTCTTTTTCTAAATCATTGTTTTTTTTTCCTTGAAGATATAGAAATCTCTCGTTAATGTCTGTTAAGATGTTGACTGGACGATCTGAAAGTCTCTAATGCCGCACGTGGCTCGTTTGAAAATGTTATAAGAAATATTGCCATTTTTTTTATACATATCGTTTCGTATTTGAATATTAAACTTTGAGAAAGTAAAAAAAATTATATATGCTTATTTTTCTTCAAATTAAACATTTATTCACCTTAAAGTATTCTTGGTGCAAGCTTTCGAGTTAAAAAAAAAACATTTTCAAGAAATATTTTTTATTTTATAAATCATTCTCTTTTTTTCTCTTTCTCCATGTATATATTGATGTATATGAGCTACACATAAACACTAAGTTAAACGTATTTAGCCCAACGAATTCGTTCGAGAGTGAAACAAAGGTTTCTGAGTATCTCACTGCCACACATATATTTCAATGCTACTATTAAGATTTTAAAAACTTAGTTCACCCAAAACAAAGCAAGTTGCCACTGTAGACGTAAGGGGCTACTGAGAATTAGTGTGAAAGTTTAGGGGGGTCATCCTTAAATGAGAGCTGTGCAGCGAGATGCTTGTTTACATTAGTTTTAAATTTCTACATGTCGGTACATTCGGGGAAACAGAAAGTAGGTAGAGAGTTTCAAAGACCGGTAGCACGAGGAAAGAAGCTACGACGGTTTGCTGTCAAGACGTAAGTAATCAGTAGCACAGTTTTTATATCAGTTTTCTTTCTCTTAAATGGATGACCTGACAAGGTCTAGAGGTCCATAAAACCGAGAGGA
>OY744539.1:77031043-77101043 GCA_963556195.1 Sepiola atlantica | reverse complement strand
ACGTATGAGTGCCCCACCAGGGGCTGCCCGCGCGTGAATTTATAATTGCAAGGGTTGCGCAATCAGCAACAACCGCTCTTGCTTGGTTCCAATGGCAAGTAGTAATACAAGACGACTGGAAACAATGCCGAGATAAGCAGAGAGCACATACAGCACCTGATATTCTCAAATGGTCACCCATTTAGTACTGGCCATATATATATATATATATATATATATATATATATATATATATATATATATATATATATACTAGCTCTACCAAACCGGCGGTTCTCATGAGTCGTTTGCCTAAATAAGATTTTGAATGTGAAATTTTATTATTAGTATAATTATTATTATTAAGTATTGTTTAGTCACTAAATTATAATTTGGACCAAATTGTTATAAAACTATAGCTAATCCTGCTCAGGTAATGATGTTGCAATCCTTATTTATAAATGTATTGGATGTAAATGGCTTCTAAACTGTCAATCTTTTAATGCATGTGTATTTGCTCATAATTTTACAGACAGTTTAAATAGCATTTAGTTCAACAGTTTAAATATTTCCAAATTATCTTCAAATTTCGAAGAATTACGAATACACCCTTTTCACCAATTTTACAAGTTTACGACTAACCAAAATGCATTATGATGGATTTAATTTCGTAATTAAATTATTTTTAAATAAAGTTTTAATGAGATTTTTTTTTAGTGTTTTACGCTATTGCGTTTTGTTATTTAAATAATGGTAAATAAATATTCAAATAATAGTAAATAAATAAAATAATGATGCAAGTCACGTATAGGCGAGAAAAACACACAGGCACACGTGAAATGGTCACACAATTGTATTCATATAGAGATAATAAAAAGTCAACTGATGAAAATAAATTAGGCTTTAATAAAAAATAACGTAAATTTATACTTTGGAACTTTATGGCGAATCAATTTACGCCCAAATTTCATAGTTTGTTTGTAATTTCATTCTTTAGTGTTTCCACCTTTAAAAATAGGAAAATACTTTATGATTATTTCAAATAAATCTTTATCTCTTAATTTTTCAAAAAAAACATGGAATATTTTTGGGGCCACAGCTTTTCATATTTAATCGGACATTTTATTTTGAAAGGTTAGAATTCACCCAAGTTTTGTCATTTTGATAAATCATCTATTCAATTGTAATCGCTGAAATGAACTCACTTAACTAATGTAAGTAAATCATAGTTACTGGCCATATTGGAAGGTTAACGGGTCGTCTATATGGACAGGGACTATAAATATAATACATTTACATCAGCTAAAAACTATGGATTTAATCCCATTTGACAAATAAAAAATAGCCTTATGAAAAACATTAAAGCATGTCAAATTTTAGGCGTTATTATAATATTAATATTTCGTTCCAGTCCTCCGCTCTTTCTCAAAAAATAATAATGAAATAGTTGAGAATGAGACCGTAGAGAAAAACTGAAATTTTCAACTTTATTCAGCGTTCATTATGGCTTCTTAGAAATAAGATACATAACTTTTTAAAATGTTATATGCGGTTTGAATTATTTTTTTAAAATTGATCACTAGTTCAATTCCTGATGTATTTTTTCTCATTTTATTTAAACACCAACTGTTCGGCATGAGGAGGTGTAGTAATTTATAGTTATGACCGAAACATGCCTGTAAATGTATAGGCAAATTTTTTTGTATAAATAAAAAGCTTCATAAAAAATAAACGGCCTTATTTATAATTGAACGTTTTCATATAAACACAATAATAATAATAATAATAATAATAATAATAATAATAATAATATATATATATATATAATGTTTGGTATGTATGTATGTATGTATGTATGTATGTATGTATGTATGTATGTATGTATGTCTGTAAACTAGTAAAAGGTGAGAATAGAAATTGTATAAAATACAATATATATTTAGTCATCAGTTGTTCAAAACAATGGGTTTCAAATACAATAAATTTTATTGTTCCTTCCTTAAGCCATGGATTTTCAAAAGAATGACATCTTATCGTATGTAAACAGATACGTTGGTAAAGGGAAATTACCAAAGTCATAATTAGAAAAAGATATAATAATAATAATATAAAATAATATATATATATATATATATATATATATATATATAGTAGAGAATGGTAGTTTGCTTGAAGCATTGCTGGGTATAGTAGTAGTAAGTTTTTGAAAGGCTGTGGGCAATGCAATTCCGGGTAAGATGCAAGTTGAAAGGAAAGGAACAAAAACAATAACAATAACTCGAATACGATATAAGGCTTACTATTTTTTTTTGCTTTTTTTTTTTTTTTTTTTTTTTTAAATAAATAGTAAGCCTTATATCGTATTCGAGTTATTGTTATTGTTTTTGTTCCTTTCCTTTCAACTTGCATCTTACCCGGAATTGCATTGCCCACAGCCTTTCAAAAACTTACTAATATATATATATATATATATATATATATATATATATATATATATATATATATATATATATATATATATATATATACAGGTTATATTCTAAACTAATGAATACATCATTATGAATTTTGGAATATATATTCTCGGCAACATAGTGAGAAACATCAGTACTTTATTTCTTGTAAACGTTACTGTTTAGGGAACACTTCCACACAAACTCGGTCAACCCCTCAAAATCTTGTAAAATAAGCTAAATAAACAAAAATTAACAGAGAAAGAATTTCTCTACATCAAATTTTTGAGTTACATCAAGCAATATCATTTTTGAAGAATCGGTGCGCGCACTTGAGCGGCAAAAATATTTATGTGTACGGTAAAATTCTAAACTATTTAAATTAACATTATTACTCATGGAATATATATTCTGAGTAACAAAGTGAGTAACGTCGGCACATTATTATTATTATTGTTATTATTATTATTATTATTATTATTATTATTATTATTATTATTATTATTATTATTATTATTATTGTGTTTTTTGTAAACTTTACCATTATAGGAAGTGCCATCGAAACCGTACTACGCCCCCCCCCCCGAAAAACAAACATTCAAATTTAAAAATAATACTATATGTATTGCTTATATCCGTCCTGGGACGGAGATTGTACAAGTATACATATATATATATATATATATGTGTATCGAGGCAGCATTTTTTCTTTAAGACACGTATTATTAAAAATAACCGATAATTTTTGTCTGGCTATTTTAGTGTTGATCCCTTCAATTTTCCGGATTAAAATCTTAATCTCGGAAGGAAATTGGCTGATGAAACTGCCATATATATATATATATATATATATATATATATATATATATATATATATATATATATATATATATATATGTCTGTGTGTGTGTAATCAAGTCGGCCGGTTTCACAAATTGGACTTAAATAGAATTTCAGCTGACAAATCAAACCTTTATTTAATCTAGCAAACTTTTATCTATTATTGTTGCACTATTTTAGTGACAATATTTGGCTACATTTTATTTCGAAAGACAGTAATTCGATTTTATAACATTGTTAGACTTGAGGCATTTACCCGTTAAAATACCATCCGCTTACGAAATTAATACACAGAAATTTCCACATCGTCCGATCGAGCGAGGGTGAGAAATAGAGAAAGAAAGTATTAGAGAGTTATTCATTTAGATAAACTGAGAGAGAGAGAGAGAGAGAGAGAGAGGGAGAGAGAGAGAGAGAGGTAGAGAGAGGATAATAGAGAAAGAGAAAGAGAGAGAGAGTTGGGGGGGGGGAGATTACGAACGTTTTTGTAAACTCTAAACATCTGCAAAAAATGCAATGTATTTTTAGATTACAGATACCAATGATAAAAAAATAAGTTTGACTTCTCAGTTTGCATAATACTTCGCATTTATTTCAAGACAAAAACTAATAAAAACAGATAGATAGAGAGATTCAGAGATATGTTCCAAAAACAGATTTGC
Source organism: Sepiola atlantica (assembly GCA_963556195.1). Classification (NCBI taxonomy): domain Eukaryota; kingdom Metazoa; phylum Mollusca; class Cephalopoda; order Sepiida; family Sepiolidae; genus Sepiola; species Sepiola atlantica. The sequence goes on along the minus strand of OY744539.1, from coordinate 77,097,109 downwards.
AAAGCGCCAGTCACTTACAAACTTAATAAAGGTCTACATGGCTATATATATATATATATATATATATATATATATATATATTAGACATGTGTCGTTGAAGACCACGGAGTTCTCCCTCTTTATGATCTTTCTGGTCAGTTACTCGACTCTGCGAGCGATTCATCGGGTTTCTGGTATCAGTTGATGGATCATGGCGCCTAATGTTGTATCTTGGGCCATTTCTCGAGCGCTTTCGGTCTCGCGACCGTCTTCAGGAGGTTATGTGTTGTTGTTGTTGTTGTTTGTAAAGAGCCGTATTTATGGTTTTATTTTTGGTATATATATATGTATATATATACATATGCAAATAATTAGATATACTAAAAATAAAACCATAAGAACTCCGTGGTCTTCAACGACACATGTCTAATAAACGACTTGCTGTCGAAATATATATATACATATATATATATATATATATATATATATATATATATATATATATATATATATATATATATATATATATATATATCGTATGTTAGAGTAAAATAAATTCTAGAAGGAAATTCAGGTATGAGAGCTCAATGTAATAGACAGAGCAAGAATAAAATAAAATAAAATAAAGTAACACGGAATCACATAATCACCGGTGCAATAATTTATTTCGACCCTATGGTCTTTTCAAGCATCCAAGCGAGGTGATTACATTTCTGAAAATGCAAAGAGAAAATATATATATATATATATATATATATATATATATATATATATATATATATTATAGAGTGTCAGGTTGTATATGAAAAGAAATCAAATAAAGTGCTCGATCATATAAGAGTGCTAGTATAATTTATTTAGATACTGTATATTACATATTTCAGCAATGTACCGCGGTTTCATCCAAAAGGGCAGATTTAGACATCTTTAGTAAATCTCCGTGCCCAGTGGAATCATCGGCAAGCTGAAATGACTGTAGACACACCCGACAGGGAATGGCGTCAACAATGACAGAAAAACGGTGCATTTTTCTGTCATTGTTGACGCTATTCCCTGTCGGGCGTGTCTACAATCATTTGAGCTTGCCGATGATTCCACTGGGCACGGAGATTTACTAAAGATGTCTAAATCTGCCCTTTTGGATGAAACCACGGTACATTGCTGAAATATGTAATATACAGTATCTAAATAAATTATATATATATATATATATATATATATATATATATATATATATATATATATATATATAGAGAGAGAGAGAGAGAGAGAGAGAGAGAGAGAGAGAGAGAGAAAGAAAGAGATATACGGTCATTTTTTTATTAAGAATTCATACATCACGTGGTGGCAGTTGTATTACACACCTCTCTTTTTATGAAAACTGATTAACAATATAAAATTCTATAATAACGAACAGGGTCTCTCTTTTCTTTTCAGATTGTAGAACTTGTGGTGTTTCATTGATAAGACTTTTTGTTAAGAAATTATTTTTGCTCGTTTTTACACGAAGGCAAAGTTAAACATAAGGCACGGTTTTAATGTCGATATGCGTTAATAGACCCATTCAATCTTCGAAACGTGGAGGTCATGCCTGGGAAGATAGTTTACTGAGATCGAACACATACTACATGTTGACCGTAATCACGTGCGTATGGACTTTTCTCAAGTACTTTCTTTTAATCGATTACTTAATATCATAAAACAACTAAATTAAGAAACACTATAGCAAATTTATACACATCGATTATATTTTTTTAATTATATTTTTATGCACTCTTCATTAGCAGTTTTTTTCTTCTTCCTTTTTTTTCTATCTCTTTTTTTGTCCGTTAATAGCGACGTACACAAGTAATGCTTGAATATTTAAAATAACTATACACTCATTACTGTTTCTGGCGTTAAGTTAAAACTTACTGTGTATCTAACGGAAGCGCTACGTTGACAGTCAATAATTAAATTATTGTTAAATTGGGCAGATATTTTTTTTTAGTTCTTGTGTTTATTACAAAAAAAATGTAGATGGAGTTTTTTTTTGAAACCGAAAATTGTAAAAAAAACAACAAAAACAATTTAATTCCGAAAATTTCAGTTTATTTGTAAAAAGTTCACGCATTTTAATCAGTTGTTAATTGTTGTAAAAAAAAAATGAATTAATTCGGGAAACTTCGAATTTTGAAAGGAACTGTTTAGCATTTGAATTGTTAAATAAGAAGTCATTTAAACTGGCTTTATCATTTTTTAGGAAATCCTCATGTATTAAAATATTGAAAATGTTGGAAACATTAAATAATTCATATCCATTTATTGTATAAATAAATATTAAAACAAGTTTACCATGACCACAATTACTTATAGTTTCATTAAAATGTGATTTTATTAATAATTTGTTTACCAGACTATACCGTACTAACTGTCAAAATTAGATTTAAAATTATACCGATTTGTCACAAAAGCGTATTTAAAAGAAAAAGGCTGAGCACCAAAGAAAGTTAAAAGACTAATAGGTCGAGTTTATATATATATATATATATATATATATATATATATATATATATATATATATATATATATATATATATATATATATATATATATATATATATATATATATATATATATATATATACAGGGTGGGCAAAAATAAGGGTCCTATTTTTAAAAATTCATAACTTTTTTATTTATTGATTTTTTTTTTTTTTTTAGAATAAGTAAAGGACCCCTTCCGAAGCAAGCATGAGCCGTATTAGCCCTAAGGAACGTACCCTCATTTAGAAAACATTATTTTTGCTTAAAAAACTCAAAACAGTGTAAAAAACAATACTTTAGTTTTTGTAAGTTTTAAGAAGTGTTTTTCGGCTAAAATTTGTTTTGTTTATTTCAAAAAATCTCGGAAGGGTCAGTCTACACACACATAAAGTTTGGTGAGTTTAACTTTTATTTTGTGGAAGTTATTCAAATTCAAGTTATTCAAATTTAAAGATAGGACCCTTATTTTGGCCCACCCTGTATATATATATATATAATATCTATAAATAAATATTACATTTTTTATAATCGACAAACGCTAGCGTTTTAAGTTTATTGCTTTCACCAGTGTAAGAAAGTAACAATTTGAGGCGGTCGGAAGGCGCAAACCAAGTTCACAGAGTCAGCATAGAATCTGCCCTATCCTCACGGCCACCGGAAACTGTCATGTGATTAAGGAAAAGCAAGATCTATATGTTCCTAGAAGCGGGCAACAGACAGAAGACTAATCGAAAGGATTCAATGAACGTATTCCGAACTGTGCTGGAAAGCTGATTGGCAGTCTATTTTTAACATCCCTGAAAGTGATCGACTTTAATTTCTGAAAGGGGCTTTTTATAATAATAATATTTATTAATAAATATTAACTTATTTATAACCTACAGACGCGAGCGTTTCAAGCTTATTGCTCTCATCAGTGTAGGAAAGTAAAAATTTTAGATAATATATATATATATATATATATATATATATATATATATATATATATATATATATATATATATATGATTATTTTTATTTACACAGACATGTACAAAATCTGCGACACTGGCATGTCGATGTTATCGATTAACAGTTATTATAAACTGAGATCTCATCAGGCAGAGTTAGAATCTTTCCAAATATGATCTAAGGTTAAGATCGGATTCTAACTCTGCGTGATGAGATCTCAGTTTATAATAACTGTTGATCGAAAACATCGACATGCCAGTGTCGCAGATATTGTACATGTCTGTGTAAATAAAAATAATCATATATAAAAGCTCTATTTGATATTGAGCACTTTTAATAAACACGGTTGAAATTCTTTGGATTACTACCCTGTGGATGTTTTACCTGGATTATTATTATTATTATCATTATTATTATTATTATTATTATTATTATTATTATTATTATTATTATTATAAATATATATATATATATATATATATATATATATATATATATATATATATATATATATATATATATATATATCAAATGTAGTGTGTGTGCGTAGTATGTGTATTAATAGTTTCCTTTCTTCGTCTCTGTTCCTAAAACCAAACGGAGTTTACTAGAAAATCTTTTTCGATAAACCTCCCACTCGTAGAACACATTTCCGCGGGACTGCTTTTCTGCAGACTACATCATTTTCGTCAACAACTCTTTGTAGAGCGGTCGTCTTAAGTAATCAAAATTTGTCCCTTCCGTCCATCATTTTCAACCCTGCCATAGTATAGTTCAGCATCCCACTGACAATTTCATTGCTCCGCATTATCGAATGGCTTTTGATTTTGATCAAGTGTGACCTATTTGTATAAAAAAACATGTTGATGGGATCTGCTGAGTTTATACAATTAAAGACGAAACCAAATAACTTACCAGTTACACAAAACAATACTGCGCGCATTTATCAACTTTCCATGAATGCCGGTGAGATGTGTGTGTATGTAACACCTTACCCCATTAAAAAAATCTCTTCGTCTCTCGAGCAGCTGCCCTACAAATGTAGGAGTCGCAAAAAGAAATTGGATGAAATAGTGGCACATATACTTCACGTTGATCATGGCCATACCGTTGGTGGCGTTAGAAAACATTAAAGCCCCGTTAAAAGCGTAGTAGTAGTAGTAGTAGTAGTAGTAGTAGTAGTAGTAGTAGTAGTGGAAAAAAGGAGAAAAACGTGAAAAATAAGGAGGATGAGGCGAAGACAAGGAATAGAGAAAACGAACGCACATATATCCAAGGTAATGACTAAATCCTTACAAAATCACCTCCAGTTTGTAGTGGAATTGGGCCAAAAGTGGATGGCTACATTTAACGCTACTAAGTCAAAGCTCATTTCCTTTAACAATTATAAGAAACCTTTCCAACCATCGATTGTCATCACTAATAGCACCCTACTTGACAGTCCAAAATTTAAACTCAGTGGCTTAAGATTCACAGGTAACATGAACTGGAACAAATACATAGAAGATACTGCCAAGTCTGCTGCTAAGAAGGTGGTCTGGCTGTACTAGTCTAGAATACTTATCTCCCCTGCTAGTATTATATATCTATACAAATGAACCTTTCGCCCATGCATGGAGTATTGTTACCACATGTGGGTTGGTGCACCAACCACTAGCCCCCCCCTCTTAGACAGAGTCTAATAGCCGCAGCTAAGACTACGTATACTGAGATGACCAGAAAACGCATTGAGTCGCAGAAATTAGGAACTCGCGATTTTTGGAAAATCTATAATAATGTGGTGAACACTGGGCAATCAAAAATTCTCCCACTATCTGACCAGAAAACGCATTAAGTCGCAGAAATTAGGAACTCGCGATTTTTGGAAAATCTATAATAATGTGGGGAACAATGGGCAATCAAAAATTCTCCCACTATCTTGCAACCACGATGTTGCTAGCACGGCAACGGATACTGCTGAACTGCTTGCCCAACGGCCCGCCTTAAACCTCACATTATTTTTCCACTACGAACAGAAGCCGCACTTGATAATCTGATCATCATCTCTTCCCATATCCTAGATATCATAAAATTATAGTCCCATTAGTCTGCATCTGCTCTTCGCTAGAATCTTTAAATCATTAATCAATCTAGCGATAGTCCACCACATCGTAATTGCTAAACTTCTTTCTAACTAACAGTATGGATTTAGGCAAGTCCTTCCTATTGCGGATATCCTAATGGTCATCTCTCAACGCATATACCATACACTGGATAATGCATGTGAAGCAAGGGCGTTAGCGCTTAATATATCCAAAGCCTTTGACAAGGACTGGCGTGAAGGTTTTCTCATGAAAATTAATTCATACGTTATCACTGGACGAATATTTAATATAATCAGATCCTTCAAAACCCCCCAAAATATCCATTTAATCCTCGATGGCCGTACATCTAAACAAGATGAGGTTAATACAGGTGTGTCTCAGGGGTCGATCGTTGTACCTTTATTATCCCTGATTTTCATAAACGACCTCCCTGATACAGTTGCGTCCGAGATGGGTATATTTGCTGATGACACCACGTTCTATTCTCGACATGTGGGCATTAAGAAACGCACACATATCCATGGCAATGGCTGAATCCTTAGAAAATTACCTCCAGTCTATAGTGGAATGGGGCCAGAAATGGATGGTCACATTTAATGTTACTAAGAAATAGCTCATTTCCTTTAACAATTATAAGAAATCTTGGCAGCCACGATTGCCATAGATAATAGGACCCTACCTGAGAGTCCAACATACAAATTTCTCGGCCTAACATTTACAGGTAACATGAACTGGAACAAATAGAAAGAAGATACTGACAAGTCTGCTGCTAAGAAGGTGATAGAAAACTTATCTCACCTGTCAGAATCCTATATCTCCAAATCAACCATTCGCCCATGCAGGGAGTATTGTTGCCACATCTGGGCTGGTGCACCAACCACTAGTCTCTCCCTTTTAGGCATGGCCCTCAAAGAGCCTCTAATTTAAAAGGTCCAACATAGTTTACCAACCCGACAATCAACAAAATCGCCCCCCTCCTTCACTGTAGAGATCCTCAAATTTCGGAGAAGTTTTCTACTCTAAGAGTTTATTTCCTCGAACCGCTTGCCTTTGGAATTCCCTGTCTGCTCACTGTTTCCCCGACTGTACCAACATACATGAATTTAAATGTAGTGTGAACAAACATCTCGTTGCACGACTCCCACTTAGCATGCACCTATCAACTTTAATTCAAAGTAGTCCCTTACGCCTCAGTGGCAATGTGCCTTGTTTGGAGGGAATTGAAGTAAAAATAACATACTACTAAATACAAATAAACAATGTAGTTAGGAAACACCACAGCCTTATTTATGTTAAAAATAGAAGAGGAAAAAGAAGAAGAAGAAGAGGAAGAAGAAGTAAAAGAGAGGAAGATGAAGAAGAAAAAGAAGTAAAAGAAGAGGAAGATGAAGAAGAAAAAGAATAGAGCAAAGAAAGAGTTTATATAAGCAAAAAAAGGAAATACTACTAAATAGAAATAAACAATATAGTTAGAAAAAAAAACTGTTCATTGTAAAAATAGAAGATGAAGAAGAAGCAGAAAAAGAAGTAGAAGAAGAAGTAGAAAAAGAAGAAGAAAAAGAAGCAGAAAAAGAAGAAGAAAAAGAAGAAGAAGAAGAAGAAGAAGAAAAAGAAGAAGAAGCAGAAAAAGAAGTAGAAGAAAAAGAAGAAGAAGAAACAGAAAAAGAAGAAGAAGAAGAAGAAGAAGAAGTGGACGAAGAAGAAGAAGAAAAAGAAGTAGAAGAAGCAGAAAAAGAAGTAGAAGAAAAAGAAGCAGAAAAAGAAGAAGAAGAAGAAGAAGAAGAAGAAGACGGGTAAGAAAAAGGGGAATAATAAAAGCGAAAAAAAAAACGAAGAAAAAATAGAAGAGAGGAAGAAGAAAAAGAAGACAAAGAAGAAGAGAAAAGGGAAGAGGAGGAAGTGAATTTTTTAAATTCATTAGAAACATCTTCATCACCATAAATACTAACTCCGTCGCTGCATCCTCACTCAACAACAACACCGAACGACAAGAAAAAAAGCGACTTCGATAGTGAAGCGTTCTCTCTTGTTGTTGTTGTTGTTATTATTATTATTATAATTATTATTATGATGATGATGATCATCATTATGCTTCCACATGTTCTTCGTTGAAGAGAGATGCTCGCAAAACCACTGTTTCAATTATCATCATTTACCGCTGCCTCTCCCGCTCGTCATCATCAGCATCCTCTCCACGCCACTCTCGTCGGCACCATCGCTATCATCAATAACCGCACAACCGCGCACCCCGACCCGCAACCGCGTGCGCACACACACATTTTCTAATATTCGTGGTGGGGAGGTTGCGCGGAGCAGCTGGCAGCCGAATGGTATTATTTGGTTTTTCTTGAGAGCTGCTCCGACTTGGAAGGAAGATAATACGTCGACTCGCTCTCTCACTCTCTAACTATCTCTCTCGTCATAACAATCTAACAAGGTACGTCCTTTTTATTCCGAAATATTTTCCCTTCTTACCCCTTTGTACTTTTTACCTTTTCTTTTATGATTCTTTTTCGTGTTATACACCCCCCCCCGTCAAGAATAACGGAAAAAATTATTCTTCACCAGTGTTCGCACAATATGCATATTCATATAAAATAACGTCTGAATCGGTGAAGTTAAAAAAAACAAAACAAAAAAACAAATAAGAAAAAGTAAAGAAAACTGAAAAGTTTTAAAGCAGAAACAAAAACGAAAGCAAAAACGTATAAATCGGTAAAAAGCAGAAAGAAAAGAATGAAAATAGATTGTCTTCTCAATTTCCCTAATTACTGAATTCGTTCGGCAGTTTTTTACTCGTTAAATCTGTGTGACGTGACGAATATATATATATATATATATATATATATATATATATATATATATGCATAGAAAGTTATGTAAAATATATTTATGACAATTAAGCTACACAGAGGCTTCCGCGTTTCATCCCCGTTAGGAATCGTCAGACTAAAATGTCTCTGCGTAGCTTAATTGCCATAAATATATTTTTATAACTTACTACTTTTGGCCTTTTGGCTAAGTCAAAGTGTAGTATCTGTTCCGATGGATACTGCACCTCATAGACTGGTATTGTCTTGGCCTTCGGGACTTGATTTACGCCTGTCTATGGGTCTGTCCTGTGCAGTTCTAGGAGGTCCACCCTCCTAGGCTTCACCTCCCCTTTTTGGGGAGGAGTAAGTTTATTGCTTACTGCCTGAGGCGACCCTACCGGGGAATGCCGACGGGGCTGCCCAGGCAATTTTTACACCCCACTTTCCCGACCCGACCGTGGGCCACATCTTACTTGTGGGAGTAAGATACAAACTGGCCTTGTGCCTAACTCCTGGAGAGGAGTAAATAAATACTCACGTATCGAGCACTGTTGAAGTAAATTCTGAAAATTGATACATCAAAGATTATATCTCCTTATAACATTTGATGTGGATACATGAAATACTAATATATAACAGTTTTTCATGGTAAACAACTGATGATCCCTTAAATAATGTTAGAAACAAACTAATATAATAGCTGTAAAAATTAAATTGACTTACATGAGTGATTTTCCACTGAACGACTTCGGACTTAAGGTTTTTTTTCCCTTATATAGTGTTAATGGTTGAGATACTTCCGAGACTATATATATATATATATATATATATATATATATATATATATATATATATATAATTACTATTTTATGTTTCCACATAAAATTTTATAAGGAGATATAATTTTTTATGCATCAATTTTCAGTATTTACTTCAACAGTGCTCGATACGTAAGTAGAGCTAGGTAGTAAGCTATGACAATATATTTATGGCAATTAAGCTACACAGAAGCTTCCGCGTTTCATCCCCGGGGGGAAGCATTTAAGCCTGAAGATCCCCCCCCCCCTGGGGATGAAACACGGGACCCTCAATGTAGCTTAATTGCCATAAATATATTTTCATACTTACTATATATATATATATATATATATATATATATATATATATATATATATATATATATATATATATATATATATATTTACGACTTGAGTCACTTGCTTGTCTCGCCACACTGAAGATCTGTGATACGAAAAAAAGTCTGTCTGTGAAGAAAACAAATTATTTGAAATTAATATATATATATATATATATATATATATATATATATATATATTATTTTAGTTTTTCTGTTGTATAAATATTATGTAACTTTTTACGCTAGTACGTTACGATTTCAAGGCTTCTTTTATTTATGAATTTTTTCACATGCGACCGATGAAAAAGTACCGTGTTGTCGGCAAGTGCCCTGGAATTTCCAGCCCGTTGAGCGCCGCGCGTGTATATGTGTCCGTGTGTCTGCACAACAGGCTCGGAACATTCGCTCGCTTTCCACTTGTTTGTCGACGACGCGTGTCTCTCCTAGTTTTGCGACATGCAAGTTCTACTGTTTGATAAAAAGAAAGAAAAAAAAAGAAGAAAAAAAAAGAAAATGGAAAAAGAAAAAGAGATAAGCGAAAAAGAAAGAAAGAAAAAAGGGTGATCAAAGCCAGTATATGTATACATCTATTTACTCAAGCTAATAGGAAAACACAGTTTAAAACTTACATCTATCTATCTATTTTTTCATGTCGCTCTTCTTCCCTGACTCTTTCCCTTTCTATCTCTCGCTACACACACGCACATATAACTATGTGTGTGTATGTGTGTGTGTTAGAGAGCGCGCGCGCGAGAGAGAGAGAGAGAGAGAGAGAGAGAGAGAGAGAGAGAGAGAGAGAGAGAGAGGAGTATTATATCGCAATTAACTTAATATAATAAGGGGCTTACCTTAACAATTTACTGCAGTTTCAGGGTTAACCCAATCATAGGAAGCGTATGTATTCCATATATATTTGAATGTATCTTCGAACTAGCTGGGAATCCAATTCTAATGTTATTTTCAATGATTATTATACTCAAAGTTAGGATTAGGGTAAGGGTTAGATTTTGTATTCTTATTTGTAAAGCTCTATCTGAAAGGACATCGAGCCCCTTTGTATGTATGTGCGATATTTATGAATAGAGATATGCTCTTTCAAATAAAAATGTGTGTATGTGTAGGTGGACAGTGTGCACTTCTACACACACACACACATATATAAACATATATATGTATGTATTTATTTGTTAGAGAAACTCGGATATACACACACACACACACACACACATATATATATATATATATATATATATATATATATATACATATGTATATATACATATGCACACATACACATGTGCATATACTTTCAAATTAGATCAAATCGAAAACTCACTTTAAGTTAACCACAAAGATCAATACGCAACTTTCAAAAACCAATAGCTCAATATTCAGTAGAATAGAGCTGAATATATATATATATATATATATATATATATATATATATATATATATATATATATATATATATGTGTGTGTGTGTGTGTGTGTGTGTGTGTTTACTATTTAAATTAGTTTTCAAATCTTCCTAATTGCTATCTCGCTTCTTTTCATCACTTTACATAGTTTTGACCGGAGGCTAGAAAAGACATGTTTTCTACTTCCTGACATTTTTGTGACGGATCGGATATATTATATTTATTTACATGAACTTAAGCAAATAAATACATATTGATTTTTATCATAGAGTAGGAGAAAATAAGCTTCACCGTGGGTAATCATTAAGCTAAGCGTCTTAGTCTGACGATTACATACGGGGATGAAACGCGGACGCCTCTGTGTAGCTTAATTGCCATATATATATATATATATATATATATATATATATATATATATATATATATATATATATATATATAACTGATACGTTTTTATTTATCTTTTTTTTTTTTTTTTTTGCTGAGAATATGGAATCCTACCAGATGTCAGACATTCTCCCGCTATTTCAGGGACTTCAACCGAGAGATCTTGTTAGGATTCTAACCGTCCCTTTTAAGCGCATTTTTTTTTTTATCTTCGCCAGGTAGTTTTTGTAAATTCTTTTTCACGACATACAGTATGTGAGGGCTCGGACAAATGTTTAACGTAATGATTGAAAACCTGTACATTTATTTCGTTATAATAAACAGTGTGCGGTGGTTGTTTGGATTGCCTGGACAACTCGAGGTTTCGGTTTGTTGCGACCTCCCCAGAGCCAATCTATAATTGAACTTCCATTATTCAATGATATATTGGCTCCGAGTAGGTAACGCCAACAGAAATCTTTATATACCTATGGAAGCCAAACAAGTCATACATATATACCAGCTCTACTAATAACTATTTTAGTATCGAACACTATTAAATCGAATATTTATCAAACTCATCATTTAGTAAGACGACGTAAATTATATATATATATATATATATATATATATATATATATATATATATATATACATATGTAAATTTCTCGTACAACAAAATCGTAGGATAAATTTCAGAGGAAACATTTTTTTAATCAATGAAACGGGCGGGTGGAAAAAAAAGAAAAGAAAATTGCTAAAATTTTCCTTAAGGCCTTATCGTCTGACCCCTTAAGAGGAAACGTCAGAATGATAAATTAAAAACTAAGAAAATCGAATGAGATATGAGGGGAAAAATTGTTTAAGTTGGAGAAAACGATTGAGAGAGAGAAAAAAGTAAATCTCTCAGTATATATATATATATATATATATATATATATATATACACTAGAAAACTCTCCTTCCCAAGCAATAAATATAACTTTAGTTTTACATTTTAATGTTTTTTCTTTCTTTCCGGAGGTATGATAAATCGCGATGTTTACAAAAAAAATATTAATGTGTCCACGTTACTCGCCCTGTTGCCTCGAATACATATTCCATAATTCATAAGTATAAGTTCAATAGTTTCAGATTTTACCAAGCACATACATATAATGGACGCGCATGCGCGCGCACCGATTATTTTAAAAATAACTCAAAATTTGATGTAGAGCAATTTTTTCTCTGAATTTTTGGTATCTAACATATTGTAACATATATATTTTTTTTGGGGGGGGGGGTTGTTGATGCGTATTCTCCTAAATTATCAAGTTTACAAAAAAAAAAATTATATATATATATATATATATATATATATATATAATTTTTTTTGAGCAATACGAACAGTACACGTAAAGAGAAAATATTTTTACTAATAAAACAAGTGAAGAAAAAAAGTAATCTGGAGCAAAAATACAAGATTTGATATCCGGAACATTTTTTTAAAGTGTGGTGATGTCTGATAAACACTGCTGGGAAGCCATAAGAAAAATATTGTTTAGTTTTTAAATCCCCGAAACAGTTTTTTATGATAAACAACTGATGATCACAACAAAAATATAAAGGCTAGCGTAAATTTTTTGGGAGCTAACTAATAAAGTCTTTACAACAGATTGAGGAAATTTTCTAACGAAGGACTTAAAAGTAAAAGTTTTTTTTTCATATAGTTCTTGAGGTTGAAAAGCTTCCAAGAATATATATATATATATATATATAAATATATATATATATATATATCTATATATATATATATATATATATATATACACGTCAGCGTTGTTGAACGTCACGGAACTTTCTCGTTTGTAAATCTTCTTCGTGAGGTTCTCAAACCGTCGAGCTACTTTTCTGGTTTCAGGTGGCAATCCGTAGAGTATTTCCCCGATTGTTCTTTATTCGACCATTAAGTTAATGTTTTATAGGTATCGTTATGGCGAATGAAAGAAAAGAGAGGGTGTGTGGTTGAGTTGGTTTTATTCTATCTGTTTGTGTATTTGGTTTTATTGTTTATTTATTTATTTTATTTATTCTTATTATTACTATTATTTATTTATTATAATTTATTCTTATTACTATTATTACTTTATTTATTTATTTATTTTATTACTTCATTTTAATTCAATTATGGATAATGACCTGCTGCCTAAGTATACATATATATATATATATATATTAATTTACACGTTTTATCAAAAAGTAGGACTTAATGCAATATTCTTTACCACTTATGAAGTGGAAAATAGTAAGAAAAACGCCAGTGACATAAAACTACGTAACATTATGGCTATAAAAATCGTACATATTTCGGCAAGGTATTTGTGGCCTTGTGTGCCAGACTGCAGACAGAAATATCGTAGGTTCGATACTTGCTCAGGTTAGCCAGGCTGATGACGGCTAATAGCCAGAAACATGTGTCCATGGATTTATTTTATCGGTACGTAAAAATTAATTAACACACACACTCACACACACACACACACACACACACACACACACATATATATATATATATATATATATATATATATATATATAAATATATAAACAAACAAATAATTACACGTCCTATTAAAAAGGACAATTTTATGCAATATTCTTTACCGCTTAGAAAGTGGAAAAATACTAAGAAAAACTGTATTTTTTAGTGAAAACAATAACATAAAACTATATATATATACTTCTTGGAACGTATCTTTGTCAATACTGATTAACACATTTAATGTCATTTCTAAACACCACGTTTTTTGCGTGATCCTTATTTCTTTTTGAAAAAGTTACGAATGAGATAAATTGCTTTGAACGAATATAAATTTTTCTTATATTTTTATTATTTTCCGAGTATTGTCTTTAAAACACGTTCAGTTATTTCTCCCTGTGCGCACACGTAGTCACACACACAGACACACACAGACACACACAGACACACACACACAGACACACAGACACACAGACACACACACACACACACACACACACACTCACACACACACACACACACAAACTTCCTTTCTCCCCTCTCTCTCTCGTTCACACACACACAAATAAACATATATGGATAGTTTATTTAATCGTATACTATAACAACAAAACAGTTTAAGGGTTAACATGATCCGATTTGACTTAATCACAACCCAGAGTGCCCCTTTTGGGGAACTGGATTTTCCCCTTCATCTGAAATTGATCTTGTGTCTAACTCTGTCTTTGCGGAGAGGCAAGTACATAGGGACTTACACACCGGTGTATACACATTAGTTGCATTCTCCGAAATAAAATAAGTCTTGCTCTGCGTATCCCGGCGTTGTTTCCAATCATCCTGGACATCTTTGCCATTGAACTCAGAACAATTCCGATTCATAGGAGATACGGCTGCAATTAAGCAACCCATGCTTTACTATTTACTTCTCGCACCAGACACACTTACAGGAGGTATCCATTGTCTTTCGAGACTGAAAGTAGGCGTTTTTTTAAAATTATTATATAAGTTATATAACTGAAACTATAGATTTAAAGTCAGTAATGGTCATGTTCGTATAACGAGTCGACAGTTATCATATATGTGTTTGGTTTATTTATATACTTGCGAAGAAACCCGACATAGACGGAAACGTCTTTGTCGGAGTTTCTCAACATTTCTTGAATTTTATTGCCAGGATTAAAAGTTAAGAACATCAATTCAATAGTTTTCATCGAATTTTAATGAGAGAAAAAAAAATATTCAGATTAATGATGATGCTCGATATTGGCAAGAAAATAACTGAATACTATAGCAAAAATAGTGTCTATTGCAACTAAAGGCGAACGCTTACCCACAAATCACCGATCTAACGAAAATGTTTTATTTTTAGACAACGTAGGGATTTATTTTTTTACCTCTCCGCATAGATCTAAAATAGTTCGATTTTTAAATATATATAAAGAAACAAAGTATATTTTTATTAATGTAAAAATATATTAGCGAACATTTATCAAATATTTTTAACCATTTTTAATAAAAAAAAAACAGGTAAACAATACGTCAAATACGTACGATGATTTGACGCGAAAGTAGTTGCCCCGCCGGCTAAAGGTGAACGTTAAAATATCGGAACATTTTTTTTCTAATGTTATTTTTACGTATTTCAATTTTGAATAATGAGTTCAAAAATGTTCAAGAGCTTCTGACATCGATCAGGACTTCGGATCGAGCTGCTGATTCCAAATCTGCGGTTAGTTTGGCTCTTAGATCAGCTGTTCAACTGTGATGCCGCGACACAAATACGCACATGCAGAAAAAATTGCTTTATATATATATATATATATATATATATATATATATATATATATATATATATATATATATATATATATATATATATGATGGACTCTCCCGTCGATTTCGACGTATGCGTGCCCCGCATATATATATATATATATATATATATATATATATATATATATATATATATATATTAGTACTTCATGTATCCACATAAAATATTATAAGGGGATATAATTTTTTATGTATCAGTTTTCAGTATTTACTTCAACAGTGCTCTATACGTAAGTAGAGCTAGGTAGTAAGCAATGAAAATATATATGGCAATCAAGCTACACAGAGGCTCCCGTGTTTCATCCCCGGGGGGAATCGTCAGGCTAAATGTATTTAGCCTGACGATTCCCCCCGGGGATGAAACACGGGAGCCTCTGTGTAGCTTGATTGCCATATATATTTTCATTGCTTACTATATATATATATATATATATATATATATATATATATATATATATATATATATATATATATATACACAGAGAAGAAGTCAGCCTTATTAGCATCAGTAACGAAGACTAATGTGAGAGAGCCCTAATCGATCTAGGCGGAACAATATTGATTATTTTTCCGCTTTGAAGATTGGACAATAACTCAGTTTACAGTAGAAAGTGGAATCCCAAGGTTTATGGCGATTTGAGGACAATTAAGCCCATTTTCATATTGCACTATAATATAGCTCCTCTAAAACTCTGACTATTCTAATAATGTCTTCGCCCGTGTCATACTTTATTTTTCATTTTTCTATTTTTTAACGTTGTTTTATTTAGCAAAATACGTATTTGAAACTTCTGTGCATGTTCATATGCGCGTACCTATCATTTTTTGTATTTTCCTCAAGTCGTATATTTTTAATCAATATTTTTGTTTTCAAATAAATATTGTGGGCGTGTGTATGCGTGTTTGTGCGCGAGATCGCCCATAAACACACAGACAGGCACAATTGTCGTTCGATTTTTTGTATGTTTATGAAATTGTATACTTGTTTACAAAGTCTAAATGCGAAACCAATTACTTACAAAGAAATGATGTGAATTAACATGAATGACCTTCAAACGGAAACATTTATGTAAGAAAACGAAATATTAGTATTTCATCATATTTTTAATTAAATACCAACGTACACAAGTAAACACAAAACCAGACACGTCGTAGGGAAAGTGTTGATTTTGTTATTTTAATAGTACTATATTATCTTAAATATTATTTCTAATAAGTAACGGAAAATGGTTTATATGTAGAAAAATATATTTTCATATAAAATTTGAAACTGTAAATACTCAGCGCATAAATATTTACAATAATGGCAGCTTACAGCATTAGAGCAACACGGCACTTTAAATAGTTGTTATAAGTGTAAACGTGTTTACCACCCATTATGAACATGAAGTAATTTTAAGAAATGAATATGCTAATATTAATGTGAAAAAAAATGTAATTTTTTATGTGATATCGAAAATTAATTGGAAAATGATAAACATACGTTCTTTTCATTAATTACATGAGTTATTTTTTTCTTTTTTAGGGGTTTAGTGAATAATGCATTTATTAAAAATATCCGTACATGAATAATTAATTTTCTAAAAAAGCCGAAACAATGTATCCTTTTATGTAAAATGACATGTTACAAACAGAAAATAGTGACTAATCAGAATCAATTATAAACCCGTCAAATGTATTTCTATATGGTTCTAAGTAAAAAAACAAAACATTCCGATAAAATAACTTTATATGTTAATATTTTCTATGCAAAACTCTTCGGGAAAACAAATGAAGCTCTATTCGGCAGTTGACAGTGTTTATATACACAGTGAAATGTTGCTTACTTATGACTGAATGGTTAGAAGTGCCGACAAATAACAAGACGGCCGAGTTTTGATACCGGATTGTCGTATCATTTACCTGTATAGCCACCATGAAAAGCTGTAATATAGCGAATCGGTATATATATATATATATATATATATATATATATATATATATATATATATATATTCTTATTTTAATCATGCAATAATATTACATGCTATAATATTCGGTGATGTAGGGATTGAGTAATGTTTGAAACAAGCTTCTATTTTAATTGTTCTAAGTGTTCATAATTTGCAATTAATTAACCTCACCAAGTGATTAATTTATCACTAAGTTACTATCTATCACTCTTAGCCCCTCTCACTGTATATTTGTTTACTTCCCACTTTATTTTATACGGTGTTTATCACTCTTGATTCTGTCCCTCTCTCTGGTTATTAACAATGATAATTAAATTAACTATAAAACTATGGATTAAAATAGCCCAAAAGAAAATGTGACCGCAAGTAGTAATACTATTTACTTCGTAGCTGGAGAGAAAGATTGGGAATATATATGAGAAATTAATTTATTTTGGATCTGGTCTTTTTATATAAAAAATAACTGGCTTGGCAAATTCACTTTTCCTTATTCAAACAACCTAACTCTGGTTGTCTTACCAAGTCTTTAGAGACTAGTCTACCCTACTATTTTATCAATAAATAGCAGAACGGAATAAAAAGAAGGTTTTTGTATTAATATGTAACAAATGATGAACATGGATCTACTAATTCACTCTGGAGTCACATCGGTGGTTATCTAAATGGACAGCAGCTGGTGAAAGCCGTCCAAAGCGACCAAAGATGCAATCATCGTCAGGCAATGTTTTGACCTTT
This sequence comes from Sepiola atlantica, assembly GCA_963556195.1. NCBI lineage: Eukaryota > Metazoa > Mollusca > Cephalopoda > Sepiida > Sepiolidae > Sepiola > Sepiola atlantica. The sequence goes on along the minus strand of OY744539.1, from coordinate 77,078,796 downwards.
ATGATGCAAAATGTATTTTGTTCTTCGATTACCTTTCGAAAGGAAGAACCATGAACAGCAAATGTTATATAACATTATTGGTGCGTTTGAACGGAGAAATCGACACAAAACTGCTACAAATGAAAAAGGAAAATGCCCTCTTTAACCGCGACAATGCACCGTGTCACAAGTTAATTACAATTACATGAATTGCGCTTCGAACTGTTTCCGTACCCACCCTATTCTCCAGATCTGCACCCAGCGACTACTGGCTGTTTTCAGACCCCAAAAGAATGCTACAGGAAAAGAAATTTGGCGCCAATGAAGAAGTGATATCGAAAACTGAGGCGTATTTTGAGGCCAAAAACAAATCGTTCTACAAAATTGAATTCTTAGAGAAACGTTGGAACGAGTGTCTCACCTAAGAAGGCGACTATGTTGATGAATAAAAGCAAATTTTGCCTAAAAGTTTTTTTTTTATTAGTTAGTCCCGGCACTTATTGAGTTATGTGTTAGGTTATATTATTACGGTATTGTTTGGTCATTAAATTATTAATTGAAGATAATGTTGTTCTAATGGCAGCAATTTTAAAGCTGAAAAGTTCAAGATGACCGAGTATCTTCTATATTAGACGAGCAGTGCTGAGAGCCAATTTTAATACTTCTTAAAGAACTGTTTCAACTTTGAATTATATAGAACTTCTTATAAGTTCTATTTGTTAACTATACATGTAATATATATATACATATATATATATATATATATATATATTATTTTTTATTTTCAATTTTTCTTATCTTTCTTATCTTTCCGTTTTTGCTGGAGATGGGGCATCCTACCGGATGCCAGACATTCACCGACTATTTCAGACACTCCAGCCTAGAGATCTTTTAAAAATTCTAACCGTCACTTTAAGTGCAATTGTTTGAATTTCTCTTGCACTCGGTTCACCGGGTATACTCGCCAGATAGCTTTTGAAATTCTTTTTCATTAGTCCCGTTTCTCCTATAATTACTGGTATGATGGAGATTTTCCTAAGATTCCAGTTTCTTTTCATGTCGTACATAAAACAATGGTATTTTGTAATCTTTTCCATTTCAGCTTTGTTTAATCCTGCATCATTAAGGGACACTGACTTCAACTAGGGTTGCTACATTCTCTCTTTTGTCCGATATTACGATGTCAGGTTTAACAGCTCCGTTTTCTAGATATGTAGCTGTAGGGATTGCATAGTCATAGTGGATCGTGTATAGATTATTTCCAACTGTTCTTTCTGGTATATGCTCCCAGGACTTGCTGCTACACTGGATATTCAACTTTTACAAATGTAAAATATATGTATATATTTATAGCTATGTTTACGTCCAGCTTTGTACATGTGCGAATCACTATATAATTGCTTCTCCACGAGAGCAAATTTAGGCACAAACTCTGTTTTTATTATGGAGGATATCCAGTTCCCCAAAGAGGATAACTCCGTATAGGAACAACAATAAAAGTTGACTACATATACTACACATCAATCCAACGCCAAAGTGTTCGTTTGTTCGATTCTGTGTGTGTGGACAATCATGTGTGTGTTTGTGCGAGTGTTGGTGTTCGTGTGCGTGAGAGTGTGTTTATAGTTGTATGTGCACATGTCTTTGTGTGCGTGTGTTTACAGTCGGTTTGTGTGTGTGTGTGTTTTGTGTATGTGTGTGCGTTCGTACCGGAATTGCATGTGTGTGTTTTGCGTGTGTGTTCACTCTACTCCCCCTCTCTTTCTCTCCCTCTCTCTCATATTACATAACGTTAGTGATCGCATGTCTAAGATAGTTGGATCAAGCTTTTACAACCTGCCCGGGTACGTTTCAATAGATCTCAAATAGGTTATTTTGTTTTCATATGCATCTTAAAGTGTAGCTGATGTAAAATCGATCAATAACTTTAAAATTTTCAATTACCTCCTCTCTCTTCATTTCTGTTAGAAAACGTGATGATATTTGTATCCCTATCTATCTATCTATCTATCTATCTATCTATCTATCTATCTATCTATCTATCTATCTATCTATCTATCTATCTATATATAGGGTGGGCCAAAATAAGGGTCCTATCTTTAAATTTGAATAACTTGAATTTGAATAACTTCCACAAAATAAAAGTTAAACTCACCAAACTTTATGTGTGTGTAGACTGACCCTTCCGAGATCTTTTGAAATAAACAAAACAAATTTTAGCCGAAAAACACTTCTTAAAACTTACAAAAACTAAAGTATTGTTTTTTACACTGTTTTGAGTTTTTTAAGCAAAAATAATGTTTTCTAAATGAGGGTACGTTCCTTAGGGCTAATACGGCTCATGCTTGCTTCGGAAGGGGTCCTTTACTTATTCTAAAAAAATTTAAAAAAAAAATCAATAAATAAAAAAGTTATGAATTTTTAAAAATAGGACCCTTATTTTTGCCCACCCTGTATATAAATATATATATATATATATATATATATATATATATATATATATATAACTTCTTTGTAATATAGTAGGAAAAAGCCCAGCAGAGTATTCGATTAATTAAGAATTAAAGTTAAAGATTAAAAATTAAGATCGTAATATTTATATATTTTGGTACAGAAAATTAATACAACATTCGTACCGTCGGTTTCAAGCACGGAAGGACTTAGCCATCCGGCTCTCTTCAGCTTCTGTTGTCATCCGTTTCGGAAATGTGAAGTCACGTGTAACCCTCGTTTGGACGCGTTATTTGCTTAGAGTGTTATATATGTTTGTTTAAATTTAGTGCAAGGAAGGTTTAATAAGGTTTGAAAAAAGTGGGGGGAGATTGAAAAGTAACAGTTGAGATTTAAATCTCCCCTGGTTTAAATCTCAACTTCCCCCCCCTCTCTAGATTGCTGATCTATCTCACTTTATATATATATATATATATATATATATATATATATATATATATATATATATATATATATATATATATATATATTCATTAACTAAAATAAGGCACTCATATATATATAGGTGGGACATCCTATGCTAGATGCATATTGACAAATGCAAATGACAGGATGTCGCTAAGTTTAAGGTGAGAAAGTATATTAGACATGAATAGGAAACGATATATATATATATATATATATATATATATATATATAACAGCATACGATATATATATATATATAACAGCATACGATATATATGTTATATATATATATCGTATGCTGTTATGTATATATATATATATATATATATATATATATATATATATATATATATATATATATATCGTTTACTATTCATGTCTAACATACTTTCTCATCTTAGACTTAGCGACATCCTGTCATTTGCATTTGTTTAGGATGTTTCTACCTATACATGTGAGTGCTTTATTTTAGTTAATATATATATATATATATATATATATATATATATATATATATATATATATATATATATATATATATATATATATTGTTTAGCTCCCTTTCAACAAGGACAAGGCCTCTCTTAGAGAATTGATAAGCTGTCAATCTAACCGTATTGCAAAGTTCCTGCTCCGCCGTAGAACACCGTTATTACTAACTTACTGGGTATATCCGCCGACTCGACATTATATAGCATTTAATTCTCGTCTTTCCCTTGGTAATTTATTGTGGCCGAGGGGTTGAATACCAGGCTACAGAATCAAAGATGACTTTGTAAATGTGTAACCGACAGCAATTATCATCTCATTTACACTATATATTGCATAAGCATGAAACGCATGTTCATGTAGGTAAAAAAACAAAAAAATGTTTATATATAAAAAATATTATATATACAATCATCGGCTGTTCATATCTATCTACTCTTTCTTTGCCTTTTGGCTAAGATCAAAGTGTAGTATCTGTTCCGATGGATACTGCACCCCATACTCGTGTTGTCTTGTCCTTCGGGGCTTGACTTACGCCGGTCAATGGGTCTGTCCTGTGCAGTTCTAGGAGGTCCATCCTCCCAGGGTTTGCCTCCTTTGGGGAGGAGTAAGTTTATTGCTTACTGTCTGAGGCGCTCCTACCGGGGAATGCCGACGGGGCTGCCCAGGCAATTTTTAAAATGGTCAGAGTGTTCACCTCTCGGGCGCTGGCTTTTCAAACCCCACTTTCCCGACCAGACCTTGTGTCACATATTACTTGTGGGAGTAAGATAAAAACTGGCCTTGAGCCTAAATCCTGGAGAGGAGTAAATCAATACTCTTTTATCTGATATGGAATTGGATTGGTTTGGTTGTTACATCTTCAATAAAGGGCTCAACTCGTCGCAATCGAATCCCGCTTGAGCTGTTGTCTCAATTTCACCTAGCTATGAATTAAAGATTAGGGTAGAGTAACCTATTTAACCTTGTGGAGGGAAACTATGTTTACAAAAAAGGAGAACTCCGAACATTAATCGTAGGTTTGTTGGCCATTGGTCTGTTGGCATCCATTCAATCAGCAGGTTCATAACGTCTGTATGGTGCTGTGTACGTAATCTAACTCGTTCAGTGGCTTAGAAGAGCGGGCCAGAGAAGAAGAGGAATTGTGTACACTTGAAATACTAGTACCTACACGAAAACACGAGTTGGCATCCACAATCGATTTATCAATATGTTGCGAAGACTAGCATTTATTACGTACTATCTAGGTGAAGGGAAACCCCAAACTTATCAGAGATCAGCGCTATCAATCTAAAGTGTCGCCTCATCAACACCTTATCAATGATATACATATACATGAAACCACCGACGAAACCTATGATTCCGATAGGTTTTGTATGAGTTTGGAAACTAATCCAGGAGAACGCAATAGTTAGGCACAAGGAGTTAGGCACAAGGAGTTAGGCACAAGGCCAGTTTTTTTCTTACTCCCACAAGTAAGATGTGACCAAAGGTCGGGTTGGGAAAGTGGGGTTTAAAAATTGCCTGGGCAGCCCCGTCGGCATTCCCCGGTAGGGGCGCCTCAGGCAGTAAGCAATAAACTTTCTCCTCCCCAAAGAGGGGAGGCGAAGCCTGGGAAGGTGGACCTCCCAGAAATGCACAGGACAGACCCATTGACCGGCGTAAATCAAGACCCGAAGGCCAAGACAACACGAGTATGGGGTGCAGTATCCATCGGAACAGATACTACACTTTGATCTTAGCCAAAAGGCCAAGAACGCAATAGTAAGTAACGTAAAACATAAACGCATGATAACTAAACAAACACACATAGTTACAATATATATATATATATATATATTTATATATATATATATATATATATATATATATATACACACACACACACACACATATATATATGTATATATATATATATATATATATGGGAAAATGAAAAAGGAAAACCAAAAAATGGATGTTTTTTTATGTGTACATCAACGTTTCGTCTTTATTTATAAGACTTCATCAGGATGATAATATGGAGAAAAATGTCATACAAGTACAAATACATGTAGGGTTGACATATTGGGAGGAAAAAAATAAAATAAAATAATTGCCACTACTGGGTAGACGTCCGTACTTGGTGAAGAATAAAAATGAATGTTGAAGAAAATGAGTGGGGAAGAAGTGGAAAGATGGGGGTGAGCAAGGACTACTGTGACTGGTAGTAAGAGAAAGAGGTGGGGGATGAGCAGGGATAAGGTGGATGGCAGAGAGGGGGTGGATGAAAAGGGAGGAAGGAGGTGTTTGACCAGATGGCTGCGGTCAAGACTGAAGGGGAAAACGTAAGTTGGAATGTTTGTATGTGGGGGGGGGGGTGCAGAGAAAAGGAGGGTGGGTAGAGAAGGAGGGGGCTGTGATTTTGGTGGATGGGCGAAATTTATGGTCTTATATATATATATATATATATATATATATATATGCATGCTTGGTATGTGTATTGTGGACGAGTGGTTATATATTTGGGCTGGACGACCCGGGTTCGATCCCACTCACGGCATGCGAATTTTCGGGTCTGAAAACTCCCTCTGTCCACCCAGTAAATGGGTACCTGACTAAAACTCAGGGAAGGTTCAAGGCAGCGGAAGGAGAGGGATGAGCTCCGCCTTCCATATGCTGTGCCCTAGACACGGTGATTCTTAACAAATCACCGCCGCTACGGCCATGGGCAGTGTGCGATGTCGGCAACGGCACTCGTGCGCGTCCAGACTATGCGACCTTTACTTTTTATGTGTATATGTTTATATAGTTGTATGTACAGTAAAAAGTTTGGACCAAATGTGGGTGATATTAAGTTTCATTTATTTCAATGTAAAGGGGGTAAAAAGGGATGGAAATCTTTCGTGAAAATTCAGATCCCTCCAATTTGTGAAATTTTAACAATAGGTATTAGACATCAATTATAAAATATTCATCAAATTTAAGTTTCTATTTCTATTATTTTAAAGGGTATTTAGGGTACATAATATTGGCACAACCTTCCATTCGAAAATTCAAATATATCGGATTTTCATAGAAGTTGTATCCTTAGTCACTAGACACTAATTAAGCGACATTCCCTGAATTTCAATTTCTTCTTAAGACCCCTGAAGCTTATGCATTAAATCTTAGTATTATATTTCTGAATTTTTGAGATGAGGATTGATAATTTGTATAATTTTGGTTATTCGGACTACTGTTCACATCTTGAGTGTTATTTTCACAACGTTTCGGCCGCTGTAACCTTCGACCTTCTTCAGGTGTATCTTTTCAAACTCAGGAATCATGACGGAATTTCGAACGGAACCCTTTATTTAATCCGCGGGGGTATCATGCTCTCGTTCCGTAAGCCATGACTGGGAGAAGTCTATAGTAATTCGTAATTTTTCGTATCGCCCGCACCGAGGATTGAACCTTCCGATGACTATCAATTAGATCTGACTTTTGCTTAGTACCATATCTACGGGTCATTGCGGACAATGCTAACATGAATTTGGGGAGCCTTACACCTATTTTTGTTTTTAATGTGCAGTCTTACTACTTATAATATATATCAATACTTTTATTACTACATGTCATTGTGCATATATATATATATATATATATATATATATATATATATATATATATATATATATATATATATATATAATTAACTTGTTACAAATATCCAGGGGGTATAAATCCGAAGGAAGTTGAAACCGGGTTTATGAGAGTGCTCAATATATATATATATATATATATATATATATATATATATATATATATATATATATATATATATATATATATATATATATAATATATATATATATAAACGTGTGCTGAAACGTTGTGAAAATAACACTCAAGATGAGAAAAGTAGTTCGATTTACCCAAATTATACGCGTGTGTTCGTTAATTTTTTGTGTGTGCGCATCTATTTGGATGTATAAATCTATTGTGTGAGAGAGAGCAAAAGAGAGAGAGAGAGTGAGATCCCTTGTTCGTGCACTTTTTATGGAGCTGACACACCCTGTTTTAAAAAATAAAAATAAATAAGCAGACATTGCTACTTTCAGCTCTGTGTTCTGTTCAATTAGAAGAAAAAAAAATGAACTACGTTTTTAGCAACAAAAAAAAAATTACTTTCATCACTTATTTTAAAATCAGACGGTGAAAATATCAATCTTCACTGAAAACAATTTTCAAAAGTCAATCATGGCGGCTTCAGACCTTTATAAACGTAAAAAAAATTCTAAACATCTTCATTCAAAAGAGACGAATTAGACTACGAAGATGACAATGTGTTTATGGTAGTTTGTATTTATTCCTTTATACTTTTATATTAACCATGTTTCTCCTAATATTGCGAGAGTAGAACTACTTCTTATTGGGAGGAGAGTAGAATTATCTTTCAGAAATATTGAGTTTTAATCATTGCCAAATCGTCAGCTTGAAATATGCATGACGATTTATAAAGAAAGTATCGATCAGGACTAAATTCAAAAATCGAAGAAATCCCTCAGAAGTGACGTTTTGTTTTTTGACAACATAAACTAATATGACGAACTCTAACTGAACAGATTCGTGTGCATTTCGTTATCGATCTATCGAGTACCAATTTGGGAGAAAATCAGCTTTTTTTTTCTGTCATATATTTCTATCATCATATCGTATAGTTTTTATTTATACAAACATTATTGGCTACATATTTGCATACATGTTTCAAGCTATATTAAGTATAACTGAAAGCAATTAATCGATTACATACTCACATAATTTTTTGGTTGGAGGGGAGGGATAGGATGGATGGGAGGGATGGGGAGGAAAGGGCACAAGAGGCAAGGTATAACACAATTACGTATCTCTATATGTACATACACAACTTCATAACCACACACGTATGTATTGGTACACATGTGTGCAAACAACCATACAAGTACTACATAAAGCTGCACCACCGTCGAGCACTGTGCAGCGCGTTTTATTAAATACAAACATAGTAAGGATTTCTGTTGAAACATGTCCCATGAATATTCCTAACACAAACAAAAAGGATTACCTTCTTAGACTAATAATGAAAACCGAAGAACTAACAAGACGAATGGAAAGCATTCATTTTTTTCTACAAAAACAGGAAAATACTGAGACTGAGAACAACTTTGGTTTCAAAAGCTTAGTACCCTCTCCAGCTATGTGCAACTAGAACAGTTGGAAAATGATCTACATGAACTAAGTTAAATCATCACATACCACAACACAAAAATCTATTTAAAAAAAACAAAACTGGATAGATTCGTAAGATAGAAAAATCTTACAACATTCTTGTAAAAGCGGATAAAACAAAAAAAAACTTATATAAACTTAGAAAATAGGAATATAAACATTTAATTAACCAAAACCTCACCAAGAATTACAGAAAAGCAAATAACATTAACCTAATCAAAATAATTAACACATACAGAAAAAATTTTTTTTCTATGGAAATCGCTCCAGACAAGACACGAAGCCACTTGATGCAAGGAGCTAACAAGAACAAATATGACTATCGCAAATACAGGAGATGTCCATTGATCTTAGTCTTTAAAATACCAAGGCTATAGGTAGGAGGAAAACAGTCAGCAGGAAAAGAGTTCCACAAGCCTGCGGTTCTTCGAAAGAAGCTACTGGAATAGGAAGCTGTATTACAATGAGGTATAAAACCAGCGACTTGATGAAGACCACTAGACCAACGAGTCAAACGAGCTGGAACAAAGGAGGCGGGGAATAGATTACATAATTCTGAAGAACACATGCCATAATAGTATTTATAGAAAAGACCGAGACTAGCAACATCACGTCGGTGAGAGAGAGGGTACAGAGAAGAAGAAATGGGTGAGCCAATCAAATTACAGATACGTTTCTGCATCTTATTAAGACCCCTTAAATGGGACAGAGATTCACCAGCCCAAATATGACAACAGTACTCCAATTACTGATAAATTACGAATAAATGAGAGCGCGGGTAAACTAAAAAAAAACAAATCGTACATTTTACTTAAGGACTACAAACCGGACTTCAATACCAAACCTTCTATTATAGTAATTAATCAAACCCGACCAGCAATTGAAAGGATAATCAAATGAATACTAGAGAGAATTAATCTACAAGTCAATGATGCGTATGATTTAAACAAATGGATTAATACGATGGATAAAGATAAATGATTCACAGGAATTGCTTATAAAATCAGGTGCGTATTCATTCAGTTTGACATTATGGAATACTATCCATGACTTATCAGTGACTTGCTAACAAAGAAGACGGAAGAAAATTGTACTCACGTAGCTCTACATACGGGTAACAATAACAAACAACCGACTCAAGGAACATCATTTCCCCTCTTTGTCAGAAACATTGCCCTTGGAAGGTGAGGAGTAAAGGAGAGAGATGAGAAAGCGAGAGTTATGGGCCTTTCGAAACTGCATCCGCATGTGAATTTTCTACTCTCCATTTGTTTGGTTGAACTTAAAAATGGTTGCAATAAAAGAAGACAAACTAAGTATACATTTAGTATAAGTACATTTTGACTCTTCTAGAAAAAATTACATAGTCCCCCTTCCATGGGATAAAGCGGTACAATTCTGGGGAGTAGAAAAGTAGGAAGTTGTTTTCTTTCTTGTTTTCCTTGTTCTTTTCTCTTTCTTTCAAACAAATCTTTAGTTATTAGGAAAAAAACTGATAAATATTTCAATTTAACTGTCGATATTGAAGCTGGATTCGATTTGAATCTTGTTTCCCGTAGCTGAAGCAAGAACTAAACATAAAAAAATGTGTGAGTAATCAAAAGCGACTCGACAATTTGAAAATGTGTAAACGATAAGTGTACACAAGAAAATCATAGTAAATAGGTGTTAAACAATTTATCTCATTTGGTTTCGTCAATTTTACTGCCTCGGTGATATACCACGCAAATATATATACAGTAGAGAAAACAGGAGTGGAAAAGATTTATATAGGAAGCACGTTGATGACGTTTAAAGATAAATTTTACGGACATAGATCTTCGTTCAAAACCACACTCTCACAAAATTTCTGGAAATTAATTAAGAATGGGAAATAATTAAGAAAACCAAGACATGTAGATCTCTTAATTCACCTTGTTTTTTATGTCTTAATGAGAAACTGGAGATTATAAGACTTAAGGTCAGAGACACATTACTTAATGTTAGGCATGAACGCACGCTTAACTGCAAGCACAACAAGTATTAGTTGCCACAAAGAGTACAAACACGTCTACTTCCAAACTCCTTCGATCCTACCCATATTCTCGATATTAGTTTTATTTTAATTTTATTTTCTCTGTATTTTTATATTTTTCTTATATTTTTAACTTTTCTTATTTTGATAGCAGACGTTTTAAATTTACGAAAATTTTGAATTTGAATTATAATGATGCTTTAATATCATTTAAATTTTAATTGTAACTTTTTAATTTGTTAATTTGTAGGGGTAACACGCTATCACTGTTCATATGTACATTTGCTATTGTGTGGTAAATTTTGTCAATCTAAATTCTCGTGCCTTTTAATTAAAAAATATATCGCAGTAGTATACTGGTTAAAGTTCTACATGCAAGGTATACGTAACTGTGTGTATGTATGTGTACAAAGTTGGATGTATACATGTGTATGAGTGGTTACTATCTAGATGAGGTGTAACATATGCGTATGTACGAAGGATATATAGTAGAGAAGTATTGTATATAAATGCGTACATACGAGCAAGGGATGTGTAAATGTTTTACTAGCAGTACATGGTAACTCAGATAATTTGGATCCATGTTTAAATCTATACATACATGGATTTTTTCTAACTTTTAACATATAGCTTTCATTATGTTTAAAACAATAGGTATGTGCATATGTGAAAATATGTACGTGTGTATATGTATGTGTGCTTATGTACGGTGATTTAGACAATACATATGTACATGCTGTACGTTTTATACATGTATAAGTGTGTGGGTTAGTTTTATACATACACTCGTCCGATTGATTTTGTAACGCACCCATTTCTCATTTATTCTTTAGTATATTCGAACCCTTACATAATTTTGGCCTAATCTCATGGTCAGCTTACGATATCGGCCGAAGCCCATTAAACCGACTATATCGCTGGTATTGACAACCACTGCCACCGGTTTATTCGAAAGTAGTGTTTATATGCGTGTATATGTGTATATATGCATGTTTATATATGTATATTTTGATATATGTGTGTATATGTATATGTATATATTTGTGTATGTTGTGAGTGTAATGTATGTGTCTATATTTATATTTTAATATATGTGTGTATGTGTATATGCATATGTATATATTTGTGTATGTGTATTGGTGTACATATATGTGTGTATATGCATATTTTGATATATGTGTGTATATGTTAATGTATATGGATATATTTGTGTATGTGTGTGGGTGTACATGTGTGTGTATATGTGTATATTTGGATATATGCGTGTAAGTGTATATGTATATGCATATATTTGTGTATGTGTGTGGGTGTATATGTATGTGTATATATGCATATGTATATGTATATATCTGTGTATGTGTATATATGTATATGCATGTGTGTATATGTATGTATGAAATATGCGTGTATAAATAATCAATGAAGTAATATGTAAATGTTTATATATATATATATCTTGTTACTCGTATACGTATATGGACACAAAGTTTTCTAAAAATGAAATGTCTTGTTTATAAGTATATTTTTATATATATATATCTGTTTTAGTATATATATATATATATATATATATATATATATATATATATATATATATATATATATATATACAGGGTGGGCCAAAATAAGGGTCCTATCTTTAAATTTGAATAACTTGAATTTTAATAACTTCCACAAAATAAAAGTTAAACTCACCAAACTTTATGTGTGTGTAGACTGACCCTTCCGAGATTTTTTGAAATAAACAAAACAAATTTTAGCCGAAAAACACTTCTTAAAACTTACAAAAACTAAAGTATTGTTTTTTACACTGTTTTGAGTTTTTTAAGCAAAAATAATGTTTTCTAAATGAGGGTACGTTCCTTAGGGCTAATACGGCTCATGCTTGCTTCGGAAGGGGTCCTTTACTTATTCTAAAAAAAAAAAAAAAAAAATCAATAAATAAAAAAGTTATGAATTTTTAAAAATAGGACCCTTATTTTTGCCCACCCTGTATATATATATATATGGGCGTGTGTGTGAGTTTGTCTATACATGTATATTTTGTTCCACTTCTATTCTCATGCGAACAAATGTGTGTGATCTTACTAGTGGTTACATTTCTAAGCTAGACAATGTTTGAAAGATCCACCGTTATTGAAAACACTTGGAGATCGGTTGTATATACACACTTACCTATGCTTGTGCAAATGCATATCTTGCCTCCTTTACCATTTCTCCCCTATATGTATATATAGAGATACGTAATTGTGTTATACCTTGCCCCCTATACCATCCACCCCCATCCATCTCATCCATCCCATCCAACCAAAACGCTATGCTAGAATGCTTTCAGTTATACTTAGTGCGACCTTGGAATAAAGTCGCAGCTGCAACATGTATGCACATATGTAGCTAATAATATTTATATAAAAAGATACTATAATACAGCTCTACCTATTATTGAGCACTATCTTATAAACACTGGAGTTTCATTGGATTAACATTTAGGCAACAAAAACCATACAAGTACTATCTCTCTCTTTGTGGAATTAGGTATGTTTGTATGTTTGTATGTTTGTATGTTTGTATGTTTGTATTACAGGATTCACTCCTAAATTAATTAACCGATCTTTATGGATTTTGGAAAACGACTGCTACCTCTTATGGGGTCCAACTGTTGGCTATATTTCGTTTAATTTAGCTAATGCAAAAAGGGCAGAGAGAGAGAGAGAGAGAGAGAGAGAAAGAGAGAGAGAGAGAGAGAGAGGGTAGAAGCTCTGCGTGAAATTCAAATACTTCTACTGTTTATGAAATTTGAACAATAATTAATAGACATCAATGAATAAATATTCCCAAAATTTATTTGGATTATTTTACAGGTTTTTAGAGGGCATAATATCGGCACAGCCTCCCATTTAAAAATTACAAATATATCAGATTTGCATTGAATTTGGTCTCAAGTCATTAGCTACAAATTACGCAATACTCCCTGAATTAAAATATCTTCTGAAGACCCCTTAAGTTTTAAATGTGAATCGTGTAATGGATTTTGATCAAACTTTGAATAAGGTTTAGTATCATTATATTTTGATTTTAATCTTCGTTAGGGGTTATAAAAGGGTGGCAACTTTGTACTGGTCGGGGAATTAATTTTACCCGCCCTAGGACAGACATTCAAGTGATAACAATGTAAAAATGGTAATGATAAATTAAAAGATGTTACAGATTGACCATTTAAAACGCTCGTCACACGTTTAAAATATTTGTCTAATTGAATTATATTCAGGAGACGGCGGACAACAATGAGACGATTCTCTCACTAAGCGCTAGTATGGTGTGAGTCTGAAAACCCGTGGATTAACTTTTAATGTCCTATACCGCCCCAAATCACATTGGACGGAAGTGATGTTTGTATTGTAATCCCGTCAGTTAACGAATGAAATTATAACCCATTGTTTAATTCTATTTTTAAATACATTTGAAATTTCCGAATGCAAGGAAATTAACTCTTACCGGGTTTTGTGAGACTTACATCCGAGTACTGATACTTATTTCAGTATCTGATTGTATTCATAACAGGTAGACGACATTTTTACACGTTCGAAAGACAACTAATTAAATGTCTGCTGTTGACAACAATTTAAATAATTTCTTCGACAAAGTATATTATTTACAGTGCTAACTAGTTTATACCTACTCCTATGATAGTGATGGTATAGTACCTGGGTATGTCCATTTCCATCTTTACCTAGTTTCTACCGCTTTATAGCTAGTAGGAAGAAGAATATTTGTGTAAGTCCGTGGACAAATACACACCTTAGTATTTGCATAAGAGAGTGAGTAACTACGATGAATGTAGTTACGTATTGTTTTTTTTTTATCGGCAACAGCTTTAGAATGTTGCTTTTAAGTAAAAATAATTCTCTTTTGAACTAATGCCGAATACCATTTATGTCTACGTTTATAGTGGATTAGGGAGGGCCTGTGGACGAGTGGTTATAGCACTTGTCTGGACGACCCGGGTTCGATCCCAATCACGGCATGGGAATTTTCGGGTCTGAAAACTCCCTCTGTCCACCCAGCAGTAAATGGGTACCTGACTAAAACTCAGGAAAGGTTCAAGGCAGCGGAAGGAGAAGAATGGGCTCCGCCTTCCATATGCTGTGCCCTAGACACGGTGATTCTTAACAAATCACCGCCGCTACGGACACTCGTGCGCGTCCAGGCTATGCGACCTTTACCTTTACCTTTTATAGTGGATTATAAAAAATACACTTTATTTACAAAAATGTTTATATAATGTTTTTTTTTATTTATGTTAATATGCTATATTACTTTCTTAGAATTCATAAAACACCTATTCAGTTAAAAAAATCCTTTAGACTTACGAAAAGCAGCCAGTATTAAAGAGTTAGTAATAAAATAGTTAAAGTCTTTTAGTGAGTTATATGAAATTATAAATTTAAAAAAATAGTTATAAAAATATTTTTTCACAACAGAAGTATTTTGCTTGCGCAATAACTAACTTCTATTCGCTTCGTCTTAACCGTTCTCCGTTCTAACGTTTTAGATCAACTAGCTCATCGAACGTATATATTGCATTTCCCCAGGACAGACATTTGTATCGGCTAGTTTAAAACGTGTTTTCTTCTATTTCATACGTAATACTAAATTGATTTAAACGCCAAACGTTCAGCATGTTATTTCGTATTTCTGATAAAATTACATGGGTCGGGAAACAACGTGATTACCCCAATTTGTATAGGCATATAAACATTTATGAGTAGGTTTAGGTGAACAAAACACATTTTGAAACGCGCGCATATACCGGATAGTAACTGTTGATGTTCATGATCAGTTCATGTAAACGTACATGCACATCCACTGCATTGCACATAATAATTACATATATCAGCTTGCATAAGAAAACACTTCTATTACGTCGCCATGGTTACAAGCGTGGCGACAATAAAATCGCCGCCATCATTGATGATATAAATTCCAAGACGCTTTCCGCAGTCTTTTTCAAATACATTCTTTCATTAAAAAAAATGTCTTTGTGATTCTGACCTTGAGTTGAGGCAAAGAACGAAGGTTTTTTGTTTAGCAAACAATTGTTTTCACAACAATTGTTTTCACAACAATTGTTTTAACAACAATTGTTTTCACAACATCACTTCTGCCGAGCGTGTTGTCAGACGGAAATGGTCCACCGCGTATCAGCCATTTATTTGGGAATGTGGCATTTAATAACTGTCGTAAATTAAATGCATTAAAGGTCAGCATATTCAATTGAATACCGTTGGAAACGCCACACACAAACACACAAGCGCGTGCGCACACACACACACACACACACACACACACACACACACACACACACACACACACACACACACACATATATATATATATATATATTAGTACTTAATGTATCAACATAAAATATCATAAGGAGATATAATTTTTATGTATCAGTTTTCAGTATTTACTTCAACAGTGCTCTGTACGTAAGTAGAGCTAGGTAGTAAGCAATGAAAATATATATGACAATTAAGCTACACAGAGGCTCCCGCGTTTCATCCCCGGGGGAATCTTCAGGCTAAATACATGGATTTATTTTTGTCAGGTGTTTTTATATACATGGCTTGCTAGTTAAACAATCTATAATAAAGCACCTAACACCTGACAAAAATAAATCCATGCATTTAGCCTGAAGATTCCCCCCGGGGATGAAACGCGGGAGCCTCTGTGTAGCTTAATTGCCATATATATTTTCATTGCTTACTACTATATGCATATATATATATACAAGAAAATATATAATACATTATATATAATATATATATATAATATCTATCATGTATGTATATATATATATATATATATATATATATATATCTTTTATTGCCATGACACTGACATTTAAACCCTTTTCACACACACACACACTCACACACACATATAAAAAAGTATATATATATATGTGTGTCAGAGTTTGTATATATATATATATATATATATATATATATATATATATATATATATATATATATATATATATATATATATATATATATATGAAAATAGGCACATCTGTGTTAACCTGGAATGCGTTGCCTTGGTAAGCGATAAGTGGAATCGATATTTGGACGCCAGTGACTGCAGATGGGCAATTTGAATGGTGTCATGAAATTCCACGGAGACTTCAACCCTTATTGACACTAATAATATTTTGCTAATCATCAATACATCATTCTTTTTATCAGTGATACAAAAAGGAAATATAACGTTCTCATATATATATATATATATATATATATATATATATATATATATATATATATATATATATATATATATATATATATATATATATGTATGTATGTATATATATATATATATATATATATATATATGTGTGTGTGTGTGTGTGTGTATAGTGAGTTTAGATCAACAAAAGTTGAACATCATTTCAAGAATTTAAAACTAACGCATTATATGGCGTACGATTGTTTCCAAGACAATTTGGAAATATTCTATTCAGTATTATTGTTCTGAATACTTCAAATCGTTTCTTCTTAAGTGCCCTTTATAACATCCCACACAACAGACCCTCAATAGAACATAAGGTTCCAGTACTATCTGAAAAAAAAACATATATTCAGAATATACTAGAGACAACACCTCTAAACATGTAAGTACATATTTTTTCATCAGACAGCTTTAAATAGATACGGCAGTGAAAGTACGTTAGAAATTAACAGCAAATCAAATACGAAATTTATTATTTAGAATATTCACAAATTTGGGATGAGTCAGACAGAAAAGAATGATAAATAGATAAATAGAAAATAAAAGAAAGTAAAATAAAAAAAAAAAAGAAATAAGTAAATAAAACATCAAGTAAAAAATCAAGTATAAAATAAAGAATTAAATATACAATAATGTTTATTTTATTTTAAATACAATAAGATACAGTATAGTTTAAATTAATACAATGTTAAAATAATTAGAAGATAAAAGGTCTATAATAGAGTATAGAGAAATATACCTAGTAATAAAGATATTACACGAAAATTAAATTCTTATTATAAGAAAGAAATGTACCATAATTAGAAAATAAATGAGCTAAATAATAACGAAAAGGAGTAGAATAATAAAACTTATGTTTAAAAAAATACCAGGGAGGAGCAAAAAATTCAAATTCAAAGTAGGAAAAATAGAAAAAATAGAAAAAATGCAAAGTAAAAAAAATATTTAAGAAAAATTAAGAGAATTAGAAAAAAACTCAAAATTAATTCATGAGAGAAACAAAATAATTAGAAAAAATATTACAAAGAAAAAATAGAAAAAATTAAAGAATAGAAAAATAGTAATTAGAAAAAATATAAAGAAAAATATAGAAAAATAATGAATAGAAAAAATAGTAATTAGAAAAAATAATAGAAAGAAAAAATATAGAAAAATAATGAATAGAAAAATTAGTAATTAAAAAAATAATTAGAATACAGAATAATAAATTAACTAGCGGGACCCGTGTAAATTACACGGAATTTTTTTAATTTAAATTTTTTTATTTTTACTCACACCGTTGTGTTCGTGTTGTTAATTATTTCTTGAAAATGAAACTGAAAAAGTTGACGAAGTTATCGTCTGCCACACTGACCCTAACTCTAACGACGGTGTCAAAGTTAGCGCGGGTCCTAATGTAACAAAGCACCCTCTATTTGTTAGTTACACTTGCTTTATTATGAGCCCCCCCTTCTAGATAAGAGTGAAATATTTTTTTAAAATGGTAACTCGTGTACGATGGACACTGCGTATATCTACTAAAAAAGGTTGATATGCCATCCGTTCAAAAAAAAAAAAAATAATAATAATACTGGCCCTCTCTACAACCAAAAGAAAACGTAATTAAATAGACAATGCCCTTAAAAACGTCAAAATAAAAAACAAAAAATAGTTTTAAGTTTAAAGCAACACAAGAAAGTACTTTTAAACCAGGTGAGTAGCATACAAAGATTCGGTAGGTCGCTGCTTTCGATGTAAGCATGACACACAAAATCACACACGCTATTGTATTAATATGTGTCTTCCCGGTCGTCCCCTCCCTACCTCTCTTCCCCTTAAAATGTAGAAAAAAAATCTTAGAGGTTGGTTGGGATCGAACTATAAACCAGTCGGGCCGAAGTCAAAAATACTACGTCGCTAACCGTTACGCCAGAGGAACATACTTCAAAACGCCTTGAAAATAAAGCAACTTGACTGTTTTTTTAAATCTAGGTACAGCACGCATGCGCAGAGCTTTTGCCGGAAGCGTGACACACGAACACACACGCTATCGTATTAATATATAGAAGATATTTACATATACAAGCACATATATATTAGGGTAGGTCGATTTTACACTTTTTTTTAAATATTAAAAAAAGGCACGTACCGAAAGTTGTATATAGACCTATTAAATACTCATGCAAAAAATTAGATCAAAAACTTCAGCGGTTTTTTGAGCGTTTGGTATCAAAGATCGTAGACAAGAATATACTGAAAATTCCTCGTTTTTGCAAGATTTGCTTGAATATTGGTGTGAAAACCAAATAATTTTAGCATTTAAAAGCAGGGAATGTCCTTTTATTTTATAAAAATGATATGAATTAAAGAAATCTTCAAATTGGAAATTTGCCACCCCCCTCATTTTCAGTATCTGCTTTTGTAAACTACCTTTTAACGTTATGAATTAAACAGTAATATTTGAATACCTAAAAAAATGATTTTTTCTGTTATTAGTGAAAATATAACAAGCAAAGAAATAAGGAAAAACCTAACACTATTTTAATGAAGCTTAATATAGAGAGTCAAATTGCTCCATATAAGACCCCTTAGACAAAAATGCTGGTCTCAATTTCTGACTCAAAACTTTGGCTGTAATGTGTTGATGCCTTGCTTCAAAACCATATACAGTTTGTGAAGCTTCTGTTATTAACTTAACTGCCCGTTCCACACCCTGAGAATGTGAGGGCAAATCTGGCAAGTCAAGCTTGGTTCCATTCATCAACGATTCTCAAAGTACAGATTCAGTAAAATCTTCCGTCATTGGTGGTTCAAAAATGCCGCATAATTTTAAATCTATTAATTGTGTCCAATGTGTGGCATTAAAATTAATAGGTAGTATTCTTTTTAATCTTTTTCTGGTTGACTCCTCACTCCTGAAAGAACAAATTAATTAATTGAATTATTAAAAAATTCCAATCTGTACTGCTTTAATAATTATGGTGAAATTAGATAAAATCTTTAAAAATCATTCTATAAATTGGAATAAATAATTGAGTCAGAGATATATGAATAAATATTACTTACCTAATGGCCAAAATTCTTTTTAAAGCTTCTTCTCTTACTTCAATCTCCTCAGATTTAACCATGGAATATAGAAAGTTTTCAGGCAGTAAACAAAATGTATTACCTTGTATATTTCTAAATGTGATATCTTGGATTTCCTGAGGCTGCTCCTTAATCCTCTGGATCATATTAAAAATGTGCACTTACTGATTGTGGAATTTACTATTTCTTTTAATTTCAAACCAAGAAGTGGCATACACATTTACAATAAAATTTACTACATAGTGTAGTTTTGTTGTGTGCCTTTGTGGGTATGCACCACGAGTCCATAAACACATAAGCCTGATGGCCAAAGTTAACCATCTTGCTTGGTATAAAGGACCAATTTTCCAGGAGGCATATCTAGAGTCAACCTTACCTCTAGAAATACCTACTGTGTATTCATAAAGGAGTCTTTGGTTAGAACTAAGATCATGTATTTCATCAATTTAAAAAATTGACTCTAGAGGATTGCTAATAGTGGAAAATGATATTTGGGGTAAATCATATCAATCATTTGAGCATAATTTCCCCAGAGGGTTACTGAATGTTGTAGGGCCCTTTGCGCAACCATCTATGTTTTTAAAAAGGGCTCTGAAAGGTAGTTCATTATGATGCAAAGAGCAACCAATTGTGTGAAGAGTTTTAAAAAGTTTTTTTTCTAAAATTGCAACCATTCCACCGTCGCAACTTGTGTTGGTATTAGTGTTGTCAACAAGTATAGCCTTGATACTGTTCTCATTGTGGAATTCATGCAAAACATCCACCACTTGATCTGCATGAACAGCACCTGTTGCACCACTATTCGGAAGAACTCTATGTGTCAGATATTTACTTTCACATGGTGTTTCTTTTGTAAAAGTTAAATGGTGTTCTGGTCCCTTAGTTTTTTTCATAATTCTCTGTCTATTTTCATCCACAATTTCCTTATACATCAATGTGTCCTTATCCATTCTCCCATCAACTCCCATACATATATTTAAGGGGGGGTAAAAACTCCTCGCTGAAATAGTTTTATTTATCTACCTCCAACAAGGTAAGATGTGACACAAGGTCAGGAAAGTGTGATTAGATAACCCTGCGCTATAGAGGTGAGCACTCTGGCCATTAAAAAATTGACTGGGCAGCCCCGTCGGCATTCCCCTGTAGGGGCGCCTCAGACAGTTAGCAATAAACTTACTCCTCCCCAAAGAGGAAAGGCAAAGCCTGGGAGGGTGCACCTCCTAGAATTGCACAGGACAGACAAGCCCCAATAGACGGGCGTAAATCCAGACTCAAAGGCCCGGACGATACCGGTTTATTTGGTGGGGTAAAAACCCCTGGCTGAACTAGATTTTATTTATCTACCCCCAACAAGGTAAGATTGACACAAGGTCAGGAAAGTGGGATGAGAAAGCCAGTGCTCGAGAGGTGAGCACTCTGGCCATTTAAAAATTGCCTGGGCAGCTTCGTCGGCATTCCCCGGTAGGGCCGCCTCAGACAGTAAGCAATAAACTTATTCCTCCCCAAAGAGGGAAGACAAAACCTGGGAGATGCACCTCCTAGAACTGCACAGGACGGACAAGCCCCAATAGACGGGCGTGAATCCAGACCCAAAGGCCCGGACGATACCGGTTTATTTGGTGGGGTAAACCCCCCTGGCTGAACTAGTTTTTATTTATCTAACTCCCACAAGGTAATGTGTGACAAAAGGTCGGGAAAGTGGGATTAGATAAGCCAGCGCTCGACAATTCAATATATATGTGTGATAATTAAATACAGAATCAACACGGGAACTCAAATTCGCCCGATGAATTTTCAACCGGTGAATACCATAAAAAATATCCAATAAATAAAACGCCTATGTAAACAAATAATTATTTATATATAACATTAAATATTATAGTGTTTTATTCCTTTTTAATTTGAATATGTACATTTAATTTCTTAAGAAAAATAATAATGAACTTTAAAATATTTATTATTAAGTAATGTATTACTTGTTTTTGTTAAAACCCGGGTTTAATTTAAGGCGACACATCTGCCGGTGAAATCTCGGCAGTGATAAAAAATCTCGATTTATTTGATCTTAAAGTTGCAATGCTCAAATAAATACAAAATTTTGAAGAAAAATATTTCTTGTGGTAACTTTTGACATTATTTGGCAACTTTCTTCGAGTGCGATAATTTACAGTTTCAAAATCGACCTCCCCTAATATATATATATATATATATATATATATATATATATATATATATATATATATATATATATATATATATATATATATATATATATATATATATATACAAGAAATCGATATATATATATATATACAAGAAATCGATATATATATATATATATATATATATATATATATATACAAGAAAATCAAAAGCGTGTCGATATAGAAGACAAAACAATTATTCTTATATTTTGTATATATGAAAAAGACAATAAAATAAGAAAAAATAAAGAAAAATCATCAGAAAGCAATTAGAAGAGAAAAACAAAAAAAAACAAGAGACCTTTTTATACATAAATTCAAACGCCCATAGGAGTACATTAAAACACCGAAACAATTATTAATCAGTTGTACGTCAATTATTATCGGAGAATGTTATTATAAGAGCAATAAAGTTTAGCTCAAGATGTTGCCGTCATTAAAATGTGAAAGCCATCAAATAATAGAGTCCCATGTTTCAAATCCATGGAACTTTAAACACCTTAAAATTCGTTCCCGATCAGCCGTGCATAAGTATTTCAAGAGCCGCCAATTTGAAATAAGATTATTCGAAAATATAACGGCTACAATAGATTTATACACCCCCCCATATATATATATATATATATATATATATATATATATATATATATATATATATATATATATATATATATATATATATACAGGGTGATTCATAAGTCACTTCACTTAGCTATTTAAAATGATTACGATATGAAGCACAAACATACTATGAACTTTTGATAAGTGTTATCTTACTCTCTAATTACTGGTATTTGTTAGGCAATAATCAATCAAATATGCTACAAAGTGTCGTAAATTCCTTGCAAAAAAGAATGGAGCTATGCATGTAGAACGAAGGTGGAAATTTTGAAAATTTGCTGTAATATGCTACAAAGAGTCGTAAATTCCTTGCAAAAAAGAATGGAGCTATGCATGTAGAACGAAGGTGGAAATTTTGTAAAATTTGCATTAATTTTAAACTCCCATAAATGAATTTGTTGGATAAACTTTCTGTTTTGTATTACCGTATTTAGAATTTTAAAAATAAATAGCTAAGTGACCCATGAATCACCCTGTACATATATATATATATATATATATATATATATTAAGAGATAGAAAAGAGAGAAAATACGAAGTAGAATAGAGAATGGGTGAGAATTTCATGTTATCTTCAAACCTACAGGCGAGGGAAAAAGTAGAACAAAAAAGAGAGAAAAAAAGAGAAGATGGAGGACAAACAAATAAACGACAACTGATGTATACATAATATCCTCTACGACGAAGTTAATGAATGTCAACCAATCATAATCAATAATGAATCATGTTAACAAGCCACTAATGAAGCTCAATTCACGACTCATTTAAATATGTTTCATCTTCCGTTGAAGACAAATTTGCTTTCCAGAATTTTCCACTCGGATTCTCTCAATAAACATTCCTATGAATATTTCTTTTAATATTAGTTTATTTTTCTCATACCTTTTTTATTATAAGGTTTATCACGATCAGCGTTGCGATTCCAGATGAAATCTATTTTATTCGTGATCCGAAATCAAATTTCATGTTTTTTTTCTGCCATAACCTAAGTTATCTTTTTATGTACTAATGAGTCACCGCTTATCAAGACCCGAACGCCACTCGAGGATAAGAGGTAACGAGATTTTCTGCTGACGATCAACACCACTTTTGAGAAAATTTGAAACGATGGAGTAAATCGTCAAAATTTGATTGTTTAAGTGGGCGACTCGACAAGAATTGTATAGTTAAAAACGACCATGTCGTGCTCTGATGGTAAGCAGCCCCGCGGCATCGTATTCTACAGATGGGAAGTTCTTGGAAAGAAACTTTGTTCATGAAAGTCCGTTGAGTTTTAGGTACACGGAGGAAAAAAAGGAAACAAAGAAAAATTTACAGATACTAGAATCTCTCTCTTTCTACGTATCAGACGATTTGCAGACTGTAAAAGAGCTTTTGGACATCGATATTTGTTAATTGAAATACTCATTTGTATTTAACAGTAATAACAATATAATTAACACAAAAGAACATTCTTTTTGCTGTTCAAAGTCTTACAAAGCTGTTAAATCGTTACTTAAAGAAGATATGCTTAGCATCACCGTAGAAAACTTCGACAGTCTGCACAGTATTCAAAAATACTCGAAATCGGTCTTCTGCTTTTCAGTACAGACTAATTAGTCTCCTGTGTGTCATGAGTAAGTTGTTTGAATTTGTGATAAACCAAGAAGTTGTCAACCCCATCAGAAAAAAAATTACCCAGTGACAAGCAATATGGATTTAGTGCTGTAAGATAAACTGCTGATGTGCTGACTGTAATATCACAAAGGATAAGTGAATCTATAGACGAGGGCTTCGTTTCTAGGGCAATAGTTCTGGACATATCACAGCCTTTTGATAGGGTTTGGCACAAAGGTTTGCTTCATGGGCTAGCAAGCTATAAGATATCGGGAAAATATATTTTCATGCATCAATCCTTTTTCTCTGATAAAAAAAGTAGTCGTTGATGGGTAGGGTCTGAGGCACATAGTAGCAATGCCGACGTGCCTCAGACATCTATTCTATGCCCAACCCTTTTCCTGACCTTTATCAATGATCTCCTAAATTACATTCATTCGTTGACATTTATGCAGATGACGCAACTATCTATGGCAACACTTCGAAGAGCATAAATCATCAAGATCTCTGTTTCTCTCTTTTCCGACCTGGAGCACGTAGTGAAATGGAGATTAAGGTGGCTGGTTACTTTTAATACATCTAAAACCAATCTTATTTCCTTTCACCACGAATGCCCCGATTATCACTTTGCCCTTATTGAAACGAATGGCTCTCCCATTCAAGAAGTACACTGCTTTAATAAGCTTCTAGGACTAACTTTCCCCCCAGGCGACAAATGTGAGACTTGCATCTTATCTGTTGCTGCTAAGGTCGCTTGAAAAAGGATTGGATCCTTCTACCGCCTCAGAAAGTATCCCCTCTGACGGAATCCTCCCCCTGTATAAGAGTCAAATACGCCATAACATGGAGCACTGTTGCCACATGTGGGGAGGTGCCACTCAGAGCATCCTTTACTGCCTTGACAAAATTCGAAATTTAGTAAGGTTGTTATCGTCTCTTCCCGACAGCCCCTTTCTCACAGAAGAAAGGTTACTAGTCTTTCTCCACTCTATCGTTATTTTCATGGTAGGTACTCGACTGAGCTCAAATCTATGATTTCCTCCTGTAAAATATTTACAACAAGAACTTGTTTAGCTACAACAACTGTAAATAATTTTTCTTTCTCCCTATGTGTACCTAAAACTAAACAGAACTTCCATGAGCAAAGTTTCTTTCCAAGAACGATTTTTCTGTGGATCACAATACCACAGGGCTGCTTCTCAGCTGACTATACCATGGTCGTTTTCAAGTCCAATGTTAACAAATTAAAAAAATGAATTCTGACCAGTCTCAACAATTGTTACCAATCTTCACGATGTCGTTTCAATGTCCTCCACACAAACTCATTAACTTTTACCCTCGAGTGGCTTATGGGTCTTCATAGTACATAAAAATGATTTTAGCCGAAACAAGTTTAATCCATGAATATTTGAAATGTGCATTGTACAAATTGGAGGATGTCCGGTTTTTCATATCAGTTGCATATCCAACTTTGTTCTTTTTCATATGAATCGCACATTTAAGCAATACTATATGAGATATGTCTCAGTTTCCCTGTTCTCGCCCTAGGTCTAAAAGAATGGAAAAAAAGGTCTTAACTTATACAGTGCCAGTTAGTGAAAATATTCATCCTTTATTTGTGCGAATTTTGAACGGACGTTTTTATCGATGGCTAACAATTAAGTAGAATTATGTTGAACGAAAGATTAATGCACATGGTACGAATATACCACGATTCGAACATCCATATGAAAACTGAACGTTAAAAGAGCTGTTCCTATTGAATAATATGATTCGAAAAATAAAACATATATGAAAAATAAATAATGTAACATATAAAAATAATATATAGAGAAACAAAAAAATAAATAAAAAATAAATGAATACTGAATGAACTTCAGTTTTTTTTTAAGCCTGGAGCGTGAAGTTTTTATGGGCACTGCCTATGAGTCCTCAAGAAAAATTGATGTTTCGTACATTCAGAATATTCGCTGCATCATTTAGATGTATGCGATTGAGGCAAGCCGAAACAATTGTATGCAACATCTTTAAAGAATTCATGAAAATGGGTTCCCTACATTTTCTGAGGTTTAGATGATTTTCTAGGCTGATTCGGTAACTAGGCTAAAATCATCCGACAGTCTGAAATGATCAATTCCCTCATTAAGTATAGCAAAAGCTTGAAACGCCGGCGTCGGTAGGTAAACATCATTTAATATTTACTTAGATATTGTTGTGAGCCCCTTTAAAGAAATTAAAGTTGGGACCCGTTAGTGGGGTAAAAAATAGACTGTCACTTTGCTTTGTGCAAGGTTTCGACAACGTCCGTTGAACCCTCTCGATTGTCTACTGTCTGTTGTCCTCTTTCTTAGACACAAATAGAACTTAATTTTCCTTATTTACGTGGCAATTTCCAGTCGCCGTGGAGGTAGAGCGCTGGCATGTGAAGTCTAGGCTAATTTTGTTTCTACTACTACTACTACTACTACTACTACTACTACTACTACTATAAATATACACATATATATATACTCTAAAATGTACTCTAATATATATATATATATATATATATATATACGAGTGACTATACACACTGTTTGACAAAATTACGCGGGTAAGTTGAAGATATAAATACTGTAAGTAAGTGGGTAGGATGAGGGTAAAAGTGATTTCTGTTTTCCGTCTTGCTTGAAATGAATAGAAAAAAAACATCTCGTTAAGCCACTCAGTGTCGAATATATCATAGGCTAACACTTCCTACAATTGATAGATAAGCACTTTCGACCATCTAATAAGCTTCACTAACTATTCAATGGAAATACGGTCAAAAAGTTATTCTTGTACATCTGTAGGATTCCTACTAGCCTCAACACCCACAACTATAATAAACACCTCCTAGAAGGAAATTGCACAATCAAATCCATAGTGTACGAAGTCCGAATCATAAAAGCCAAAGAACAATAAAAAAGAAAAGCGATCATATATATATATATATATATATATATATATATATATATATATATATATATATATATATATATATATATACTAGCGTAGACTTCTTAGACGCAACTCTAGACCTAACTAATAACTCTACTAGACCATATTACAAACCCACCGAACTGCTCAGGTGTGTCAACACTCAACCTTGCCACCCCCATTATCTTAAAAAACCTGATACTTAATATAAGCAGAAGAATCTCCTACCTTTCATCCAGTAACGAGATTTTACAACAATCCGCCCCATATTACAACAAAGCTCTTCGTAAAAGCGGCTTTAGATAAACAATCTCTTACATACGTATAAAAAATACCAGACAACATGAACTCAATAGGAAAGAAACATCATCTGGTTCACACCCTCTAATTCCCTCAGTGTTTAATATAACATATGGAAACAATTTATCTAATTAATTAATAAACACTTTCCACCATCTAATAAGTTTCACAAACTATTCAATAGGAATACGGTCAAAACACGTTATACTTGTTGTCTCTCCTTAGGATCCTTACTAGCTTTCAAACCCACAACCGTAGGATCCCTACTAGCTTCAAAACCTACAACTACAATCATTCCTCCTAGGAGGAGGTTGCACAGTAAGATAAATAGTGTACGAAGCCAAAGTTATATCTGGTTTAAACTCCAAGAAGGACGAAATTTACATCGGAATGACTCAAGGAACTTTAAAACACAAACACTTTAATAACGGTAATATATCTCCGCTCGTTAAATTTATAACAGTCGGCCACATCAGAATTTAACCCACCCGCCGACGAATAAAATACACTACACACCATCACCCCTAAATATGAATACGCCATTGAAACAGACAAACATACAGAATCCGTAATAAATAGTTAAATTATTTTTAAATGATACTAAGTTACGATTAGGGCTCATACAGCTGTATAGACCGCCCCTATTAACTCGGTACTTTCTCCAAAAGAGACACTTAAGAAAATTCACCGGACGGTGAAACCGGTGATCGTAGAATACCATTTTTCGAACTGTCTACATTTCATGAGTCGCGGAGGATTTGAGATGGATTTAACGGCCTTTTCCAAACAGTTATGGTCTCTTCATGTAACTGAAACCATGGTAATATCTGGAGTATGTAATGTATAGTTTTTCAATAAATAAATTGTACTTTAGCTCTCATATTCTTACGATCGATCACTTTATTGATTTCTTTTCAACATACCCCGACGAAATATATAAATATATATGTGGAAAGATAGATAGATAGAGAGAGAAGGAGAGAGAGAGAGGGAGAGAGAGAGAGAGAGAGAGAGAGAGAGGGAGAGGGAGAGAGAGAAACATTTTCCGGCCACAGCAATAGCAAAGAAAAGAAATTAAAAAAATGAAATATTCCCATCCGTAGAAAACATTCTTTCTCTCACCGTACGTAAAATATCCATGCAATTCTCATCGCCTTCGGCTTTCTTTTGCGCACGCGCAAAGCCAGCTTCAATCCCAGCTACGCCATCTTGCTTTCTACACACGCAAGGCCAACCCCCCATTAACGCCGGAATATCTATTTAAGCGTGCATCATTGCAATTAAATGCATTTGATAAAGTTCCGATTTTCTCACACAAACGACTCATTTATTTTGCTAAACTTTTTTTCCGTTTTACTAAAGAAATAAGGAGTGGTGGTGGGCGCAATGAGTGATGAGCATCCGTGCTTAAGAAGATGGGCGGTGTTTGCCTTCGATGAATTCGCTTCCCGCTGTTGCAAAGAAGCGATTTACCGCCTGTGAATAAAAGCGTATCGAACGCCACCGCTAGGGAAAATAGTTCATTATAGTCTAGAAGTCACAGTAAAGATACATTCTCGTCTGCTTTGAATTCAGAATATCTATCTATCTATCTATCTATCTATCTATCTATCTATCTATCTATCTATCTATCTATCTATCTATCTATCACGTTTCTATAATAACGCTTTTCACACCCTGACGGGTGTGACGTCATACCACTAGGTCGAAATAAATTGTTCGTTCTGATTAGTCAGTAAAATAATTAGGGAACTTCCAATAGAAAATAAGACACGATAAATCAATCAAGAGTAAAATAAATTTAAGTATTTTATAAGCATTTATTAATAATAAAATGTAATTTAAAATATTCGATGGCGGTTCCTGGAGTAAATGAAATATTTTTTTACTCGGCGTAATATTCTTTCGAAAGTATACCGAATACAATTTCCAGTTCATGGTGTTAATACAATATTGCCATCTCATTTGTCTGAAGAAGGCGAGTTTATTCATAATAGACTAGAAATGAAGAAAGAAATCCGGAATTAATCGATGCTTCTTAATATGTACATAGATTTAGCGTGCGAAAAAACGTAAATAATGAAGAAAAAACGCCTGTCTCTTCACTTTACTATAATCAATCACCTCGTCTATGTATCCACTTATATAACACTCTATATATGCCTATCTATTAAAACAACGAAGTACTAACAAAAAAAAAGTTAAATAATTGTACGTGTTTTCTTTTGTGTATTGTGTAAACTACAGCAGTAACAAAGAAAGTGTAGCGAACAAAACGACAACAGATCAAAGCTACAGTCTCTCGCATTTTGATTCCCATTATGAAGTTAAAGGGTCATGTTTCACCCTCTATCTATGGTGACGCACTATATATATACACATATATTTATAAATATATATATGTATATATTTATATGTATATTTATATATATATATATATTGTTTATATACATTTTTATAAACAACAACTATTGAGCTATATACATACATACACATACATATACACATATATATATATATATATATATATATATATATATATATATATATATGTGTGTATCGAGGCAGCATTTTTTCTTTAAGACACGTATTATTAAAAATAACCGACAATTTTTGTCTGGCTATTTTAGTGTTGATCCCTTCAATTTTCCGGATTAAAATCTTAATCTCGGAAGGAAATTGGCTGATGAAACTGCCATAGTGTAAATGTTGGTCCAGAGTACTTTCTGACCCGTCATTTATTGTATGTATTTATTTAGGTATATATATATATATATATATATATATATATTTATGTTGTTTTCAATTTTAATTTTAATTCCAATTATTTCATTTCTGTACTTTTATTTTGTATTTTATTATTTTATTTTTATTTTGTATTTTATAATTTTATATTTATTCATTTTTTATTTTTTATTTTCCTATTTATACTTTTTAATCTTATTCTTATTGATTTTCTTAATTATTTTATTTCTATTGTTATTTCTATTCTATTGTTTTAACTACCCTTCTGACAAAATAATTTGTAACTTTAATTTATTTATTGCATAATTTGAAAGCGTAACTCTATGGAAAGTATTGGGTTATTTCCTTTATATGTACCGGTGGTTTTGGTTTATAGGTACCATTGTGTTTTCTTCTCCTATGCTACCAACATTTTAACCGGTGACTCTTTCTGTCAGTGGATGTTTCTCTAGAACGAGTTTTTTCTCTGATTTTCTGTAAGACGTGTTGCTAAAGGCGCTGATGAAGTGACGTTTTGGATTAGCTTTATTAATTTATAAAATATAATAAAATAAAGTATTTTCAAAATGTTTTGGAAACGATCGTACGCCATACTGGACTTGATGTCCTAATTCTTTTAACAATTGTAATGTTTTAACATATTGAATGATTTTATATATATATATATATATATATATATATATATATATATATGTATTATATTATATGCATTATATTATTATCTGCCTTGTATTTGAATCGTATATTTGTTTATATAAGGACTAGTGGCTTAACTTTTGTTTATTTTTGTGTTTTTTTGTGTGTTTCTGTTGTAATTTTTACAAACTGGCGGATCATAGAGATTATTCGCCGCGTGTACCAAAAGAAAAAATGGATGTTTTCGTGAAAATGTTAAATAGTAAGTCGGTTTTCCTCTGTAAATATGAAGATTCATTTGTCTATAAGATATAGACTTTGTAATTACCAATACTTTGATTGAAGAAACAGCTGATATTTCGTTTTGTAGTTGAAACCAATTTTGCTTGACACAAATCCTTATTTTGTTGGAGAATATCTTAATTGACCTTAAGCAAAACTGTTTTTTTCAGATAGTCTATTTGTTCGGTGTTTTTTTTTTTTTTTTTTTTAAAGTCTTATTGAGGTTGCAAAATCGAGCAGTTAAATAGTTGGAATTCTGCTCGTTATTGCAGCAGCATCACTTCATCAAATTGGCGATGCTCCATTTTTCTATGTAGGTGGTTGAGCCGAATCCACTCATAACAGGTTTGTATATCATTGGCTGAGTTAGTAGACCAGTTGGTTCAAAACTAAACGTTCTGAAATTTGCCCTACAGGTAATGCCTGGAGCACGGTTTCACGAGTATGTTTACGACCTTGCTGCACTCTGTGTACGAGATAATTTTGATTATTAAATCTTATGTGGATCTTGCTCACAATCTCTATGACGTTATTCTCAAGCGTAAAGATACGAGCCAAGAAAAAGAGACAGCAAACTGGATTGCATCTGATGCATCCAGAAAATACTAACATTGTCACAAACAGGAGTATTACGATATATATATATATATATATATATATATATATATATATTATAACTGTCCTGTTTTATAATCTCCGAAACAGTTACATGGTAAATAGCTGATGATCCCTGTTTTAATATTTCACGATTAAGTTAAGGTCCCCTGTTTTTGTTTCACTGTTGGATACTTGAATCCCCTTTTCGTTTTTCTTCTAGTTTTATGAATTTTCCAACGAATGCTAAGTCTGCGATATCTTGTATTTAGTTAGTTTCTCTGGGAATTTAAACTGAATTTTTCTTTTTTTCTATCTTTTGTTTAAAGTGACTAAAAGCTTTATTAGACTATATATATATATATATATATATATATATATATATATATATATATATATATATATATAATAAAATATCTTTATTTTGATGAAAAAAATGACTCAATACTGGTCACCCCTGATGATGGAATTTTATTCCGAAATTAATAGGATTAATGTAAAAAAAAAAAAATCTTGTATTGCTAATGGCTTATAGGAAAAGGTAAAACCTATTGTGAAAAGTATACATCTCAATATACCGGATAGAGCAAATAGATAGATAGGAGGATGAAAGGAATTAAAAAAATATACCTTGCATTGAGCAACTGAATTGAAAAAAAGATCTGCCTCCGTCGCTTTCCTAATTCCTTTTCATCTATCTATCTATCTATCTATCTATCTATCTATCTATCTATCTATCTATCTATCTATCTATCTATCTATCTCTCTCTCTCTCTCTCTCTCTCTCTCTCTCTCTCTCTCTCTCTCTCTATATATATATATATATATATATATATATATATATATATATTAGTACTTCATGTATCCACATAAAATATTATAAGGAGATATACTTTTTTTTATGTGTCAGTTTTCAGTATTTACTTCAACAGTGCTCGATTCGTAAGTAGAGCTAGGTAGTAAGCAATGAAAATATATATGGCAATCAAGCTACACAGAGGCTCCCGTGTTTCATCCCCGGGGGGAATCGTCAGGCTAAATGCATTTAGCCTGACGATTCCCCCGGGGATGAAACACGGGAGCCTCTGTGTAGCTTGATTGCCATATATATTTTAATTGCTTACTATATATATATATATATATGTATATATATATATATATATATATATATATATATATATATATATATATATATGTATATATATATATATATGATATTATGATAAATAATTTTTAATTATTTATCCACATACACACGTGTTTTAACTTTTTCCGGTGTGAAGAATGATTGTTATGTTGGTCACATGATTCGCACCTAAGTTAACATGTTTACTTCTGTCTGAACCCTTAGAACATGCGGCCAACCTAACAAACACGGTGAAAGGTAGAGAATTAATATCTATTTATGTCTTTTATAAACCAACATACATAGAAGGCTGTCATAAACAGTGTTCAACGACGCGGCCGAACGGAACTTAGGATATTTGGAAAATCGATAGAATAACTTCATTCTATATGTGTACATTGGTCCGGAAACACTTGGTTTCCAAATTATAGGCAATAGAAACAAATACTTACCAACATTCGATATATTAAACATCTAACACGTACAATGTGTGTGATAGTGCGCTGTTATTTCTACATATGGGATAGATGACCACTATCACTTTGACCGGATCATAAGTAAAATAAGCCCGGACCTGGTGTTGCCACATACACCAACAAAACTCTGACAAAAAATGATCCTAAACAAATATAAAAGCTGTGGAGCTCAAAAGAAATTTCTCAGCGTCATCGGCAGGGTATCTTTAGATAGCCAAAATGGTGGGCCCGATCGGCATCCTGCGAATATTTTCTCTTCTTATTTCAGATCACAATGCAACAGACCAAAAACAGGTAAATTAATGTGAACCAAGGATCACGCAAAGGAAGATATGGACCATAAAAGAAAATTAGGCTAATAATATAAGTGCTATTATCAAATCACACCCACACAAAGAAACTTTTTTACAGATATAGAACATAATCCCGAAGTTATGCCATCGATTTTCTAAACATCCTTTATATAACACTTGTAGTATTGCAGATGATCTCATTTGAACTCATCATATCTTCAAATGAATACAAAAATATTACTGAACCCGAGTTTTATCGATATACATGCAATCCGGCATTTAACGTCGAACGATCTAATATTTACGGCTCAGTCTCAGTTTACGGATGGATAGCAAATTTTTAGAGACTGTGGTGTCGTTTATCGGATAAATCAGATAATATGACACTCAATTAAGACTTGATTTTACCTGTTTTTATTCTTCTTATTTCGCCTCTAGCTCTAAATTGCCGTAGGCGACGTTAAGGTTTCCTGGCTGGACGCCATCTTGATTAGCATGAACGCTTTAGGGCATAGTGTCAATACTAATTCGATGCGCATGCGTGGAAAGACATTTTCCAGTTGTGCCCTCGCATCTGCGCAATGAAACAGACAGACAATATGGCGACTGGTAAAGATGAAAATATAGTTAAAGAAGTTGAGGAGGCGATAATGAAGGCGAATATAGAAAAAATGTCTATAAATAATGCGTGAAGAAAGAAGGATGAAGTATTTTTAATCTTAATCTCAGGAAATTTAATTTATGTTTTGCATTATTTTCATTTAGTTTTGGATTAATGTGCAGAAAGCCTGAGGATCAGATTTTAAAAAAAATATTTAGAAATGACTAATACAAGATGATGATAAAATGTTCCATGCCTTCATTTGCTTTTATTGCACTTTTAATGGAAATGAGCCAAAGCTTCCACTCATCTCTATACTGACGTAAAAGAGTTTACTTTTGGGGTTTTGTCGTTTGGAGTTTTGTCCTGTGGTAATTTGTATTATATGGATTATTCGGACTACTGATTTCATCTTGGATGTTATTATTACAACATTTAGGCCGATGTAACCTTCGATCTTCTCAAGCTGCATCTTGTCGAACTCGGAAATCTGTACGGAATTTCGAACGGAAATCTTTATTTAATCCACTGAAGTAGCTTATTCACATTCTGGCAGACATGACCGGGTAGAATTCTTTAGAAATTTTTAATTGTATTCTTAGTAACGCTATATATACTGTATAGAGTATTAATATAAAAGATTTAACCTTTAACCTGTCAAGACTGTCACTTAGAACTGATTATTACTTAGCATTTTTATCCATTGCGCAACGTGTTAAAGTGAAATTCAATCCAAAATTCCGTACATATTCCCAAGATTTCCGAGTTCGACAAGGCGCACCTGAAGAAAGTCGGGGATTACATCGGCCGACATGTTGCGAGAATACCATCAAGAGTGATAACACGAGTCCAAATAATCCAAATAATATTAAAAAAATCCTCATATAAAAAAAATCCGAAACATAATCCTGGGGTAAGTTCCCAATTTTTTAAGCTTTGGAGAGTGCGAAACCACACCGTAGTTGCCATTACTCCCGTGTCCACTCTCATAAGAAGTGGTAGTATCCGTCAATGTCATATCTATTGGATAAATATGAAATTTCCTATGTATAATATCAACTGTATATACATTTACCAGATGAATAACAAGTTTAATAAAACACCATGAATCTGCAGCAAGCACGTAGGGGATACGATTTGCCTAGTTCGTTCGGCATTAGATGTTCTGAAAGTGGGTCGTTGCTAATCACGCCGTGAAGATGAAACCGGTAGCGCAATTTATGAGTTGGCTTCCAAGCGGACAGCATTTTCTGGAGTAGATGACTTCAATGCTCAAACAGGTTGAAAGATATTAAAAACTTAAATCACATCAAAAGGGTTGACGTGTTGGGACGATTAATCGGAATCGGGAATCAGGAATCGGACAAATCGGAAATTTTTAGTTTATCGAAATCGGAAATATTTGAGCCTAACTTCTGATTCCAAAAACGATTCTTGTATTTTTGTTTGTTTGTTTAAAACTTACATTTTCCTTGTAGTACTAAAGATACAAGTTTATTGCTTTTAAACTACCAGTAAAACTAAAATCTATATATAATAATAATGAATTTAAGGAAAAATTGGCACCGGCAGAAATTTAACGATAAAAATGGCACCAGTAAAATGGCATGAGTGGATGAATATGAAAAATAGCACGAGTTGATAAATAAGAAAAAAATGGCACAAGTGAAAAATATACATGAAAATCTCACGAGTTTATCGAATCACTATTTTTAATTAATTACGAATAAAAAGATTAGAGAAATATAGCTATAAAGATATATTCGTGTAATGTACGGCCCCCCAGTCACAAAGTGTACGTTTACTTTTGCGAAAATATAAGCCCACATTACACGTTTTTTTTTTTTACGGAAATTCGCAAATTAAAAAAACAACAACTTTATATTTAAATATTTAGAAATTTGAAAAGAATTGCAATCGGAATCGGGTAATAGTATCGGAATCGGGAAAAATATTGAAATCGTCCCATCACTAGTTGATATGCTGTAAATCAAAACAAATAAAACAGCATTTACGGTTCATAAAGTACGTTGGGATAAAATCCGACAAAATGTAGAGATAAAGAGCAGATAGAGAAACTTAAAATAATCAAACGACTACTACTACGACTACTACTACTACTACTAATAATAATAATAACAATAACAATAATAATAATAACAATAATAACAATAATAATAATAATGATTACTACTAATACTACTGATAATAAACTACTACTACTACTACTAATAATAATAATAACAATAATAATAATGAAAGCTAATAATAGTAATAACTACTACTACTACTAATAATAAACTAATAATATAATAAACTTAGCTAAAATCATAGTAAGTTTAATATTTCGTCTTTATTTTAAAAATACTATTTTTTTTTTTACATGTTTTCAAATAATTACATCTTTTTTCATGGCATATAACTTTTTAATAAAAATTTTAAAATAAAATCTTCATTTATTAATACCCCAACCCATCCGACTAGCTGCTCTTTCCTTTTCACTGAGATTGTATTGGCGGTATATCTGCTTTTTCTACATTCATTTATACATATCTACTTAGTAAAATTATTATACACTAAAAAATAAAAGATTGAACGAAATCTGAATTTTCGAGGAGTGGTCCGGTTTCTGGATGTTATTTTTTAGCATGAAGTTTATGGAATCTGTTTTAGAGTTCCTAAAATGTTACATCAGCGAAGTTTAATGGCGATTATGTTTATTTTTGTTCAAATTGAGAATTACAAGATGCTCTGTGACGTAGAGTGCCTTTATTCAACCATTCAATGAAAATGATGCACGTTAATGATCATCGCTATCCTGACTTCTAAATCAGTCTATCTTTTCTTTTTAGATACATGATTGTAGTTTGTATTCATATATATATATATAATTTTTTCTCCAAATAGATTAGAGTGTGAACTTAATAGGATCAGGGATATATTCATTGATAATGGTTATCCTGAGGACCTTATCAATGATTGCATTAATAAAAATGTTGCCGACTTTAAATCCCCCAAAATATTTGGGCCTGTAAAATGCACCATTTATTTGAAATTACCTTGGATAGGGGAAATAGTATTAAACTAGGTAAACAGATTGTTGATAGCATTAGTAATTGTTTCTACTCTGTTTCCTTACGATTAGTTTATGCTACTAGACCTGCTTTTCCTTCTTTTCGCAAGGATAGTGTGCCCTATATAAATTATAGTAATATTGTATACCAATTTAAATGCCAATGTGATGCTGGCTATATAGGGCGGACTTCCTTGCATTTGCAGACCCGCATAAATCAGCACATTCCATCAAAAATATCAGGGAAGGGTAGGGTCCTTGTGCTACCCCTCCTCTAATTCTTTGGACTCTGCTATTGGCCAGCATTTGGTTGAAAACCCAAGCTGTGCCAGTAGTTATAAAATAAACCGTTTTGAGGTCTTGCATAGAGCAGATTCCAAGAACCATTTGAAAATATTAGAATCTATCTCTATCACTATTCGCAAACCTTCCTTGTGCCGGCAGAAGGAATTTGCCAGATCGCTAAATCTCTTTGGGGAACTTTGAACTCCCTCCCTTTTTTTCCCTAACGTTGTACCTTTTAATCGTTTATTTAACGAAATCATTAAATTCACTTCTTTTAATCGCTTCATCGTTAATTTTGGCACATTCAATTCCCCGTTTGTTCGTTCTTATTGATGATAAAACTATCGATTTTCTCCTGACGAGATGATAGTCGAAAGGGCCTTTGAGAGATTTCCGCGCATTCTTTTAAAATGCATATATATATATATATATATATATATATATATATATATATATATATATATATATATATATATATATATATATATAATTAAATCAACATTGTTACAAACTCTGCGACGAGATGTGAAATCGTCGAAACGCTGATTAATTTGCGTAGACTGTAACAATGTTTATTTACTTTTATAAATGTTCTACTCGTTATTGAGCACTTTTGAAAACATATTGGTTTTATGTTTACTTTATTAATATATTTGAACTTAATTATATATATATATATATATATATATATATATGTTCCCGTATTAGTAGAAAAAGCTATCAAAGTGCTCGATCGTAAGTAATACAAGAGCTAATATAAATTAATATATTTAAATATTATACATTAATGAGTCTGCTTGACACACCACGGTTTCGTCCCTTCAGTCATCCTGGAATTAGAATAAGTTCCGGATTGTGATCCTCCAGACAGATTTGCCAGCCTCGTTTAGTACTGGAGGCAGGTGGAAATCGTTAAACAGGAAGTCGAATTGCTTACACTATTCTTCGTGAGTTGTAATCTTTACAAATATTTCCGGTCGGTTTTACAAGCTTCTTTCTGTCAAATAAAGGGGCTTAATTGCATGGACTTTCTGTGTTCTTTTTTCAAGGGGTAAACAAATTATGTAATGTAGTAATATTTACTCTCAATTTATCTTATGGTGTGAAAACGCCCCCCCCCCTGCGTTGTGTCACAACTTGAGACCTTGAGGCTTTTTTACAACTCAACTTTATCATATATTTAATTAAAAA
Organism: Sepiola atlantica; assembly: GCA_963556195.1. Lineage (NCBI taxonomy): Eukaryota > Metazoa > Mollusca > Cephalopoda > Sepiida > Sepiolidae > Sepiola > Sepiola atlantica. The sequence goes on along the minus strand of OY744539.1, from coordinate 77,039,823 downwards.
ATCCAACTCGGTTTTCTTGAGTATTTTTTTTTCGAAAATGGCAGATTTATCTACCTTTAATTGCTAATTGACATTTGGCTGTTCATATATATATATATATATATATATATATATATATATATATATATATATATATATATATATATATATATTCGAACGGAACCCTTTATTAAATCCACGGGGGTAGCATGCTCTCGTCACATCTGCCATGACTGGGAAGAAGTCTTCAGTAATTCGCAATTCTTCGTATCGTGGATTTAATAAAGGGTTCCGTCCAGATTCCCGAGTTCGACAGAAAGATTCCCAAGTTCGACACAGTACACCTGAAGAAGGTCGGACGTTACATCGGCCGAAACGTTGTGATGAAAACACCCAAAATGAGAAAAGTAGTCCGAATATACCAAATTCTACATATATATAGATATACAGATATATTTATACCGAACATTTACATGGAGATTTATATATATATATATATATATATATATATATATATATATATATATATATATATATATATATATATATATATATACATGTATATGTATATATATACATATATATATATACATATATATATATATATATATATATATATATATATATATATATATATATATACATATATTAAATAAACATTTAAATCCTTAATAAAAAATACATAATTCTTATAATTGGCTATATATATATATATATATATATATATATATATATATATATATATATGCGTGTGTGTGTGTGTTTTCCTTTATTAACACCAAGAACACTTACTTATCCCCTATTTAAAACTTTACCGATCTGTTAAAATGTGTAAGTTATAATTTATTTTGTTTTGATTTACTCTTTAAGAGTAAGTCATAATAATGTTAGTCACATTAAATTATGATGAATATTTCTAAATATATATTAAGTAAATAAATGTTATTGAAAACAGGGGAAAATTATCAACAAATGAATTTCGTATATTCGCTACTACCTTTGGCTATATGTGAAATGCCCGATGATTTTTTGTGTATTCGAGATAATTCTGATTCTAGTTGACTTCTCATATATGGCTTGGGCTTTATATTTATAATCTATCTATTGTGTTTTTTTAAAATAATGCTAAACAATGTAAATCTCGATATAAGTAAATGAATATCATTTATAATAGGGAAATTATATATAACAAATTAAATCCGTATTTTTTGCTAATATATATGTTATTGTTGTGAAATTGTCGATTTTTGGGGTCTATGGTGGACACCTTTGTTAAGTTTATCTGTCATGCGTTAGAGTATGTCGTATTTCTGAACTCTATAGCGTTTATGCTGTACTATCTCGGTGTAGTGTCTTGGGGTATATGTATATATATATATATATATATATATATATATATATATATATATATATATATACAAGCTTTTAAGCAGAATAAACGGGGTCATAGTGAGTCGAGAGCAATATCACATGAAGAAAAAAAGAGGAAAATTATTCTTATATATTTAATAGTCAGAAGACATTCGACTAAAAACCTTTTAAAACAATAACAAAATTCGATTAAAACTAGCAAACTAAAGCCCAAGCTACCTTTCGACCGACACATTTTCAAGGAAAACGTCGGCGAATATCGTTTAAAAAGGGCAACGTGGAGAAAAAAAAAGAAAAGCAACGTGGAGAGGAAAAAAGGGGGATTGAATATCGCCATAATTTGAAAAGATGGGGAAAACCGAATTGCGCAAAGATATACATAATAGGCAATATATGGACGTGATAGAGGCAAAGTACTTTTTTATTTTTTATTTTATTTTTTAGACGTTTCTAAATAAGTACAATTTGTAAGACAACTCTTTTTGCCTACAGAGCGATGGCTTTCGCATGGTTACACTCACGCTCTCCAAAACCTTAAGATGGTGTTTGGAATGGGCTTTGTGTATTATGCGAAAACAACCATCGGAATACGCCTCACCGCACTTTTTATTATCATACAAGTGCTGTTCAATGGATGACCTGTGGACTTGTCCGGGTGTGCTTTGTAAACACCCGGATGTTCTTTGTAGACACCCGGATGCATCTGTCGATATATTCCTCTTTACGACAAGTGATCTGCGAAAAGATATATATATATATATATATATATATATATATATATATATATATATATATATATATATATATATATATATAAGGAAAGATCATAAAAGATTGATTTTATCTTTGAATTAATCCTATCTTGATAAGTAAGTCTTCAATATACAAGACAGAGCATTAATATAGAAAAAAATAATGATGAAAAAAATTGGATAAAGTACAATATTTATTAATCACCAAATAGTTCAAACAAAGAATATACAGATAAACTTTTAATCTTCTCCCTAATCCGTGGATTTTCAAAACTATACAAAGTAAATTTAACTTTTTCAGTTATTATATTAGTTAGCTTCTAACATTATTTAAGTGATCATCAGTTGTTTACCATGAAAAACGGTTTCGGGAATTTAAAAACAAGACAGTATTTAATTTCATGGCTTCCCAGCAGAGTTGATCAGACCCCACTTCCCTTAAAAGACAAAAACATAAACGTTCCGTATACTAAACCTAAGTTTTGTTCCGTATAAATGTTTTGCTAACTTATATTAGTTATTAAAAAAAGAAAAAGTGATACTTAGAAATGTGATACTTAGAAGGCAATACAATGCAGAGGTGTGACGGATAGACACAAGTTGAAGCAAATAAGACATATAATGATGGAACAAATTAAATAGTTTCACCCTTAATACAATGTATACATACACACACACACACACACACACACACACACACACACATATATATATATATATATATTTTGTTTTTTCACAAACACACATATATCTGTCTATCTACACAATGTTACAATGTTATGTAATACCTGTATCAAGATGGTCTGGTAGAAACTCCGTATATATATATATATATATATATATATATATATATATATATATATATATATATATATATATATATATATATATATATATATATATATATATATATATATATGCATGAATTGGCCCGTGAAAGAAATAGCCTATGAAGGTTTTCTGGTGATAGTTAACTGAATTTCTGAATCAATAAATTTCCATGCAAATAATTGTCTACGTGCCACAGTTCAGAACTTTTATTTGAATCTCCTTTTCTTCCCCTGTGTTATTTGCACAATTGTTTTTGATCGTTTTCTTTATTCGGTTGCCCATTGTGTTTGAGAAAGCGGCAGCTATCAGCATAAATTCTCGCGTTGTTCGCGTGTCGTCAGCCGAAATACAATCGGCACGTCGCTCTTTGTCTTCCCATGCACGTGAATTAACAACCCTAACACCTAACCCTAACCCCATCTTGTTCACTTACCACACGATTGCTGTTACTCTGGCGCCCCGTTCAAAATAATCAACTGAAAAAGAAAATACATTGAAAAATAAAACGTTTTTTAAAGAAATCAGCGCAGATTCCTCGTCACAGTAAAACTTCCCGATTCAGGTTTCTTTCGGATTTGACTTTCGCTCAAAACGCGGCACATTTTCAATGATCTTATACAAGTTGCAACTTTTTTTCTAGTTTGTCTGTTTTACGGCAAATCAACACTTTCATGGTAAGGTAATAACGAAAGGATCATTCTTCCGGTATATGGAATCGAAGCGTCATCACCCTATTTCGTTCGGGATATTCAGCACTTAGGGCGAGTTCAGAGGCTTGCGACGCGGATAGTCCAAGAGCTCCACACAGAGACCTACGGACAACGATTGGAGGTCTTCAACCCGTCTTCGACAGAGCGTGACGACCTCATCCTCGCTTTTAACATCATGCGCGGCAACTAGAATGTGCCTCGTGACCCCTTCTTCACAAATAAACAAATAAGCTGCATTTGAGATGAGTTCAGTTTTGTAGTCGGAAGGCGTTTTTTTCGGGTCGGGTCGCTGCACCGTGTAATTAGCTGCCAGAAGCTGTGGTTCATCTGCAGACGTCCGAACAGTTCACATTGACGCTGGGTGCATGATAGTCACTGACTTCTGCATCATTACCCCTTACTTGAGCAGCAGAGAATGCTAAGGAACACGATTCTTGCATAAAACATAACGGGAATTTAAATCTAACTTTTCGATGAGTTTTTCACCCCAGAGCCAAGTCGTAGTCTCCATCAGATGCAGCAAAAGATGTACCATAGTCGCTTTCGTCTCACTAGAAGAAATAAAACATACCATATCCGTATTTCTGCTCCGCGGAACAGCCTAGAAAAGGAGGTGGTGATGCCTACCCTATCCAGGTTTAAAATCGCTCTAGACGAACATTCAAACGGTATATAGACGTAGACTTCTTTTGACTCTCCCTTTACATGGCTGTTTTTTTTGTCAGTAAATTTGATTTGATTTCTTCCCCTTTCCAGAAGGTATCTGACTCCTGACAAAATTCTTTACCTGTTTAAGAGTCAGATACACCCTAAGATAGAGTATTGCTGCCACCTCTGAGGTAATGCCGCTCAGAGCAGTCTTTTTGTTACCTTGACAGAGAACCGACTTCGCAACTCCGTGTGAGGTGTACTCTTCTCCCTACACATCCTCTCTTACAGAAGAGATATTGCTAGTCTTTCTCTACTATACTATTATTTTGATGGTAGATGCTCTACTGGGCTGCAATCTATTCTTCCGTCCTGCAAAACCTCGACAGCGAGTACACGTCGAGCTATCACTACTGCAAAGAACTTTACTTTCTTCCTCCGTGTACTTAGAACCAAACAGAACTACTATGAACGAGGCTTCTTTCTAAGAACTTATTATATGTGGAACACAATACGACAGGAGTGTTTCCCTGCTGACAACAATATAGTCCTCTTCAAGTTCAATGTCAAGAAATATTGTTGACAGGTAATTTTAAGTAATCAAATTCTGCCCTAACCCTAACCCTAACCCTTACCCTAACCCTAACCGACAGGTAATTTTAAGTAATCAAATTCTGTCCTAACCCTAACCCTTACCCTAACCCTAACCGACAGGTAATTTTAAGTAATCAAATTCTGTCCTAACCCTAACCCTAACCCTAACTGACAGGTAATTTTAAGTAATCAAATTCTGTTCTAACCCTAACCCTAACCCTAACTGACAGGTAATTTTAAGTAATCAAATTCTGTCCTAACCCTAACCCTAACCCTTACCCTAACCCTAACCGACAGGTAATTTTAAGTAATCAAATTCTGGCCTAACCCTAACCCTTACCCTAACCCTAACCGACAGATAATTTTAAGTAATCAAATTCTGTCCTAACCCTAACCCTAACCCTAACTGACAGGTAATTTTAAGTAATCAAATTCTGTTCTAACCCTAACCCTAACCCTAACCGACAGGTTATTTTAAGTAATCAAATTCTGTTCTAACCCTAACCCTGACCCTAACCGACAGGTAATTTTAAGTAATCAAATTCTGCTCTAACCCGAACCCTAACCCATATTTTTCCAATTCTTTCATAGTATTGTTTTCCATCTAATTGATAATTTCATTAACACTCGAGTGACTTTTGGGCCGTGATAAGGTGGTACTCATTAGTACATAGAAATTGCATTAATACTGTTCAAGAAGATTATAAATTCAAGATCCCTTCAGCTATGCATAAAAATAGCAACTTGTGTTCCATTAATCGTACGCGATCTACACAATGCCCATTCTATTTTAATCAGCTCATTGTATACGATTAATTTAACCCAAGTTGCTATTTGAATTATGACTGTGTGTTGATGACAGCTTCGTAGTTTTCCGAATAGTATACGTTCTTAGTACCTAGATGAGCTTACACGAGTCATCGTCAGTAATCACTCACTGTTAAAAAACTGATGCGTTTCTCTGTAATCTGAGTGATAACAAGTCTTTCAAGATTTCCAGCAAACTCCGCCTTTTCGATCAGCAATGCAACTTCCTTTAAGTTCTCGCATCAGCCGTTTACAATTGAGTTGTCGCTGATAATGGCCAATGGCTCTCTTCAATGTGAGTGACAATACGGCTTCTCATTATTCCAGAATCCCCCATGCCCTTCAAGTCGAGGTCGAGATGGTGCCATCTTTTTAGCTCTTCAGATGCTCCATCAATAATAATAATAATAATAATAATAATAATAATAATAATAATAATAATAATAATAATAATAATAATTATTATTATTATTATTATTATTATTATTATTATTATTATTATTATTATTATTATTATTATTATTATTATTATTATTTGTACTCACTAGGAGTTCTCACACAGATCATCGTCAGTGATTGCTCACCGACAACAATCAGTGGTATTTCCTGGAGTCTGAGAGACAACAAGCCTCCCCAGATTTCCAGTATTCTTCACCTCTTTTCGATAACGATGCGGTATCGCAACAACCTCTTACCATTGATTTCTCGTTGGTAAGGACAATTGGTCGTCTCTGGGATTTGGGTGGCAATAAGCCTCCCCAAGGTCCCAGCATTCTCTGCACTTTTCCAGTGATGTCTGGTTTGTGCTTCTCATCCTCCTCGAACCTCTACAAATATGTTGTCTGGTGTCAGCCTAGGCCGGCACCATTAAAAAAAAAATTAAAAAATCCCTTAATTTTTTTCCTTTTCTCTGTCCTTATTTAACATTTTTTTTAAAATTCTTTTTTTTTGGGGGGGGGGAGAGGGAGGAGCTTATAGTGTTTCTTGTAATTTCTGTTTCTTTGGTTCATTTTTGTGTAGTGATAGCTGAGGCCGGTGTAATTTATTGGGGGGTGGGATTATGAAGTGCTGTTTCTTGCAGTTTCTGTTCCTTGGTTCTTGTTGTGGTGTTCTTCGTGTGGTTTTGTTTTCTCCCTGTTGTAAATTCCTTGTGACTGGCTAGCCTTTGTAGCTTATGCGTGTTGGTTTCCGCATTCGAGGATTTTCCTTAAGATTGCAGCTGTTTTGATCATTGCCGTCCTTTGTATAATTTCGATGGTCCCTTTGATTCCAATTTCACCCAGTCTTTTCTCCATGTTTTTGGGATTGTTCCTAGTGCTCTTATGATTATTGGTATTATACTGACTTTCTTCATGCTCCATATTCCTTTCAGTTCTCTGGCTAGTTCTGTGTATTTACTTCGTTTTTCTGTGTCTTTGATCTTCACTCTGTGGTCTGCTGGAACGGCGAAGTCTACGATTTTACAAGATTATTCCTTTTTGTCTATTATAATAACATCAGGTCTCCTTGCTTGTATGAGTTTATCTGTTCGTATATCCATATCCCAGAGGATTTTGTGTTTTTCGTTTTCCAGTACTATTTCTGGTTTATGTTTGTACCATTTGTCTGCATATTCGACATTCAATTGTTTGCACAGTACCCAGTGTATTACTTTCCCAACACAGTCATGTCTGTTCTTTTTGGGCAAGTTTGCTACATTCACTTATTATATGATTTATTGTTTCGTCTCTTTGTCCACACAGAGTGCATTTATTGTTTTCCTGAGTTTTATCTATTTTAGATTTAATGTGGTTTGTCTTAATCGCATTGTTCTGTGCAGCCATCAGTAAAGATTCCGTTTCTCTGTTCAAGTTTCCTTTTTTATCCATGTTCAGCTATTTGCGTTGGTTTCTTCTCTTGTGAGTCTTAGGAAGCGTCCATGTAGTTGTTTTTCTTCCAATTTTTCTTTTCTTGTCTGTTTGCGTCCAGTTTCGATGCTTCCTGCGTTGTTCGTTGGGACGGTATTTCTTGCTGCGGTGATCAGTCTTTCTGTGTTCTGGTTTATGTATTTCTCCAGCTCTTTTTTAGTGTCGTCCACGCAGTCTTCTATACTTACCAGTCATCTTCCCCCTTCATTTCTCTTCACGCAGAGTCTGTCTGTATCGTCTTTTGGATGTAGTGCATTGTGCATAGTCATTAATTTTCTAGTCCTCTGGTCAAGGTGACTGAGTTCTTCTTTAGTCCAGCTTATGAATGGTCCAGAATATCTTATTAGTGATACTGCCCATATATTTATTCCTTTGATTAGGTTTCTGCTATACAATTTTGTTTCTAAGAGCTTTCTTGTTGTTCTCATGTATTCTTTTCCAATCTATTCTTTCATTTCTGTTGATTTGATTGTGTTTACTTTCAAAACTCCCAAATATTTATAGCTGTCTTCTTCATCTAGCGCCCTCATCTGCTCTTGGTTGGGTAATTCCATGCCCTCAGTCGTCTCCAGCTTTCCTTTTTTAATCTCTAGCAATGCACACTTTTCGATTCCGAATTCCATTTGAATGTCCTGACTGAAGATTCTGGTCGTATTTATCAGCTTTTCCAGTTCTTTTTTGCTTTTTGCAAATAGCTTCAGGTCATCCATGTACATGAGATGGTTTATTCGTTGTTTTCTGCCTGTGAACTTGTATCCGGCATCACATTTCCTGAGTATGTAGTTGAGTGGCATCATGACTATGATAAACAGTAGTGGTGATAGGGAGTCTCCTTGGAAAATGCCTCTCTGTATTTTTTTATCTCCGTCAAGTATTGCCATCCAGCTGTCAGTTCTAATCTCCATGTTTCCATTGCTTTCTTGATGAGATTAATAATCTTGTCGGGTATCTTGTACATTTTCAAACATTCAATTATCCATGCTTGAGGGATTCTGTCGTACGCTTTCTTGTAGTCAATCTATGCCATAGATATGTTCTTTTTCTTGCTTTTAACTTCTTTTAGGATCTTTGGATCTATGTATAACAGGTCATGCGCCCCTCTTTTCCTTTTCTGGCATCATTTTTGTTCCCCGGGAAGTAGTCCACGACTGTTCAGGGAATGGTAAATTTGCTCTCTCAGT
>OY744539.1:77006043-77018543 GCA_963556195.1 Sepiola atlantica | reverse complement strand
CAGATTTCAGTCTTTATTTCGAATAATAGCTGTTTTTTTTGAATAAGTTCATTATTTTCACAGGGCGTAGACACTTTTCATCGGCCTAATTCTTCTAAAATAATTTAGTTTTAATGAGTTTTCAAAATAGTTTTGTTTTAATGGGTTTTCAAAATATTTTCTGTTACTGAGTTTTCAAAATAGTTTGGTTTTAATGGGTTTTCAAAATTTTTGTTTTAAAGGGTTTTCAAAATTTTTGTTTTAAAGGGTTTTCAAATTTTTTTGTTTTAAAGAGTCTTATAAATAGTTTGCTTTAAAAATGTTTTAAATAGTTTTGTTTTAATGGTTTTTCAAAATATTTTCTACCAATGGGGTTTCAAAATAGTTTGGTTTTAATGGGTTTTCAAAATTTTTGTTTTAAAGGGTTTTCAAAATTTTTGTTTTAAAGAGTCTTATGAATAGTTTGCTTTAAAAAAATTTAAAATAGTTTTGTTTTAATGGTTTTTCAAAATATTTTCTGGCAATGGGTTTTCAAAATAGTTTTGTTTTAATGGGTTTTAAAATAGTCTGTTTGAAAGGATTTTCAAAATTTTTGTTTTAAAACATCTTATAACTAGTTTGCTTTAAATTTAAAAAAAATAGTTTTGCTTTAATGGGTTTTGTTTTGTTGTTGTTTTAAATGAGTTATGAAATTATATTTGACAAATGGCAGCCATTGTTAGCAATACATTAGTGAAATAATTCCCGGAAATTCTTCATCTCAGGTTGAATGGCGTCGATTTTTTCGCTGGTCATTTCTTTCAAATCCTCACAAGTTTGAGAACGATGTACGAAACACCTTTTGCTTCAGAAATACCCAAAGAAGATAAACATAAGGGTTTAAATTCACTGACTTTACCAACCAAACAATGTCTCCCCTTAAAGAAACCAAACTCTTTTTTTTCTGCCAAACTCATTAATAATTGATAAAGATAATGAGAATTATAGAGAAATCATCATAAAAAAATGTATAAAGAAACTGAAAATGATAGATTTAGTCTCCAGATTAAATAAGCTTTCTTCTACCCCCAATACAGCCGGCACAGTGCACACTCAAAATATGGAAGATATTTTTGCCCCACCATGTAAACGATATTCCTTAAAACTTTTATTGTTTAAAAGTGTTAATGATTATCATTATCATTTAAACTAAACTTTTTTTTCTTATTGTGTTAGTTATCTTACCATGACTGGAAAAATACCTCTCAAGATCTCAGACAGAATTAGCCATTTCTCTTTTTTTAATTTAGACTTTACCGTTTGTCTCTGGTTGTTGAGCCAACTTTTCTTTCTTCCCCAAACCATTATGTCCTTTCTTCCACTGAAATCTCCAATATGGCCCCTTCCTCCTCCTCCACCAATAATCTGGCGATTACGTGCCATTCTGATTGCGAAATATCGATGTCGTCTGCGAAACTTTTTGAAACACGAGCGAAAATGGAGTCCGATTATTTAATGGCGATTGGCCTCATTTTGCTAAGAAGAGTTTTAAGAAAAAATTCGAAGTATTCAATCTGCTTACAGTTTTCAATTTTTGTTTGGTATTATTTTCTTATTTGAAGAGCAATTTTAAATTAAGTTGAGAAAATCTGCATGAAAATCGGTGTCAAATGATGACTGTGAGTGTTCATCTATCTATCTATCTATCTATCTATCTATCTATCTATCTATCTATCTATCTATCTATCTATCTATCTATCTATCTATCTCTCTCTCTCTCTCTCTCTATCTCTCTCTCTCTCTCTCTCTCTCTCTCTATATATATATATATATATATGTAGTCTAAAGAAGCTTTGAGGCATTAAAAAAAGAATGTAAAATGCAGTTTAAATTCCCAGACAAACTAACTAAATCCAAGATATTGCAGACTTAACATTCGTTGGAAAATTAATAAATGAAAAAATATAAGTAAAAAAAAAAAGGAGGGGTTAATTATCTTAGAGTGAAACAAAAACAGAAGACCTTAAGCGTCTAATATTAACAAGGGGATCATCAGCTGTTTACCATGTAACTGTTTCGGAGATTTAAAAACAGGACAGTTATAATATACATGGCTATATATATATATATATATATATATATATCACTAATCATCTCCCTATCTCTCCCCCGTCTCTCTCCCCCGTCTCTCTCCCTCTCTATCTCTCTCTTTATATATATATATATACACATATATATATATTCCCGAAACAGTTTTTCATGGTAAACAACTGATGATCCCTTAAAATAGTGTTAGAAACTAACTAATATAATAACTGTAAAAAATAAATTGACTTACATGAGTGATTTTCCACTGGAAGACTTGAGACTATAAGTTTTTTTTTTATATTTTTTAAGTTTTTTAATTTGTTTTTTATTTATTTATTTATTTTTTTATTTTTTTATTTTTTATTTTTTTATATAGTTTTAATGGTTGAGAAACTTCCGAGACTATATATATATATATACATATGTATATATATATATATATTGATATATATATATATATATATATATATATATATATATATATATATATATATATATATATATATATATATATATATATATATATATATATATATAATTGATTTAGATACTGTATATTACATATTTCAGCAATGTACCGCGGTTTCATCCAAAAGGGTAGATTTAGACATCTTTAGTAAATCTCCGTGCCCAGTGGAATCATCGGCAAGCTGAAACGATTGTAGTCACGCTCGATAGGGAATGGCGTCAAGATTGTTGACGCCATTCCCTATCGGGTGTCAAGATTGTTGACGCCATTCCCTATCGGGCGTGACTACAATCGTTTCAGCTTGCCGATGATTCCACTGGGCACAGAGATTTACTAAAGATGTCTAAATCTGCCCTCTTGGATGAAACCGCGGTACATTGCTGAAATATGTTATATACAGTACCTAAATAAATTATATTAGCTCTCTTATATGATCGAGCACTTTATTTGATTTCTTTTCATATACAACCTGACACACACTATATATATATATATATATATATATATATATATATATATATATATATATATATATATATGATAACATAAAATATTCTTTTATATAGTTCAGATTAATTCTTACCAGAATCAATTTCCAAAGCAAAATGAAGCCCGATATTCAATATTTAAACCTGTAAATAATGATTTTAAAATTACAATAAATAAATAAATAAATAAAATTACAGAGTTATTTTTATATAATTCTTTAAGATATTGCAAGTAGTTATTTAGTCTTAGTTTTGGTGGTAAGTGGATTTGCTTGGGGGGGGGGGGAGGTAATTAAAATCTAATGTAATCTCCGTAATATATTTCAAACAAATAATCGATGAAAACAATGTAGTCTGCAATACAGCCGAAATTCGGAACAAACAACGTAAAAGAAATGATACGAATAATTCGGATACTTGGAGGCTGTTACTTAATTAAGTTCTCCGCGACAGGCGGTGCAATACACGTTAATTGTTTAAATGCACTATTTCCATAATTTTTCGGTGAATCTGTTGAAAATTTCCTAATTAATTTTGGTCTCCAATTTAATATACATTAATTTGAATGTTTTAAAATATGAATGTTTTATAATTGATTAAAATAATATTAAAGAAACCTTCAGAGCGCTGTCGAAACCATTCTTACCGTAAAAATCCCGTGAAAATATTCTGTTGCTGTTACCAGACACTGTATATGATGTTTCTGGCAATATTTCAACCACAGTGAAAAAAGTAAAACCAAAGAGACCTTCCGAAGGCTGCTAGAACTTTTATTTTCGGATAACCTCGTAAAATATGCTGTTGCTGTTAAAAGCCACTGTATATATTTTTCTTAATATTTTAAGTACAGTGACACAAAATAAAAGCAAGGAGACCTTCAGAGCACTGCCGAAACTATCATTTCAGTGGAAAGCATGCTTAGCTTCATCCCATGAAAATAAGTGTTTGCTACTTTATATAATTTTTTATTATTAAATTTTAATTATGATGACCAAAATTAAATCGCGGCCTCTAAAGCTCTACCGAAACCACATTTTCTCCAAGAAAACAGGTTTGGGCCCATGCAGTGAGAATATAATAATACTGATAAAATCTATTGTATATAATTTTTCTTACAATATTTTAAGTACGGTGACATACAATAAAAGTAGGACGGTCCCCCAGAGCGCTACCCAAACAATCCCTTCCGGGGTAACAACCTGAAAATATGTTTTTCCTGTTAAAGGCTACTGTATAAAATGGTTTCTTACAATATTTTAAGTACGATGACAAAAATAAAAACAAGAAATCCTCCAACTTGTTGCGAAAAATATACTGCTGTTGTTAAAAGCCATTGTATATTTTTTTAATTACAATATTTGAAACGACTTGATACAAAATAACAATTAATGAGCCCTCCAGAGTGCTACCGAAACCACTCTTTTCAGGGAAAGCATCATTGGGCCCACTCCGCGAAAAAAAAAGGTAGTTTTCCTGGATTGTGAGCGATAAGAAGTCTTTTCAGATCTCCAGTATTCGTCGCCTATTTCGATAAGTATTGCAAATCACTTATACAGAAGCCGTTGGTTTATTGATTTATCGCTGATACGGACCGTTGACCATCTCTGGAATTTGAGTGGATATAAGCCTTCTGAAAATTCCAGTACTCTCCGCGGCTTTCCCTCCTCGGTCTTTGATCCTTCACATTTTTAGGGGGAGGGAGACGTTAGATCATGAGATTCGTGGTAATTCCATACCCCTTAAATTCGTGCAACTTATTTTTGTTTCGTCGGCGCTATCTGTATACGTAGCTTGCTTTCAGTTCTCGCAGATTTTCTTGAATATTTCAGCTGTTTTCATTAGCGTTCTGCGTTATATGGTGTCAATCCTTCCTTTGATTGCAATTTCTGTTTGTCTTTTTCAACGTTTTTTCGTAACTGTTCCTTAGTGATATTTAGATATTACTGTAATTTTCGTTATATTATATATTCCTTTCAGCTCTCTGGCAAGTTCCATGCAGAAGGTTAGTTTTTCTGCCTCCTTGATATTCACCCTGTGAACTGCTGGGACAGCGAAATTACGATTTGGCAGGTTCTTTCCTCCTTGTCGATTATTATCGCGTCCGGTCTCATTGCTTGGATGAGTTTTTCCGTTTGACTGCTATGTCCCAGACGATTTTATGGTCATCATTTTTTGATACTGTCTCCGGTTTGTGTCTCTACCATTCGCTCCTATCTTCAAAGTGCATACGTTTGCATAGTTCCCAGTGGGCTGCCTTTCAAACGTGGGCGTGTCTGTTTTTGTATTCTTATTGGAATAGTTTGCTGCATTAACTTATGATTTGATTTACCGTTTTGTCTTTTTGTCTACATTTTACTGTTTTCTTGGGGTTTGCTTATATTAACTTTGATATAGTTTGTTTTGGTCACGTTGTTTTGTGCCGCTGTCAGTAGCGATTCCGTTTCTATGTTCAAGTGTTCTTTTCATATTCAATGTGTTTTTGTGCGCCATTACTTTTCCAGTCTTACAGATCGTCTATGTAGCTGTTTCTCTTTTGAAAAGAAATGAGCATAACCTCACTCTATCTCACGATGTTGAGCACTCCTAAATTAAACTTCAAACGTAACTGTATTCAACACCGATATACTGACGGATTGATGACAGGAAGCTGTTGATGGATGCAATTCACGCTTGAGCATTGCCATTAGCTGATATTTTTTATTCATGAAACAAGTACTCTCTTTTGTATAAGTATGGCAAGTATGCAATCGTTTTGGAAAGTGTACTACTTTATTGTTCGGGTGAACACTAATGTTATCTTAGGGTTTCAACTAACGTATATTCTTTTCCATAAACTCTATACATAGAAATCCCACTCAAAGGATAGCAAAAAAAAATCTTCTATTCATTTGCAACTTTTTGGTGACTTCTAAGATCGTCATTATTGAAACTAACTCATACTGGTTACAGTTCAAACCAGGCTTGCTTTGTCTGATAACTGACAGATAATGAAAGTACTAACGTATCCTTGGTAGAGGACGAGGTCATAGTGCTTTTCTGGTCGGCACTTTCCTGGTTGATGGTACAGGAAACGGAACTCAGGGGTAGCCTCTTAATAGGTTTCTCCATGTCGGGGCATTCTCAAGTGGCGTGTTTCGCATGGATCTGTACCCCTTGAGATATTTGGATGACTTGGTCCTTCACTGTTTATGTTTCGACTTTAGGGTCGATTATTTTGCCTCTGAATTTATTACCGTCAGTTAAAAGACTACTTTGATTTTTAAGTGATTCTACCTTCCTCTCCCTTTTTGTTATTACGCAAATTAATCATATTTCGTTCTTTTTAGCTCCTTACATCGAGTAGCTTCATGTCTTGCTCGAAGCGACTTCTATAAAAAAGTTTTGGATTCAACAAATTCTGGTAGAATGGTGCCAACATTCTTGTGTGCATGTCTTTCGAGTTTTTCAATGTGACTTCACGTCTTCAGGCGCCCTTCCATGGAGTAGCCATTGTCTCCAGAGTTAGAACGAATGTAATTAATAAATAATAATAATAATAATGATGATGATAATGATGATGATGATGATGATGATGATGATGATGATGAGGATGATGATGATGATGATGAGGATGATGATGATGATGATGATGATGAGGAGGAGGATGATGATGATGATGATGATGATGATGATGATGATGATGATGATGATGATGATGGTCGTGGTGGTGGTCATGGTGATGAAGGTGGTTGTCATGAAGATGATAGTGATGATGATGATGAGGAGGAGGAGGAGGAGGAGGAGGAGGAAGATTATGATGATGATGATGATGATGATGATGGTGGTGGTGGTCATGATGGTGGTGGTGGTGGTCATGATGATGATGGTGGTGGTCATGATGATCATGATGATGATGATGATGAGATTCAGCCTCTAAAGGTGATCAATTTATCGATACACATTTCGCTGATTAGAATTGAAAATGCGATCCTTTTAATCAACATTTCGATTTTCAAATATTTATTATTTAATTTTCTTTTTGGATTTTTGCTTTTATAAAAATATTTGATATTTTTTTTCTTTTCATTTTAATTTTTGTTTCTTACTTTGGTTCTTCTGCCGCTTCCTAATCTTTCTTCTTTTTTTTTCTTAATGTTTTCATTTCTTTCGTTTCTTCCGTTCCTATTTTTATCATTGCCTTTATCGTCCTTCCCTATTTTGTCGTTATTTTTACTTGTCTTTTCTTTATGATATTGGCTTTCGTTTTTTCTTCCTCCTTTTTCTTATTTCTTTCTTTCTTTTTTCTTCTCTTATTGTTTTCTTTTATTTCCTTATCTCCCCTTTCTTTAATATTTTCGTTTCCTTAGTTTTTCATTTTTTTTCTTTTTGCTTTATTTATCTCCCATTTCTTTGCTTATTTCTTAATAAATTTCGTTCTTTCTCATTTTCTTTATTCTCTTCTTCTCTTTTCTTCCTTTCTTTCTTTTATTTTTTCTTAACGTTTATATTCTTTTTTTTCTTTCGTTCGTTACACATTTTTACCGTTTTCTTTCCCGTCTTTCTTTCTTTTCTAATTTTTTTCTTTCTTCTTTAATGTTTTTCTTTCATTCTTTCTTTTTTACTTTAGTCTCTTCTTTTTTTCTTGTTATTCCGCCTTTCTATCTTTCTGTCCTTTCTTCTTTCATTTTCTGATGCGTTATCGAACGCAATGGAAGACTTTTTGTGTCGGTCAATCACGCTAATGTTCTTTTACAATAAATCTTAATATTGTAAAAACGACAGAATCCAACGTAATCACAATTGGTGTGTTGATTGCAACAATAGTCCTGACTATGTGACTTAAATTTGTGTTGGATTGACTCAAACGTTTTAAAGTTATGAAATGCGATTTTCTTTGGTATGTCAGACATAATGTTTGAAATATCATTTTTTGTCGGTCTGCCAAGTTTGAAATATTATTTTCGATTGTCTGTTTGAAATCGATTTTGCATCGCTAAACGCGTAGATTGAATGGACGTATCTAACATTTTTGTTCTATCTAATCTGTGAATGGATTAGATTACTTCGTTCCTCCTTTCTGATTGCTTTCTATTTCTCGTCATTTACTTATTCGTTTTTTCTTCAACACTAAATGCAATGAAAGTTGTGATAATCAGAGGGTGAGAGATAATCGAAGTGTTTATATAAATACGTTTCATTTCTCTATGTAGGAATGAAATAAATTTCGTCTGCTCGGTAAACTATTGAATTTTACGAGTGTTACGAAGGCATGCCCCCTTTTCCTTACAAAATACGGAAGCACAAATGTGTAATAATCAAGACTAAATAAAAAAGGTGTCTGAATTTCACATCGTTTCTTTCAATATTAATATTTGTTTTAATATTAAAGGTACATATACAGTTTGAGATTAATAGCCGCTTCCCGTATTTCCGGAATAAATTTTTAAAAAAATCCAATCAATATAAAATTATCTCCCCTGTTGCTTATTCCGTTTATAGTTTTATTTGGGTGAACGTACACAAAAAGATACCACATTTAAAAGATAAAAAATGTATTTTCAGTTCGTGAACAGAGCAGCGCGCCGACCTTTCTTTTGAGGGAAGCCTTATTCTTTAGTACAGCAGCCTACTGCTCGGACAACTGCTCGACCAAACTCCTAAAATAGGATATTTTGAGTCGTCACATTTTCGAACATTCATTAGAATAATAATTAAAAAATATTTTTACTGCTGAATCCTTAATAAATTAAGCAAATATTTAAACTCCAAAAATTTGCTCGACGAACAATATTTTATTTATATTAGTGTTTTAAAATTTCCAAAAGTAAGAGGTCCGTTTCAACACAAAATCCTCTTGGCCTTTTGGCTAAGATCAGAGTGTAGTATCTGTTCCGATGGATGCTCACTCTGTAGACAGGTATTGTCTTGGCCTTCGGGCCTTGATTCCGCCAGTCTGAGGTACTGTCCTGTGCAGTTCTAGGAGGTCCACCCTCCCAGGCTTTGCCTCCCCTCTTTGGGGAGGAGTAAGTTTATTGCTTACTGCCTGAGGCGCCCCTACCGGGGAATGCCGACGGGGCTGCCCAGGCAATTTTTAATGGCCAGAGTGCTCACCTTCTCGGGCGCTGGCTTTTCAAACCCCACTTTCCCGACCCGAGCTTGGGTCACATCTTACCTTGTGGGATTAAGATGAACCTGGCCTTGTGCCTAACCTCCTGGGGAGGTAAATAAAAAGTAAGAGGTCCGTTTGAAGTTTTTTTTTTCAAAACAAACAAAATAAAATATTAAGCTATAAGTAATTATTTTTCAATGTTATACATTTTCTATGATGTACTCGATGCTTTAAGCAATTGGCAGCATCGATCAGTTAGAGGGGGGGGGGGAGTAATTAAAACTATGATACCCCACAAAAAAAAACAGTTGCCTCTAAAATTTCGTGTCAGCATTTCTTTAAGAGAAAGATCATTTTCTAACTCTTCCAATAACGACAAATTTATCGAAACACGATATTTAGGCTATTTTTGTTTAATTTAAAAAAAAAGAAGCATTTTACGCCATTAAAGGAAGTGGTTGTTTTTGTTGAACCCTATATATAGTATAGTCGTAAGCCCGACAGTGGCTTTGTTGCTGTTGGGCTAGGTTTGATTCTTTTTAGTCCTAGGAGGGTTACCTTCTGTCTAAGTAGGGGTTAGTTCATTGCTAATCGCTTGAGACGCCCCTACCCGAGAAATCCGACGGGGAGGTAAATAAATATATAGTATACTAGTATTCAACAGAATTTAGCTAAATCTTACATGCCCCCCCCCCCACTTCTTTGCATGTGTGGTGGTCGTCACGCCTTTTTTTGGTGATAACTTCCTCTACAAATAAAAATAATAATAAGAAGACTTACATGCAAAACCAACGGAAGTTTATTCACTGAAATAAACCATTAACAAATATAACATATTTCCTTTTGTAATGAGTTCAGAAGTCCTTTCTTTAGTTTCAGGGTAAGTAAAAAGGAGAATGTCTTTTGTTTTGTTGAAATGCTCATGTATTATAAAATGTTAAGAGAGGCAATAGGTAATGTTCGCCTGTGAAATTGTATGAAGCGCGCGAAAGGTGAAATGGAAGAGTGATAGTAAGACGCGTGTAACCTCCGAATGAAGAGTCAGTTGAGAGAGAGGGTTTGATGTTTGTGTGTGCTTAAATACTATTTGGATAGGCTCCAGCGAGCTTAAGGAGAAAAGTTTAGAAAAATGTCTTTGGAAAAATCCCATTGGACAGAAATATCACGTGGTGTGCTCCCTACTACGTCCGCTCGTTTTGAGTTGATTTAATATATAAGGCCACGCCGGAATTTGCGTGGGCGTTATTTTTTATCTTTCACGCGCCAATACAATTATATTCACACTGCGCGCCTAAATTGTATTTATCCCAAACAACAATTTTTATCCGAATCTTAACCGTGTATACTGGCACACATGTCGCATATGTTAGAGGAACTCGAACTGCTACTACTACTACTACTACTACTACTACTACTACTACTAATAATAATAATAATAATAATAATAATAACGATACAACTAATGATAATTATTATACAGCCAGTACTGCTGCTACCGTTGCTACTACTAGTACTACTACTACTACTAGTACTACTACTACTAAGAAGAAGAAGAAGAAGAAGAAGAAATACTAATGGGTTCGGTTAACATTAAACCAAATTTGACCTAAAAGAAAGTAAATTCGTATGAGTCAGCATGGTACAACTTTGTTGACCGTCTTGATTCGCTTTTGGGAATTCTTGCAGGAGAGATCACGCGAAGGTTGCCAACATCCCAAAATGAAAAGTGTTACCATGAAACCGACTGGATTCGAACTAGGACAGGTTCGAATCCAGTCGGAAATGTGAGCAGAGGCACCATCAACATAGGCCTCATCCTATCGGATATACACTTGACAAATATTTTAAACGTTTGGCGATTATCGCGAAAATTGTAAGTGCGGTTATGGATTCAATGATCAGTTTGTAGATCCATTAATATTTATCTTTGTATGTATTTTCCATATTGAGCACTTTTAGTTCGCTTACGAGTTAAAATCAAGTGCATCTTCAGGTTGGCGATAGTCACTTTATATCATATGTTTAAATTGGTAAGCCTGATTGTATGTTCAGACTCTTACAACTAGATAGACTCCGTCACCGATATCGAGGATTCTTTCCTTCGACAGATAGAAACGGATATAACTATATTAAGATAATAACGAACATAAAAGCAATTAATTTTTATAAATGTATTTATTATTCTTATTGATTTATATATGATATAACTGAATTAATCTGAGTTTGATAATATAATCACAATTTAATCAGGGAAATCTCTTATACGAGTTAGCTCCATAGATTTGATATAGTATCCAATCTCGAAACGGACATAAATCAGCAACTTTTGGAAGCGAGGCTCGAATTTCGTGAACAAAAAAAAAAAAAAAATGGCTGTCGTTTCAATTTGTTGTATGTACAAAAAATCTTTCGTTTATGATAATGCTTTTACATTTATTTATCGTTTTCTTTTCATTTCGGATGAAACATGATAACAATTTTGAAGATACAAAGTCATCTATGCCGTAGAGGAAAGTGCTGTAGAAAGTAATAAATGTTTATAACAGTTTTAAATAATCTGGAGGTCCACCCTCCCAGGCTTTACCTCCTCTATGAGAAGGGGTTAGTTTATTGCTAATCGCATGATGCGCCCTTACTGCGAAATGCCGACGGGGCTGCTCAGGCATTTCTGTAGGCCAGAGTGCGCTTTATAATTACCTTTAAATAATATCGTTGGATTTATAATTACCTTTAAATAATATCGCTGGATTTTGTAATTACCTTTAAATAATATCGTCGGATTTATAATTATCTTTAAATAATATCGTTGATTTTTACAATTACCTTTAAATAATATCATCGGATTTATAATTACGTTTAAATAATATCGATAATATTGTCGGATTTATAATTACCTTTAAATAATATCGTTGGATTTTATAATTACCTTTAAATAATATCGTCGGATTTATTATTACCTTTAAATAATATCGTCGAATTTATTATTACGTTTGAATAATATCGTCGGGTGTATAATTACGTTTTAATAATATCGTTAGTTTTTATAATTACCTTTAAATAATATCGTTGGTTTTTATAATTTTCTTTTAAATAATATCGTCGAATTAATTATTACCTTTAAATAATATCATCGGTATTTATAATTACGTTTAAATAATATCGTCGGGTTTTATAATTACGTTTAAATAATATCGTCGGTTGTTATAATTACCTTTAAATAATATCGTCGGGTTTATAATTACGTTTAAATAATATCGTTGGTTTTCATTATTTTCTTTTAAATAATATCGTCGAATTAATTATTACCTTTAAATAATATCGTTGGTTTTTATAATTACCTATAAATAATATCGTTGTTTTTCATAATTACCATTAAATAATATCGTCGGGTTAATAATTACGTTTAAAT
>OY744539.1:76983543-77001043 GCA_963556195.1 Sepiola atlantica | reverse complement strand
TATTATTATTATTATTATTATTATTATTATTATTATTATTATTATTATTATTATTATTATTATTATTATTATTATTATTATTATTATTATTATTATTATTATTATTATTATTATTATTATTATTATTATTATTATTATTATTATTATTATTATTATTATTATTATTATTATTATTATTATTATTATTATTATTATTATTATTATTATTATTATTATTATTATTATTATTATTATTATTATTATTATTATTATTATTATTATTATTATTATTATTATTATTATTATTATTATTATTATTATTATTATTATTATTATTATTATTATTATTATTATTATTATTATTATTATTATTATTATTATTATTATTATTATTATTATTATTATTATTATTATTATTATTATTATTATTATTATTATTATTATTATTATTATTATTATTATTATTATTATTATTATTATTATTATTATTATTATTATTATTATTATTATTATTATTATTATTATTATTATTATTATTATTATTATTATTATTATTATTATTATTATTATTATTATTATTATTATTATTATTATTATTATTATTATTATTATTATTATTATTATTATTATTATTATTATTATTATTATTATTATTATTATTATTATTATTATTATTATTATTATTATTATTATTATTATTATTATTATTATTATTATTATTATTATTATTATTATTATTATTATTATTATTATTATTATTATTATTATTATTATTATTATTATTATTATTATTATTATTATTATTATTATTATTATTATTATTATTATTATTATTATTATTATTATTATTATTATTATTATTATTATTATTATTATTATTATTATTATTATTATTATTATTATTATTATTATTATTATTATTATTATTATTATTATTATTATTATTATTATTATTATTATTATTATTATTATTATTATTATTATTATTATTATTATTATTATTATTATTATTATTATTATTATTATTATTATTATTATTATTATTATTATTATTATTATTATTATTATTATTATTATTATTATTATTATTATTATTATTATTATTATTATTATTATTATTATTATTATTATTATTATTATTATTATTATTATTATTATTATTATTATTATTATTATTATTATTATTATTATTATTATTATTATTATTATTATTATTATTATTATTATTATTATTATTATTATTATTATTATTATTATTATTATTATTATTATTATTATTATTATTATTATTATTATTATTATTATTATTATTATTATTATTATTATTATTATTATTATTATTATTATTATTATTATTATTATTATTATTATTATTATTATTATTATTATTATTATTATTATTATTATTATTATTATTATTATTATTATTATTATTATTATTATTATTATTATTATTATTATTATTATTATTATTATTATTATTATTATTATTATTATTATTATTATTATTATTATTATTATTATTATTATTATTATTATTATTATTATTATTATTATTATTATTATTATTATTATTATTATTATTATTATTATTATTATTATTATTATTATTATTATTATTATTATTATTATTATTATTATTATTATTATTATTATTATTATTATTATTATTATTATTATTATTATTATTATTATTATTATTATTATTATTATTATTATTATTATTATTATTATTATTATTATTATTATTATTATTATTATTATTATTATTATTATTATTATTATTATTATTATTATTATTATTATTATTATTATTATTATTATTATTATTATTATTATTATTATTATTATTATTATTATTATTATTATTATTATTATTATTATTATTATTATTATTATTATTATTATTATTATTATTATTATTATTATTATTATTATTATTATTATTATTATTATTATTATTATTATTATTATTATTATTATTATTATTATTATTATTATTATTATTATTATTATTATTATTATTATTATTATTATTATTATTATTATTATTATTATTATTATTATTATTATTATTATTATTATTATTATTATTATTATTATTATTATTATTATTATTATTATTATTATTATTATTATTATTATTATTATTATTATTATTATTATTATTATTATTATTATTATTATTATTATTATTATTATTATTATTATTATTATTATTATTATTATTATTATTATTATTATTATTATTATTATTATTATTATTATTATTATTATTATTATTATTATTATTATTATTATTATTATTATTATTATTATTATTATTATTATTATTATTATTATTATTATTATTATTATTATTATTATTATTATTATTATTATTATTATTATTATTATTATTATTATTATTATTATTATTATTATTATTATTATTATTATTATTATTATTATTATTATTATTATTATTATTATTATTATTATTATTATTATTATTATTATTATTATTATTATTATTATTATTATTATTATTATTATTATTATTATTATTATTATTATTATTATTATTATTATTATTATTATTATTATTATTATTATTATTATTATTATTATTATTATTATTATTATTATTATTATTATTATTATTATTATTATTATTATTATTATTATTATTATTATTATTATTATTATTATTATTATTATTATTATTATTATTATTATTATTATTATTATTATTATTATTATTATTATTATTATTATTATTATTATTATTATTATTATTATTATTATTATTATTATTATTATTATTATTATTATTATTATTATTATTATTATTATTATTATTATTATTATTATTATTATTATTATTATTATTATTATTATTATTATTATTATTATTATTATTATTATTATTATTATTATTATTATTATTATTATTATTATTATTATTATTATTATTATTATTATTATTATTATTATTATTATTATTATTATTATTATTATTATTATTATTATTATTATTATTATTATTATTATTATTATTATTATTATTATTATTATTATTATTATTATTATTATTATTATTATTATTATTATTATTATTATTATTATTATTATTATTATTATTATTATTATTATTATTATTATTATTATTATTATTATTATTATTATTATTATTATTATTATTATTATTATTATTATTATTATTATTATTATTATTATTATTATTATTATTATTATTATTATTATTATTATTATTATTATTATTATTATTATTATTATTATTATTATTATTATTATTATTATTATTATTATTATTATTATTATTATTATTATTATTATTATTATTATTATTATTATTATTATTATTATTATTATTATTATTATTATTATTATTATTATTATTATTATTATTATTATTATTATTATTATTATTATTATTATTATTATTATTATTATTATTATTATTATTATTATTATTATTATTATTATTATTATTATTATTATTATTATTATTATTATTATTATTATTATTATTATTATTATTATTATTATTATTATTATTATTATTATTATTATTATTATTATTATTATTATTATTATTTTTTTTTTTTTTTTTTTTTTTTTTTTTTTTTTTTTTTTTTTTTTTACGCACTAGGAATTTTCACACAAGTCATTATCAGTGATTGCAGTGATTGCTCACTGGACATAACCATTGGTGTTCCTCTGGAGTCTGAGTGACAAGTCTCCCCAGATTTCCAACATTCTCCACCTCTTTCCATAAGCATTGCAACTCACTCTGTGTTATTGCAACAGCCGTTTACTATTGATTTCTCACGGGCAACGACCGTTGGTCTTTTTTGGAATTTGAGTGGCAATAAGCTTTCCCAAGGCTCCAGCATAGGTTTGGTCGATGCACCCTCTCGTGAAGGGTCAAGGAGGATTAAAAGCCCAAGTCTCCTCGGGCTTTTAATCCTTCTTGACCCTTCACGACAGTTTTTTGTAGTACCAGACGAGGCTGGTGTCACCAAATGCATGTGTGCATGTGTGTAGGTGGGAGATGTCAGTGTATTGCATTTCTTCTTCTTTTTCTTCCTCTTATTATTATCAGTAGTACTAGTAATAGTAGTAGTAGTAGTAGTAATAGTAGTATTCTTCTTCTTTGCAGTATGATCATTTTTATGCCAATTTACTTTGTATAATTATACGTGTGCTCTCTCTTCCTCTTCTCTCTCTAACACACGCAAACGCACACATATTCAAATAAAAATGATCATACACACATATACACGTATACACACGCATACTCATTTTATTTAAACATAGGCTTACGTATGGTATAGAATACGTTTATAAGAACTGTTTTATATTTGTGTTTCCACTAAGTCGTAGACTATTAGGGATCCCTCTGTTCGGTTCCAAGATAATTCTTTTCATTTTTAAGAGCATATGTGTTTATTGTCTGTCGTTGATGCACCTTCATTCGGGAGCTGTGCCACGACGGGACTACACAGGTTAAGTTGGTTTCAAGCCCAGTATGTCACGTTTTAGGGGAGCTGGATTCTTTACATTAAAAGCCAACTTTGTCTAACTTTACCCTCGTGGTGTTGCAAATCAAAAATGAACTGGTAGCGATACTTTCAAGCAAGATATTTTAACCGTTCCGTATGAAATACACTTCTCCGGTTCCTATTGGATTCCATTGAAAGATCGTTATATTCTGATATTCTTTGAGCACCTTGAAATCTACGCAATGATTTTCAGGAACTGTTACGAAAAAATAAATTACATTCCTTTTTATGTTTTTAGTGATCAGGTCGGGACTGGAAGTGATTGTCAAAAGCAGACACACCAGTGAAATATCAGGATGAGAGTTTGCAAGGCAAATCTGGAAATTATTATTCTCTACATCTCAGATATCTGGACATTGAAGAAAACACTACAGATGTTTTTCAGAGGAAGATATTGAGGAAAATGCTACAAATCTACTGATCTGCTGTTGACTCCAATAGCGATCTGTAGCAACGGACAAGCATGCAACTTTGAGGCACTAAGGTTCTGAAAAGGAGACTGTTGTGGGTTGGTCATCTGCTACGCCAACTGCAAAAGACACCAGCACGTATGGAATTGGATCATTTTGTGCAGCCAGTAAAGAGGCCAACCAAAGAGCAAAAAGCAACCTTGTGTTATATCTTACCATTGTATGAGATAGATAAATAAAAACAAGAGCAAAAAAGCAACCTGGTTCGAAATGATTACAAAAATAAATAAAGGTCAATCACCAATTCACCTCGAAAGTAGCAATACTCAGAATTCCGACATTCTTAAAAACATGTTTTTCAAACAGACAAAACTGGAAGGAAATTGTTCGCAGCATTATGTTAAATACGACGAAGACGGACAGAATACGACCAAAGTAGATTTTTCTATTTGTGTGTATAGACAATTCCATAAGAGTCTAATAGACGCATAAATCTAGCGGAATCTGGCTGTTGTTGATACCAATTGTTAGCAGGTTACTTCCCATAAAATTTTCAGGTGTTTTCAATAACGATAATCATAATTAGCTGTAGCTACTCGACCCCACTTTCCCGACCCGACCATGGGTCACATCTTACTTATGGGAGTAAGATAAAAACTGGCCTTGTGCCTAACTCCTAAAGAGGAGTAAATCAATACTCGACGTTGCAGTGGAGTCATTTTAGATTTTAATTTTGATTCGCTTGCACATTTTAAAACTTAATATATTATATTCTTGAATTTAAAATGAGTTATCCGTCTTGTTGATATTAATTTTAAGGTGATTATTTAAAAATGTTTCACATTAGGAGTCGTCTGGCACGAACTAAGTAAAATGGTCCTGAAGGGTATGGGAAGATGAAAAGACATTCACTTAAATAGGACGGTAAGTAGTGAAATCCAGAGGAAATAATTGTCACCCAGATTTTAAAAAAATGGCAATGACCAATATCAGCGAGAATACAATGGTAAACGTCTGTTGCGATAGCGAAAAGTGATTTGCAATGGTGATCAAAAGAAACGGAGAATATTGGAAATCTGGTGACACTAAAAATTATAACCTAAATAATAACGAGATGTAGATCAGGGGTGTGTGCAGACGTCGCGTTTGGAATGCGACTGTGATTGTTTAGATAATTTCAAGGTTGAGACAAAAATGAAAATATAAACATTTCTTGTTTGTATTTTGACTAATGTGTTAAAATAATTTTCACATCTACGTCACTGATCGAGAGAGAATCGGGGAAAAACATGAGAGCGAGACTTGCAATCGAAGTGATTTGCTCCCTCTAGCGGGGACTGAGGAGCTGACTGCATCTGTAAGGCAGTAGTATACCAAGAGAATTTGACATTTAACTACAATAATTTCTAAGCTCTAAAATCTTTTTGTGTTTCGATTCTTCATTTTTGCTACAACACATTTCGCAGTTTGGAACAAGTAAAGAACAGGGAATAACAACGCGACAGAACGTTTTGATGATCGATTGTTGTTGGACGCAACCCGAGGTTTCTCTATTTTAGATCAACTCTGGAAAGTTTCAACGTGGGAAACTCAGTTCCAGATGTAACTCCACGAGACACGGAAACGGTGCTCCACTATCGATAATAGGGATTACTATTCTTTCTAATAAAGTTCTTTAAATGTATTTACTGTGTGAGATATAAGCATAACTTGTCAATTGATCAATGCTTAGGCTAATTTAAAATCGAGCTGAAATTGAAAATCGAGCTGAAATTTAAAATCTAGCTGAAATTGAAAATCTAGCTGAAATTGAAAATCTAGCTGAAATTTAAAATTAAGCTGAAATTGAAAATCTAGCTGAAATTGAAAATCTAGCTGAAATTGAAAATCTAGCTGAAATTTAAAATTAAGCTGAAATTTAAAATCGAGCTGAAATTTAAAATCTAGCTGAAATTGAAAATCTAGCTGAAATTGAAAATCTAGCTGAAATTTAAAATTAAGCTGAAATTGAAAATCTAGCTGAAATTGAAAATCTAGCTGAAATTGAAAATCTAGCTGAAATTTAAAATTAAGCTGAAATTTAAAATCGAGCTGAAATTGAAAATCTAGCTGAAATTTAAAATTAAGCTGAAATTTAAAATCGACTGCTCGCATGGTATAAAATGAATTGCATTTATTCACCAAAGCCCGTCAATATAAAAACGTTTCTTTACACTAAAGAAATAGAAAACTGGCATGCGTTTCGAATTAAGCCAATTTCAATCGACTTGAGATCAGCAGCTTTTAGTTTTACATTCATTCCTATTGGTTGATTGCCAATTGTCCTAGTTGTCTCTTGGCAAACATTATTATTTGATCTTTTGATGCAGTAAAAAAACTGAAGTCGTATCTACTACTTTCAGATGAAGCAGAAAATTTGCTGCAACTTTGGCTTGATATCTACACGGAATAGATTACAGAGTTTTCAGCGATTTCTCAGTGAATAATTCGCTGAAGTGTCGCACGGCCTCTTCTTCTTATTAATGATAATAATCCATGGAAAAACATACACAGACATGTACAAAATCTGCGACACTGGCATGTCGATGTTATCGATCGACAGTTTGTATAAACTGAGATCTCATCAGGCAGAGTTAGAATCCGATCTTAACCTTAGATCATATTTGGAGAGAATGAAATGGAGAAAAAGAAGAAGAAAAGGAATTTAAAATTTCAAAATTTAGGGAGTCACGTTGTTTTGGACCGTTAAGAATAAAAAAAAGTTAAAATCTAAAATCTAAAATAAAACAAAATATAACAAATAAACTAAAGTAAAAAAAGAGAGAGATATAATGAAAAGGGTAGAATGGAGATAGATAGATAAATAAATAGAAAGATAGATAGGTAGATACATAGAAAAAATAAAATCGTCTGTTGATTCAGACAGAGAGTGGAGAGAGGAGAGGGAAGATACATGCAAGTGAATGTGTCAAAAAATCGACAGTTACTTCAGCTTCGGCGAACAATGCATTCTCAAATCAGCTGTAATTCGTAGCAGCTTGTATGTGTATGAGTGTGTAGACATGTGTGTGCGTTCTCAAATCAGTTGTAATTGGTAGTATCATATATGTCTATGGGTGTGCAGACGCGTGTGATGGGGGAGGCAGGGGTTGTTAATCAATTGTGTCACTAATTCTATATTTTCACTATTTTCTTTTTCTTTAGAGCTTATCAAATTATCATTAATTAATTAATAGATCAAACAAATATACTAGTAAATAATTTAAGTTTACATAATTAGTAGTAATAATAATAGTAGTAATAATAATAATAATAATGATAATAATAATAATAATAATAATAATAATAATAATAATAATAATAATATCGGTAATAATTTAAAAGTACTAAATACCGCCATTATTAAGTATTGTTATTATTATTATAATTATTATTATTATCATTATCATTATCATTATCATTATTATTATTATCATTATTATTATTATTATTATTATTATTATTAATACTACTACTACTACTACTACTACTACTACTACTAATAATAATAATAATAATAATAACGACAACAAGAACAATAATAGCGGTCAATAATAATTAAGAATTAATAAAAAAGTAATAGTCAGGTAAAAAAAACTTTTTGAAAATGTTATTGATTTTGCCACACTTCTATCTGATATTTCCGCAGATGAAATCAACATCATTAGGAAATGTAGAAATACGGTACTAGTTTGTAAACAAAAACAATGGACAAAACGCAATCAATTTGGATTGAGGTGTTGAGAGCGGGAGGGAAATTCCGCAAGCAATCGGTTCGAAGAAATAAGCTATTAGACTAGAAGCTTTCCTCTGCAGTGAACGTGTGGGATATTGTTGTTTGACGGGTGGGTAGGTAATATTTACGTTGACGAGGGGGCCACACGTGCAGCAATTTGGTTGAACATTTTATTGCAGTTACCCGGTTGGTCAGATCGTCAGAAATGTTATTAAAACGTCGTTAAGCATTTGAATAAATTTTCACAACTAAGCTAAAACGTGAATTATAACGGTATATATACATATACAGGGTGGGCCAAAATAAGGGTCCTATCTTTAAATTTGAATAACTTGAATTTGAATAACTTCCACAAAATAAAAGTTAAACTCACCAAACTTTATGTGTGTGTAGACTGACCCTTCCGAGATTTTTTGAAATAAACAAAACAAATTTTAGCCGAAAAACACTTCTTAAAACTTACAAAAACTAAAGTATTGTTTTTTACACTGTTTTGAGTTTTTTAAGCAAAAATAATGTTTTCTAAATGAGGGTACGTTCCTTACGGCTAATACGGCTCATGCTTGCTTCGGAAGGGGTCCTTTACTTATTCTAAAAAAAAAAAAAAAAAAAATCAATAAATAAAAAAGTTATGAATTTTTTAAAATAGGACCCTTATTTTTGCCCACCCTGTATATATATATATATATATATATATATATATATATATATATATATATATATATATATATATATATATGGCATGACGTCACCACACGACGATATCACGTGAAAATATTGTTAAATATGTTATCTTGTTTCGTTATAATCTGAATTGTAACAAGAATTGATTACACAGATTCATCATTTGTTTTTGTTTTAAATGTGAAATTTTATTAATACGCATTTATTTTTAGTAATTTCTAAATTATGCGACAAGTTATAGTTAATATTTAAGTAATGTAATTTATTCATCACTCCATATATAAAGTTAGGTATGTGTATATATTCATATATTTATATGTACAGGATATTACCCTAAACAAATGAACGGACGTATTATTGTGAATGCTGGAATATCTATTTTAGGCTACACGGTAAGTAAAATGGGCACATTTTGTTTATTGTAACTTTTAACATTTAGGAAGTGCATATATATTATGTTGGGGAGGTAAAAATAATGTAATATTTATTTATAAATATATATATATATATATATATATATATATATATATATATATATATATACACACACACATGTGCGTGTTTGATTGAACAACAGGGACAATTCCTGTTTGTTTCTTTTCAAATCCATCTTTTCATGTTGACGGACTAACGGTTTAATGTTCTGTTCGAGTGTGAACAAGAACTCGCCAAAACTGCTAACGTTTTTGACTCCCATGGGTTTTAATCAGGCACGCGAGAAGTTAAATTAAAAATGAAAATGAAAACAAAATTGAATGCATATACGAACAACATGGTTCGGACAAAATCCATCAACTCACAAACTTCGAACTGCGACAAAAATAAAAATTATAGTAGTCTAGAAGGATTTCTTCTTCGCTAATAGTTTTCGGACCCGTACCCTGCTATTTTTAGATAGGATTTTCAAGTTACATTCGGTTGCTACGGTATCTTCTTTTTATTTGTTACATTAAAGTACAGAATAATAAACAACCCACCCCCCATTCACATGTTAAAAATGTCTTTATAAATAATAACGTTATTATTTCAGCACGATCTGTAAACGGCAGAACTACCAAGAAAAGATTAAGTATAGCATTTTTTCGGTTGTTTATGAAAGTTAAATCATTCTTTTATATTTCTCTAGGGCAACGTCGGGCCACAGGTCATGCTAGTATTTTATAAAATGCATACAGACGTCGAATAATCTGTAAATATATGTAGGATAAGAACACACTTTTGAGAAACTACAGAAAATTATTAAAATAAGACCTTATATATATATATATATATATATATATATATATATATATATATATATATATATATATATATATATATATATATATAGTCTAAAGAAGCTTTGAGTCATTTAAAATAAAAATGTAAAATGCAGTTTAAATTCCCAGACAAACTAACTAAATTCAAGATATTGCAGACTTAACATTCGTTGGAAAATTAATAACTGAAAAAATATAAGTAGAAAAAAAAGAAAAAAAAAAGGGGGTGTTAATTATCTAAGAGTGAAACAAACACAGGAGACCGTAAACGTCTAATATTAACACGGGGATCATCAGCTGTTTACCATGTAACTGTTTCGGAGATTTAAAAACAGGACAGTTATAATATTCATGGCTCTCCAATGGTACTGATTATACGACCATTTCCCCAATAATCAAGTGTCGAAATAATTCAGCTTAAACACCACTAATATATACATAAATAAATAATAATAATGATAAAATAATAATAATAATATATTACCCTTAAGACTACCGTATGATATAGTAATTTGCATATCAAATAACATTAATTATAACAATAATAAAAAAAAAATAATAATAATACTATATAAACACTACATCCAAGAACCATTCTGCAATATGGTAGCTAGCCATAAAATTATATAGGAATCAAAAAATAAAGCTTAAGTACCTTAGGTACCAGAATATATATATATATATATATATATATATATATATATATATATATATATATATATATATATATATATATTGAAAAGTCACACAATTGGAAGCGTTGGGTGGGTAGCAATAATAAAGATATTTTTTTAATAAAATATTTAGAAAACCTTGCACAACGCAGATTATTTGTTTTTAAAATAAATCATTTATTCATCTCAAAAACATTTTTTTTTATAAACTTGAGTACTTTCGGTAAATCTACCATCTTCAGAAGAATATTTCTTCTTTTTCTTTTTTTTTTCTTTTTTTCTCTTGGTTGAGACATTCTCGTGGCCAAGTTGAAAATCCGTCTAGGTGTTTTGACGATGTGAAAAAAAGTGTTGATATTGCTGTGTGTCACGTGGTCGGCGTGGAAGGATATTTTGAAAAGTCACACAATTGGAAGCGTTGGGTGGGTAGCAATAATAAAGATATTTTTTTTATAAAATATTTAGAAAACCTTGCACAACGCAGATTATTTGTTTTTAAAATAAATTATTTATTCATCTCAAAAACATTTTTTTTTATATAAACTTGAGTACTTTCGGTAATCTACTATCTTCAGAAGAATATTTCTTATTTTTCTTTTTTTTTTCTTTTTTTCTCTTGGTTGAGACATTCTCGTGGCCAAGTTGAACATCCGTCTAGGTGTTTTGACGAAGTGAAAAAAGTGTCGATATGGCTGTGTGTCACGTGGTCGGCGTGGAAGGATATTTTGAAAAGTCACACAATTGGAAGCGTTGGGTGGGTAGCAATAATAAAGATATTTTTTTAATAAAATATTTAGAAAACCTTGCACAACGCAGATTATTTGTTTTTAAAATAAATTATTTATTCATCTCAAAAACATTTTTTTTTGTATATCCACATACACGTGTTTTGTTATATTTAGGACGCATCAGTGTGGCTAGATATAGCGATATTCGAAATACGCATCCAAGTTGTTGACTCTGATTCTCTACTGACTGAGCTAACGCAGCTGCAACTTGGTTGTAGAAGAAATCATTTTGTATTTAACTATTTCTTTATTTGCAATTTTTACGATACTGATACACTAAAGTACTCTATTAATTTTACGGAAGCATACTTCTTTTCGCTATGTGAAAACCATAATATTTCATTTTTGTCAGGTGTCAAAGTTTCGGTCGTAATATATATATATATATATATATATATATATATATATATATATATATATATATATATACATGAACATTGTTATTTATACTAACATGTACAAAAGCGACACTGCCATGGCGATGATTCTCTCAGGTGAAGAAAACACACACACACACACACACACACACACATATATATATATATATATATATATATATATATATATATATATATATATATATATATATCTATATATTGAGAACGCAACTATGATGGCTGGCCCAAATATATCTTGACAGATATCTTTATTTTGTTTGTAAGTAAATAACAAGACACCTGAGACTGCCGCCATTTTTAATATTTAGAACTCTTCTGTCGTTTCGTTTGTCAGCTAATAAGGTCAAGTATATTACTCAAGCCCAATCATAAAAAGAGATAAATTGTTTCTTCACACAATGGCAACAAAACGTTGGTATCTAATACAATTTAAACCGGTTTTCCAAAAGATCTGCGATCAATAGTTTTTAGACAAGCCTGCTTTCGT
This sequence comes from Sepiola atlantica, assembly GCA_963556195.1. Lineage (NCBI taxonomy): Eukaryota > Metazoa > Mollusca > Cephalopoda > Sepiida > Sepiolidae > Sepiola > Sepiola atlantica. The sequence goes on along the minus strand of OY744539.1, from coordinate 76,988,021 downwards.
GTGATCGAAGTAACTGGAGATTTGCCATTTGTTCCAGGTGCTTCAAGGCAAAAACTTTTTACTGTTGTTCATTTATTACATTCAGAACAACAAAATGGCGACAAAACGAACTGCTGCCATTTCATTTATCTTTACAAGTACTTCCAAAGCCAACTGGGAATTTAGAAGTGACTCGACATAAAGTACAGCTTATTTATATACAGAGACCTTCCATACACTATTGTTTATATATAAACTGGCACATGGTTTAGTTCATTCACCAAGCACAATAATATAAAGGTACTTTAGTATCATATATTTATATATAGTCTGTTCATAATGTGCTTTTCTTTCTTTTAAAGTTATATATATATATATATATATATATGTGTGTGTGTGTGTGTGTGTCTATACAGTATACCCTCACCTATTCGCGGTTCCCCATTCGCGACCCCGCATATTAGCGGGTTAGGCTCTATCACGAGCGTATCAAGCCGCGAGACGATTTATTCCCCTTGGATTAGTTCAACCAGAGTTGCTTCCCTCGCCTAGCAGTGAAACGTAAACAGAGAGCAGTTTAGAACAGCCACTCGAGTAATTACCTAAAGTGCTGTAAAGCAGCAGCTAAGCTGTGCCATACTGTGTATTACTGTTATCATGATCATCGTATGGCGCAGCAAATTTCATCATCATTTTATTATCATTCATTATTGGTGAGTGCACAAACAATATAAAATTTATTTTCAATTATTATTGCAATACAGTACGTATTTTTTTATATAAATGCATACACTGTATGTACAGTGCATAATTTTTGTGACCGTGTATTAATAATGTTTTTAATTACATATTATTACTGAATTGTACTGTACTGTATTATTATTACCTGAACTGAAAATACTGTATTTATCTGTCTAAGTTTGCCTTTAAATTTGTTCCACTTTCTGTCAATTCAAATACATATGTTGTACGCATAGAAAATGACTTTACGGTACAGTAATACAGTATGGGTAACTATTCTTTGCGGTGTTACTGTCATCCTGTACTTACGTTTCTTTTTGATTAAAATATTGTTGCAGTACAAAATTCAAATGTGTTTACATTATCATTACTACATTAGTGAAATACGTAACTGCATGCAATATTACTACATTATTACTGTATTAATGAGTAAGAGTGTCTTTAGAAAATGTTTGGGAAGCATTTAGTACCTTAGATAATCTGATACATAGACGTTTTAAAACGGCATCCAATATTCGCGGTTTTTCGCTATTCGCGGGGAGGTAAAGAACGTAATCCCCGCGAATAGCGATGGAATACTGTATACGTATATGTATAGAGAGAAAAGTTTAGTTTAATATATATAACTTCTGCTATATCGCAAGGAAGATCATATTACGCTTATTTTTTTATAAAACAAATAAAATATTGCACATCTTTAATATGCAACAAATAGTGCAGATACGTTTGAGCTCAATGAGCTTAAAGTGAAACATAGCTCATATGTTATATTATATGAGATACAATTTTTAAATTTTCAACCCTGTTTTAAAACTAATAATAAAGTAGAAATTTCTGAAACATATGTACACAAACATAAATAGTGTTGATGTTGAATGTTTAGGAGCATGATTACAAAATATTAATTATGTTATAAATATTGTATTCGACTTACTTATAATATATGTACTTTCACTTAACAAATTAATAAACAAAAGATATATTGAACTTCAACTAAAAATCATATCTGAAAAATAGCACGATCATGGTCCATAAACTGACGAAGTACCCTGGGCCGGAGTTGAATCGATTTGTATACGATTCAACTCCGGTCCAGGAAGTATTTTTAAAATGGCCCGATTTCTCATATTAATTCCGTTTAAGTGCGCTCCATCTACGATTTGAACTCAACATCTCACTATTGGAGTTACTTCATTTTTGAACGCTTTTCCATGCTGCCTCTACGAAAAAACTTTTTCTTCTCCATCTAAATCTCCTTTCATTGGACACATTATCAATGGACAATTACCATCTGGACAAACCGTATATCTTTTTTACACGAACATTTTTTTCACTCTCCATTTCTTAATAATATTTTTTCAAATGTTGAATTTTGGCTTTTCCACTGCCAACTTATCTATCTGTATAATTCCTCTGATGATAACATTTCGATCTTTTAAAAGACTTGGCTTAAGGAAAGAATAATAAACATAATTTTATTACAGAATATACCTTGCAATGAACAATCGAAGTTTGAAATAAATCTGGACATTCGTACATGTTTATCACTCTTCTTTCTTCTATCTTTATAATTGCTCTATCTCGTATATTGAGCTTAAACCATTTCACTATAGGTTCTATCTACTAAAAGTTTACTTTTAGTTTCATATATATCTCGTGTCTTTTATATGTGTATGCGTTTACGTGTTAGAAAGTATAGATCATTGTTGCTGTTGTATTTTTCATACTATTCGTAGAGAGTGAAATTATATGAATTATATTAATTAAGAATAACCAGGCATCTAAGCTAAAGCAATTTAATACTGATATAATACACCATTGTCTATGCCATACCTCTCTTGCTCTCACAATACCTTCATTCCCAATTATTAAGGCTATATCTATGATAAAATAGAAATGTAAAATATATCATTAATTATTTACATTTCTGAATCAAAATTATGACAATTCGTTTTATACTTTCTATTGTCCCATTTACTTGTTAATGAATTTTTACATCACTTTTATTTAACAACTCATTAATTAAATTGTAAGGGCGATTAAATAATGTAATATCTAATTAATTTGCACCATATTGTTTCAAAATTATTCCGGTTTTATTTTGTTTTTTCCCTATTTACTTAGTTGTATTACAATTTATTTTTATTTTTATGTTCAAATCAAATTAAATTTATTTGTAAAAATAGCAAAGCGCAGCAAGCCATGTAAAAAGACAGGTAGAATATATTAAAATCCACGTAATGTCTAAATGTTTGTACAAGGCCACTTTAAAGATGCATATGATAGTCATCGTCAAGACCTTGTTTGGAGCAGAATTTTTTCTATTTAGACGAAAGTGACGGTGGTACATCTTTTGCGGCTGAGGCAGACACTGCGACTTGACGCTGGGATGAAAACTCATCGAAAGGTAGATTTTAATTCCTGTTGATGGTGTTTATGACAGAATCAAGTCTTCTCGCATTCTCTGCTACTCAAGTTAGAATAGATCTAGTCTATGAGGCCGCTCTTTGTAGGAAGACGTGGAGAGTCCTATCAGCATCCTGCTTGCCAGCTTAAACACGCTCTAAGTGTACGATATCGTTTTGTAGATAAATATTTTTGGCTTGAATGCCGTACTTAGGAATAGGCTACGCCAGAGTTATGTATAGAGAACGAAAAATGTCTGCCGTTAGGTTGAGAAAGGATCTCCGGATCAGGTAGATGACCTGTCTTGATTTTGTTGCCATCTCGATACACTGGCGCGTGGGTTTGAAGGAGCTGTCCACAACGGTACCAAGGTCCTTCGCATTAGCGACGATATTATGTTGTGGGTAATGTTAACGTAACGTTACGATGCTATATATTTGCAAAGTTATCTGTTAAATAATATTGAGGATACGTTTTCGTTAGTCTACAAAAAAAAAACTAAAATAAATAAACGTTTTACCAACGTCTACGGGAAATTGTAGCAACGTTATTTGTAGTCTGGACGGATGGCACATCATTTGCTAGTTTATATAAGATAGATAGCTTTCAAGTATAAATGTATTTGTGTCTGATAAGTTAAAATCAGCCTTTCCTGTGTGGCCAGCATCTCTGTTGGCAAACAACTTTAGTTTATTTGTGATCAAATGAGAACAAAAGAACTGGCAACAGAAAGGGTGGCAGCCATTTTATTTTCAGTTTTAAAAATAATTTGAAATCCTATTTTAAATTCAACATCGACTATTAATGAGATTTTATTTAAACAACGGCAACCTTCTTCATAAAAAACCTTCAACATACGAGAGAGATTATTTATGTACGAGCAGAAAGAGCTGGTGTTGCCCGGGATTGAATAAGGAACTCTATGTCGAAATTTACTTCCCGTCCCAAGGAGAGAGATAGACACTTCAGTGTATATATATATAGACGCTTCAGTGTATATATATATATATATATATATATATATATATATATATATATATATATATATATATATATATATGTATATATAAAATACAAAATCTAGTTTCCTCAAAAGCAGCTCTCTGGATTGGTACAAAAATTAAAATTGCTTTAGTGTATATATATATATATATATATATATATATATATATATATATATATATATAAAATAGAAATTTATTGGAATAAAATGGGAGAAACAAGAAAAAAAACAACACACTTTAAAAATAATATATCTCTTACTGTTTTCCGTTTTGTCTAGAACCGAAAACATGCGAATTAATCTCTGAATAGGAGTGGGAAATAAGTGGAAGGAAATCAAATACGTGGAG
>OY744539.1:76968543-76978543 GCA_963556195.1 Sepiola atlantica | reverse complement strand
CTGAAAATGGCAGTACATTTGTTTCTAATGTTATTTTTACGTACGTTTAATTTTGAATAATGAGTTTTGAAAACGTTTCAAGATCTTCTGTCATCGATAAGGACATAAGCCTGAAGATGTTGATTCCAAATCTGCGGTAAGTTTGGCTGTTAAATCAACCGTTTAACTGTTATGCCGCTACACATGTAGAAACAACTTGGCTTTATGCATTGTGTTCGCTTTAAATGGCGCGCATATAGTGTGATTACGTAAAGAATAACAATTCAATGTTCTGTTATGATGACAACATGTTTCTGATACATTCTGATGTAGTTCGGTTGGTCTAATGTACAGGGTGGGCAAAAATAAGGGTCCTATTTTAAAAAATTCATAACTTTTTTATTTATTGATTTTTTTTTTTTTTTTTTAGAATAAGTAAAGGACCCCTTCCGAAGCAAGCATGAGCCGTATTAGTCCTAAGGAACGTACCCTCATTTAGAAAACATTATTTTTGCTTAAAAAACTCAAAACAGTGTAAAAAACAATACTTTAGTTTTTGTAAGTTTTAAGAAGTGTTTTTCGGCTAAAATTTGTTTTGTTTATTTCAAAAAATCTCGGAAGGGTCAGTCTACACACACATAAAGTTTGGTGAGTTTAACTTTTATTTTGTGGAAGTTATTCAAATTCAAGTTATTCAAATTTAAAGATAGGACCCTTATTTTGGCCCACCCTGTATTATCAACACTTTTTGCTGTTATTTTATGCCAAAGCAAAACATCTATCATATACAATTCATTGTATACGATTGATTCAACACAAATGGTTATGTTAATCATAGCTGAGGGTAGATTCTGGGTTCATACCATTCCTAACATTATTTGTGCGTAAATGACCGCATTAGATCTGGCACCTCATTTTTAGGGCCACAATAATAAAAAGAATATTTTAGAATTTAAAAACCAGCTGTACGTAGTTTTTTCAGGAAATTCAAAGAATCAATGCTTATGCATAGCTAAAGTGACTTGTTACATAGCTCGATTTATATAAACTAAAAAATTTAGGCTCTCTCCAGTCGCATATTTTTGGTAGTCAGAGAGCATGTTATCATATCGAACGAAAATATTCAATACTTCTTTCAAAGGAGGATATAATGACTGGGAGGATGGTCATGACAACAAAACATATACTATACTACTATACTACCCTCCAAAGGAGGAGGTAATGACAGTAGAACATATACTTTACTAACATACTACCCTCCAAAAGAAGGAGGTAATGCCTGGGAGGATAGTCTTATGACAACATAATAAATAATATATTACTATACTACCCTACAAACGAGGAGTTAATGCCTTGGAGGATGTTCTCATGACAAGAACATATACTATATTACTATACTACTCTACAAAGGAGAAGATAATGCCTGGGAGGATGGTCTCATGACAACAGAACAGATACTATACTACCCTTCAAAGGAGGAGGAGGAGGAGGAGGAGGAGGTAATGCCTGGGAGGATGGTATTATGACAACAGAACAAATACTACACTTCCCTCTGAAGTGAGCTTAAAAATATAACACATTAGTCTAAAATTTTATAATGAACTGAATTGAGCATATAAAATAGTAATAGTATAGTTTCGTTTTCAGAGAGAGAGAGAGCTACCAGATTTCCATTAGTGTTAGATATGAACACGATATGGAAACTACAAAACTGCAATATGAGGATAGGTAAATAATCATATAAACTAATAAATTTATAATTACAACATTTAAATAATCCAAGATTCGTAACTGTAGTTTGAAAATTAAAATAAATAAGATTTCGCGGTGGGAGGGGAGAATTGTCGTCGATAATTGATGTCAGTAGAGAAAATAAGTTCAAGAAACTTTCACAACTTGTGATATGTTGACTTTTTATCCGCCATGTTTCTTATCATCACCAATTGGAAGTCGCGTCTTGAAAATCAAAGGCTGCAGTTTTAATTTTTGTTTTGGAAAGATTTGCGACCCTTAATGTAGAAGATGATTTGCTTTTCTGACTTACAAAGTTTAATCTGCTTGCTGCCGGTTTGCATTATTGTTGGCATATTGTTTAGCCGGGCATGTTGATCAATACGATCACAGTAACGTTACCCCTTATCCCCGTTAACGGATTCACTTATATGCTACGGTCCAGAATCTAAAAAGATGCGATTCTTTTTTGTCGGCCAGTCGACTGTCTTAGTATTTTCAGCATCGTTTTCTTCAGGAGTTTTTGATCATAAAAACATACTCAGAACAAAAGGGTCTTTGTCGTTAACTTTTTATTTAAAATTTTTTTTTTTTTTAACATAGTTCACCCCAAACAAGGCAGGCCGCCACTGTAGACGTAAGGGGCTACTGAGAAAAAGAAAAGGGGAGAAGGTAGGGGGTGGTCAATCTAGATTGGGATCAGCGCAGCGAGGTGTCTGTTTACATTAGTTTTAAACTTCTGCATGTCTGTACTGTCGGGGAAACAGGGGGCAGGGAGGGAGTTCCAGAGGCTAGCAGTACGAGGAAAGAAGCTATTTGAGTAGAAGGCTCTCCGACATCTGGGGACCTCCACAGTGAATGAATGAGATTTAGTTGATTGTCGGGTTAGTCTAGTGAATTTCCGTCGAGGGGGCACCAGAGTAGCCAATTCATCGGAGCATAATCCATTGAAGTATGTCGATATGACCTTACATCTAACTATCTCAAGCGGACTCACTAACGAAACCCTTTCTATCTATTTCGAGTGGGCTCTTTAACGAAGCTCATTTTGTGGGAAACATGCAAAAGACGCGTACTCCTTGCTTATGGAAATGTAGGGTCCATCTACCGTTTTTCGATAAGCAAGTCGTATGTATAAAATGCGTTTCCTTGCTTAAAAACAAATTCAACTTTTATTTCTATCTAACAAACTTTTTCATTCAATATCTGTCAAATAAAATCTTTCTAGTCTTGATGAGTTTAAACTTCATTACCTTCATTCCATTTACAACGTTGTTTCACGTAACCCATTTTCGTTACAAATAACATCTTTTTGGATGAGTTTAAACTTCATTACCTTCATTCCATTTACAACGTTGTTTCACGTAACCCATTTTCGTTACAAATAACATCTTTTTGGATGAGTTTAAACTTCATTACCTTCATTCCATTTACAACGTTGTTTCATGTAACCCATTTTCGTTACAAATAACATCTTTTTGGATGAGTTTAAACTTCATTACCTTCATTCCATTTACAACGTTGTTTCACGTAACCCATTTTCGTTACAAATAACATCTTTTTGGATGAGTTTAAACTTCATTACCTTCATTCCATTTACAACGTTGTTTCATGTAACCCATTTTCGTTACAAATAACATCTTTTTGGATGAGTTTAAACTTCATTACCTTCATTCCATTTACAACGTTGTTTCATGTAACCCATTTTCGTTACAAATAACATCTTTTTGGATGAGTTTAAACTTCATTACCTTCATTCCATTTACAACGTTGTTTCACGTAACCCATTTTCGTTACAAATAACATCTTTTTGGATGAGTTTAAACTTCATTACCTTCATTCCATTTACAACGTTGTTTCATGTAACCCATTTTCGTTACAAATAACATCTTTTTGGATGAGTTTAAACTTCATTACCTTCATTCCATTTACAACGTTGTTTCACGTAACCCATTTTCGTTACAAATAACATCTTTTTGGATGAGTTTAAACTTCATTACCTTCATTCCATTTACAACGTTGTTTCACGTAACCCATTTTCGTTACAAATAACATCTTTTTGGATGAGTTTAAACTTCATTATCTTCATTCCATTTACAACGTTGTTTCACGTAACCCATTTTCGTTACAAATAACATCTTTTTGGATGAGTTTAAACTTCATTACCTTCATTCCATTAACAACGTTGTTTCACGTAACCCATTTTCGTTACAAATAACATCTTTTTGGATGAGTTTAAACTTCATTACCTTCATTCCATTTACAACGTTGTTTCATGTAACCCATTTTCGTTACAAATAACATCTTTTTCGATGAGTTTAAACTTCATTACCTTCATTCCATTTACAACGTTGTTTCATGTAACCCATTTTCGTTACAAATAACATCTTTTTGGATGAGTTTAAACTTCATTACCTTCATTCCATTTACAACGTTGTTTCACGTAACCCATTTTCGTTACAAATAACATCTTTTTGGATGAGTTTAAACTTCATTACCTTCATTCCATTTACAACGTTGTTTCATGTAACCCATTTTCGTTACAAATAACATCTTTTTGGATGAGTTTAAACTTCATTACCTTCATTCCATTTACAACGTTGTTTCACGTAACCCATTTTCGTTACAAATAACATCTTTTTGGATGAGTTTAAACTTCATTACCTTCATTCCATTTACAACGTTGTTTCACGTAACCCATTTTCGTTACAAATAACATCTTTTTGGATGAGTTTAAACTTCATTACCTTCATTCCATTTACAACGTTGTTTCATGTAACCCATTTTCGTTACAAATAACATCTTTTTGGATGAGTTTAAACTTCATTACCTTCATTCCATTTACAACGTTGTTTCATGTAACCCATTTTCGTTACAAATAACATCTTTTTGGATGAGTTTAAACTTCATTACCTTCATTCCATTTACAACGTTGTTTCATGTAACCCATTTTCGTTACAAATAACATCTTTTTGGATGAGTTTAAACTTCATTACCTTCATTCCATTTACAACGTTGTTTCATGTAACAAATAACAAATGTCATTATCATCGTCATATCGATTACTAATTATCGCATTAATATCGTTATTCCCTCTATCACTATTATTATTATTATTATTATTATTATTATTATTATTATTATTATTATTATTATTATTATTATTATTATCATTATTATTATTATTATTATCACTATTATTATTATTATTATTATTATTATTATTATTATTATTATTATTATTATTATTATTATCATTTGTACTCGCTAGGAGTTCTCACACAAATCATCGTCAGTGATTGCTCACCGACAGCAACCAGTGGTATTTCCTGGAGTCTGAGTGACAACAAGCCTCCCCAGATTTTCAGTATTCTTCACCTTTTTTCGATAATCACCACAAAAAAGCTTGCGGTATCGCAACAGCCACTTACCATTGATTTCTTGTCGGTAATGACCATTGGTCTGTTCTGGGATTTGGTTAGCAATAAGCCTCACCAAAGGTCCAGCATTCTCCGCACTCTTTCAGTGGAGGTCTGGTTTGTGCTGTCCCTCCTCGGTCTTCTCATCCTCTTTGGCCCTCTACAAATATTTTGTTTGGTGTCGGTTGAGGCCGCACCATTTTTTATTTTTTATATTATTATTATTATTATTATTATTATTATTATTATTATTATTATTATTATTATTATTATTATTATTATTATTATTATTATTATTATTATTATTATTCACTCACTAGAAGTTTTCGCACGAGTCATTATCGGAGATTACTCAATAGCAATAACAAATGGTGTTCTCTAAAGTCTGTATGACAGCAAGTCTACCCAAATTCATATCACTCTCTTTTTCTTTCGATAACCGTTGCTAATCGCTTTGCATTATTGCAATATCCGTTTGCCATTGGTTTCTCACTGATAACTACCGTTGAATTTCTCTGGGGTTTTAGCGATAAGATTCCAGTATTCTCCGCGCTCTTCCAGTCTTCGGTACTTCTGTTCTCCTTGACAACTTCACGACCATTTTATCTGGTGGTAACCGAGGCTGGTGCAACCATATAAAACACATTCTCTACCTACCACGACAGGAGTATTGTTACAGAGATACGCATTGGTTAAGGAATATTATGGAGTGCATTCTTAATAGACTTTTGAGAATTAATAAATTAACTAAAATTATTTAAAATTTGTGGAATGTGGAATAAGAGCAATCTTCTATTCGCGTGGATTTAATAAAGGATTCAGTTTGAAATTTCCAGACTACGACAAAAGGCACCCAAAGAAGGCCGGAGGATGCAACGGATGAAATATTGTGCAAATGGCACCAATAAGATACTAAAAACAGTCAGAAACGTGGAAAAAAGCAAATAAAATATCGCCAAATACTAAAAAAAAACGATATCGTTTCCTTCAATGTGTATTATCTGGTTTTTCATGTTTGGAGTTCGGGGTTGGAGTTTTTATTTATTTATTTATTTATTTATTTATTTATTCATTCATTCATGTATTCTTTTGGTTCCGCATCGATGGCCCCCAGGAGCCTTTGAAAGCGTCGGCTGGCTGCTTGACCCGAATGTTTGAACTGATCGATATTAGGCTGAAGGCAGTCGATATCTTAATGGTTTCAAGTTTTACTCTGAGTGGTACGAATCCATTAAGGTACCGTTTCTACAAGCACCGCTCACCGAACAACCTCCCACGTAAAGGTAATACGAGATAGAATTGCATTCTTCTTCAATGTATTTTTTTTTATTTCATGTTTTTATTTTATTCTTTCTCGTTTATCAGCTCTGCGATTTTCTTTTTCAAAAATCTTTTCTGAATTTATTAAAATTCATTGTTTGCCCCGAGGAACCGACTTACCAATATGTCTGCTATTAATTGCACTTTGTACTTACGACAAAGCTTCTTGTATATTTATACTTTTTGGTGTGTTCTTTTTTGTTTGTAGAATGGTTTGCATTGCTAAGCATATCGTCCCGATATACATAAGTGAAATTTATTAAACAATATATACGTCTATCATCTGTATGCTCCTTCTCCCCCACTTTCTCTCTCTTTATATATATATATATATATATATATATATATATATATATATATATATATATATATATGTTAGATAATGTCAGATATCTATCTATACATACATATAAATATATACACACATTCAAATTTAAATCAATTAAACAACTCTTTTTTAGTTGAAAACACAGACCAATCATCAACTTATAATTATAGACAGCTTGATATTTAGTGAGATCTAGCTGAGTACATACATATGTATGTATGTTTAAATATTTAAATTATTTTACAAACTATATTTAAAATGAATAGTATGTAGTAAAGTTGTTTACAACTGTTTCATGACGATGTTTGTTTTACAGGATGCAGTGCAACATAAAATTGTCCAAACAACGTCTCTCATAAGAAATGTATTTCTCGAGCATTTTTCGTATGTACTCAGAAAAAGAAACACTGTCCGAAAAAATATTTCTCTACCAAAACAAAAATCACAAGAATAGATCATAATGTCAAATATCCGTGAAATTATTTACACATTAAACTGTATATTTTGTAATCCAAGTAAAAGACGAGGCATCTGATCGGTTTGTAATTCAAAATATGTAGCTGTAAACAACTATAATACGTTTGTGTATTCTCTTTATTTGGAAAACAAATGTAAAATGTTTGCTCACGGGATCAAAACAATCATTGAATGTAAAAACACTGAAAAAAATGTGTCGTCGCTAATAGAACAGAGGAAAACCATCACCTTCTCTTTTCTCTATGAGGTCCTGGGTATAAGCTACATAATTAAGTCTGTTTCGTCAGTCATATAAGGCAAATATTGGTCTGTGTTGTTAAAAAAATTTAATTGTATTTCCGATCAATTTTAATATTTAATCCTGATTAATGTTTTAATTTTGATTAGTCATAGAAGAAGGGGAGGAGCTTTTACCATCTCACTTTTATTTCCTCCCACTGTCTTCATGGACACTGGGAAGAAATTCAGTAAGACAAATTTTAAGAGATTCACTGCGAAGAAAAGGAAAAAGAAATCTTCGTTTATCCTTTTAACTTTCTTCTTGTTGCCTTTCACTGACCTGGTCCTGGGCATGACCTTAAAAGACACCTAGTGGTAAGGCCTCCATTTGGGAGCTGTGGGGAATGTGGAGTTGCCCCTTAGTTGCCATTGCTCCCAGGTCCACTCTGTCCCGGAGTGGTAGTACCCGTAAGGGCCCTATCTATGGGTCAAATAGAACCTACTGGCGCTACCAAAATCATGCTATCTGTAGTTATTGACTTCCTGACTTAAAATGCACCAAATATTGATGTTTTATTGTTTTTTTCCATTGCAAAACTCAATCATGTTCTGCAAAATCCAAAACAACTCAACCAAACACCATGAATAAATACTTAAACATATAAAGAACTCGAAACATACAAACCTTCACCAAAATGACCGGATTCAGCATTAAATGACCTGAAAAGGGTCGATATGCCGTGAAACAAAAACAAACAAACCAAAATCCATGATTAAACATTTGAAGATATAAAGAACTTGAAGCATAAAAAGTTTCACCAAAATGACCAGATTCAGTATGAAATGGCTTTAAAATGGTTGATATGCCGTAAAACAAAACTACCATACCATCTCTCTATGAACTCCTCCTGCTTATGCCTCGTCGGTATATCTTTCTTTCTAGCAAGCGATGTGAGTTTAATTAAAATTACCTTATTTGAAAATTATTTTAAAAAATTGTAAGAAAAATGTTAGTAATTTTTCTTTTTAATTAAATATTTTTAATTAATTATTGTTTATATTTATAAAACTATTGCATATATATATATATATATAGGAAATAAAATAACAAATGAATAACATTAAAAATTAATTTATTATAAACGGTTTGTAAAAATAGTCATGCAAATTAAGCATGTAAATAACCGTGTTTGTGTTTTTCGTATTTGCTATATATACAGTTTTTAAAATTACTATTTTATTATACATTAAATAATAATAGTCCATTTTGATACTAATATAGGTGTGATGAAAAAGTCTTTCGCATTTAATTTATTTACATTATTATTATTATTATTATCTGTAGCGATACTTTTTAAGTTTCGAATAATTGATTTTATTGACGATATAATTAAGCAATTCGTCATTAATAAGAAATCGTCTTATATTAGAAAAACACTACAAATAATACTCAAACTAAATTAACATATTATTGTAATCAAATGTAACCAAACTTTAGATTAGAAGAAAAAGCCATAAAATTATTGTACACAGATGCATATCCTCAGTTGATAATAATAATAAAATTAGACACAGTATTTACTTTAAGAAATCAAATGCCCAAAATCTTGTAGTAATAAACAACTCCTCCCCTACCAATAAAACATTAGAAAGGATTAATGTTATTTATAATTTTAAATGCCCTTTCAGAGAATATAAGCCACATAATAATATTAAAGCCTGTTATCTACATTGGTAATTTTTATCTACATATTTTTATTTTTATCTACGTTAATTCATTTTAAAGTAATTTTTAAGTAATGTTTAAGTAATTTAATTAAGTAATTTAATTAAGTAATTTAAGTAATTTTTAAGTAATTTTTAAGTAATTAAATTAAGTAATTTAATTAATATTAAATTAAAATTAAATAAATATTAGATTAATTTAATATTAATTTAATATTAATAATAAATATTAATTATAATATTAATTAATAATATTAATTTAATATTAATTTAATATTAAATTAAATTAATATTAATATTAAATTAATATTAAATTAATATTAAAATTAATATAAATAGTAATTTATTTAATTTAATTAGTAATTTGATTTTAAATAATTTTTAAGTAATTTTTAAATAACTTAATTAAGTAATTTAATTAAGTAACTTAAGTAATTTTAAAGTAAGTAATTTTTAAGTAATTTTATCTACATATCAAAGCCAGTATCTACATTGGTTTTACAACAACTACCATTTCCCGCCGCTTCACAATGCATCTTGTAAACTCTGGCTCAATTTACCAACATCTACAAAAACATAACTGGCCCCCTATGATCTAAGACAAATTTTAGTTAATAACACTAAAATAATACATTCCGAAACCAATAAAAATAAAATAAAAATACTCGAAGCTATCTTTATTAAAACCTAGCAACCTACAATTAATAATATTACATATGAGACCAGTAACAACATTTTAAAATGCTTAACGATATACAATTTTATCTTGTCATAATAATATTGCGTTGCAGACTTTAAATTA
>OY744539.1:76818543-76963543 GCA_963556195.1 Sepiola atlantica | reverse complement strand
AGATAAGTACATATCTAATATGTGCACCCTTGCAGAGATAGGTAAGTATATAGTATGCATACAGGAGCGGCGATAGGTACAATATAGTATGCGCACTTTATAAATGCGAAAGTTTATGTTATGTTTATTTAATTCTAATGATACAAGAATATTTTAAAATACCGTATTTGTAGTAATCTTCAAACTCACTAAGATAAGCTCATATAGATATTGCTCATTTGCATATTTAAATTTTTTAAGTTTCGAATAAATTAATATTCTGTAATATACATTTCTAATTTGTATTGCCAAATTTTCTTCTATACACGCTATCGTTTTATCGGTAGTACCATTATTATGATTATTAATAAAATTAAGTAAATAGATGTTATTAAAAAAAGGGTAGCGTTTTAAAATTTTTGTAGAATTTCATTTTCAAGGGAGCTAATTTACATGAAATCTTCCAGCATTAGTAAAATGTCAAATGCCGCTGGGATGTGGAGAACAGATACTACACTTTGATCTTAGCTAAAGAAACAAGACATCATAAAAAATAATATCTTTTGTGACGAGGCATTTTTAAATCGATGAACCCCCCCCCCCAAAAAAAAAACTCGATTTAATCGGAATATCTTTTAATTGAGGGTGGGTAGTGTAGTATCGGTTCTGTTGTTATAAGACCGTCCTCCCAGGAATTACTTCCCCTTTTTTTTGAGAGGGAGGGTAGTGTTCGTTCGTCATGATATTATCCTCTAAGTCAGGAGGTCAGTGTGGTACATGTTCGTTCACAATAATAGCATCCTCTTAGGCTAGCAAGACTCGAGGGAGTGATTGTCCAAGCACATGATAAAAAAGCAAATAGTAAGAGCTGAAAAATACTAAAAATACATAGTCTGAAAAAAAAACAACAAAAAAACTTCTATAACTTAAAATGCAAATCAATAAAATTGAATTTTTTGTTTAAATTGTAAGTGTTTTTTATTGAAATTTGTTTTTCGCTTCTTATTAAATCTTTTTATCAACCCTCAATAAATAAATAATAATAATAATAAAAAAACAGTAATGGTGGCCTTTTTTCTCTTATTTCATTTTCGTTCAATTTACGCGACTGGAATAGGTAAAGGAGTTTTTTCCCCAGATTATACTATTAACAATAGTTTGTAATTACACCTTTTATTTGGTGTTAATTCTTATTTCAGTCACGTAATTTATTTAGAGCAAAATAGTTTTCGACATTACTATTAAACAACTTATATTAAAAAAAAACTTAAAACATGTTTTAGTAAAATAAAATTACTTAGGGTTTTAAGGTATTTTTTATTATGCCATCGTACACGCGAAACACTCAAATAAAAATTAGGACAGAAAAATATAGTCGTCATCCAAACAAGTTGAGAAAGAGGCTAGCTAAGGAAGAACGATAACTCAGGTTTATAAACATGTCTTTCTAACTAGAAAATCATTAAAGGATGTTATCGTTCTTCCTTAGCTCGAATATTTCTCTTTGTTTATAAAGATGGCGACTATATTTTTTCAGCTCAATTTTCATTTCGGCGTTTCAGGTGGACAATGAAACGTGGCATTAAAAAAAAAAAAGTTATCTAAATAAATAATGCGAAAGTTTTTTTCTACCTATCCTAACTATATTAACATTAAAACGGTTCATGCTTATTTAATTCTGTGTAGTATAGTTTCATTCGTCATGATACATTCCTCCCAGGCATTAAGCCCTCTTTGGGAGGTGGGGCAGTATGGTATACGTTAGTTTTTCACTATGGCATCCTTCCAGGATTATCTTCTCATTTTTGTCGGGGTGGGGTAGGGTTAGTGTACTATCTATTCTGTTGTCATAATATCATGGCACCAGGCATTAACTCCTACTTTGTAGAAAGTGTTCGTCAGTCATATAATCCTCTCAGTCATAAGCTACATTTTTGGGGTCAGTGTATGTAGTACGTTCATCATGATATCATCCTCTCAGTCTTGCAAAAATATGCGACCGGAGGAAGCATATTTTTGCTAGTATTACATAAAACAAAGTTTATATTAGTAGATATCGAAATGTGATACTGGCCGTGTGCCTGTCTCGATTTAAATTTGATAAATATTAATTGAACATTTACATTTTCCAAATTATATTTTATATCTAGGTTGATACTTTGGAATATACGTACATGTAACCTTTTCAGATATGTAAACAAGCGAGGAGAAATGGAATTAATTTGGTTAAATTGATTATCAGATAGACGAAAGATACTTTGTTTTTATTTTCATATATGTATCAGAAATTGATGTTTTATTTAGTGTTTATTTTTTCCCCTTCCTTCCTTCCTTCCTTCCTTCCTTCCTTCCTTCCTTCCTTCTTTCCTTCCTTCCTTCCTTCCTTCCTTCCTTCTTTCCTTCCTTCCTTCTTTCCTTCCTTCCTTCCTTCCTTCCTTCCTTCCTTCTGTTCTCACTACCACCTTTTTCTTTCTTTTTTTCCTTTCTTCTGTATTTACTTCTTTCATTTGCTTTGGTTCGTCTCCTTTATTTGCCCCCCTCCCTTTTCTCGCTGCCTGTTACGACGTAACCATTTCTATTTGCGTTCATTAATTTATATTGCATCAATTCAATCGATTTCACGTCTTTGAACCCTGATTGAAATTGCGTTTTGAATTAATTCAAAAAGAAAAAAAAAACCCTCCCAAATAAATTTTTGACTGAAATTGAAACGCCGTTCACTTGGCATTTTGCCGGAAGATAATGGAATTCATATTTTCATAGAAGAGATGACGCTTTTTATCTTCAAAAACACAGTATCAATATATATTATTCAGAAATGACAGAAATGTACACGAAGTAAAACGTTTTTTTATATTAAAACTGCGAACGGTTATTAAAAAGTCACCAGACTAAAACTGTAGATAGAAAACTATTGTTGATAAATGTCTTCAGAATACGTTTACTTTATTGAAAATACAAAGTGGAAACCAAATAGTACCAAGAAGTATTCAGATTATGTTCCCAAAACCTTTTAGTCATACAATAATTAATGTTGCCAGTTTTTACCACTTCTAAAATCAAGCTTGTCTCCATACACCACCAACGCTTAGATCTTTGTTTTGACCCATTTGAAATGAATGGCTATGTCCTTGATGAAGCCCCTTGCTTTGATGAGCTCTTAGGACCGACTTCCACTCGAGATCTAAAATGGAAGACTTACATTATATATGTTGCTAAGATTGCTAGAAAAATTGCTGGATCATTTTACCGCTTCATAAAGTACCTTACTCCTGATGCAATCCGTCCCATAAAATGACACTCTGATCAAGGACAGAACATATACTACACTTTTATTATGTATTAGACGATCCGTCCTCTAGTCTCTCTTCCCCGCCCTCTCTTTCAGCAGCACTCTATCGTGGGACGTGTGTTACTCTTATATAGAGTTACACACGTCCCAAGATAGAGTGCTGCTGATACAACTGAGGAGGTGCCGCTCATAGCACGTTTTCTTGACTTGACAAAGTACAAAATCGAATTCGCAATCTAGTGGGGGATGATCTCTTCTGCTCTTCACAACCATTTTCTCACTAAAGAAACCTTACTAGTCTTTCTCTGTTCCATAATTATTTACATGGTAGGTGTTCGACTAATCTATAATCTATGGTTCTCTCCTGGTAAGACATTCACAGCTAGAACTCGTCTTTCTAGCACAAGTGCAAATTACTTTCATTTCTTTAACGATGTGCCTAATACCAAACAAAATTTCCATGAACACAATTTTTTTCCAAAGAATTTACCATTTTTCGAACACAGACCACGGAACTGCTCCCCTGCAACCTACAACATGGTCGTCTTAAAATCCAATGCAAACAAACACTTGTAAAATGTTTCTTTATGAGTAATCAAATTAGTCTACATAATCCACTCATAATATTCTCCATCATTTAACTGACAATCTATACATCTCTTTACCTCTCATCTTCGAGTTGCTGTTAGCCTTAATAAGTGGTGACTTATTAGTAACAAAAGACATGCTATTAAAATACATCTCACCTATTTATAACTTATGAATCAGGTATATAATGAAAGTAAAAGCATGGACTAAGAGGTACTGGGTTGGGTTTGGTTGTAATAGGCAAACACGGAGCAATCTTACAAGGTCTAGATCTAAACCTACAACGTAATTGGTGATTCTTTGTTAAATGCATCCAATGTACTAATATCTGATCGATCGTAATATATCTATCTATTCGTACCTATTTTTTTTTGTCTACATGCACATTCCAAACATGAAGATAAAATACAAGATGGCGACACACCTGGGGTTCGAAATAAAGCTACTAAAGCGATCACTGAAAAAATATTCAACAATTCCATACCGGAATATATTTAATGTTAAGCTGTTAATGTTTTACACCGCTTCATGTAAAACTATTTCCGGGAACGCTACCGGTGCTATATTATTATGTTCATAAATATCTATTCGCCTCCACACGAGGGCGAAGTTAGACACACGGTCGGTTTTTAATATAAGAAAAATCCCATAAAATGACACTCTGAATTGACACAAAAATACAAATCACTTATTTACATGGTAGCTGTTCGACTAAGCTATAATCTCCGACTGTTCTATTTAAGGCATTCACAGCTAGAACTTTTCTTGTTAGTACGAATGGAAATAAGTTTCCCTTTTTTAACGATGTGTATAATACCAAACGGAATTTCCATTAATAGAATTTCCTTCCAATTACTTACAATTTTTCGAACACAGTACCACGGGACTGTTTCCTTGCATAATAAGTCACCACTTATCAAGGCTAAAATAAGGGTTAATAAAGTGGATGGATTGCCAGTTTAATAATTTTTCCTTTTCTGATCAAGGACAGAACATATACTACACTTTTATTATATATTAGACGATCCGTCCGCTAGTCTCTCTCTCCCCCTCTCTTTCACTCTATCGCCCTCTTTCCAGTAACCCCTTGGATAATCAAGACCCAACGGGTCTACACAATTGTAAAAAGCTACTAAACATATTTTATCATGTCATTCATTTTCAAGTAATCTATTATTTAAGGACTTTTGTCTGTTTGTATGTGTGTGTTTGCAGCTAAAAGTCAAACACTACATAAGACACACTCACAAGGTTAATATATTCATTTGTAGCATTGCCTCCGACAATGAACCTTTTTAAAAATCATCATTAAAAATTAAATGTATGTAAAAATAACATAAAAACAAATGTTCCGTCGTTACAAATTTAGTCGAGTAGGAGGGTCGACATTTTGAAATATTTTTTTCTTTCGCTTTTTGATCTGAAATATTAAAATACACTTATTTCGCCCTCGGACTAAGATCAAAGTGTGACTACAATTCTTGGTTTTTGAAAAAAGGTGGATACAAGTAGAAATCTTGTGTCTACGAAAAAGAGTAAAAAATCAGTACTTGTTCCTGCCTGAGCATGGCACGCATGGTTTCTGGTCCTGTCGGGCCTCAGTCCTTCGTGTAAGTTTAGTATTTTAGCTAGTCGAGTGAAGGTTCTTGATAAGGTCCAGAAGTGTATCTGTATTTGTATACATGTATATTTATGAACAATAACATTTCCAATCAATTTGACAATATCTTAAGTAGGACGCTCCCTTAGTGTGAATGTGGTATTGTGGTGATTGAGATTATTTTAGTTAAGAGTAGGATAGACATTGTTATCATTAACAACTAAGAATAACCAACGACACCCATTTTCCCCACACTTTTGATGGCCTTGTGCATAGTTTGTTTCAAATGTGATTTAAAAAATATTTTCTGCAAATAAACAGTTTAAAGTGTAGTATCTTCTATCTTCTGTTGAAAGAGAGGGAATCCTTCTTGAGAGTGGAGGGGACTGAGAATGGGAGAAAGAAAGGGAGGCGGGAGAAGAGAGGGAAGAAAGGGGAAAAAGGAGAAAGGAGAAAGGAGAGAGGACGGGATATGCATACATAATATATATATAAAATGTTATGCAAAGTTCTTCATAAATAAACAAATAGAGCACTGTAAAGTGGCAGTCAATGTTGATATATAGCCATTGTATATGTCATTTACGAGCGCTTATACCGTAGTTTAGTGGTAAAAGCTGCCGACTATGAGCTAGATGGCTAGAGGTTCGATCCCTGGTTTTGGGATGGTGCTAGTCTAGTTGCACTGAAGAGTTTTTATACAGCGAAACAGTCTATCTGTGGATGACATATATATATATATATATATATATATATATATATATATATATATATATGTATATATATATATATATATCGTGTCCCCGAAATCAAAAAGGACCCGTGTGTATTCTTGGTCAGGGTCCTGATCCCATATATTATTATTTTTATTATTATTTTTTTGATTTCTATAATTTTCAATTTTAATTAGCTCAGTGTTTTTTTTGAACATTATTTATAGAGTTATTACTCTTTGACGTCCTTGGCCTTTTGGTCAAGATCAAAGTGTAGTATCTGTTCCGATGGATACTGCACCCCATAGACTGGTATTGTCTTGGCCTTCGGGGCTTGATTTACGCCGATCTATGGGTCTGTCCTGTGCAGTTCTAGGAGGTCCACCCTCTCAGGCTTCGCCTCCCCTCTTTGGGGAGGAGTAAGTTTATTGCTTACTGCCTGAGGCGCCCCTACCGGCGAATGCCGACGGGACTGCCCAGACAATTTTTAAACCCCACTTTCCCGACCCGACCTTGGGTCACATCTTACTTGTGGGAGTAAGATAAAAACTGGCCTTGTGCCTAGCTCCTGGAGAGGAGTAAATGAATACTCCCTCTTGTACAATTTGTATCCCTGGTGAGCACACGCAAATGGATATCAGAGTAGTTTTGTACCATAACCTGCTAGTGGTCATACTGAATCGAAATATATATGGTTCGTAAGTGGAGCTTTCCCAGTTTCCTTCGGACACACAACGAGATGGAAATACGACGTTTCTTTCTCTGACAGATAGACATATATTACCAGAAGAAAATATTACAACTGTTAGTTAAGATAAATCATGAAGACTTCAGTAATCACTTTTTGACTAATCTTATCATCCGTTTATTCTTATTAAAAAAAAAACGTGATTATAATAAGCGGTTTTAAATGTACTACCAGAAATAGGACGCTTTAAAGTTGAACAAGTACATACCCGTGCGGAAGTTTTGCAAGATGAACCTTCCCGGTTTTGGCGGTGTATAATTTACTAAAAGCTTTCAGATTCGGAGTTGTTACGTGGAAATGTTTCGACTTGCATGAAAAAGAATCAAAAAATAAAAATCCTAAGGAAATAAACGATGAAAGAAGAACATCTTAACGATATCAGAAATTCTTCTAAAGCCGAGAACTGAAGCCTTAGTTTATCGTAAAGAGGAAACAATTTCTTAGTTTGGCGAGATGAAGCACTGGTTTTTATATCATTTGCAAGTTTCGGACTGCGTCTTTTAATTGTGTGGTTTTCTACAACGTTTCTCTATATTCTTCGTGTTCATGAGAATGTTTAATGTTGAAATAGATTGGTCACATTCCTTGTTCCGTGTTCTTTCGTTATCTTGTATCCGTTATTTTTTTGTTCAGTTACTTTACCACGGATGAGCGGTTATTACTGTGCCAAAATATGTTCTAAAACGGTATTTTTCGACATGTAGGTTAGAGTAGTTGAAACCTCCACCAGAATGTTGCTCTTTCTGCTTCTGGTAAAGTCGGTTCTCTTTATCGCTCCAAACACTTTCTCACACATGGGACTATTCTCTATCTCTACAAATTTTTATAAGACATTGTATGGAGTACTGTTGCCATATTGGGGCTGGTTAATCCCTGTCCCATTTGAAGGCTATTGATAAGGTTCAGAAGTCTATCTGTAATTTGGTTGACGCTAGTCTTTCTTCTTCTCTTCACCCTCTGTCCAACAGACGGAATGTTGCTAGTCTCAGTCTTTTCTATAAATACTATTATGACATGTGTCCTTCAGTATTGTCTGATCTATTTCCTTTTTTCTTTTGTTCCCGTTCGTTTGACTCGTTGGTGTTGTGGTCTTTACCAATTCGCTGTCTCTATACCTTCTTATAATACATCTTCCTATTCCATTAGTGTATTTGCAAGGACTGCAAGCTTGTAGAACTCTCTTCATGCTGATTATTTTTCTTCCTGCCTTGGTCTTTTCAAGACTATGGTCCGTAGGCATCTACTGTCTTTGCGATAATTATCTTACGTTCTTGTTAGCTCCTTACATCAAGTGGTTATACCTTCTCTAGAGCGACTTCCATGAATATGAAATAACATTTTTAAAAAATTGTAGAGTTAGGGTAACGTGTCAGGATATTGCGGTATAGCTAGGAAGTCGCCAGAGACACGTATCGGATAAGCTTAGAACATCTCTATATTTTTCTGGAGTGCCAAAGAAAAACAGTCGGTGTTTGGGAGAGGTTTTCTATTCAGCTATTGAGGATTTGTCAGAGGATATCATGTATGTATACCTCATAACAGAAAGGAAAAAGAAAAACCCGAACGCATTGTTAAACATCAATTTTATGCTGTCAAGAAGAGACAAGAGAATGAATTACTACGACATGTCATCTATACAACAGGACTTAAGCTGTCTACCTGATCGGTCGCCATTTAGATGCTCTGCTGGGATCAAGGTCTACAGAGAGTCCAATATCTGGTGGAGGAACTCAAGATAAAAACAAAAAACAAATAATAGATATCTAAAAGACATGAACGATAAATGAGAGCAGTCTGCCCAGTGGATTTAATAAAAGGGTTCAGTTCGAAATTCAAAGAAGGCGTGTGTAGAAGGATCTCTAGATCAGTGACCAAAACGTTGTAAAGATGGCAGTAAACAAGCTTTAAGAAAACAATCCGAAACATGTGAATAATTGACAACGTTATTTTGTTTAACTCACGAAATAATATAGGCGGCTTGAAACATAAATAATACATCTAAAATAGATCATTCTTTCGAGAAAATACTTCGACCGGGTTGGAATTATTTTCATACGGACGCCATCTTAACCTATTAGTGTCCAATTTACTTCTTTTATCCATTACCAAAACCTTTTATAAATAAAATATTATTTTATAGTAAAATTATTCCAAAAACATTTACTTGACTTTATAGGATAGATCATTCATTTATACTATATATAAATAGTAGTTAGTTATAAGAACTACTTACCCAAAATAGTTGATTGAATAATAGACAATGGAAGTGGCCCCGAATATCCAAGACACCTATGAGAGCATACACCCACCGAAAACTTCAAATATATGCTATTTTGATGAAATTAAAATCCTATGTACACAATCCTTCCGGAGAAGACAATGGAAGTAGTCACGAATCTCTACATTACTCTCTATGTGCCGAATCTGTACCTGCCCACTTCTAAATGAGCCATGGGGGTAAAAAAAACCTTAAAACTTCAAATACGTATATCCGATTTTAATGAAACTTAAACAATATGTATAAGACAAGTTCAGAGAGTTTTCTAACATTCTAGCTGCTTCCGACTTTATTAGGGGGACTAAATGGGGGGGAGGTAGCAGTAAAATAAAAAGAAAGTAATATGGTGTTATAAATATAGTAAAAAGTACATAGTAGTGATCCTCATTCAATCCCGGGCAACGTCGGGGTTCCCTGCTAGTAGTTACTGAACTACTACAAATGTATTTCTATATGTTCTGCAATTCGTCAAAAGAAAACAAGTCTAACTTTTTAAAATGTAAATAATTACTTGAATAAAAGTAAAACTGAAGTTCTTTTCACAACTGAACTCCTATCAGATAGCTAAGACGTTGATTGGAAACGAAATGTTATGATGTCGAACGCATAATTATGTCTGAAACGTAACGGGATTTGTCTGACAAACAATTTATTTCAGTTCGAAACAACATGGTTTTCCCTTCCCTCTCTTCTAGCTTAATGCATTTCCCCACGCCTCTATCCGCTGCTGGAAGGATTTCTTTCTGGTATGTTTCCCAGCTCAGTCGTTATGACACTCTTCGTGACCTCGGTGCTTTCAACACGGATCTCCTTTATTATCCACTGGAATTTTGGACAAAAAAGGTCACAAGGAACGAGATCAGTTTAATAAAAAGGTTGTTCCATAGCAGCGATATACTTCTCAACAATGAAATATCGGATACTCAGAACGTTGTGAGAATGTGCATTGTCGTGGTGACGAAGAAAAAGAGTATAAACAAAAGCATGGGAAGAATAACAATGGTTTCAAAAAGCTAAGATTACAGTAACATACGCAAAAGACATGGTTCTTCCAGAGCGAACCCAGTGCAAACTGAGTGCTCATATACAGTAGAGCCAGTCTCGTTTCTTTTCAAACACACTTTGCATCTTTAACATAATTTCCTTTGCATCTATTTATCCTTTAACGACATTAATTAATCGCTCATATTATTAATTACATTATAAATAACAATCACGTTAGATCACCGAAGTTAAGCAACGTCGAGCCTGGCCAGTATTAAATGGGTGACCATTTGGGACTGCCAGGTGCTGTATGTGCTCTCTGTTTATCTCGGCATTGTTTCCAGTCGTCTTGATCTGCTTGCCATTGGAATCAAGCAGTGCCAACTCAGGAGAGGTGTTGTTAGGGATTGCGCAACCCTTGCTTCATAATTACACGCGCAGCCAGCCCCTTATAGGGGTATCCATAGTCTATCTAGACTGAACGGAGGGCCTACATAAATAACACACACACACCATAGTCCTAGTTTATATTTTCAATTTCGTCGAGGGCGAAAGTTCTCGGACCTTAACATCAACATTGTATCAGTTTTCACCTGAGCTGATAACAAAATAATCTTGTCTGTTAAATAACCCTAAAAGAAGTTCGAAAACAAAAAAACAAAAAACGACTTCATGCTGTGAGGTGATTGCTAGCAGCGCATCCACCCGTCTTACATCTTTATGTGGTTTCTAACGTCCCCTACAAGACACCTGGCTTTGGTGGATGCTTAAGTGTGCATTTGCACTTTAACGAACATTCACTTGTCAGTGGATAATATACAGGGTGATTCATAAGTCACTTCACTTAGCTATTTAAAATGATTACCATATGAAGCACAAACATACTATGAACTTTTGATAATTGTTATCTTACTCTCTAATTACTGCTATTTGTTAGGCAATGGAAACGTGATGTGAACAGAAAGCCTCCATCGCACAACACCATAATCAATCAAATATGCTACAAAGAGTCGTAAATTCCTTGCAAAAAAGAATGGAGTCTATGCATGCAGAACGAAGGTGGAAAGTTTGAAAATTTGCAGTAATTTAAAACTCCCATGAATAAATTTCTTGAATAAACTTTCTGTTTTGTATTAACTATTTTTTAACTTTAGAATTTCAGAAATAAATAGCTAAGTTACTTATGAATCACCCTGTATATATATATATATATATATATATATATATATATATATATATATATATATATATATATATATATATATATATATATACGCCCCTCAAATATAAGTGTGAGGGAAATAACTTTCCATCTGGCATTTAGGTAATGCATCACCACGAATAACAAAAGCAAAAATATTTAAATGTTAAATACAATTTTTGAAAAGCCGCTGCAAATGAAAGACGAATGAATGGAGACTGACCAAAATAAGACATATCTCAAAGGTGTACACTATATCACTCAATCAAGTCGCGAATATTTATCAGATTGTTCGCACTCGTTTCTTCCAGGAAGTATCATTGGAATCTTTCGATAGCTAATAAACTCTATGTGCGTCATTACGATAGACTAAACTAAAGCAACGCACATTCCGGTTGTTATACACGTTCTCTCTGACGAAGCAGGCGTTTGTGGTGTGATATTCACAAGACCCATAACTAAGCGTAATAGGTTGAAGTATTTTTCTTATCGAGATTAGACTCAAGGTACGGCACGCGCATTAGCAGGGTTACCACGTGGATGGGTTACTATTCCCCACATGGACACCCATTCAACCCAGGCAAAACGTTTACCTCCAGCCTCCTTATTGGTGACATGGCAACAAGAAATGGAAATAGAAATCTATCTTCATTTACTGCTCGCATAAAACTACCGACCGAGTACACAGCGTTTTCTGACCGCTTTGTCAAAATATCACCACATACTTTATTCAATTTTGGAATATCTCGGTGAAAGGTTAAAGTAAAGGTCACAGAAAAAGTGAAAGTCACATTTTTGAGGAATAACTTCAGTTCTGTTGACCGTAGAGACTCGCTACATGGTCCACACTGTAGCTAATGAAGCCTCCAATCTTATATGGCATAGATCTTGACCCTTGATCATGAAAACTCAGTCAACTTTAAAATTGTGACGGAATTTTCCAAATTTTATGTATGCGTCTGATGCGTTTTTGATAACAGTTACCACGATGCAACATTTCAGCCCGATATGATAAATAGTTTTTGAGTTATCAACATTTTAATGGCGTAACTTTGGAAATACGTCATACAACATGGCGAAGGTACAGATAATATTTTGCCCTATCTTATCGTTGACAGGCAACGAAATGCAGTCTCACGACTTATGTTCTTGTTAGCTCTTGGTATTTTTCGTTCTTTTCATATTTTTGACGCAAGACAATCTTCCTGATACTTGTTGCATACTAAGAACCGAAATGATAACCGTTCGTCATTATACTTGTAAAATATACAATTCTAGCCTGATATTAAAAAGATCCATGGATTTCGTATTGGTTAGGGGAAAACACATGAGAACAATGCCAACATTGATAGCCTGATCCGTAGGATTAAACCAAGGTAAAAATCATTAAAAGAAATTATACTAAAATACAGACTTAAAAAATTAAAGCAAAAAAGATAAAAGAATTTATGAAGTCTAGTTACTTGGCAACATAGAGTAGAGAAAGACGAGAGAGGAAGAGAGATATAATCCCCTATGGCAAATATTAATCATGCACCTCTTAAAATGCATCTTGATCAGGGATTAAGTTAAAACCTTCTCTATAAATTGGCCACCGCCCTGGAACATTGCTAAACTGATTAAGAACCGATTCGATCAGATGTAAAGGGCTTCGATTTGTAGCACTTGAATAAAGACGCACTTCAAAACGTCCGGTTAATAACAAGTTGTCCAGTTCTCGAGGAGTATATCGAGACCCTCTTGTGACTCGGCCATCAAGTTAAAAACTTGGTGCTATTTTGAATTCGACATCCGGTTTGAAGTATAGAAACCATCTTCTGAGTTGCCTATCGACCTAAATGCATGGCATCATATTGAATTGGACTTCCGGTTTAAAGTAAGCAAATTTTGATTCCTACTTAAAGTAAACAAATTTTGATTCCAACTTTTATTAGAAAATAAAAAAAGAATTGAGGAGGATATTAAACATAATACTTTTATCATTAAGAGAATGTCATTCTGTCTTTTATATTTATATAATCTTGTTTATTTGTTTATAAAGTGATCTATCGCCAGAAAGAGAGAGAGATAGATAGATAGATAGATAGATAGAGAGAGAGAGAGAGAGAGAGAGAGAGAGAGAGAGAGAGAGAGAGGGGAGTTGTTTTGTATTCCACGTATGTTTCTAGAGATGCATTTTGAAAATGATTGGAGGCGTTTCCTTTTTTTCTTTTTTCTCTGATTATTCCCAATGAAAAACTCAGGGCGTTTGAAATATCGAATAAAAAGTATCAAAACAACATCCTTTTCATGCTTCAAATACCACCAATAATGTTCAATATATGTTTATATAAAAGCTTTTAGTCATTTATACGAAGTGTGGCTAGACATGTGAGTGATTTTGGCTGGAATTGGTAACCGGTCGTTATTTTGACAGTCCGACTTCTTATCTACTGTCACATGAACACAAGCGAGGAAAGGACATCTTAAATATGTGTAATCGCCAGTCAAAAATAGTTCTACTCATTGTTACAAAGAGATTTGCATAAAAGAATACACGTACCTGGAGGGTAACATTTATTCATCGAACAGAACAGTTTTGCACCACTTTTATGTCCCGTTATGAAGATACAATGCTACTAATCCTTATGAAAAGAATCTGTATTCATATTTTGATCAAAATCTATTACATATTTTTATTCTAGAAAATGTCTAAAATTTAAGGCTTAAGCTTAAGGGGTCTTAAGAAGAAATTGAAATTCAGGGAATATTGCTTAATTGATATCTAATGACGATTAATTAAATTCAATGCAATTATGATGTATTAGAATTTTACAAATATGGGATTATGCGAATACTATGCCCCGCACCATAAACACCTTCAAAAATACGCCCAAAGAAACTGAAATTGAAAAAAGTTTGGGAATATTTATTAATCGATCATTAGAATTTCCCCCAAATCGGAGCCATCTTGATTTTAACAAATGGCTTTCACCCTCATTTTACAACTTATTCATAAAAGTAAATCAAACTAACAGCTGCGTCCCGAAATTCGTAATGATCGGTTAATTAGTTTTCGAGTTAATCCTATACATCCAAATATATAGACATATAAGCCTAACTTTTCTTATATATATATATATATATATATATATATATATATATATATATATATATATATTAGTAGAGAATGGTAGTTTGCTTGAAGTTTGCTTGAAGCATTGCTGTGTATAGTAGTAGTAAGTTTTTGAAAGGCTGTGGGCAATGCAAGTTCCGGGTAAGATGCAAGTTGTAAGGAACAAAAACAATAACAATAAATCGAATACGAAATATGACTTACTATTTATTTTTCCTTTTTTTTTTGCTAAAATCTTACATAACAGCAAGAGTGTTTTTTTAGCTGTCATATTTCGTATTCGATTTATTGTTATTGTTTTTGTTCCTTACAACTTGCATCTTACCCGGAACTTGCATTGCCCACAGCCTTTCAAAAACTTACTACTACTAATATATATATATATATATATATATATATATATATATATATATATATATATATATATATAGAGAGAGAGAGAGAGAGAGAGAGAGAGAGAAAGTAATAAAACACATGTAAAGTTACACACTTTACAAGTTTATTCTATTCTTATATTGCAACATGAATACTTTTAAAATAGTTATTTAGATCATGGGTTTTCACATGGTTTTATCTCCCAAACGTTAAGTTTGTAAAGAAGTTAGGAACATTAATTTTCCTCTCCCTAATTGACCGGTTTCATATGTTATAGTATAGCTTTCGTTTGGTCTCTTGGTCCTACCAGATTCCAGGACAAAAATTCATCTGGTTTGGTGGAGTATTCAGCTAAGTGTTTCTGGGGTAGGATTACCTGGAGAAGGTGCCCTATTCATCGTATGAGCGTACGTCGAGGGGATCTTATTTGTGCTTAGAATACTATGATATTTTGAATATTTGGTCAGGGTTAACTTGTAGGGCGAAGCTCCTCATGCCAGGTTGTCTTAACACACCGTTGTACAGAGAGACTGAAGAAACTCGAGGATGGTATCTAGTAGGTAATTCAAACTCCCCAATGGGTAATTCAAACTCCCCAGGTAGGTAATTCAAACTCGTCAGTAGGTAATTTAGTGTGTATGTTTGTGCGTGTCATTTAACGTGTCACTAGACAGATACGTAAAAAAGTCATACTCGTTTAATTGTATATTTTACGCGTTTATGTACTTTATATATATATATATATATATATATATATATATAATAAGGAATAGGTAAAATAAATACCCTTTGAAGCATTAAAGATGCGATATCAATTTTTTTTTTTAAATAAAAATAAATCGAAACCGATTTTTTTTTCTTTTTTTCATTATAAACTTCCATTTTTTTTTGTTAGTTTAAAGTGAAAACAAAAAATGGAAGTTTATAATAAAAAAGAAAAAAAAATCGGTTTCGATTTATTTTTCTTTAATGCTTCAAAAGGTATTTATTTTACCTATTCCTTATTAAATTTAACAATAGATGCTTCTTAAAAAAAATATGAACCTTAAAACACACACACACACACACACACACACACACACACATATATATATATATATATATATATATATATATATATATGTCTACTTACATCTAATTCATCAACTCGAAAACATTACATATATTCGCTAACATGTTATTATATTTATACGAAAAATGAGTATTTCGCAACTTGGGCGTAACTTCCTTAGGTGTCAGAAAAGATCTAATTTGCCCCTAAATAAAGGTTACACCCACTGTAACCATCGGTTATAGAATTTCTTCGTCATTTATCGCTTAACAGATTCCCGATTAAGACACAGCTCAACGCTCGCATTCACTGTTTTTTTTCCTTGCTTTTTAGGATTTTACCCATTATTTTTTTTCTTTATAATTACTGATTTGTATTCATTGAAGATTCACGGCCACCAATTCGTACGCATCGCTGATATATATTTATTCTCATCCACTGCTTCGGATTTTAACGTGGCGTCCGATTGACTAGTGAATCTGAAATATATTTGTTTATTTATTGCATTTGCTTTCCAAGTGATGAAAGACTGCAATTATAAACACTGTTCACATCAGCACTGTTATAGAACGATTCTGTTTAGCGAATGATTTTCTTTTCCCATCTTTTATGTTGGTCCTTCTTTTGTGAGAACTCGATAATTTATAATCAATACATGATTGGATAATGTGGTAGGTGGGTTCTTTGTATATATATATAAAATGAAATAATCTTTCCTTTCTATTAGAAATGCGTTTTAGTGGTTTGGGATAAACGAAGGAAAACATTCTTTCTCTTTCACTTATCGTTTTATATATTTTCAATTTAACCCTCTAAGCGCGTCCATCGCTGAATTGTGACCACAAATCTAACTTCCATTCCGATGACCATAATTCGAATTTAGCGCGCACAAATCAAGGAACATATACTACGAGCATCTAGCTCTCGATTCGTATTAAGGACGGACAATGAAATCGAAAGTTATTTGGTTTTTTTTTAACCGAAGAATTAATACTTCTGATTAAAAAAAAAAACATTAATTATAAAAAAACACTAATCAAAAAATTATCTTAATGAAATTATTAGTATTTATCGAACATATTAAAGTTATCTGTTCAGATTTTAAAAGTTGGCATTTAAGCTGAATAATAAAACTTTGCTTCTGAATAGCCAATTTTCATTTGTTATTGTTGCACAATTTTATTGACCGCATAATAACGTACTTCTGTACTATTTAGTTAAAAAATTACCTAGTCCGGCACGGAAGACTGGTAATATGAAACATTTTTCGATAATCACCTAAAAATTCAAATCACCTAAAAATTAGAATCAGCTTACATCAGTAATAAAAAAAAACTTTACTCGCTTAACAACACATTAATTTTTTTTTCTTATTTTAGCAAAGATAACGATTTCTTTACTTTCTTTAAGGCAGCACTGAACATCTGGACATTTTCCGGGTAAGAAATAAGTAATATCTGCAAACTTTTAAATTTCGATGTCGAAAAATGTTAATTTACACATCATTCGTAAACTTCAAAAATGATTCTCAAGGAAAGTAGAAAGCGAACATTTTGTTTACTTTCGGCAGCCTTGTAACTCCCGCTTCCCTTATTTTGTCCTTTAGTCCTCACATTCCATGAGCGATGTTTCTGACAAAGGGTGAATTATTGCTGCTTTCTATGTCGGAATCTATTCATCTAACACTTATCTTTGGTTAGTTTTTAACCTTAAAGTAGTATATTTTTTTAGCTCCTTACATCAAGTGACTTTATGTCATTGTCTGAAGCGATTTCCATACCCCCAAACGATGAATTGAATCATAAGCAAAAGTTAAATAATGTAAAACTTAGATTTTAAATTGAAGAATATAATAGTAGTTGTCTACTTTATAAATTCTATTTCTTTTTTATATAAGTTTAAAATATCGAAAAAAAAAACGAACTCTAAAAGGACTTTATTCCATCCCAGGCAACGCCAGATAAGTACAGCTACTTAATTAATAAATGAATGTTAATATAAATGATTTCTTTTATTAAGAAAACACAAACTTATAAACTTTTAGGTCACTTATATTAGCTCCCCTCCCCATTCATTTTAGGGAGGACGAGTGGTTATAGCACTTGTCTTTGGGCTGGACGACCCGGGTTCGATCCCACTCACGGCATGCAAATTTTCGGGTCTGAAAACTCCATCTGTCCACCCAGCAGTAAATGGGTACCTGACTAAAACTCAGGTTCAAGTCAGCAGAAGGAGAGGGATGGGCTCCGCCTTACATATGCTGGGCAGTGTGCGATGTCGGCAACGACACTCGTCCAGGCTATGCGACTTTTACCTTTACCATTTTCCCCCATTCATTTCAAGCACGAAATACGTATTGTTACACTAAAGAAAGATACCCAGAGACCACCTCTACAAAGGGATGGACCTGAAGTTTCGAATGAAAAGAGAATTAAATGCGACTATCAGTTAAAAAAATGAAACTAAAAATCAGAAATTTGAATGTAGTGAAAAATTTTGAGAGCTTTAAATACTGGCTGCCTTTTATTCTTTCCTATTCGCATCTTCAGGGTGTTATCTCTTTGAAAAGTTCGTCACTATGTTGCGACTATGGGTATAATAAACAGATTTCGTGCTGGAAATGAAAGAGAAAAAGTGATATGAGAAACCTACAAATCTGCACGTTTCTTTAAATAAAATTAATATTTTATATTACTATTCGTTTATACTGACATTTTTAGTAAGATTAGATTAGTTTCATTCATTTTCACTTTCATCACGAACCCCTAATTTATATCCAATATGGCGTATGTCGTCATACAATTTTAGCGAGAAATCTTCATCCGAAACTACTGAAACGTTACTAAATTATTGTTACAAAATAATACATCATAATGAAATAGTTTTCCTATTAAAGTATGCGTGTAGTTGAATTATTTAATGATATTATGTATTCCAGATGATCACTATGAAAATCACTTCATCATATTTTGCATGATTCGAATGTATACTGAATATACAAAAATATTCATTAGCAATAAAAGTTCCCATCTTAATAAGTCCAAGTGCGATTATAATCTGTAATATTGCTTATATGTCAAATAATCATATAAAAAGAAAAAAAAACATCCGGGGTCTAAATTGCATTTGGCAAACTATTACTTCCAAAAGCTTATTGCTGCTAAGTAATACGTAGCTTTACAAATGTAACGGTTACTAGTATGAATAGGGTAAATATATACCGATAGTTCTTAAATATTTCTCCCGAAGTTATATCACGGACAATAAGCTACTAATTGTTTTTTTTCCATGAACTAAAAACAAGACTAATATCCATAAATTGATCAAACTGATTGTTTCCAATCTTTATTAATGAAAAATATCGATTCATGATGCTTTAGATGATGTGTTATGAGCAGACAGCGACATGGAATCGTCCATTGGAAAATCGAGCATGGGAAATAAAAGATGGCTAAAGTAATAAGACCATCATGGAAACAGAAGGAGAAAATATAAGACACACAATTACACACGGCACAAACCCACACACGCACGCACGCATAGATATATGGCATATATGGTGTTTTGTTGATGTTATTATTTGCGCGAGTAATATTACTAAACAAGCGATTTATTTAGTTCACAGGGTTAGATATAAACGAAGAATGTCACAATGAAAAACTTCAGACAGTCTTTTTTTCATTCCGAAATAAGATTTAAATGATAGTATATATTGTATCATATATGCTCTTATCTACGGTTAACATATATAATTCAGTTCTATTTACTATACAGTTAAATATTTCTCTTCTAAATGGCAATTTATATCCGATTTATTAAAAAATATTAAATTATTTATATCTAGAGATGATAGCGTTTCAAGCTTATTGCTCTCATCAATGCAGGGAACTAACAACTTCAGACGCTTGGAAGGCGCGAACTCGGTTCACAGAGTGAGCCTAGAATCTGCAAGTAGTCGCCATATCCACTAGGCCACCGGAAACTGTCATATGACTAAGAGAAATTAAGATCTATATCTACCTAGAAGCGAGCACACATCGAAGATTAGTCGCGAGTGTCCGACGAACGTGTTCGGAACTTTGGGTACTTGCTATTACTAAGCTCTACTCACGTATTGAGCACTGTTGCTGAAAATATATATTACTTTATAATATTGTACGTATATATACACATGAAATAGAAATAATTTATATGTATGTGTATAAAAAAACAGAAAGGAAAACATACGAGTCATACACAGGAAAACTTTTACCCACAATTTTTATCTTGCACACTTCACTCTCCCGAAGACTGAACCTTTTCCTGCGCGCCGCAAGTGCATCGAAAGCGTTGTAATCCTTCTCTCATCACTATCTAACGTAAACATTAGGCTCTTCTCTTACCGATTCACCAAACATCTGACAAAAATCGCACTCAAACAATGCAATATACTTCGCCACTACATTATCAACTCCGACCCGGTTAAGTACTACTTATTTTTACTGCATTGCACCAATTTTTTCCATTTCTTCTTTTCTTTTTCTTGCTATTATTTCTCTTCCCTTTTTCGAATTAACGTCTTTTTCTTACGCGCCACGTATTTTTGATGCACATGCCAAAAACATTCCGTTTCGCGTCTTCTTTCCTATGTTTTGCTGTTTTTAAATAAATTTTAAATCTTCACTTTGTCTGAAGACGTTCGTTGATCTGAACGAAACCGGCTAATCTCTCGTTTAATTTTTATTTCTTCCTGTGCTTAATTTTTTCGTTTTCTGTTTTTCCCACGCATTCTGTCTCCAAAATGTTTCATTTTATGATACATCGTGTATTTTATCCTCATTATATATATATATATATATATATATATATATATATATATATATATATATATATGTTTACCGCCTGCGTAACAAGATGATATCTTTATTTCTCTGACGACTTTATATCATTCCCCAGAATACCATGCTAAATAAGACTCTACTCTTAGAAATTGGTCGTGCCAAACTTATAGCTTTGGTATTAATATTTGTCCCTCTCTTATTACTCGATTTTTCGCCACCACTGAAATTCACTTGACCCCTATCGAAAAAAATATATAACAGAAGTCAGAAGTAGTAAGTTATTTAATTATCCCTACTCTCCCTCATCCTATACAATTTGCTGTAAGTGAACTATACTCTAGTCTTGATGCTATATATTGGCTTCAAAATCGGTATTTTGCCCATTCTGATGAAGACTCGATATCAATAAAAACCCATATCGTCTCAGAAACGATCGTACACAATCTCTTATTCATGTTGAATTGTTGGGACGGAAGTAAATGATTATGTCGTAATTGCATTTACAGAAAAAGGCCAGCCCTACAAAATTGCAATGCCCGGTTGTGGGCACGCAGATAGCCTAGCAGGCCCGACGTATTTTTACAAGTCTTGCTGCAGATATGGCACACTATGCCACTGGTTTCGGTTTGTATGTAACTATATTAAACTTCTGTTTGAATCTTGTTTATTAGAGATCTCATGTTACTCAGTAAACCAGCTCTAGACAGACATACTTTGCTACATACACTACACACATAGTAAGGTTGAAAGGTAGCTGGGACATTTGGAACTGATTGCTTCCGCAAAGTACGTGTTAAGATAGAGTACTCTATACGTATATATCAGCCATGGCTTTTCAAAGAATTAAATCTAATCGTCAGACGATAAGATTTCATTTTTTGAAAAGCCATGGCTTAAGGAAGGAAAAATAAATTTCTTTTATTTGAAACACCTTGTTTTGAACAACAGATGACGTAATAGATATTGTACGTTTGCAATCTTTAGTCCCATCTTTTAATTGTCAATTGTCTATATAATTGCTCTGTCTCGTATATCGAGCATCAATTCTGTCATGATATGTTCTAATTAAAAGTTATAATTATATCTTTATTTTCCTGTTCTCATATATATATATAAATATATATATATATAAATATATATATATATAAATAAATATATATATATATATATAAATATATATATATGTAAATATATATATATAAATATATATATATATATATATAAATATATATAAATATATCTATATAGAAATATATATATATATATATAAATATATATAAATATACATATATATATATATAAATATATATATATAAATATATATATAAATATATATATATAAATATATATATATAAATATATATATATATATAAATATATATAAATATATATATATATATATAAATATATATATATATATATATATAAATATATATATATATATATATATAAAATTATATACATATAAATATATATATATATGTATAAATATATATATATATATATATATATATATATATATATATATATAGAGAGAGAGAGAGAGAGGGGGGAGGGAGAATTGGTACACACCAAATACGAATCGCGTTATAGTAGTCGGTCGTGCAATCACACGAGCCAGTGTGTATATGAAAATTGTCCGCAACCCAAATAAGAGATTGACACGACTGTAGCACGCAACGGAAGGCAATTAGCTTTAAGCTTTTACTTACTCTCCAGGGAAACACTTTACAATGGAAAGGAAGAAAGAATATTTGCATGATGTCTCAGATAATTCACTTAAGCATTATCTAAAATGCCACTTACTCGTTCGGATCAGCTGGAAATATGGATCGACGACCATTTGACTAAATATATCATCAGAAAATATATTATCAACTTAGTTATGTTATTTTATTTGAAAAAAGTGCACTTATAAGACACACACATATATATTACTCATCAGTGT
The DNA here is from genome assembly GCA_963556195.1 of Sepiola atlantica. Lineage (NCBI taxonomy): Eukaryota > Metazoa > Mollusca > Cephalopoda > Sepiida > Sepiolidae > Sepiola > Sepiola atlantica. The sequence continues at coordinate 76,940,851 of OY744539.1, read as the reverse complement.
GACTAGAAATAGCAAGTGTATCCATTCGAATGCCAAATAACAGGTCACATCCAAATGTGATCAGCAGTCAAGTATATAATTAACAGCGCCAACAAACTTTCCACTGATACTAGAAGAAATTATGACTCTAGATGTATTTTCGTTGCTTACATATATTTTACCACTCTACCGTTAATTTGATGAATCTATTCTTAACATAATATTATTTCTTTCTGCTAAGTAGAAAGTGTTATTTTCTCGATCAGAGATCTAAACCTATGAATATGATAAATTGATGCTCGATATACGAGATAGAGCAATTATATAAACAAATAAAGAGTTAGAATAAAAATTGCACAAAATACAATATCTATTAAGTCATCAGTTATTCAGGACAATGGATTTTAAATAAAATATCATCAGTTTATAAAAGTAAAAGTACATAATTAGAATACAGTCACTTAAAACATTTTCCTTTTCTGTACAGCCCTACTACATGATTCAGTACTGCTCATAGCGACAAAACCACAATTGAGACTATACTTTAGTGATAAATTCAGAGATTAAGTTTTAAAATGAGATTATTTGGAAATAATAAATAGAAAACAATAAAAAATATATTTACTTATGTAATTTATTAAAAAATATTTTTAGAATATTATCAAAAAAGACATCAGTCTTTTGTGGACAACCCTACTTCATGATTCAGTACTGCCGACAGAGATAAAGTCATAAATGACAATATTCTATTAATTAATTTAGAGTTTTACTTAAATACTGAAGATATTAAAAATAAGTTAACGAGCAAAATATATAATGGGGTTCCTTAGAACTTATACCTTCACTTTTAACCCACTAAAATCCCCCCAAACTTTCTTATTATTTAATTCTTCTACTTGTGGTTCTTTTGTTCTTCTTTGAAATAAAATTTATTCATTTTCTTTCCAATTATTTGATATTCAATTATTAATAAGTTAAGAATCATCAAAAATAATTAAAAAATTTCTATTCAAACATCATATTTTTAAAATAATAAAATACAATTTTACTTATTAGTTGTATTTAATAATTTCAGGTTTGTTCTTTTTTAAAATACTAATTCCATATTCTAATACAAATTAAATTATTTGCAAAACATTTCAAAATTTACAGAATTTTAATTTTTAGATTAAAGTAAAATAAGATAAAAATATGTTGAATAATTTAAATTCAGCAAAAACTACTTTTTAGAATAAGTTTTAGAATAATAAGAATAAATTTCAATTCCTAAGTTTCAACTAAGTTCAAATAATTGATAATTATTTCAGAATGAATTAAAATATCATAATTCAATTCATTTGTAACTAATTTCCATTATATCTATTTAATTGTTTAAGATAGCATTTGATTATGTTCGAAAGGTAAGAGCCTAAAGTTAATCTAAAAAACTATTTCTACGTGTTAAAAAACGTTTAGAATAGAAAATGTTCACACTATGGCAAAAAATACAGAAATTCAGTAAAATTTAAAAGTTCAAGAAATCTTTTTTTGATAATCTTTTAAAATATAAATGTCACTATTCTGGAACTATTTAAAAGACCTTAAGACGCTGAATTTTAAAAATAAATACGTACATTTTACTATAAGTTAAATAATTATCCAAAAAATGTCCGTGCGATCAAAAAATGTACGAGCGATCAGAATAGTAACAATTAGTTTGCCGACAGAAAACTATCTACGGAATATCATAATCGCTATAATATTTCATTTTATTAATTTCAACTACTATTTTTATTTCATATAGAAGTTATGGATTTGCAATAGAACATTATTAGAAAACCATATGTCAGATGGTTTTCTAATACTTTTCCTTAATCTATTTATAGTTTTATTAGAATAAATATAAACAGTTAATCTATTTATATCAAAAAGTTACTTTTATATTTTTAATTGGTCTCAAGGAGATTTTATTTCCCTTTCTCATTTAAAAATGATATTAATATTCTTAAAATATCGACGAATATGTGTTAGTTTAAATCTTTCTATTTTGTTTTAATTAAAACATATAAACTTTAATTATGAAAATTACATTTTATTCTTCCAATGTGAAACTGGAAACTAAATGATTGTCTGTAAGTAAAACTTCGATGACGTCGCATAGTGTTTGACGGTGAACATCCCGTGTGTTTAATTGTTTATTATACTTTTGCGCTACCATACGTTTAAAATTAATTGTTAGTAAAATTTAGCCCACCTTTTTAAATATTTTTTTCGGAATGTTCCTTTTTTAATTTTTCAAATTTTTTTTTTTCAAAATATCTATAAATGAATTTCTTACACTGCTGAGTACACATTCATGGGTCAACAACAAGTCAATTATTATATTGAACTTATTAAAATCATTTTTTTTAACTTAAATATTTAACGACATCACGTTGTGTGCCAAAATCAACAAACACATTTTCGCGCGTGCCGCTTTAATATTAAGGAACCATGAATATTCTAAAATATTTATTTTTAATTTTTTGGAGGGCTACCCCCTTTGTACAACTATATCCCCCTCAAACAGTTATTTCTAAATATTATCTTGGAGAAGAGCTTTTAATACATGAAGATTTGCTAATAATTTTAAAGCAAGTTTAAATGTCTTTCTATTCGACAGTTTAAATACTTCCAAATTTCTTTTAAATACCGAACACGAACTAATGGATTTATTATTTCAACTATTAGCAAAATATTAAAATGGCTGACTTCTTTACGAAGAAACGGAAATGCATTATGATGGTTTAATCCAGTAATAGGATTTTAATTTGCTACATTTTTATTCATATAATAATTGAAAAAGATGGTACTTTTGTAGTTTACGGGCCGGGTTAAAATAATAACATTATTTATAAAGCCATTCTAACAATTTAATAAACAAAAGATATCGTAAAAATGTAATTTAACTTGAAAATTTTATCTAAAAATAACCCAGTTAGTAAACTGCAAAAGTACCAAAAAGATAATACAAGTGTTTTGTTTTTATTTTCAGCTATATCCCCCACAAGAACGGTTCTAAAATCTATTTTCAATCGATATTTATTTCATAATTACCGAATTTTCCTACTTTGACAAAATTGACGAATTTTCCTTTGCCGGATTTTCCTTTGTCGAATTTTCCGTAGTCGAATTTTCCGTTGTCGAATTTTCCGTTACACCGATGGTAAACGCAAGGTAGGTTTTTAATGTGTGAACAATCCAGATCTCTAAAAAGGGGAACTCTGGATTGTAACAAAAATGAAAATTGCCTTAGTCTTGAAGGATTTCTCCTTCACTGACCGAAGACAGAAAAGATGAAGTGTAGTATCAAAACAGATACTACACTTTGCAATATTTATTTGCACAAAAAATACAAAATTATACAAAAATTGATACTAGATTTTGCCCCTAGCCAAAAGGTCAAGAAAGTATGTAACCGTTCTAGTTAATTTTTTTTTGGTTGCCACCTGGACTTAAGGTTATTGATATAGTTAAGTGATTTTTTTTTTTTGGGGGGGGGGAGACTGTTTCTACATTTACTTAGGGGTAGTGGTAGGATTAGTGGATTTTTTATCCCCCCCCCAAAAAAAAACACAATTTATATCTCTTTGCAAACTAATATGGTTATATATCCCGATAGCGATCGTCCAGAAATGGGTGATAATTTTACGTTAAACTTATATGCATAACTCTACATTCTTAAATAATAGTTTTTCTTTCCTAACACGTAATCGCCTAAAAAGAGGATGATCTCATTTTTGTTTAGGGGAGAGGGGTATCTATCTACAAATTTATCAACAATTATTTAAATATAACATGTTCAAATATTCTTTAAAGTCTTCCAGTACGATATGAAAGTTATTATGTATACTGTAGAAAGTATTATGTATTTAGCGCAATAATTATATAAATATATTTTTTAATTTTCCACAAAAAGCATATATAAAAAGCCTACAGTTTCAATTTCATAGAGAACATCTTTGCTTTCACAACTAAGAAAACAATATGAAACTAATAGAAAAAAGATACTTGGGGGTTAGCATCTTCAACATACCTATTAAATAATAATTTCAATATAGCCAATATTTCTAAATTTTTTTCATTTATAAAGATAATTTTCAATTTGGCATTTTTTTTTGGCTTTCTTTCATCTAAAAGTATGGCTTCAGCTTTCAGGTTGTTTTTTTTTTGGCCTTTTTTCCTGAAAAATTTAGCTTCAAAAGTCAATTATCACTTAAAAAAAATTTTCCACTAAAAGTCACACATCTCTGTTGATATGATACACATCTTTTTAATAATAACATATTTAGAATCAGCTCATCGAGTTCTATATTTCTATTTTCCAATCGTTTAATTATATTTATAATTTAAAAAGTTATGTCGAGTTAAAGGGCATGAGGAACGTTACTCAATTGGCATTTTTGTCAATTTAAGCTGCTCAACTCTTCCATATCTTAAACCCCTTTCGAGATATCTATATTTTTAGATTCCTTGTGCTGTCTGCTACATTCTAGGTATAAAAAATAAGTATCTGTTTTAAATAAAAAAAAGTTATGGTTATTCAAAGTCATTGGGGGGGGGGGCGTTATCCTACACGCTGATGACCACACATATTTAGGATAACTTTTTTTCTACCAAACCAAATTTTAATTTCTTTATGTTAAAAAAAGGCTCGAGACTAGTCAATTCTAGCGCCACCAAACCGCATCAAGTTTGGATGAACACTGAATTAATGACCAAGAATTAGTCACGATTAGTAAATGTTGACTGATAGATTTTTTAATTAACTAATTATAAATTAGATTTTGTAAACATAGATTTCTTTAATTAATTTGTAAATTAATTTTTACATGCACAAAAAAAGACATGGACACGTATTTCTGGCTATGAGCCGTCATTAGTATGACATATCCAGGCAGGAATCGAACCCTCGATGTAATCATTCGTAGTTTAGCGCTTTACCCTAGACAAGAATAAGCTGCCACATTTTGTGTTCGACTCTTATAATTTTACTTTGATTTTTTTGTTATCGTTTTTACTGGCGATAGTCGACCGGTGTTTACCGGTGCGTTTTTATTATTTGTCGCTACCCTGAGCAGTTTATTTATTTTAAGAATATGCAGAGGACGTGTCATCAATTTATATATATATATATATATATATATATATATATATATATATATATATATTACCTATATTAGCTAAAATATGCTACCGAAGAGGGGAGCATATTTTTTGCTAGTACACCTAATATATCATTTTAGATGATATCACATTCCGCCTATTCCTCTTTTGCCCATATCTCAATAGGCACGGACACACCCAATGCTGTAACTTTGCAAACCGACCTTATAGTTTTACTTTCTTACCCGGCGAAGGCAAGTGACTCAGTTAGTACGAAACTGATATTATTCTTTTTAAATCGACAATTTTCGAACATGATACAAATTTAACATCTGTTCGATTTTTTTTTAAATTTTTTATTTTATCTAAGAAAAAAATTACTATCGTGCGGTATGTGATTAGAAAATCCATTTCCAGGCAACATGGTTGTTAGTTGCACCAAAATCCCGCCAAATATAGAGCGTTCCAACTGACCAGTATCTTGTCAAACTTAATCTGCTTAAAGCTAAACGACAAGATTTGGATTAACTGGAAGAAGATGATCGATCTTTTTTTAAAATTTTATTTATTTATTTACACTTTTTGTACCTTCGTTTCTTTTCTTCTTGTTAGACGTTGGCACACGCTAGTGACAACGTGAAGCTGCGTCATGTGGTTTGGCTTGGTGGAGGCTTAGCGGGCGGTGTGTGGTGGACGAGCGTCCATCTGAAAATAAAAGTGTCACAGTGGCCAAGAATTAAGCATATTACTCAACCGCGCATCCATATCAAATGGTTGGTTCCAAATGGTTAACCGTCAACTACATTTATATTTAGTAAAGTAGTCTTTGACAAAACACGATTCTCTTAACAAGTTGTAGACCAACTTAATAGACACGTGATTGGCGTGACCGATACCACTGTGGATTATCGAATCGACTATGTCTATCTATTGTGTTGGTTTACAAACTAATAACACTGGGAAAAGTATTAACCCACACATCACCCTCCCCAAATATGTGCAAAATAGTCACTTTTGTTAAATTAGTCGTACACATTTGTATTATGTAAATTATTAGGACTACCGTTCGCATTTTAACTGTTATTCTTTCAAAGTTTCGGACGTTGTAATCTCCGACCTTCTTCAGGTGCATCTTATCGAACTCGGGAATCTATACGGAATTTCTAACTGAACTCTTCATTTAATGAACAGGGTTATATTGATCTCCTACTTGGCCTTTTGGCTAAGAAGAAAATGTAGTATCTGTTCCGATGGATACTACACCCTATAGACCAGTACTGTCTTGGCCTTCGGGGTTTGATTCGGCCGGTTTATGGGTTTGTCCTGTGCAGTCCTAGGAGGTCAACCCTCCCAGGCTTTGCCTCCCCCCTTTGGGGTTGAGTAAGTTTATCGCTTACTGCCTGAGGCGTTCATACCAGGAAATGCCGACGGGGCTGCCCAGGCATTTTTTGTAGGCCAGAGTGCTCACCTTCTCGGGCGCTGGCTTTTCAAATCCCACTTTCCCGACCTTGTGTCACATCTTACCTTGTGGGAGGAAGATAAATAACTTGATCTCCTACCGTCAGTCATGGCCGGGTAGCAATCTGAAGTTATTCTTAATTATGTTATTAGTTTCGTCTGCACTGATGATTGCAACTTCACCGTCCAGAACGCTTTCACTTAGAATTGGTATTACTTAGCACTTTATCCGTTGCCCCACTGGTTGATGTGGACAATTCTAGCTTGCATTTTGAGAGCCTTAACCCTATTCTTGTTTTAGATGTGTAGTCTTACTACTTATTATTACTATATATAAATATTTCTCTCTCGTTATATATATATATATATATATATATATATATATATATATATATATATATATATATATATATATATAAAGTGGTGTACTAAAAGCGAACTTTTAGGAAAGGTAAAACCTATTGTAAAGAGTATACAGCTCAATATCCAGGATAGAGCAGGTAGATATGAAGAAGAATGGAAAGGAATTAGAGAAGCAAAAGCCAAATCAAAATTCAATTTAATTGCTCAGAGTAAGGTATATTCCGCAAAAAGGCAATTTATTCAAGTTAAATTTTCCTTAAGCCTATACATTACTGTGTCTGGTTGGGGATACCCGGGTTTCATCTATCTAGTCATACTGGATTAAGGAGAAGTAAATAGAGTTCGAGTTATTTAGCTTTAAACATTTTTATTATGTGGTACTTTTACTAGAAATATATCACACTTTTTGCCCCGAGCAACGGGAATAGGCGGGGTGGAGAAGACGGGGGCGAGGGAGAGGAGGCGACCGAGGAAGAAGCAGACTTTGTAGTCCAGTCAATCTGGCTGATTTTTTGGCTGAACCTCAAACAAATTGCTAACAAAGGTTTTTAACTTGGATATTGGGCATGAATAACCTCTCTTTCTGATAAAAAAATGTTTACTAAAATTAGCCTTGCGGAAAGGGGTCAACGGGCGCCATCTTTAAAGATAGCCGCCGATTTTAGCCTCCCCTCACTCAACTCAATTTCTGTAAATTCATCTTCAAAAATACAAAATGTAGCAATGTGAAATTGGATAAAACCAACAGTTTTGATAGAGTTAAATATAATTATAACTTATGTATTTTTGCGGGAGCTTAATATTTTGTCATATTCTAATGTCAGGTTGGCAAAAGTGAAGTACCGATAATTATGGATACTGACAAGTGTGCTATTTGCAACAATAAACTGTTCAGTAATGCAGAAACATTCATCGTCAGCCAGAAGGGCATCGATTCCATTAACAGAACTTCTAAAGAACGTGGAGAGAAGATCATAATTCAAATTGGTCTACGTCTTCACAAAAAATGCAGACAGCATTGGATCAACCGCAAATACATAGTAATTGACCGTAAAAACAGGTCCACCAATGATGAAATGCTATCCCGTGCAAGCCGCTCTTTGTGTATGTTTAACTTTAAGGAACATTGTCTTTTTGCGATTCTGGAGCAAAATCTGATAGACAGAAAAGAGGTGTTTATGTTTCCCATGTAGAAACAATTGAGTTTCAGGACAGAGTGTTAAAAGTTTATGAGAAAGTCCGAAACAATGATTGCTGGGCATCCACTGTTAAAGGTAGAATAGGTCATGTAGCTGACCTCGTTTCAGAAGAAGCACGTTATCACAGAACATGTTTTGCAAACTTTGATTCCAATAAAAAACATTCCTAAGGCATTCTCTTCTGCTGATTCTTCTAAGAAACAAAACCTTGGTCGACCAGAGGATTCAGAGAGAAAGCAGGCATTTCTGGAAGTTACTAAATATTTACAGCAAAATGACAAGGAGCAACTCACCATTGTCGATCTTGTTTACAAAATGGAGGAAATTCTCGAGGACACTGGCTTTGAACCATACAGTCTTTCATACATGAAATCTCGATTGTTAAAACATCTCAAAGACAAAATCATTGTGTGTGAAATTAACGGGAAACAAAATGTTGTTACACTCTTAAGTACAGCAAAATAAATTCTTCATTAATTATTTGCACAGAGCCGCTCAACAGACAATTCAGAATCAGAGGCCATTAGAATCATGGAGACGGCAGTCAAACTTATCAAGAATGACATTTAAGGTATACAGACAAGTTCAGAATATTACCCATCTAAGAATGATCTTGAACAGGATGCGATTCTTGAATATGTTCCTAAAACATTGTTGATCTTTCTCAGGGAGATATTTGCAGGCAAATACAATGATTTGAAACTTGCATCAGTTGGTCAAGCGAGGATGCAGGCTGATAGACCCAGAGTTCTCCTTGCACCTTTGCAGTTTGGTTTAGCAGTGGACATGCATGACCAATTTGGATCGACGTTCTTAATTGACACTGAATAAGTATGCCTTCTCTTCATCTTACTCAGAAATTCAAAAGAAGTGCTGCTCTTGTTCATGGCGCTGAAAGTCTCTCCCCTGTTGAAACTGAATTTGTGCAGTTCGTAGCTGATAATGTGGACCATAATGTAAGGAGTATTGATGGATTTAACACATTCCACAGTATGGGCATCATAGCATCTTTTACACCCGGGAAAGTTAAAGCAAAACCAGTTCTAAGGATTCAGGTCCTTTCAGAAGATATAATAAGGGTTGGAAGGATCAACATTAAGTGTCTAGATTCACAGCACACCAACAAACCATCAGTGATATTTAAAGAGCTACAGCCTAAGAAAGTTGTCGATTCCACTGCTAATGTTGACATCCTTTAGGGAGATTTCACGAATTTTACATCCGTCATGTAGTAAGTGCTCAAAGGAACATATCCTGGGAAATCAGCCAGAGTTCTTTTGCCAATGATCGACATGAACCGTGGTAATCCAACCTGTGTGTACTCAATATTATGTCACATTAGTGATTTAGCCAAGAAAAACAACATTACACGAATTCTAACATTCGATTAACCACTTTGGTACAAAGCAATGATGATAGTAGAGTCACAGCCTAGTTCTAGTCCCCTGAAATCATTTGTCTTGCGACTTGGTGGGCTCCATACACAGATGAGCTTTCTGGAGTCAATTGGTCATTTGATGACAGGTTCTGGATTGCAAGAACCTTTTGAACATGTGTATGCTGAAAACACAATCAAGCACATGCTAAATGGCAAAGCAATTGCAAGAGCCATTCGTGCTCACTTCTTAGATGCTGCTGCTCTGCATGCTATTTTGTTAGCGAAAGCCTATGATTTGCCAGTTTCACATGTCACTGAGGATAATCAACCCAAAACTCATGCAAAAGAGTATTTCATCAAAAGGAAGATCTGAAGGAAGCTTAGGAGCTATTGGAACGTCACTTTGATGGGACTGAGACGTTGAATAATGTTCTGTCATCAGAGTCTATGACCAGGATTGCTCACATAATCAACCATGTGAAAGATGCGATGGTTTACCAGCTAACAGCAAAATTGTGGATACAATACTTTGATATGGTGAAGATCCTACACTTGTTTATCGAGACAGATTGCACCGGGAACTGGGAATTGCACCTTGACGCTGTAAGGAAAATGCTGCCAATATTCGCTGCAGTAGGACACATCCTATATGCAAAGTCGGCCTACTTGTATTTTCAACAAATGGAGGAGCAACCGAAAAGTCATTCTGAAGTGTACCAGAAATTTTCTGAAGGATTCCATGTGATTAGACGGACTGATCGCTACTGGACTTGCTTGTCGACGGATCTGGTTATTGAGCAGGTGCTAATGAGAAACACGAAGACGTCTGGAGGTTTTACTCATGTCAAGGGAATGGATGAAATTCAACGATTGGTTTGGTCACTATCACTGCTAGCATGCGCTGAAATCTAGTTTACAATGCAAGAACTAGCAGGCATTCGTTATAGCACTAGTGACCAGCACCAGGAGACTACTTCAGCAAGAAAAGAGCGAGATGTGAGGGGTACATAGAAGCTCCTTGCGTTTCTCCAGGCATATGACCCTTTCACGGAAGATTCGTCCATTCACGGCATTTCAAGTTGAGTAACTGGAGACAAAAAGGTGAATGTGGACAGAGCAAACTTCATAGGAAAGGGAATCATAGCTTCAATGGTTGGAGAAAATGTCCACGGGTACATTTTAAAAGAAAGGATCAGGCAATTACACTTGGGTCAAAAGTTTCGCCCAGCAAAGATGAAGTAGTTGAGACTGATCCACAACTCTTATTCCAGAGACTGTGTGTGCTATCTACTAATGAACCCTCAACTCAGTAGCAGCAAGAACATTTCCAGAATGAGCTTTGTGGTTACCCACCTGCACTTATTGACTCTTTCGGACTAACGCGAGAGGCAAAAAAAACGGTTTTGGCAGACGCAATATGGAAACTGACTTCCCCTGTACAATCATGTCCACAGTCTTTAGATCCACAGTATCTCTTAGATGGTAGATCACTACTTGAATGCTTCCCATGGCAAAAAGGTCATACATTTGATGATGTCTGTACCCAATACTGCAGATATGTCACAACTAGATATGGAAAAGCATGCATTGTCTTTGATGGGTATGAAAGTAGTCTATCCGTTAAAGAAGCGACTCACCGACGCCGAGCAGGGGGATCTGTTGGTGTTAATGTGTCACTGACCCCTTTAATGGTGTTCAAATTAAAAGAGGATGTTTCCCTAGATAATCAAGAAAACAAACAATTGTTCATCAACTTGCTGGGGAAAGAGTTTGGAGGAAGCAGGTTGTAAAGTAGTCCATGCATCTGGAGACGCTGACGTATTGATTGTGAAGACTTCTTTACAACTGGCACAGACAGACAGGAGAAACCATTTTGATAGCAGATGACACTGACTTATTGGTCCTTCTATGTTATCATGCCAATAGAGATTATGGTTAAAACATATTCTTCACGCCAAAACCAAAGGATAGTGCAAAAAGTGTGAAAGTCTGGAACATCAAAGAGATGAGGAAATCTTTGGGAGATGTGGTCTGTTCCAACATTCTTTTCACCCATGCATTACTGGGGTGTGATTCTACATCCAGTGTTTATAGAATTGGGAAGGCAGCATCTCTTCGAAAGGTAATGAACAATATAAACCTCCTCAAACTGGCAGAAGTGTTTGGCAAGGATAGCAGTGCAGAAAAGGTTATTGAAGCTGGGGAGAAGGCTTTAGTGTGCCTGTACAATGGTAATGATGGGGGGGGGGGGGGAAATCAATCATCTCCGACTGAGGCGCTTTAAGGAGAAGGTTGCAAAAAGCTCAAAGTATGTTGAGGCCAAATCATTGCCACACACAAGAGCAGATACCAAATTCCACAGCCTTCAAGTTTACATCCAAATTCAGGAATGGAAATGTAGAAACCAACTAAAATCTGACGAGTGGAGATGGACACTTTCAGATGGTAAATTACAACCAATCAAGTTTGACTTGTCAGCTGGTCCTGTAAATTTGTTGGCTATAATTAGGTGTAACTGTACTTCAGGGTGTACTACAGCAAGATGCAGTTGCAGGAAACATGGCATTGACTGTTCAAACAACTCACCACAGCCAGGTCTTGATGATGATGAAGTTACCTTTGACTAGTTCTTGACAAGAAATGTTCTTTGGTCCGTTCATGAACCTGTTCTGTGGTGGTTATGCAAGAGTCTTTGCCCAGCATTCTACCAAATGACCCTTCCTTTATTATAAATTTTACTTATTTTGTACCTATTTTTAATGAAATGTCAAAAATTAATGTGACAATTGTTGCCTTAAAAAAGGCTACTTTGTCTGTTTTTTGTATCTTTTATATTCATATTTGGTATAAGAAAAAACAAAATATGAAAACAATGGCATGGCTAGTCATTTACTGGTGTTTGTTTATTATTAAGCATATAGCTACCTATCATTACAATTTAAAACACCAAGAAAATGTCAAGATGGCTGTAAAATATTTTTTTATTTCTAATTTAATAAAGTTTTTTTTGTCAGGAAAAACGTTTATTTTTGTCAGTAATTTTATGTCTCGAAATTTTAATATTGTAAAGTTGGACTTTAAAGATAGCGCCCGGTGACCCCTTTCCCCAAGGCTAATTTTGGTAAACTTTTTTTTTTATCTGAAATAGGGTTATGCATGCCCAATATCCAAGTAAAAAAACCTTTGTTTACAATTTGTTTGAGGTTCATCCCCATTTTCACTGGACTATTGCTTCGGGTAACGGAGAGAGGGACCGGAGGTAAGGGGGCGACCACGGAAGAGACAGCTTTCGCCTAAGGCAACGAGAAGACGGGGTAACAGGGAAGAGGGCGGTGAAATTGGGCGACCAGGAAAGAGAGCGCCCCGGGCAACGCCGGTTGTCTCTGCTAGTCGAATATAATTGATAAGTAGGTCATATTATGCTTCCTTGAATCTTTACCTGAGCTCTCACAAATTATATATCTAGTGAGAGTCTATTCAAGATCTGTCCGAATGACTTCAGGATGACGTTTTTTTCCAAAGTGCACGTTGTGTTTATCTTCTGAATACATTCAGTATGCCCTGTCTACCATCAAATGAAATAGTATTAAGAGTTACTCTTTTTTCTTGTTTAAAGCCTTTTGTTGAAATAGAACTTTTATGAAACAATATTTCACTGTTTTCACCGATGATGTTTCATTGATACTCGAAGATTAATTTTCTAGTTATTTTTTACTATTTAAAAAATAATTATTTTGATGTTCTAATACTTTTCCAAGCATAAATGGCGACGAGAAATGATGCGTTTATTTTGAATAAAAAAAGAAATTGTGAATTGAAAACATTTCAATATCACAATAACATTTATTTAGATTTAAAGTGGGATAAGTGGACCTTGAGTATACATTCGTCAGCCTCGTAACTCTCGCTTTTCTTATTTTGTCCTTTAGTCATCAGATTCCATGAGCGATGTAAGTGACAAAGGGGGAAGAATTGCTGTTTTCTGGGTCACAATCCATCCATAACACTTATCGTTGGCTAGTTTTTGACCTTGAAGTAATATTTTTTTAGCTCCTTACATCAAGTGGCTTCATGCCTTGTCTGGAGCGATTTCCATGAAAAATATGAAAAATTAAAAACTAACCAATAGTAACAATATAATAGAAACAAATAAATACAATAATGTGGTACAAATGAGTAAATTACTGTATATCTAACAGGATATAGAGGATTTTTATATATATATATATATATATATATATATATATATATATATATATATATATATATATATATATAAAAGAAAACAAGTTACTGCTTCTTCATAATAAATCTGGAAGTGTTCTCTAAACTGGTTAGGTAAGCAAGACTATTATATTGACGCACTAACTGCTCTAGCCGCACTGAAGAGCTGTGATACAGCGAAACAGTTTGTATGTGAATGACTATATAAAGTACCCCATTCTGGGTAGACCTTGTTTGTAAGGATATCGCCAACTGACATTAGCTTTTAGGCATAGCTCATTGGGTAAAACTAATTTGAGCTTTCGGCACTTGACAATGTTTACATTGAGATATCACTTACATTCAGTCAGTGTCGTATAGTAGTGCAGGGGTAGGGGCACCCACTGTCAGCGCGACAGTTGAGTTTCAATCCCAGCTTGAGGCACTTACTGGTCTAGCCGCACTGAAGAGTTGTGATACAGCGAAACAGTCTTTATGTGGATGACTAATATATATATATATATATATATATATATATATATATTTAAAAAAAGAAAGATGAAGATAAAAAAATTGCATGAATTACATAAAATTGATACAAATTTTATTACATCGAAAGTTCAGATGCAAGGAGTTACACTAATCCTTAAACCATGCTTTTTTAACCCTCTGCCTTTTATTTGAATCCCTGTAAAACTTAAAAAAAAACCTTTCTCCAAATCTACAAACTTTTCTCCAAATCTACAAACTTTTGCTATTTTGCTATCTGCACCATAGCGTCCCTTTTGTCTTCAGCAATGACTACTCAATACTGCTACCATTCTCCCTCTCGGCCATTTATTTCTTTATCCCCAACCTTTCCTGTTATTTCTTCTTCAATTTTCAAGTGAAATGGAACAGCTAATATTTATTTATTATAAATATCACATTACCGAATTTTATCCTCTGACGAGAAGAGTTTTATCTTTGAAAAACCATGGTTTAAGAATTAGTGTAACTTCTTGCATCTGAACTTTCGATGTAATAAAATTTGTATCAATTTTATGTAATTTTATGTAATTTTATACAATTTTTTATCTTCATCTTTCCTTCTTTAAATTGATTGCTCTACTCAAAGTATTGAGCTTTACTTTATCACGATAGATCACTTTAACGATACTTTACTTATCGTTAATTCTATTATATATATATATATATATATATATATATATATATATATATATATATATATATATATATATAAGAAAAGTAGCGAAATATTATCATTTCTAAATTTTCTATGAACGTATCATGTGACCTCAGCTGCATGTAACCTCTTTTTAGGAATGCCTTTCGAATTTCATTTTTACATTCACACAGAGAATTTGGCCTGATGAAGTTCAGCTGATCCCCAGCTGCAACTGAAATGTATAGTCAAAAATGTTAGTATAAATGAAAAATTGTATAGCTAGTATATATATATGTGTGTGTGTATTATATATAATAGCAAACATATGCGACCGGAGGGAGCATAATTTTGCTAGTTGTTTTATTTAATTGCTCAGTAAAATGGGTTTTTTATTTTACAAAACAAAAATCACACCATTTTTTAGTTTAATAAATAAAAAACAGAATAATAAAAACATAATTTCTAAACAAAATTCACCCTTTACGGCATAAAATGGAAAACAACAATCTTAAACTCACTTGAGGTCGTAAAAGATAATAATATTTGAAGTTTTTTCAAATCGAAAAAAAAAGTTTACCTAAAATAAAATCAACAATTTAAAAGTAAAATACACGATTCTAAATTCAGCTATTTAATTGCTCAGTAAAATATTCGTTTTAATTTTACAAAACAAAATAGTTATTTTTAAATCAATTATTTTGTAAATAAAACAATTTGATTCAATAAATTTGTGTTTGAAAACATAATTTCTAATAAGATTTAAAAAAAACGTAAGAGTAGAAGGCATAACGTAGAATTTGAAAACAATGGTAAAAAACAAAGAAAGTCAGAGAGAAAGAAAAAAAGCTAACACTTCTAAACCATGGTAAAAAAGAAAGCGAAAAAAGAAATAAGTCAGAAAGAAAGAAAGAAAGAAGCGAATCATTTTAGCAATAGCGAAAAGCAGATCAAAGAAAGGAATAATTGAATAACATGAAGCCATGAGGTCAGATTATTACTTCGAAAAACATATAAATTTATATTTACCTCAACCCACCCCCTACGCTTTATCTGGAAGCACGATTAACCCTTTTTCGAAGATTCGTTCCCCAAAAAGATTTTTCTCAATATCACTGACCTCTGGAGAGACGTTAGTTCGGATTATTTCAGAAATACAATTTATATGCATTCACAAAAAAATGAGACCTCGGAAATATTAATGGCGGTAACATTTTTTAGGAAGAGATATTAAGTTCCAAAATAAATACGGAGAAATCTAATACTTGCCTCATCATTGCATTTGTATGGCTATCGATAATCTAGTTATATCTCTTAATCTATTATTAGATCCTACCCTGGATTTTTCTTAGCGTGTTCATATCTATCGCTTTGTATCAACCTGTTTATATATATATATATATATATATATATATATATATATATATATATATATATATATATATATATATATATATGTGTGTGTGTGTGTGTTTTAACATTGTTTAATTCGTTCTGTGTGCGATTTTGTAATATATATATATGTGTATATATATATACACACATATATATATATATATATACATATCTATCTATCTATCTATCTATCTATCTATCTATCTATCTATCTATCTCTCTCTCTCTCTCTCTCTCTCTCTCTCTATATATATATATATATATATATATATATTAAAATAACTATTTTACTTATTCATCCACATACATATATATTTCTTTAATAAGACTCATCAGTGCAGATAGATAAGTCTATACAACCGGTCGTTGGATTGAAAGAGAAAAAAAAGCTTATTTTACATTCTATACAGTGTTCAAAATTCTCTATAATTAAGGAGTTGAACTTCTATAGTGTTCAAAATTCTCTTTTATTAAGGAGTTGAACTTCTATACAGTGTTCAAAATTCTCTTTGATTAAGGAGTTGAACTTTTATACAGTGTTCAAAATTCTCTATTATTAAGGAGTTGAACTTCTATACAGTGTTCAAAATTCTCTATTATTAAGGCGTTGAACTTCTATATTGTGTTCAAAATTCTCTTTATTAAGGAGTTGAACTTCGCAATATTGCTTAATTTTAGAATCTTGTGCTCTACCTTTAAAAAGAACAATTACATATTTGTTTAATAAATTATTTATTTATTAATCTACATACATATATGTATCGTCTTTTTAAGACTAGTCAGTGCGGATGATAAGGCTATACCACCGATCGCTAGGTTCGAACGCCGGACTAATATCACCTTTAACTTTAACTTAATATCACCTTTAACTTCCATCAAACGCTCATATATATATATATATATATATATATATATATATATATATATATATATATATATATATATAGGTAGTATGTATCGTGTGGTTGCGAGAAGGCACGAACACCGCTTTCTTGAGGAACGGATCAAGTTTGTTGTCTTCCTGTCAATAACATATAATGCCAAGGATTTCTTAATGATATCTTCTAAACTTGAGAGGTCTACAATTAGGAGATAGTCCGTCGAACTGCTTGTTGGCTTGTCACCACTTGTGTTGTCATACTCGTTCACCCGCCATTTTTTTATAAACAAGGCAGACCTACGCATTGCATATTTTTTTAAAAGTCTCGTGTTGTTTTTACTGGTAGCATTTGACAAGCCAATAAAGTAAAAACATTCAAATCGGTCGTTTATTTAAATACTCGACTTCCTTTAATAAAGCATTCGATATTCAAAGTTTGACACGAAGTCATTTAATATTTTATAATATATATGTTAAAAACATATGTAAGAAGAAACATATATATTAAAAACATGCGTTTCTGTACTACGCTCACGTAAATCAATTAGTCTATTTGTATACCGGAAGTCGTCGAAGTTAAAGTTTAAAAAAAAGTAGGAAGAAAGTGAAAGTACTCTTTGGGTGCGAAACCATGTTTTTAAATAAATTATGTGGCATGAGTGTAGCAATTCCCTGGTCCCTAAATAGGGAATCGTGGCTCTTGCAAAGTTAATTTTTGTTACATGGTAGAATGTAATCGTTGCTAATACTTTAAGAAGCGTGCAGGATGACTTTACAAGAAGAACAATAAATAAAAACGGCTAGGTCACTTATATATCTCTATCTTGTAAAAATCAGGTATGTGTGTGCGTTTATATATTTTTATGTACAGGGTTCACTCCTAAACTAATTAATTGATCATTATGAATTTTGGAACACAACTGGTAAGAGTAATTGTCATAATGTGAGCTATATTTAGTGTAATTTAGTTTCATGCAAAAGCGATAAAAACGGGGTGAAAAACCTTCGTGAAAATTCACATACCTCCGATATTTGTTAAATTTTAACGACATATATTATATATCAATTAATAAATAATACCCCAATTTTTTGTTTTCGTTGCAGTATTTTAAAGGGTTTTAGGGAGCATAATATTGGCACAACCCCCCCATTTGAAAATTCAAATATATCAGATTTGCAAAACTGCAAACCCAAGGGTGATGTCACATAGTCATTAGACACCAATCAGGCAAGATTCTCTGATTTTAAATTCCTTCTTAAGACCCTTTAAGCGTAAGCCTTAAATTTGAGAATTTTTTTAGAATGAAAATCATGTAATAGATTCTGATTAAAATTGTAATAAGGATTCTAGACATAAGGTTTAGTATGATCATATTTGGATTTTAATCTTCGTAAGGAGACGAAATTGTTCTGTTTAGGGAATTAATTTTACCCGTCCTAAAACGGGTATTCTTCTAGTTTATAAACACACACACACACACACACGCATATATATATATATATATATATATATATATATATATATATATATATATATATATATATATATATATAAGAGGATTTAATGAATTAGAACATTACAATTGTTCCAAGAATTAAAACATCAAGTCTAGTATAGCGTACGGTCGTTTCCAAAACATTATGGAAATACTTTATTTTGTTTTTTAAATTCACAAAGCTACCCCAAAACGTCTTCATCAGCGCCTTTAGCACTACGTCTTACAGAAATTCAACGAAAAAATAACAAGCTCGTCGTAGAGGAACATCTATTGACAGAAAGAGCCACAGAGACGAATATTAGAAATAGGAATAAGTTACAAAAATAAAATAAAAATAGAAAGATAAAATGATAATAATGATAATAATAATAATAAAACATTATAAAAATTATAAAAATAAAAAAATAAAAATAAGAATAAAAATAAAATAAAATATAATATAAAATATTAAAAATAATAAAATATAAAAAGGAAAAATAAAATTTAATGGTTAAAAAAATAAAATAAAAATAAAGTAAAATAGAATGAAATAAAATAAAAATAAAAGTAAGTATAATAATAAAAAATATAAAAGAATAAAAAAATATATATAAAAATATATAAAAAAAGGTTAATAAAATTATAATCTTTAAATAAATATTTATTATTAATACATACAGACACGGGTGTTTCATGCTAATGCAATCTTTAATGTAGGAAATGTTAATTTTCGCCGGTCGAAGGATTCGAATCCAGTTGCAACGTCATCAATGTCTCGCAGCCTGATATTCTACTGCTCGTCCAACACCAATTAACATGGGAACGAAGAACATTTAAACTCTACAAATGTCAAATCGGCGGACACATACAGTAAGCTAAAGTCGGACAGAACAAAGGCTGGATCATCGCACTACGCCTTGTGTGATTGCTTATTATTAAATTCTCTTAGAGGCCCAGTCCTTGTATTAAAGGGGCGATAACAATATTTTAAAAATAAATATTTATTATTAATACCTACAGATCCCGTTGTTTCATGTTTCATTATATATATATATATATATATATATATATATATATATATATATATATATATATATATTAATCCAGGTAGGGTAAAAATCCACAGGATAGAAATACAAAGGGAATCAAACCGGGCTTATAAAAGAGTGCTCAATAAAAATATAGAGCTGTCTTCCTGGAATTCAGCGATCGGTTTTGGATCACAAAAAAACTTTCTGCCTGATAAGACCTCAGCTCTTGATAGCTGTAGATCGATAACATCGACATGCCAGTGTAGCAGACCTTGTACATGTTTGAATAAAAGCATTCATTATATATATATATATATATATATATATATATATATATATATATATATATATATATATATAAAGAATACAGAAAACTGCTATATACAGGGTGACCAAGAAGTTACTGAGGGATTACTGAGGAACTTTTAACTTGACTATATTATTTATATTTGATTGTACCTTAATGGAATTTTTGACGAAGACAATGGAGATTTGTTTGCAAGAAAGAACAAAAATGAAAAAGAATTTATTCATGAAAATAACATGTTTTAAAGTGTTTCCATTTTCTAGCTTCACAAATTCGTGCCCTTTCTACAACATTATCCATAACGGATTGCAAGATTACTCGCTTATGATTTCATTTAAATTAATAGAAGATAATAATAATAATAATAATAATAATAATAGTAATAATACACCATAATAGTAATATATATATATATATATATATATATATATATATATATATATATATAAATTACATAAACAATATTACAGTCTTACGTCAATTAACCAACAGGAAAAGATGTGGTAGCATCGAAACGTTGGTTGATTGGCGTAAGCCTTTAATATTGTTTATGTAATTTTATAAATTCTCTACTGTTTATTGGGCAATTTTTTAAAATATTGGTTTATGTTCATTTCATTAACATATTTGAACTTGATCAATTTATATACATCACAAATAAATATATATCTATATATGTATGTTATTAAATTATCTACTATGTACATATATATTTTGTTCAGTATTTACTCCAACAGTGATCAATGTCCGAGTAGAGTTATTCGTAGCAGTATACATATAATAAATATCATAATCAAGTTATACATAAAATGTGTTTCGTTCCTTAAGGGTTCAACGGGTAAACTTCTAAACGAACCTGATATAATCTTAAGGAGGCAAACCCATACATTTTATAGAGCTTGTTTCTGAAAGTTTAGTTGATTAGCGATGGCTTTCGAATCCAGTCTACCCTACTATTTCACCCATAACTACTGGGAAGGATAGATGCATTCATACATTTCTTAATGTTATTAGAGAAGTTGACTTAGCGGCTCCGACGAGATGCTATTTGACACAATGTTTCTTTAGTTAATGCAGATTATGTTTACAACTTTTTTCGTGAGAGAAACTGCCGACAAGAGGAAATGCATTCATTAGATTTGAGTTCATTGGCCTGCTTCTATTATCTTTTGCAGCTTAGTCTGACATGGCGTCATTTTATAGTAGGAAATCCAGCTCCCTCAAAGAGAAGACATCCTTGATACTTATAAAAATAACCAAGATCTGATCTGTTGGGGCGTCCTAGGCGACCAGCGATAGACTAATCTCTCGCCCAAATGCGGAGGTAATGCCGAAAAGAATGACTTTCCGTGACTGAAGAGAACTATACTTCAATCTGTCGAATTATGTTCCGCTTTGTATTGGTCCTAACATGCGAAAGTTGTTGCAGCAAAAAATTAAGAATCGAAACACAAAAAAGGATTTATTTGAATATGGCTAACAATTTATTGCAGTAGAATTGCGCCATTCTCTTCACGCACTCCGTTAGAGAGAGCAAAACGGGAAACGCGAAACGCGAAACGCGAAACGCGAAACGCGAAACGCGAAACGCGAAACGCCCGTTCACTTCGATCGCAAGTCTCGCTCTGGCGGTTCCCCTCAAAATACAAACAATACCATATTCATATTTTCATTTTCCTCTCAACCTTGAAATTATGAAAACTATCATAGTCGCATTCCAAACACGACGTCTACTCACACCCTTGGATTACTATGCAGGTTATGATTCTCATTTACTATCTTGAGTAATCTAGTTACAAATCTGATATTATCTCGAAGCCTTGACATTTAGGTGTTGGAGTTTACGAAGAGACTTGTTCGAGCTAACTGTTTACGTATGCGCCGTTTAATTGTGTCTTTTCACGGTCGTTGTGCTTATTGCTTATCTCAGTCTTCCAGTTTCGGATTGAAATTCGTTATCCATTTTGTAAAGTGTCATCACTCTTGAGTTTGCAACTTTGCAAAAACAGGCGTACGAAATTTCATCCGATTCTGGCACAAGGACATCCGCTTAAAACATTCCTCTTCGCGCAAACCTTATCCTATACATTCTTTATTGGCTGTATCAACGAAAGCACGATATTGAATACCATGCCATAAGGTCGTTAGAATCCTAGGGAGGAAGTGATGCAATTTAATGATTGCATAATAACGTTGTGGATGTACGACAAGAAGAGCATCCATTTTTATTGTTCTTTTCTAATCAAAAAAGACTGAAGGCTTTTGCCATCAACTTAATTGTCTAACTGCCTCGTTGCTGTAAAAATAACTACATGTTTATTTTTTCAAGAAGTTCACTGGAGAAATAAACAATTACTTTATCCAAATAACGAAATGAACATAAAAAGAAAATCATTTCATAAAAATAATTTCAGAAAGCTTTTAACAAACTCGGCTGATTCGAAATGTAGATATCCCGAATGAAAAAAAAAATGGCGAAAGAAACATGTTTGGTAATTTAATGATCAAGTTAGGTGCACAATCGTGAGTCATGCCTAAACGTGGATATGAAAATAAGTATAAAATTATATATATATATACATATAATAAAAGTTTTATTTATACATACATTAAACGGCTACACACCAGGACATGTTTCGATCGCAGGTTTGACAAGCTCAATTTCTTCAAGCCTATCAAAATACAAGTGTCTGCTCTTTAAGTTTTAATAACTGAGAATAATAAAAAAGCTAATATTGATAAGAGTCACATGACTGTTATTGGGGGAATAGTTTTGTTTGGTTACATGTCATCGTTAAGTAGAAATGTGACGTTGTGCCACTTTTAAAATACGTTACAAAAAGTCTTTAAACCGTTTTTATCTGATTCATTTTCACTTACGCCGTTTTCGCGTATTTTGCATTCTGCATATAAGTGCAGAAGTTCCTTATAATGTGTAGAAGTGTTCCTTATAATGTGCAGAAGTTCCTTATAATGTGTAGAAGTGTTCATTATAATGTATAGAAGTGTTCCTTATAATGTGTAGAAGTGTTCCTTATAATGTATAGAAGTGTTCCTTATAATGTGTAGAAGTGTTCCTTATAATGTATAGAAGTGTTCCTTATAATGTGTAGAAGTGTTCCTTATAATGTATAGAAGTGTTCCTTATAATGTGTAGAAGTGTTCCTTATAATGTATAGAAGTGTTCCTTATAAAGTGTAGAAGTGTTCCTTATCATGTGCAGAAGTTTCTTATCATGTGTTGAAGTGTTCCTTATCATGTGCAGAAGTTCCTTATAATGTGTAGAAGTGTTCCTTGTAAAGTGTAGAAGTGTTCCTTATAATGTGTAGAAGTGTTCCTTATAATGTGTGTGCAGGTAGTACAATCATTAGTCAATTTTACATTAGTGCGTGTTTAATTTTTTTTACATGTGCATAAAATTATATATCTTCTCCCATAAAATCGTTTACGCGTAATGTGCGTGGGAGTGTATGCAATTCTTTAATCTCTCTCTTTTTTAAAGCGACAAGTGATAACGACTAAACTTTCGATATGAATATTAGTGCGAAAATTTACCTTTTTCTTCTGTCGTTTTTCTTTTCTCTTTTTCCGTTGCTGGGTGCCTGTCGTAGTTCTTCTGCTCTTCTTCTCTTCCATCGCTGCTATCGTCGCTGCGTTGATTTCTTCGTCCCTTTCTTCTCTACGTGTGGTCGTCGCCGTGATGATGATGATCAATCTAGTGGCCTCTACAGTCTAAACTTTCTTCGCCCACACATTGAGTCTGAAGACATTCGTTGAGTTGCAGAGTTTTTATTTTCCCGGGGAGATAACATGTGAAAGAGAGAGACCACTTATCTACGCTACTGTTCGTCATACACGCTGCAGAAGTCTGATATAGATTACTTATTTTTCTAGAGGACAAATCCGGGACTCGACGAACAGACACTTTGGAGAGGGGGGTTTTTGTCTTCGGCGATTTAAACTGTTTCCAAATTTTACAGCATAATTTGCAATCTGTTTCGCTCGAGTTCTATAGACCAACTGTCTGAAACTTTCGTTTCTTTGTCAACGATTAAAAAGCTTTTAATATTGTTTATGTAATTTTATAAATTCTCTACTGTTTATTGGGCACTTTTCAAAATATTGGTTTATGTTCATTTCATTAACATATTTGAACTTGATCAATTAAATACATCATAAATAAATATATATATCTATATACTTATATTATTAAATTATCTACTATGTACATATATTTCGTTCAGTATTTACTCCAACAGTGATCAATGTCCGAGTAGAGTTATTTGTAGCAGTATTCATATTATAAATATGATAATCAAGTTATACATAAAATGTGTGTTTCGTTCCTTACGGGTTCAACGGGTAAACTTCCAAACGAGCCTGATATACTCTTAAAGCGGCAAACCCATACATTTTATGGAGCTTGTTTCTGAAAAATGTTATTTCATGTTACTATATATATAAATTAGCTGATAACATTTAAAGACTGAAATGGTTTTATTCCATTTATTCTGGATTATTATTTATTATTATTCTTTATTATTATCATTATTTATTATTATTTATTATATTTATTATTATATTATTATATTTATATTATTTTTATATTATATATTATATATTATATTATATTTATATTATTTATAATTATTATTATATTATAATATTTATTATTATTATATTTATTATATTTATTATTATTAATTATTATTTATTATTATTATTTATTATTATTTACTCCCTGCTGACCATTTCTATCCGTAATCGTAAAAAAATCTAAAATAATTATTTTATTTAGATTATTTGGACTATTGCCCTCATCTTGGATGTTATTCTCACAACATTTCGGCTGATGTAATCACGAACATCTTCAATATATATATATATATATATATATATATATATATATATATATATATATATATATATATATATATATATATATATAATATTGTAGCGATGAAAAATATAATTGGATAATTTACAAATTAGTATTATCATCAAGCAAGGAGTATATGATTTGATACATTTGTAAATTATTCAATTTTTTTTCAACATTTCAATATTTCCATATAATATTGCTCTATCTTCAATATCGAGCATCTCTTCATAACGATAGGATCTCATATAAAATATTTATCTTTATAGTATCCTCATATATATATATATATGTATATATATATATATAAATATATATATATATATATATTAACATGTTAAATGTTAAATGTTAAATTAAATTAAAGATAATTGAATTATCGTTTAATAATAATATATCGTGATAATATAAAACTCAATATATTGAATAGAGCAATCAATTCTAGAGATGAAAGATGAGAATAAAAGATTGTAAATATACAATATTTATTAGAACATCAAAATCCACCTGACTCTACGCTCTCATCTCAACATAAGACTTTTTACCTTTTGGTCTTTATTTTCTTTTATGTTAAATGTTCAAAGTTAAATGTTGCCGATAATATTTGCAATTATATTGCCGGTTTTTCCTCTGATGAAAAGAGTTTATCTTTGAAAATCCATAGATTAAGGATATGAAGCTCCTTGCTCTAATAAATATTTTATCTTTACAATTTTTTATTCTCATCTTTCATCTCTAGAATATATATATATATATATATATATATATATATATATATATATATATATATATATATATATATATATATACTCAAGAGTCTTCTGAATGTTGAAGGTTCACTCTTCAATGCGGGCGATACTAAGAATACAATTAAAAATTACTCACGACTTTTGCACGGTCATGGCTGCCGGAACGATAGCAAGCTACCCCTGTGGATTAAATACAGAATTCCGTTCGAAATTCTGTACACATTCCTGAGTTTGACAGACAAATTTCCGAGTTAGACAAGATTAATCTGAAAAAGGTTGGAGGTTATATTTGCATAGATGTTGTGAAAATAACAGCAAAGATGAGAGCAGTAGTCCGAATAATCCAAACAATACAAATTATCAATCCTCATCTAAAAAATTTCGAAAAAATGATTTTATTATTTACTCTTCCTGCGATCTTTTCTTATTTTTCTAATATTTCTATCATATCGTCATAAAAATTTTTTATTCAACTAATCATACACGGTTAATCTTTGACAGTGGGTATTCCGTTAAGGTATTACATTATCCAAAATGTGTTGATATGCCGTACAAAAAAAGAGAAAACAAACTGGGCAATGCATATCAGATCCGTTTAAAACATGAAATGAAATATAAAGAAAAAAAAACGATGCTCCAAAGATTTTCTGAAAAAACAAAAAACATCTGGGATGTTTGGAATAGGAAGTACAACTATAGATAGTGTGTAATGGCCATAATATTTCCATTTACGTGTGGGCGTCAACCAAACCCCAAAACGGAAACTAACAGCTCATTTCATAAATTCAGGAAATAAGAGTCCATGTTGGCGTGAAGTTATGTCGTGCCTGCCAGCCGGGGAATTTGTTTTGCATCGAGATCCGACAACACCTAAATTTCACACATCTTCAATCAACTCTTTTCTTTCTCCCTTTCTGTCGTCTGTCTCCCTATCAGCAACTTTCTATATAAAACATACTAGCCGAAATGCACGTCTACGTCAGGTTTCTCACATTTTCCTGAATTTTAAAACCACCTTGGGAATGTCCGTTAGTCATTAAGAATATTATATTTCCCTTTACTGATGCGGGTGTATAAACCATTATACACCCGCATCATCGTCGTCGTTGTAAACCCATGTTCTTGCTTCTCTTTGGATACAAAACTACTCAGACGCCGATGTAGATTTATAACACGACTTATTTTAACAGAGAGACAGTCATTGAACACATCAGAGCGACGGGCTACTTGTGTACGCGTGGGAGAGAGAAAAACAGACAGACAGACAGACAGACAGCCGAATAGCTCGTCTTCTGCTTGAAATCCCGCCAGCTAAGAGTCAGAAAATCTTCGCCCGAAAATCACGTGATTTCAAGACTTCCGTCTGGAGGTCATCTCTTACCCTTAACAGTGCTACTTAAACTTTTTCTTTTACAAACACGACTTTTTCATGTAATAAAAAGTGCTTTTGAAAATCACTAGAAAAAATTGTTGCATCGATCGGAAATGACCGTAGTCAGATAGAACGACGTCTGGAGAATAGGCTGGATGCGGCAGAACCTCCACACCACCCAATTCGTCAATCTTTTTGCTGGTCTTTCTGTATGAAGCTTTGCATTGTGGGTCGTTTATTTGAGTATTTCGATGAAGTGGAAAAGCCCGCAATAATTATTAGATTCAAATTCTAAGGATTGGTACTTTTGCAGAATATTTGGTAGAAGGTCGTGGACAACGATGGCGTTTATTTTCAAATACTTAACCACCCTGATAATGGGGCGATACGTGAAAAAGTATTTGTTATATATATTATTAAATATTTCAAAATTACAAGTTATGCTGTTGCTTAAAAAACATACACCTAAGCGGCGCTATATACCAAATGTCATTCCATGTAAGGGATCTTTGGATAGCTTCTTCCCAGTTTGTCCTCCTGTTTCGAGCCTTTTAGTTTCCTGCATGATCCTTAATTCCTGAATGACCAATTTGCGGCGATCTTTGATTAAAGTCTTGGACCATCTTTGAATGCTGGTCATTCCTAACCCAAATATTATTGTCTGAGTGAGTCTAATGGCTTCTTTGAGTCATAGGTTCCCTTTAGCCTTAGTTATAGCGTCGCGGACTTTCCACTCCATTCCTGTCTGAAGAGAGGGTTGTACTGCTTTTGCCACCGTGTCATTGGAATCGTTCAGCATCATCTGGAACCTAACTTTTCCAGCTTTAAATTCCTCTGCATTAGACTTGAGCGGTAATTTTTGTTTGGTCTGTTTGCTATATAGTGCTACATTTGACAATCCTGGAGGCACACCCAGCTATTTTCTCATATATCTACTAGTCTCGACTGTGCTCATAGTGATTTCATATACGAGAAGTGACCATAACAGAATTGGGATGAGCATGTGTTTAAGCCATCATACCTTATATTTACCTTGCAGTGGACAGCGCCCAATCGTTTTTAGACTTTCATCCACTGTTCTTATTGTCACTTTAACCTGCTTAGTGTCTTTGAAGGTCTCATCGTACCATCTACCCAAGCTCTTTATCCGTTCTTCTACGGTAGGGATTTTCTGACCACCCACTGCAAAGCAGATATCCTAGGGTACTTTCCCCTCCTTGAGTGAGGGACTTCTGGACTTCTTAGGCTTAAAAGTCATTCTCAGCCAGATCATCAGATCATCCATTATACTGAGTAACTTGCGCGTCTCAACTTCTTTTGATATGATGGATCGTAGTATCGTCCATGAAAGCCTTTAGTTGTGCCATTTGGCATCCCGCCAAGGTAAGTAGGGATTCCATTGCTTCTTGCTGATTTGAGAATTATCTGCATCGCTAAAACGAAAAGAATAGGTAACACCTCGAGTCTCATCCAGTTTATGGAATAGCTGTTTGTTGTAAACCGCATATGGAACCCATCGAAATATGTTGCAAGCATCGTTTGTATTTCCTCTGGGATGTGGTACATTAGTCAATTATCACCAGCGTAAATAAAATAATGAATAAATGGCAATATTTCTCCTACTTGAACTAGAGAGGTTTTTGGCTCAATGGTAAAGCGCTGGACGTCGGTCATTGGGATCCCCGTTTCGAATCACTCTATGTCTAGCCACACTGATGTCTGTGGATAACTATATATATGTATAATTCTGTATATCTACACACATCACACACAGTTGCATTGGAGTTAATTGGAGCCTCAGTTCAAATCGTTCAGTTATATAAGCCACACTGATGATTGTTAGTGAACATGAAACATATGTCTGCGAATCATTGATAAATATGTATTTATAAAACTAGCAAAAATATGCTCCCTCCGGTCGCATATTTTTGCTAGTTGTTTTATTTAATTGCTCAGAAAAATGTGTTTGTTTTTTTTTGCAAAAAAAAGAAAGAAAATAACCCCATACTTTATTTTAATAAATATAACACGGAATAATAAAAACAGTTTTTAAAAAAATATATCCTTTACGGCATAAAATGTAAAACAAAAAAATCCTAAACTCACTTAAGGTCGTACAAAGATAATAATATTTGCAATTGTTCGGATCGAAAAAAAAGTTGTACTTAAAATAAAATCAACAAATAAAAAAAATATACAGTGAACACGATTCTAAATTCAGTTATTTAATTTCTCAGTTTGTTTATTTTACCAAAAAGATAGTAATTTTTATCAATGAGGTTTTAAATTGAAAAATTTGATTCAATAAATTTGTGCTTTAAAACATAATTTCTAATAAGATTTAGAAAAACAAAACAAAAAACAAAACGTTTTAATAAACAAATCAAAGTAAATATATCATTTTTGAGCGACTCGTACGATAAATCTGAGAATGTGTTATTTACATGTTATTAATCAAATAACGCTTCCCTGTCTTGTGTCAATCTCTCTCTTTTTCTTCTCTCCTTCTTTCTCTTTTTCTCTCTCTTTTTTTCTCTCTCTCTCTCTTTCTCTCTCTCTCTTTCTCAGAATAGACATTTCTGTGCGTTCGAAATAGAACGTTATACTTAATAATCAGAGGGCGGGTAACCAAATGTTTGAGTGGACGCCGGCTGTTGCATCATATTCCATTACAATTAAATTAAATTACGTAACTCAATTATATAGTTTAAAAAAACAATGTCTTTAATTCATTCTCTTTATAATTTTTATAAAGATTATCACGACCGAGGAAAATATTTTGAATACATCTGGAAATTTTGAAAAACAATCAGGTGTGTATATTTGCGAATACTAATTAAAACAAATTAATTATGTAAATTTTAAAGACGCATGATGTTTGGGGGGGGGTTGGAATGGGTATATATAGAAGCTGATAAGTAGATATACAAAGAGAGCGATCAAAACTAATAATACAGTTTCAGATTCAGACAGACAGACAGACAGACAGATACATAATCTCTATTATTAATAGATATACTCCAATATATATGTATATATATATATATATATATATATATATATATATATATATATATATATATATATAATTATTCTGTATTTTTGTTCAATTACGTTTGTAAGAGCATAATATTTATTACACATGATACTATATGGTAACATTTTGATTAAACATTGATACCGGCGGTATTAATCACTGACTGAAAAACGGAGCGCATGTGGTTTTCTTTAACTGAATACCCCCTTCTTAAAACGCCGGTATTTATATATAATCGACATTTTACTGTATATTATCAGTATCTATCTATCTATCTATCTATCTATCTATCTATCTATCTATCTATCTATCTATCTATCTATCTATCTATCTCTCCCTCTCTCTCTCTCTCTCTCTCTCTCTCTATATATATATATATATATATATATATATACAGAGAGAGAGAGAGAGAGAGAGAGAGAGAGAGAGAGAGTTTGAGAGAAAGCTATATGCGTTTAATGCCATCATTTTTTTTTATTGATGCAACGAACAAAGCATGCAGGTAGATCTCTGTCAGAACGTCCTAATTATAATCGACCACCGACGGCAAAAAAGATGAAACCAAAAACGTCGTAAAAGAAAACCATAAAATACCAGAAAGATTGATTCTTATATTACGCAACGTTTTTTTTTTTTTGCTTATTGGAAATATTTTCCGGAAATATGTTGATATGTTGATGTTATTCTTGTTTTATTCTTTTCTCATCTGGTATCATTTGCTGCCCTGACAATAATAGACTTTAATTGAACACTGTTAACAAGAGGAGAGAAGAAAAAAGAAGCATATTTTCAGCTTTTTTTCAAACCGAAAACAAAGAGCGGAAATATTTTCCTATTAACAAATCTGTGATCGATATATATATATATATATATATATATATATATATATATATATATATATATATATATCGATCACAGATTTCTAATATATATCTAATATATATATATATATATATATATATATATATATATATATATATATATATATAGAGAGAGAGAGAGAGAGAGAGAGAGAGATATGTAAAGGAGTAAGGCTACCAACATTTGTAAAAAAAATTTTCAGCATTTATTTATTATTTTGTAATTTTATAATTTTATAATTTTATATAACGCGTTTCAAGCGGTGATCCGCTATCATCAGATATCTGATGACAGCGGATCACCGCTTTGAAACAAAGATTGTGGGGAAAGAAACAAGGCAAAAAGCTGCTCATTTCTTTCCCAACAATCTTTGTTTTACTTTTTCAGATTTTAAATCTTGGCTTTTGCCAACTTATCTATCCCAGCAATTTCCTCTGATGATAAGATTTTGATCTTTGAAAAGCCTGGCTTAAGGAAAAAAACAATTACATAAATTGTTTTTTTGCGGAATATACCTTGCATTGAGCACCTGAATTGAAAAAAGATCTGCCTCCGTCGCTTTTCTAATTCTTTTTCATCTTTCTATCTATCTATCTACTCTATCCGGTATATTGAGCTGTATACTTTTCACAATAGGTTTTAACTTTCCTAAAAGTTCGCTTTTAGTTCTCTACTTTATATATATATATATATATATATATATATATATATATATATATATATATATATATATATATATATATCAGGTTGGAAATAAAACAATGTCGTATTTTTTACTTCATCACTTTGCAGCTTCCTATGTTGTACACTGTCCTAGATTTCTTTGGTGAATTTGTGTCTTAATATCTTGCTTTGCCTTTCAGATATTGTTATTAGTTGGGAAATATTAAGTATAACTGTGTGAGCCGTCAAAAAATGGATATCAGTGAAGAGCATCTGAGACATTGCATGCTGTATGAATTCAAAAAAGGAAACTCAGCTGCAGAAGCTACAAGGAATATTGGAACTGTCTATGGGATAAATGTTCTGAATGATCGAAAATGTCAACTTTTCTTCTGGAGACTTTAACCTGTCAGATCGGCGACTCTCGGGAAGGCCAAAATCAATGGATAAAGACGCCATTAAAGACGCTGTGGAGGCCAATCCAAAGTTAATCAGCAGAGAATTAGCTCAACAATTCAATACAACCTATGCCACAATTATTTAATGCCTTCACGCGTTAGGAAAAGTTTCAAAACTTGGACTTTGAGTTACATGAATTATCGAGTACCATTTTTGCAAAGAATTTTTGAAGATGAAAAATGCGTTGTTTACAAGAATACCCAACGCAAAAGACAATGGTTAGACCGAAACCAAATTCCACAGCCTGTTCCAAAACAAGGACTACACCCACAGAAGGTTATGTTTTCTTTATGGTGGGACATAAGAGGACTGATTCATTATGAGTTACTAGAGCTTAATAAAACAATCACAGCAGTAAAATATTGTTTGCAGCTGGATGATCTAAGAATTGCTCTATAAAAAACGACCAGCATTACTTAATAGGAAAGGTGTTGTGCTTCAGCATAATAACGCGAAACCTCACACAGCAAAACTCACTCAGGAAAAGGTCATGAGTTTCAATTGGGAAGTTTTGCCTCACCTGATTTATTCACCTGAGATTGCTCCATCCGACTACCATCTTTTCCGGTCGTTGTAGCATCACTTAAACAATAAAATTTATGAAAATAACGACCAACTCAAAAATGACCTAAATTTGTTTTTCTCTAAAAAATCAGAGACATGTTTTGAAGAAGGCATCGAAAAGCTAGTTGTTCGTTGGACAGAAGTCATAGAAAATGAGGGAAATCATTGTATAGACTAAAAATGCCCTTGTGTGAATGTTTCAGATGAAATAAATGTGTTGGACAAAAACAACATTACTTTCTTTCCAACCTGATATATATATATATATATATATATATATATATATATATGGGTATCAAACATTTATTTGTTTATCACTCGTGATGAACCTTTTTGGAGAACATGTAGCGAAGTATTAGCTTTTTTATGTAAACTTGTCTTTTATATTTCGTTTGTTTATCCTTTTTCTATTTTATTTTGTATTTACACACACACACCCGCACACATATGTGTGTGTGTGTGTGTCTCTCTCTCTCTCTCTCTCTCTCTCTCTCTCTCTATATATATATATATATATATATATATATATATATATATATATATGTATATATTAAAATAATAATAATACACATCTCTAAAGCCAACCGATATTTCTGTCGTTGTACCGACCATAATCTGTGTTGTTTTCTACCACATATTCAGGTCGGTTTCACAACTTTAGCGATGTGTTTGTGTTATTATTTTAACTTGTCCTTTTACATGCTTATACACTAGTTCCATGTATTAACCATTCCCTTTTGTTTCAAATATATAATATATATATAATATTCATGAATAAATATTAAATTAGTTTTACCTACAAACAACGTCGTTCTGTGCTTATGCTCTCATCAGTGTAGGGGGTGATAATTTCAGACAGTCACAAGGCGCGGACCTGGTTCACAGAGTAAACTTGGACTCCGCACACTTCTGCTCTATCCACTAGGCCATATGAAATTATCACGTGATACGGAGTAATCAAGTTATATTTATATAAACATCAAGACAATCTATAGGCGTCAACGAACTTAATCGGAGCTTCTCTTTGTAGCTTAAGTCAACATCTATTTTTTAATATCTGCTAACAGTACTCAACTTTAATTTCCTTAAAGGGACTTTCATAATATATATATATATATATATATATATATATATATATATATATATATATATATATATATATATATATTATATACACTGTCAGCCAGTAATCACGGAAAAATGTATGCTTCGCCAGTGGTCGCACTAATATTCCTATAAAATCATAGACCTGCGTCATTACTTGAATTTTTCATATATAAAGTGTTATTATCATTTCTGATGATCAAAAAAAAAAACACCTCAATTTTACATTTTATTTAGACTGGAAGATTTATTTATAATTTCAGGTGGTGGGGGATAGTCTGACTTTTTATTTTCTTTCTTGTTTCCCCTCAATACTTGAAACGTTTTCTACTCGCTTACTTCTTCATGACGAAATAAAAGTACATATATGTCTTTCTATAGATACACACGTAAACACACATTGGTTCTTATTATGGAGTGGAGGATTGCTATTTCACCCTGTAAAGTTTTTTTTTAAACAAATCACAAAAAGTTTTATTTTCCGCTAAGACGCCAAACCAAACTAGAAAACTTCGTTAGAATCTGAATGCAGGTGTGAACACCTCGGGAACTAAAAAAGTCCGCCAACAATAAATCGAATAAGGTGCGTGTAAAAAAAAACGTAAATTGTTAACCCATGATTTTCTCTAATTGTGATTTAGTATAAGTTACATCAGTTTTATTTTAAGTAATATCCTTCAACACTGACCCCGTCCTTAGACGTTAATAGCCGGTTACAAAAATAACCCTTGTTATTCGTCAAACCGTCTCAGCTGACCCGTAGCCAGTTTACCCTTTGTGTTCGAAGCTTGTAATTCTGCGTTCGTTCAGTTTAATTGGACAAAACATCAGATAATTATTTTCTCTTTTTTTCTCTTCCTACTTACTTTCAGGAAAGAAAAAGAAGGAAGAATTTTATCCGCCAAAGAAAAGTTGGTTGTCGGTACGTACGAATCACCAGTAACAATGGCTAATTAGTGATTCGACACCCGCCCATCAAACATATGGAAGTATCTAACGAAGCTGTCTAAAATTCATCGGCGTAAAAGACTTTCAAATCGAATTGGTAAAAGGTAAGTCCTTTGCATTATATATATATTCGGTAAATAATAATTTCCGTTGTCATAATATAACTTTAGTAGCCTGACCTCGTGGGAATTCCACGGTGTTTTCTACATCACTCTGTATAATTTACTGTTAAAAATAATATTTCTGATGAAATAATACATATCGGTCAGGGTCAGTGCTATAAAGGAAAATGACTCTTTCTTCTTCCGTAAAAATAATTGTTATTGTCAGCTAAATATTGCTTCAATATATAAAACGAATATGTTTCTTCTACATATATAAAGATTCAGTTCCGAAATGTGGCTGTGGTCGAAATAATTTACAATGCGGACAACCCTAATGTGTGTTTAGTTTATTTCCTTTAAAGTTATATATATATATATATATATATATATATATATATAAATATATATATTAGTATTTCATGTATCCACATAAAATTTTATAAGGAGATATAATTGTTTATGTATCAATTTTCAGTATTTACTTAAACAGTGCTCGATACGTAAATAGAGCTAAGTAGTAAGCTATGAAAATATATTTATGGCAATTAAGCTACACAGTGGCCCCCGCGTTTCATCCCGGGGGGGGGATCTTCAGGCTAAAATGCATTTTAGCCTGAAGATTCCCCCCCCCCCGGGTTCAAACGCGGGAGCCTCTGTGTAGCTTAACTGCCATGAATATATTTTCATAGTTTACTATATATATATATATATATATATATATATATATATATATATATATATATATATATACATATATATATATATATATATATATATACATATATATATATATATACACATATATATATACATATATATATATATATATATATTATATGTATATATATATATATATTATATATTATAGCAATTTTACACGTTTTAAACACTAAATAGTCTCTGTCTTTACAGTAAAAATAATGACCAGTTAAATATTCTTCAAACTAATGTCAACCTTTGAAATGAATTCATTAAAAATTGTACTTTTTTAGTTGACAGATTGACACAATTTGATTTTGGAAGAATTATTTTTAAAATAGGTAATATCGAAATTGTTTAACTTCGCGATATCAGATTAATCTCCAATTTGCTGAACGGGAGATCTCATTTTTATTAAATGTGCGTGAAAGGTGATAACGTTAATATATGAAATAGTTTAAAGTAATAATATTTAGTTTTTGTCATCATTTCGGAGTTTTCAAAACTAAATATAGGTTTCATTGCAGATGCGCACTTTGTGGCGGCAATTCCGAATTCAACACCGCAAGCCGCGATCAATAAATTGTCTCTCTTGTACCAAACGGTCAAAAACAACGTTTTAAGTTTCATTTAGACGATTTCAAACCGATATAAATGATTGCACACTAAAAGTAGATTAAATTTTAAAAAAAAATCGATTTTTTAAAAAATTTAATTTATTTGATTGTTTTCAGTAATCCAGTGAAGATTCCATTTTTACTTGATATGTAATTTTCATTAAAAAAAAATAATTCCAAAAAATATTAATAAATTTTAATTATAAAATTTTACTTGAAAAAGATTTTATGTAACTTTGTTTAAATTATGATCGCTTTGTACAAGGGAAGCAGTCTACTTGATGGCGGCGTTCGGTTATGAATTCAGAATAGCGGTCACCAAGTGCACATCTACAATGAAAAAAAATATATATTTAAACAAATTTTTTATATATATTTATTAAATGAATGAAATTATTTAAAAAAAATATATGTCTCTGAGACTTTCGCCGTTACACGGCCTTAACGAAGAGTTATTTACTTTCTTTTTTTTCTCTTCATTTTGCTGGTGTTAAAATTGCAAGTAAATCCACACGTGGTTCCAAGAGAGAAAGTTTCGGTTGGTCCGGTTGACGGTCCTAAAGAAAGTGAACATTTAGATGGGTGTATTAGCGCGGCAACGCTTATATGAATTTAGATTTTGAAAGTCTCAGAGACACACACACACGCGCGCGCACACACACACACACACATATATATATATAAAATAACGTTCTTGTTTTTTTCAAAATTTTATAATACATTTACAAAAACCGTTTTCTTAAAGATGTGTACACCCCTTCAAATTCATATATATATATATATATATATATATATATATATATATATATATATATATATATATATATATATTGAAGAAAAGAAATGTAAACTATTTTTACCCAAAAATATTCATAACTAGCACGGCGTTGTTTTGAAATGAATTAAGTGTACTGCTGCTCCTATCCCTGAACCGCTTATTATTATTGTATTCTTTTTTTTTTTTAATTTTTAGCAGTTTACATTTTTAAGTTATAAATAAAATGAAACAAAATAAAGTAAAATATCGTCTTTGTTTTTACGATTTTCGGAGCGAACGCAGACCCCACGATATTATTAAGGAAAAAAAATAATGCCATTATTTGATTCTTTGCAAAATTTTATTCAAGAAAATTTATGTTTGATCTTAGTACGGAGATTATTATTTTTTTTTCTGTTGGTTATAACTTCGAAATGATGCCTCGTTTACATTCTTTGTTATTGTTATCATATGCTCCCCGCGAAGGCAAATATTAAAACTAATTTCATGAGATTTCTTCCTTTTAATGCGTCTCCGTACTCGCCTGACTATCTCGATAGTGTTAACTGCTTGATAATATAAGTATTCCCGATTCTAAAAAGGATAAAAAAATCATGTACTCACGTGTTCCCTCGCGTGAAAATATCCCACATCCAGAAGTCACACATACAGAAGTCACATTGCTCGAACACGGTACGCCGAGTGGTGAGTCCGCGTTGTTACCCACTTCATCATCTATCTTGTTAATAGCAATTATTGGTATGAGACAAAGTGAATAGATTTTAAGCAGGTCTGTTACGGACAAAATACTCCAAACGGGTTGAAAAGAGTTCAATTAGTCCTTTTCGTTTATTTTACTTGTTTTATCTTGAATGTTGCGGCTAAATCAGAGTAACCCTTTTTTATCAGATAACTTATGTTAAGCGACGTTGAGCTTGGTCAGTGCTAATGTGGGTAACCATCTTTGGAATATTAGATGTTATAAGCAAACACTCCGCCTAGGTGTATAATCGGCGAAAGACTAGCAAGAAAGACTAAAATCCCATAAAAAATCTAACATCCTTCCTCCGAGATTTGTGGATCAAAATGTCAAGAAAATCGGTTTAAAAACAATGATATCCTTTAATACTTTAATTTACTTGGCGCACGCATCTCGCCCTTGAAGCGGAGTTGATTATGATACTGCACGGCTCTAGGATGCCATCTTCCCAGGCATTATCTCTTCCTACTTCAAGAGGGGGGGGTGATTTATCGCTTGTCGCCCGAAACGCTCTTGTCGGGGAATCCAACGGGCTGGATGACGGCAAATATTGCACCAATCCAGAAAGACCCTTATTTGGGAAACTGGATTTCCTATTAACACCTTACGCCATGTCTAACTTTGCTGCAGTGGCAGGGGTAAGTGAATACGCATACTTCACTTAAAACCAAGGAAAACATTTCACCTGCATGACTTTGAACATCCCGCTGAAATACGTCAAATAAAACATGCAACACAAAAAATAATGTATTACAAACAAAATATCATCGATCGGATGACGAACGAAATTCAAATTTATTATTAAATATTATCTATTATTATACTAAATGTCGGTTCGTCAGCGTTTGTTTATTAAATCATCAGGTGTTCAAGCGAGGAATATAATCCCTCGCTTGAACACCTGTTGATTTAATAAACGTGTAAATTATCCAATTTTATTATTTTCAAGATTTCATATAATAATGCTATATCTACAATATCGAACATCTTATCACAATATGATCTAATATAAAATATTTATCTTTATATTATCCAAATGATTAATATTTATTTATAAATATTATTGAAAGCCCCCTTTACTAAGGTCGGGTACTCTGAGTGAGTTTAATAACAAGCAGTACTACTAGCTACGTTGCGAGATCCAACATAGATTGTTGTTGTAGATCACTATTCGCTGCTCGTTGTAAAATACCCGTCGACTTGGTATTTACAAAGTTAAATTCCTCCTTAATTTTAAGCTAATTTGTGGTGGCCGATTGACTGCGAATCAGTGGCGAAATTAACTTCCTGCACTGAAGATTGCGTAAACATGAAACATCGACGTCCGTAGGTAATAAATGATTAATATTTATTTATAAATATTATATATTGTTGTATACCCGTGATAGGGGTCACAAAGAAATAAACCACAAATAGTGACATGGTTAAAATATAACAATGTATTTATCAATAAGCAATACAGAACGCCACTAATGTGGTAGGAGATGAACGGGTTCATAACATGCAGTAAAACATGGTATGAAAGTCTCTGCTGAGTCTCTGCAACCAGTGGTATTTATTATACCTGGTTGATCCCATCAATTCTCCAATAGGGGTGATTTGTACCCCACAACATATATTATATATATATATATATATATATATATATATATATATATATATATATATATATATATTATTTTACTTTTCTTCCTCAATTTTATTAGATGTTTTTACGGTCTAATTTAGAATTGCAATATTTAGGAAAAGTATACGTATTTCTGTTAACTCCGTTAGTGTGAAATGTGGCGTCCATTCATGGAAACAAACAACAATCTATGTTCATAATGAACCTTCATATATAATTTCTTTACTAATGTGAAACTATATTGGTCTTTCTTTTCACGTGTCACGGTCATAGAACATTTATGATATATAACTCTGTATTTTGGTTGTTTACGAAACGGTCCCTCAAGACCTGGATCTTTTTTTTTTTAATGAATAAATATATTGTTACTGGAACCTAATTTTCTATTGTTTATTCATACATGATCTGGAGTTTTAAATATTAACATCTATTGAGCTTGAAAGTTGACAAAAAAAATTGAATATATATATATATATATATATATATATATATATATATATATATATATATATGCTAGCGATCGTCATGTAACATACTCTGGGGAATTATGATGAGCAGATTTAACCCACTTAATTACTGCCGTATAATGGCAAACCCGTTTGGGAACTACTTATCACCAGTTTAAATCTATCGACTCCACATATTAATCGGGGTGCCCTATCTAGGATGTCACATACACGCAAGTTTTTCTGAGTAATCTCGAGGCTAAGATGCGATAGATGAACACCGACGTAACACCCGTTTCGATACCTGCAAACCGGACACGCCTCCCAACTTGCCCACGACCTACTCCATCATACCGATGCCGAGCAAGTTGGTAGCAACATGACAGGATATTGATCGCGGCCGATTCGTTTCCCTTTCAGTATCGATCTGTAAAGAGCATCAATGAAGTCTTGATTCGAGGAGAGATGAGTTTAAGGCCAGGTTTCCGGCTGCCAAACACATTGCGGACCGCTTCCCTCGACCTTGCTGTTGAGTGGTGCCACTTATTCTGCTTCAATAGCAAACACGCCACCGTCAAGAAAAGCGCCTTATATACCTACTAGAAGAATACCCGTCATAAAACATGTAAAATTCATTCATCGAACAAAACAGTTTTGCACCACTTTTATGTCTCCTTACGAAGATTGAAATCAATATATAATGATACTAAACCTTTAGTGTAGAATCCTTATTGCAATTTTTATCAAAATCCATTAGATGATTTTGATCCTAGAAAATGCCTAAAATTTTAAGCTAAACGGATCTTAATAAGAAATTGAAATTCAGAGAACCTTGTTTAATTGGTGTGTAATGACTATGGAACAAATTTAATGCAAATCTGAAATATCTGGATTTCAACGAAGGGCTTCTATCCTCTTCTAACCCCTATTGCATGAAACTTAATCAAATAAAATATACCGCACATTAAGACCCCTTATGTATTATTTGAATTATTCAGACTACTGTTCTCAGCTCGGATGTAATTCTCATAAAGTTTCGGACGATGTAACCTCTGACCTTCTTTAGGTGTACTTTGTTGAACGCGGGAATCTTACTGTCAAACTATAGCATCCGCGCTATACAAGACCCCAAAACAAATTCGTCCTTTTGAAAAGGCTTTAAAATAGTGTTTTTACGTCTGGCAAAGAGCGGATTCTAAAAATCATTTGAGAATTTTGGAATTCCTTTCTATTACAATCTGTGAACCTTCCTTTTGTTGGAAGGAGTTTATAAAAACGTTAAATCTCTTTGGGGAACTTTGTACCCCACCTCTTTTTTCCTATCACACGTTGTGCCCTGTTAATCATTTTTAAACGTATAATAAATTAAATGTCTTTTAATCGCTTACCGTCAATTCCCTGGCAGATTCAATTTTCCCATTGTGCTCTTTATTTTCGTTAATACTATTTCTCATTAATTTAAACTATTGATAGTGTAAAAGGCCCTTGACATTATTCTGTCAATTTTGTTATATATATATATATATATATATATATATATATATATATATATATATATATATATATATATATATATATATTACTACATACGTTTCGGTCTCTAAAGCTTTGACTCTCTTCAGGTGTATCGTTCAGTTACGATGCTCTATTGTATAATCCGTTTTGATTAGTTGTTCATTGATGTTTCTTATATACATGAAACTAACACATTAGATGACCTCAAAAAAACATAAATATGCACAGATAGATGAAAAGTTTGAGCTCTTGATATTATAATTGGAATAGATCGATAGATAGATGATCATTTTGAAATGTTTTTCTTATGTCATGTATCCCCCTTTCATGTAATTATTTACATTAGAAAAT
This sequence comes from Sepiola atlantica, assembly GCA_963556195.1. NCBI lineage: Eukaryota > Metazoa > Mollusca > Cephalopoda > Sepiida > Sepiolidae > Sepiola > Sepiola atlantica. The sequence continues at coordinate 76,899,379 of OY744539.1, read as the reverse complement.
AGTCTAGAGTAAAAAAAGTTTATATAATTGTCAATTTATGATATATATATATTTATTTTGTAATATATATATATTTATTTATTTTGTAATATAATATATATATATATATATATATATATATATATATATATATATATATATATATATATATATATATATACCAGAGCAGTAAATAGAAAAAAGTTTACTGTCAAGTAATTTAAAAGTTCCGGAAAAGGTAAACTTTAATTTTCGAAAGTGGAACCCCTCATTATCAAAAGATCAAAAATATGACCGAGTGGTCGAAAAGGCGAGATAGACACAACATATATATATATATATGAGAGAGAGAGAGAGAGAGAGAGAGAGAGAGAGAGAGAGAGAGAGAGAGAGAGAGAGAGAGAGCTGAATGGAGAATACAGATATATTTTTTTATCAAATAATATATGAAAATAATTTTATTTTTATCTTCTTTGATTTCTTTCATCTTTTTCTTTTACTTCTTTCTTTTGTCTTTTTCTTTCTTCAATTTCGTTATGTTTTCTTCCTCTGCGTCTTCTTCATTTTTTTAATTTCAACTTGTTGTTAACCAGTGTCACCTGACTATGCGGGTTGGTTTCTTCACTCTAGGATTTTTCTATATACATCGACTGTTTTCAGCACTGTTGCGGTTTGTATGGTGTTAATCCTCCCTTTAATTCCAATTTCTTCCATATTTACGAAACTGTTCCCAATGTTCTTATAATTATTAAAACTACGGTAGTTTTCATGTTCGATAGTCCCTACGACCCGCTGAGATCTCTATATATTTATTTAGTTATTTGCAGATTTACTCTGCGATTTGTTTGACTAGTATAATGTATGGTCTTTTAGTGCGCATGAGTTTATTTGTTTCGATTTCAGTGGCTCTCGTTTTACTTTGTAGCATTTGTCTTTATGTTAAAAATATAACTTGCACAGTTTATAAGTGAACTACTTTTCCAACCCAATCATGTTTGTTTGTATATTCTTTTAGGTATTGCTTGCTGTAAGCACTTATGATATGGTTCAGCGTTTCGTCAGTTTCTGGGTCTTCTCTATATTGGCGTTTATATAGGTTGTTCCGATCTCGATGTTTTGTTCGGCTCTCAATACCGATTCCGTTTCTCTTTTCAAGTGTTTTTTTCCGTAGACATGCTCGTGTTTTCCCGCTCAGAAGAAGAAGGGCGGACGGACATTGTAGCACAGTAGGAAAGCAGGAAAAAAGAGAAGGAAAGCAGAAAAAAGGGAAAAGAAAGAAAGAAAGAGAGAGATAAAAGAAAGAAAGAAAGAAAGAGAAAAAAGAAAGAAAAAAAAGCAGAGAAATGGTACAATCAAGAAAGAAAGAAAAAGACGAGCAAGGAAAGGGAACAAGAAAATTTAAAAAAAACGAAAGAAAGAAAAGAAAGAAGAGGTATACTCATAATAAAAAACAAAAATTGGGAATTTAGAAATCGATAAAACCAAAATGGACAACGAAAAGTTGGAGAATAATTTCCTTAATTTATCGAAAACTCATTCAAGGATAGAAATACAAAACACGAAGTGATAAAAGTAAGTTTCCATACGTAATCTGATCATGAGAAAATTTTGGAGTTCATCTGATTAAGTATTCGAGTAAATTTGATCTATATATTCATTATATATATATATATATATATATATATTGCCAACTCTCTCTCTCACTATATATACATACATTATTTATAAAATAATTATCTACGGACGCGCGTTACGTCGTCTATACGACACCTCAGCATGGCCTAATCTTGAGGAGGTACGACACTACAGTAACTGTTGTCGCGGTTTCGAATCTCATCGAGATTCAGCCTCGTTGAAGAAATGTATATACGGTGAAACACGTGTCCGTGGGTAATCATTTTATAAATAAAATAATATATAGACGTCCCCATACATAGGGCACGACACGCAGTGCAAGGGAGGTGGCTGCCTCATAGGATTCAGGAAAAAGCTTCACTGTAGATAATTGAACTCGTTTATGTGTCCTGATCTACAAAAACAATTTAATAAATTTATTAAATAAAAGACAGGAAGTGGTTCAGAACTGTCTACATAGAACCACATATGTCCTATCCCGTTACAGACCCATGTAAACACCTGTGGCAATAACTCTTTCATGAACATAAATATGAAAATATCTAAGGTATAGGAATATTATAAGACTATGTAGCCAATAGAAACTGTAAACTTTATAGTAGATGACGGAATAATAATACTCGACTATAAAACATTTAAATATAGAACATATCACATACAACAAAAATAACTGAAGCGACATAGCTTAAGGAAATGGTAAGAGAGCCAGTTTATGGGAACATCAGCAGACATTTTTTTTATATTTCAACTGTACTAATTAGTGAAGTAATGGTAACTAAAAATAAAATAATTTAAATAATGAGTAAGTACTGCTAAAACAATTATCATTCAAATATAATGCCAAATAAATGCTAAATATTGTGGGGAAAAAAGAAAATGAATACATATAAAAATAATGCACCCAATCCAATATAAATATAAGCATACAATTAATGTATGAAGGTAATAGGCATATTGATGCTTTACGTTATTTCCGGCAAAACACGAGTTAAGTATGAAACGTAATCACAATTAACTTTCGGTATAAATGTCCTTAAAAGTACTTTTGAATCCTCATAACACTTTATAATGAGGTAATTAGCATCATTTAATAGAAATAAAATAAATATATAATAGCTAATTTCGGAGGTTGTATTCATGTCAAGGTAATTATAAACTATTTCCGTTGTAAGGGACAAACCCCTCTTTTAGTTTCGCATTACATAGAAACTTACTATTTAAGTGAAGAAACCTGGGCAATTAATCTTATCTAAGTGTTACTTTAAACGGTTTATAAATAAATACTAAACATCTTCCACAAAAACACCGAAGTATAACAATTTTAGTAATGCTTGAATGGATGAGTGAATATATATCTAGCTCCCAACTGATGTTGTTAAAAGAGATCAGCTCTGCACTTAGTTTCGTATTCAAATGACCTAAATAGACATTTGCAGGCAAATTGATGTAACTCAAGGAAAGTAAAAAATTACCCTCAAGTGAATTCAAATTTTCATAAATAAATGATAGAATTTATTAACTATTTTAAGGAATATTACTGAATTAAAATTTATAAATGTCCGCAAAACTTTTCGGATGTACTAGCTCTGAACAAAAAAAATCAAAATGGTGTACTAGTGAGTTTCCCTACATGTGAGGTTGCTCTTTTCTTTGTTTTTATTTGTTTTCGCCCAAAAATGACCCACTAGGTTTTTTCAAGAGATTTTAATCAAATAACTTTTTATTCTTTGTGGATTTTAAAAATGTTGTTTGGTTCACAGCAAATAAAACGGACCCTAAAAATACATCTCACAGAAATGTTATGTTTTTTGGAAATGTTTAGCTACACATTTGCAAACATGTTTCGATCAGAACCATAGATAAGCAAACCTGTTCGAACCAATGCCTTTTCTTTACGGCTAGATTTTGTCTTATTTCAATACATTTATATATCTATCTATCTATCTATCTATCTATCTATCTATCTATCTATCTATCTATCTCCCTCCTCTCTCTCTCTCTCTCTCTCTCTATATATATATATATATATATATATATATATATATATTGATTAAAATAAGGCATGCTCCAAAAGGCATATTTAATAAATAGAAATAAAACTGAGGAGGAAAGTATTTTAGGCGGGGGCAGGGAAGGTTGCAAGAATGGATAAAAGATAATTGGTTTAGAAGAGGAAGGTATCTCAATCGATTTCACATCGATAAATAATTTATTTTATACTAAAGTGATTGGATGAAAGAGAATGATTTTTACTTTTTAGGGAGTGTTATGAGATTTTGTTTTCCACCTGATTGGAACGACGTTTGCACTTCTCTCTCTCTCTTTATTTTTCTCTCTGACTCTCATTCTCTTTCTCTCGCTTGCACACCCACTCCCTATCTCTCTTGACCATCATTGTGCATTCACCAAAGCCAAGGTGTTGCATACGATGAACGCCTCAGTGATTTTATCAGATCTCCACATGCTACGACGTAGCCATCTTGGAAACGTATTTCTAGTAGCTGATCGATGACACGTGCTAGATAGAAGAACACGCACACGCTGGATATTCAAAATGTCAAATTATTTAGCCTGCAAATATATCACCCTGAGCGTTTAGTTAATTGTATAATAGAGGCTAGTAAATATTTATGCTCTTAATGTCTATTTACAGCCCAAATTATGTCTACACTGCTCTCCGCTTACTGGTGAATTTAACTTTTATTATTTTAAATATGCTTTCTTTCCTACACAGGATCTCGCTGATCCAATCAGAGCCTGTCGTATCTTTCAGTCTTTATTTACATAGGCGACTGGCGTTACTTAGCAGAATGTTATTAACCATAGATTTCATCACACTCCCCATCATGTGTATGTCTATATGTGTAACCTTTGTAGTGTTTTATCTTTGATATTAATACTTAAACAGTGATTATATATATATACAAATAGAAAAGAAAAACAGATTACAACAACCATATGTTTATTAACCAGCAAGGAGGTTCATTATAACAGCTGTTACTTTAATTGTTAAAACAATCAAGGTTACTTTTGCGATCAACCAAATCCTGAATCAGCTAGACTATGGTACATCAGAAAAATAATAACTGTAATCGTAATGTACTTTTACGTTTTACGTTTTTTTACAAACTTTCTTAATAGATTCACCAGTTTTAATTTGAGACATGATCACGTGCCTGAGGATGTCCAGTGCGAGTCGAAAGCGTTTTCAATTATGACGAGTTCCTGTTCACGATAAAACATAACATCAGATCGCTGGAAAAATTGGATTAAGAAAGGAATAAACAGAAACTTGTACTTATTTGAATAAAGTACGTGTTCTTACATCAGTTACAAACAATGTATACGTGCAAATGTAAATATTGAGCCGATGTTAAAAGTCAATACTCATCAGCAATCAGTGTATATATGCAAAACACAAATACCCGCCCATATATCTATCTATCTATCTATCTATCTATCTATCTATCTATCTATCTATCTATCTATCTATCTATCTATCTATCTATCTCTCTCTCTCTCTCTCTATATATATATATATATATATTCTATCTCTCTCTATATATATATTTATATATATATATCTATATATATATATATATTCTATCTCTCTCTCTATATATATTTATATATATATATCTATATATATATATATATTCTATCTCTCTCTCTATATATATTTATATATATATATATCTATATATATATATATATATATATTCTATCTCTCTCTCTCTATATATTTATATATATATCTATATATATATATATATATATATATATATATCTATCTCTCTCTATATATATATTTATATATATATCTATCTATATATATATATATATATAGATATATATATATATATTCTATCTCCCTCTCTATATATATTTATATATATATATCTATATATATATATATATATATAGATATATATATATATATTCTATCTCTCTCTATATATATTTATATATATATATATCTATATATATATATATATATAGATATATATATATTCTATCTCTCTCTCTATATATATTTATATATATCTATATATATATATAGATAGATATATATAGATATATATATATATTCTATCTCTCTCTCTATATATATTTATATATATCTATATATATATATATAGATATATATATATATATATATATATTCTATCTCTCTCTATATATATATTTATATATATATATATCTATATATCTATCTATATATATATATATATATATATATTCTATCTCTCTCTCTATATATATTTATATATATATATCTATATATATATATATATATATATATATTTATATATATATATCTATATATATATATATATTTATATATATATATCTATATATATATATATATATATATATATCTTTATATCTATCTATCTATCTATCTATCCATCTATCTATCTATCTATCTATCTATCTATCTCTCTCTCTCTCTCTATATATATATATATATATATATATATATATATATGTATATATATTCTAGCAAAACCTACCAGCCCTCCGGGCAGCAATTAATTGGGGGAGGGGTGTAGTAAACTAATATATTTTTAACACTCACCCTTAATCCGAGTGACAAGGTCGTAAAACCACACGTAATCGCCTAAAAGAGTAGACCCCCCCCCCAAAAAAAATATAACGCACAAAATAGCGCACAATTTACGTTATATATATATGAAACTGATCCATCACTCTAAATTCTAAAATATGTTTTCCTTCTTTCCGCTTTCCACGGTGTTAACACGTAATCGCCTAAAAAACAGAATATAATTCTTTGGGGTAGGGGGAAGGGTAGCAAAGTGCGGTAATTTGCAAATTTAAATATATATTTTTTTTTTCAAATATTATATATTTCTTTTATTTTAAGCAATTGAGTTTAGTTGTGTTTACTTCTTTCTCGAAAATTAAATAAGTAGCTTCTTTAAAATTATCTAAATATTTACATACCTTATTTCTCGTGTATAAATAAAAAAAATATTAAAAGTTTTGGTATTATTGTAGATTAACACCCTCAGCCGCTCCCAACATGAGATTCTACTGTTTTAGGCGATTACGTGTGGATACCCTAGAAATCGTGGCGGCAATAGAAAACAATAAAAAAATTATTTTAGAATTTAGAGTGGGTCATCAGTGTCGCATATAAATGTAACGTAAACTGATCCTCTATGTCTAGGCAATTCTAGGGTTTTATGGCAGTAACCATTTTCTTTTCATTTTTAAGGGGGGATAATTTAGCTGAGTGTTAATCTACAAATTTACCAAAGTTTGTTGTTAAAATTATAGAAGTCTTCGAGTACAAACATTGTTTTAACTATACCCCCCATTAATTGGTGTTTTGATATAGTTTGAATAAATGGAATAAAACAAACTTTTGCATTTATTTATTGAGAAGGCAGAATAAAAAAACTTAAGTTTAAAAAAATATGAATCTATTTTTAATTTTTAATTTAAAAAGCTGAGAGAGGTGGAGTACTTTTCTATTTTCTTTATTCTGGCAAATATAATCATATTCAATAAGTGTCAAACAACAGCAAACTTAGTTTTAAATATAAAGTATATATCTAAAAGAAAACTTTGTTAGTTATTGCGTTCGATGTGGAGTTTAATTTTTTAAATATATGATTCCAGGTAACTTAAGTTGTTCGTTTTCTGTAAACATACGCATGCTTAAACGCGACCGTATGTTATCATTCGAATTTCAAAGTAATCATTTTGAATGTTAAATGTTTTTTTCATAAAATCGTTGGAATTTATATTACTACTACTAATAATAATAACATTAATATGAATGAAACTTTTGAATACATGTTAAAAAACTGTAGAACGCAAATAGAAATGGATTGTGCAGAATATTGATTAATTAGAGAGTTTTTATAAAATCATTATGATAATAAAACATCGGGATACATGTGTTTATGCAGTGTTCCGTTAGGTTTATATGATGTATTTGATAATAATTGACATAAATCTAGTTAAAATAAATGGAAAACTATTTCGTTCTATTCATTTATATATATATATATATATATATATATATATATATATATATATATATATATATATATATATATATGTAATGAAAATATTTTGCATTAAATATTTGGTAAAAGACGTTTTCTTGATGCCTATTTTCCCCGACAATATTTAAAAGAGGTAACTTCAAAATGTTTGAAAAGAACATATATTTTCGTATAATATGAATTGACATCAAACTGTTCTGCTTGAAAAGATACCAGCATATTAGTTGAATAAGTTCAACACGAAAACAAATTCCTTTGTAAACACGCGATCACCTTAAGGTCTTTGATACAAATAACCTTCGAAACATCGACATTGAAAGAAGATCGAGCAATATTAATGATCTTAAAATAATCACTTGCAAAGGCCTCTATACATTCTAGGTTTTCCATTAAGTGTCGGCCTATAACAGAGTTGCTGCTCTGTTTTGAATTTGGCAAGTCGTGACGGCTTTTTTTCTCTGTAACCGCTACTTTGTGAATACTAGCCTGCATGTGTTATTTATTTGTTAATAGGCATATTCTACAGTTCTGTCCGCACACATAATACAACAACAATAATATCCATTTGTGCGAGGTGTGATGTAGCATGAAAGTGAAACCTGGCCAGTGAGGGTTAAGGATATGCGTTGCATGGAGAGTAATGATATGAGAATGATACGATGGGTGTGTAATGTGAGTCTTAAAATGCTGACTTAAGAGTAAGGTTTAATCTGGACAGTAGAGGGAGATGGGCGCAGAATAAAATGCTTCGTTGGTTTGGTAACATTGAAAGACTGAATGAGAGTGCTTAGGTTATTAAATGTAGAACCTTTAAGTTCGCGGGACCAGTTTGCAGGATAAGGCGAAAGAAAAACATGGGAGGAAGTGATAAGGGCTGATTTGAGAGAAAAGAGGATAAATAAATACTTAGACAGAGATAGGTACATTTGGAAGTATTTTTTAAAGATGTCCAGCACATGCCAGCATGTAGCACAGATATTAAACGGAAGATGATGATAATGATGATGATGATGATGATGATGATGATGATATCAATTCGTGGGATGTGATTTTTACATTCAAACTGGATAAGGCGTCTAGAGGCATTCACAAGAATGTGAGTTACTCCAGGTCTCTACAGCGTATCAGCACGCACTTTCTTCGTGTGTGTGTGTGTGTGTGTGTTATTTGATGTTTTTCTATTATTAATTCTGTACATCCACACCAGTAAAACCTGTTAACGCTATTCACCATAATGTGAGAAACATAACTTTTCCTTTGGTTGGCCACGCACATGTATGTATGTATGTGCGTGTGGGTCTGTTGGTATTCACACTAGTAGTGTCGACTGATGGCATTCACACGAAACATACTGAGGCACTTGTTTTCCTTATGCTCCGATACATTCCTATCAGTCTGTGTGTTATTACTGCTCGCTTCGAGTTCTCACAACTGTGGTTACCAGCGATTTCTTAAATACTTGGTATACCGGGTATATTCGCCAAGTAGTTTTTGAATTTTTCTTTCATGGGCCCAGTAACTCCTATGATTACTGAAATGATGGAGATCTGCCCAAGATTCCAGTTTATTTTTATGTTGTACATAAGAGCTTAGTATATAGTTATTTTCTCCCCCTCAACTCTGTTTAAGCCAACATTATTAGGTGCACTGACTTCAACTATAGTTACAACTCTGTCCTTCCTGTCCCATATCACTATATCAGGTTTAGCAACTCCGTTTTCTAAGTATGTAGCTGTAGGAATTGCATAGTCATAGTGGATGGTGTATGACTTATTTCCAACAGTTATTTCTAGTATATGTTCCCAGGACTTGCTGCTACACTGGATATTCAATTGTTTACAGATATTCCAGTGGATATATTTACACACTCTTTTGGGTACTTATGCAGATTAAGATCCAAGCTAAACTCGACTTGGCATCAGTAGTTTCCGGATGTTTACGTAGACGACCGGAAAAAGCCGTATGAAATGTCGATTGTCTGCGTCCCAAAAATCCAAAACGATGCTGGATGTACAGCAGGAAAAAATGATAAAATGATGTTTTACACGTACAATTTTTTTTAAAAGAAAAATATCACTAGATAAGTGTTAAAACGGTGTTAGGGTTAGGGTTATAAAATGTTTTTTTTTTCTGGCTAAACGCTTCAGCATTTTCTGGTCATCTACATAAACATCCGTAAACAACTGACGCCAATTCGATTTAAGTTTGGATCCTAATCCCTCCAATGTGTCGCATTGTATAGTAGCTGCCTTCCTAGCAGAACTGGATGCTAGATGTATCAATGGTGTGCCTTGTTTGGTGTCAATCCCCCCTTTGATTCCAATTTTTCCTGGTCTTTTTCCATATTTTTCAGAACTGCTCGTAACGCTTCAACAATGATTGGGATTACAGTAACTATCTTCATGTTCCCTATTCCCTTTATCTCTCTGACAAGTTTTATGTAATTTCTTAGTTTTTCTGTCCCCTTGATCTTCACCCTGTGAACTGCTGGGACGGCAAAGTCTACAGTTTCGTAGTTGTTTTCTTTCTTGTTGACTATTATTACTGCCGGTCTCTTTGCTTGGATGTATTTATCCGTTTATACTTCCATGTCTCAGAGTATTTTATGATTTTCGCTTTCCCCTATAACATCACATTCTTGTATATACTAAATGTTTGCATATTTAAAGTGCATATGTTTGCACAGTCTCCTATAACATGCCTTTCCCACGCAGTCGAGACACTTTTTCGTATTCCTTTTGTGATAGTTTGCTGTATTCGCTTACGATGTGATTTACTATTTCGTCTCTTTGTCCATAGAGTTTACATTTACGGGTATTTAACAATAGGATACTGATCCTCATAATTCTGTTGATGTAAATCACTCCAGCCACGGTATGAAGCCACTTGATGCAAGGAGTTAACTCAAAAAGTAGAAAAAGATTATTCGAAAGAGGAAACGACGAAAACAATTTCACTCTAAACTTTGGTTATTTCCGGCAAATGTGGTCGGCCATCTTGTCTCAACAAGTTCAAGAGATCGTATACTGATTGAAATATTAACATGCAATAAAAAGCATTTAAAACATAATTTCAAACATAAAATAATGATTTAGATTGGTAGAAAAGTAACTTTATTGGCTTCGGTAACGCTTATTTGTTGACTATTTGTTTATTCACCGTTTTTAGTCTGTCAGCAATTCAAGACAATTGTCAAAACGATTGTTCGGAATATGACCTTTATATATTTGAGAGATGTGACATAGTTTTGATTATAGAAAGACATAACGTATTTAATATAAATAAGATTTTCGACGTGGCTTGCCGATTTCCCATCTTATTGCATTTAGTGTTTCCACTGCTTTTTATTGTACGTCAAACTAATATAAGATGGCGAACATGGTTTAAATGTTACATTACACATGGAAAGCGAGTACGTTCATCTCGCGTGTTTTTCTGGTCGTTTATCTTAAACAACCCGGTATAGCCAGTGTCAAAATAAGAATAATGACAGTGTTACTATGCGTAGATTCTCTTATTTGGTAGAGGGGAAAATATCAAGTTCTTTTTTACGCTTGTGTCATTGTACACTAAGGTAGGTCGATGTTCAACCTCGCTTTGAATATATGTCGATGCGTATAAAGATTTCTAACTCGTATTAATTTCTAAAGATCATCTAATAAAAAAACACTGAAAAATCCTCGTTTTTGAAACATGTTTATTATATACATGCAAATATTTTTGTCATAACAAAAAATGCAAGGTTGGGAAATTAATATGTAGATTGGTGCCGTTTTCGTGGAAAAGTGATGTAAATTTGGCTGAAAGATACCCAGAATTGTTGAAGGTAAAAAAAAAGAAGAAAAATTACCATATTTCTCTCCAGCTTAAAATCACGGTGTTTTTGTTGTTCTTTGCATAAATGTAAATATCTTCAAAACTATAATGATTTCTATTATGTTGATTATTCGGACTACTGTTCTCACCTTGGGTGTTATCCTCACAACGTTTCCGCCGATGTAACCTCTGATTTTCTTCGGGTGCATCTTGTCGAGCTCGGTATTTTATGATGCACCTGAAAAAGGTCGGAGGTTACATCGACCGAAACGTTATAAGAATAACATCTAAGATGAGAGCAGTAGTCCGAATGATCTAAATAATACAAATTATCAATCCTAATCTTTTAAAAAAAACCTCTTCGAAATATAAAGGATGAACTTCGAAACGAAAATTGTATCGATTGTAACTCTAGCTGTGGATTCGTGAAAATATCTAAAACATGTTATTTAAGAAAAAAAAACGATTTTCATGACCTTTCAGTGTTTCTTACTAGACGTTCTTGAAAAGTAATTATTCAATAAATGACGGTACACATCATAGCAATACCCAACTTTTTAATGGACATTTGATACATCCCCAAACGTTGGAAATTAACTCACCCTATTGTACGTATTTCCTTAGTTTGTTTTCTACTCTTGCTAAAAGAGATTTAATTCCATTAAAATTGTCTAGTTTGACGCAAGACCTATGTAATATGCAACCACGGCTTTATACACTCTGTTTTGCTGCCATCATACTATAGCAAGCTTTTTTTAAAAAAGGAGTGCGCCTCATAACGATATTCGGCATTTGCTCCCGAATGCGAGAGAGAGAGAGAGAGAGAGAGAGAGAGAAAGGGGGGGGGGACAGAAAAAGAGAGGGTTTTTTATATATCATTACAATGAAGTAAACTCACATACAGAGCGTGTCAGAGATCGACTAAATCACTTTTGTGTTTGACAGGAAAAAGAGAGAAAGAAAGACAAAAGAAAACGCACACGAAAGAGACGGAGAAAAACTTACAAATTAATCAATTGTGGAGCTCCCTTTATGATCTTATTCTCAAGGTCGATTTCGAATCACACATACACCAACGACACACACACACACACACACACACACATATTTTCGTACACACGCGCGTACACACACGCACGGGATTTCGTTTTTGACAAGAACTTATAGAAATATTTAGCTTTTACATACACATATCCCATTATCGTGTCAAGAGACAATGGATAACCCCATGTAAGAGTATCTGCTGTGGGATTCTATTGTGAAACAAGTGTTACACAATCTCCAACCGCACTTTGCATGAACCGGCATTTCTTCAGTACAGTGGCACACAGAAGCCCAGGGCGACTCGAAATAAAACAAAATGTATCTATTATTATGCGCTATTACATTTACAAATTTACTAAAACTACTCAATAAAAGTTATATATATATATATATATATATATATATATATATATGCAAACATTGCTAAAAATAACAGAATTCGTCTGTTTAATTATACCTTTTTTATGTTGTCAATTTTTCTGATGGTCTTTTTGTATTAAAATCAAAAAAATTAATAAATGTTCCATAGGTTTCACAAACGTTTTCGATTCTTCGTCGAATCATTCTCAGCTGTCAAAAGCAAATAAACAAAAAAGCTGGAGAGAGAAGAGAATTTTAAAAAGACGGCGGAGAAACGCGCAGAGAACGTTTTCGCATTGTTTCAGAAAGTCGTTGATATATATATATATATATATATATATATATATATATATATATATATATATATATATATATATATATATAATGGGGTAAGGTACACGATAGTTCATGAAAAATGAAGTGTCGTGATAGACTAAATGTGTGAAAAGATGACAGACGGAAGACAAGTCAAAATGCAGGAGAAAAACAAAAGCAAGAGATTTTTTGACCGGTTTCGTTCGTGGGGAACGTCTTCAGAAAATGAAGAATATAGAAAATAATTTTATTTTATATTGAAGGCACACACATGGGATGAGGGGGAAAATGATCTGCTCGGATCATGTGAGGAGACATTAAGTGATGTTGGGACATGATAAGTAGGTGATACATTCTTCAAAGGCGGTGGGGGGAGGAAGGCGGCAGAGCAACTAGCTACGGTGAACAGAAACGGTGGGATGAAATTGACACATTGGAAAGTTTACACCTAAAGATTAATAAGAAATAAACAGGGATGGGTCAAGCTAATTTGTCAACAATAGGTTTTTAAAGAGCAATTCATGAAAATGAAAAGCTGAGGTGGGAAAAATGTGTGAAAAAAGAAGATAAAAAGGAAAGACAAGTTAAAGGTTAGGAGGAAAAAAAATATAAATGGGTTTAAAAATAGAAAAATAAGAGAGATGTATTAAAAAAGGTTAGATTGTAAATGAGAGCTTGCAATAATCACAAAAATATATAAAAATATATAAACACACACACACGCACATGTGTAAATGTAAACATATACACACCTATGTGTGTATATATCCATACATATACATACATACAAAACAAAATTTTCCAAAATGTATATGCATATATATATATATATATATATATATATAAATATAGATACTTAGTCAAGGACGCAGTGGTGTAATATATTGCATTGTTTAAGTGCAGTTTTAGCTAAGTGTCTGCTTAGGGTATAGGATCCGTGTCTTAAGTTGAAGTTTGAAGGTGATGAAAGGAGAATAGTCGCGCTTTCTATGCATTTGCGACGTGAGAGAGAGAGAGAGAGAGAGAGAGAGAGAGAGAGTGTTCGTTCTTGAGGAGAGTGCAGTCTGAAAGGTTTAAATTGTGGGAGAGAGTGTTCCTGTGTATCACTAGAGCATTAGTGGAAATGTCGTGTTTGAGGTCCCGCTTGTGTTCGTAAATGCGAGATCTCAGGTTTCTGTATGTTTCCCCAATGTAGAACATCGGACATACGGCGCATTTTATCTTGTAGATGCCAGCAGAGTGAGAGGTGTCTTTGGGGGGGGGGGGGGTTGGGAATGAGGTTTCGTATTAAGTAGGTCTTTGATAGTTTTTGAGGTGGATGTTACTACTTTTATGTCGGGTTTGAGTTGTTTCTGTAGGGAGATAGTTATGGGGTTATGGGGGAGAACAAAGTAAGATTTGTTTTCTTCCGTTATTTTGTGAGATCTTTTTGTGGGGTCGGTCTTTTTTGTGGCTGTTGGAAGCTTTTTGTTTAGCGTTAAGGATGAAGGAATGAGGGTATTTTAGAGCTTGGTAGGTTTTTTGAATATAGGATTCTTCATTGTTAAGATGGGCAGGGCTGCAAATTCTAAGAGCTCTGAGAAACGATCCAAATCTATATTTATATATATGCATATACATTTTGGAAAATGTTGTTTTGTATGTGTGTATATGTATGGATATATACACACGTATGTGTGTATATGTTTACATTTACACATGTGCGTGTGTGTGTGTTTATATATTTTTATATATTTTTGTGATTATTGCAAGCTCTCATTTACAATCTAACCTTTTTAATATATCTCTCTTATTTTTCTATTTCTAAACCCATTTATATATTTTTTTCCTCCTAACCTTTAACTTGTCTTTCCTTTTTATCTTCTTTATTCACACATTTTTCCCACCTCAGCTTTTCATTTTCATGCACTTTAAAAACCTATTGTTGACAAATTAGCTTGACCCATCCCTGTTTATTTCTTATTAATCTTTAGGTGCTAACTTTCCAATGTGTCAATTTCATCCCCATCTTTCTGTTCACCGTAGCTAGTTGCTCTGCCGCTTTCCTCCCCCCGCCGCCTTTGAAGAATGTATCACCTACTAATCGTGTCCCAACATCACTTAATGTCTCCTCACATAATCCAAGCAGATCATGTTTCCCCCTCATCCCATGTGTGTGCCTTCAATATAAAATAAAATTATTTTATGTATTCTTCATTTTCTGAAGACGTTCCCCACGAACGAAACCGGTAAAAAAATCTCTTGTTTTTGTTTTTCTCCTGCATTTGTACTTGTCTTCCGTCTGTCATCTTTTCACACACACACATGTATATATATATATATATATATCTATATTTATATATATATATATATATATATATATATATATATATATATATATATATATAAAAGTTGTAAAAGTGGGGGCCTCTCCTAAAAAATGGAGGGCCCGGTTTAACACATGCATATATAACTTCATTATTGATGACCGTAAAGTGGGGGGAGCCAAGTCAAAAAGTGTGGAGGGGGGGGCTTGAGCCTGCCCCCGGTGCCGCCGTCCATGTATATATATATATATATATATATATATATATATATATATATATATATAGAGAGAGAGAGAGATGTATGTATAATACCTTTATTTATTAATTAAATACAAATATCATAGAAGAAGGAAAAAACGAAAAATAATATTTTGTTAAACTAAAAAAAGCTCGGCTTTTGTTTTCTGAAACCGGTGCAAACTAACAAGCGATAAGGATGATATAAATCTCTTAAGAATCGGACTAAAAGGTTTCTGTCAATTCACTAAAAGGCCATCGTGTAAAACAAAATCTGACAATATTTACATTTTCAGATGTTGAATCCAAAACAACCACGAATAGTATCCCTCTTTACCGATCGGCGAATACCTTCTTTGAAACCAGGACGAACAGCAAGCGAACTCTCTAGTAAAATGAGATCAGTTTGAGTCTATCTATAGATTAAGCCATCCATTGAAATTAATCTTGTTATTTTTTGGTTTCGCCTCTGTCTGTTGTCAGTGAACAAACACTTTCGGATATTTTCATTATTTTCTATGTGCGAAGTAATATGGCCGACCGTTTGGGGCTGGAGAGAAACGGAAAATAATACCCAGGATTATGAGCGGGAAAATCTACTCATTATTGACTCCGACCGTGATCTACAGAAAACAATATAGTTGAACGCAAATACAGAAAAGAATCGATACCACTGCTACTAGTACTACTATTACTACTATTACTACTACTACTACTACTACTACTACTACTACTACTACTACTACTGCTACTACTACTACTTCTACTACTACTAATATGAATGATAATGAAAACTACGAACGTTGAAGAACCACATGGAAGTTGCAATAGAACAATAGAAAGAACATCACGCAAAACAAAGAACTGAAACTTCAATGAAATCTCATGAAGTACCCCCTCAAATAAAACACACACATAAACAATGTGATGGCACCAGCCTCGGCTGATAGCACACAGATTATTGTGAAGGGTCAAGGAAGATAGAAAGACCGAAGGGGGAGAGCACTAAGCAGACCTCCACTGGAAGAGTGCGGATAATACTGGGACCTTAAGAGGCTTATTGCTACCCAGGTCACCGATTTAATAGAGTAGAAAGTGAACTTTCGGCAGCTTCGTAACTGTCGCTTCCCTTATTTTGTCTTTTAGCCTTCATATTTCCTGAACGATGTTTCTGACAAAGGGAGAAGAATTGCTGTTTTCTTGGTCGGAATCTATCCATCTAACACGTATCGTTGGCTACTTTTTACCTTGAAGTAGTATTTTTTAGCTCCTTATATCAAGTGGCTTAATGCCTTGCCTGGAGCGATTTCCATAAAAAAAAGATATGACCAATAGTCGTTGCCAGCGAGAAATCAATGGTAAGCGGCTGTTGCGATAACGGAAAGTCATTTACCATTGTTATTGATGAAGGCGGAGAGTACTGTGAGACTTGTCGTTACTCAGACTCTGGGGTACGCCACCGGTTTCGGTCAGTGAACAGTCACTAATGACGACCTGTGTTAGAACTCCTAGTAAGTATTGATTTACTCCTCTCCAGGAGTTAGGCACAAGGCCAGTTTTTATCTTACTCCCACAAGTAAGATGTGACCCAAGGTCGGGTCGGGAAAGTGGGGTTTAAAAATTGCCTGAACAGCCTCGTCTGCATTCCCCGGTAGGGGCGCCTCAGGCAGTAAGCAATTAACTTACTCCTCCCCAAAGAGGGGAGGCGAAGCCTGGGAGGATGGAACTCCTAGAACTGCACAACACAGACCCATAGACCGGCGTAAATGAAGACCCGAAGGCCAAGGCAACACCAGTATGGGGTGCAGTATCCATCGGAACAGATACTACACTTTGATCTTAGCTTAAAGGCCAAGATCTATCTCGACCTGTATCTTACAGTTGCCCGGGGAAATTGAGGAACCCCAAAACCAATTCTCCCACTGCTGAACCTCATATTAGTAATTTTATTTTTATTTCATACGCTCTATAATAAGATAATGTCTCCGTACGATGGCAGAACTAGACACAAGGTTCGTTTTTAATGTGAAAAAAATCTAATATCTCTCCAGAAAGCGGCCCTCTGGATTTGGGACAAAAATTAAAATTGCCTCAATATAGAAAGATTTCTCCTTCATTGACAGAGGACAAAAAAATCAAGTGTAGAGTCAGAACAGATACCGCATTTTGCTTTCAGTCAAAATGCCAAGAATGTATATATATATATATATATATATATATATATATATTCTCAAATATAAGTCAGTAAAACGTGTTCCTAGTTAAACAACGATGTCCGGCGACAACGCATATTTCACGATATTACGTTAAGACCTCAATTGAAGGGGGAGGAGGGAACCAAACTGTAAATTATTTTCAGCGTAAACTGATATTTTCTCTAAATTTTAAAAGAGGTTTTCATCAGGCTTGAACGAAAGCGTTATTTTTTTTTTAATTGTTACTCAAATGATTTTGGATGAAATCGATTAAGAGTCTACCATGGTATTATTAAGTTCTGAAAAAAAAATCACAAGTTACTTTCATGTTGGGATTGTAGTTTTTTACCTACACAGTTTTAGTCTACAAAGAATACTAATACTTCAGTTAACTGCTACTGATGCTAGTTTTCGCTTGAATACATACTGAATTACCCCTCTCTGTGATTTACGCGAAGGAATAGCCATATATATATATATATATATATATATATATATATATATATATATTATTTCCTTTATCTACATAAAATGTTATAAGGAGATATAATATATTATGTATCGATTTTTAGTATTAACGTATACATTGCTCAGTACGTGATTATAGTTATAAGTTATACAAATAAATTTATGTCAATTAAGCTACGCAGAAGCTTCCGCGTTTCATCCTCGTAGGAAATCGTCATTTTGCTTGATAATTCCCTACGGGGATGAAACGCAGAAGCCTCTGTGTAGCTTAATTGCCATAAATATATTTTAATAATTTACTGTATATATATATATATATATATATATATATATATATATATATATATATATATATACAATTAATTTTCATAAATAAATATCTATTATCAAAATACACATATGTTTCATGTTAACTAAAAATCATCAGCGTGGCTTATATAACTGTACCAGTGGTCGAACGATTTAAACCTCGAACCCGAGTAATACCAATCAAACATTCAGAGCATTTCGGCCAACGTGAGTTATGTTACATGTGAGAGAAATAAACCCTATATTTTATTTACAAACATGCCAAGTCCCAGAACGAATTAGATCTTCAAAGGGAGAGAACTTTCACACTGTTGCATTATTAGAAACTTTTCGTATTTCTTACAAAGTGTTCGACTTGAACGGAGATTGAATTATTATTTTTTATAAATAAATATATATTATTCAGACATATATGTTTTATGTTAACTAACAATCGTCAGTGTGGTTATATAAATGTACCGCCGGTCGAAACCTTTGAACTGTTGACCCAAGTGACACCAAACAAACATTGTTAATAATTCGGCCAACGTGAGTCATATATGAATGTAAAAGAAATAAACCCTAGACAAAAGGCTTATTAGTATATCAGATATTAAATTGATATTAAATGATGATTAAGTTCTATATATGATGATATTTCGTTATATCATTATTTCAATCTATTTAATGCCAATATTCTTTATTCTTCTAAAGTAAGTCTAATGATAGATTTAAGCTGATCTGAAATAGCCCCCCTCCCACACACACATTGAAAAAAATAAAAAATGAAAGAATAGAATATGGACCCCTCCTCACTGATGCTAACAATTACACTCATATACATGAATCGATCAAAATTCGAAGATCATTAAATCAATATGAATTTTAAAATAGAAGAAAAACAAAAAAACAAGCCCACATAGCTAGAAAGGAACACGCGGGTAAATTGACAGGATATTGAAATCACTTAACGTTTTTTTACTCTAAATTCCCCCTCATCGTAACCTTTTTTTAAAGATTTGTTAACTATGAATTCTCGACGAAAATAGGTTAATGATACCAGATTATATATATATATATATATAAATTTATATATATATAAATTTATGTATATATATATATATATAAATTTATATATATATAAATTTATGTATATATATATATATATATATATATATATATATATATATATATATATATATTTTACATTATATATTCATTTATAGGGTCTACACACATGAATTCATGTTTCCATATTAGTGTATTTCGTCGGGATCACAAGATCATAATGATTGTTTTTCATTATAAACTTGTGATCCCGACGATGTACACTGTTGTACCGAAACATTAATTGATTTGTGTAGACCATTTTAAATGTTTATATAATGTATATTCATAAAGCTCCACATTGTATTGAACACTTTAAAAGAACAATTGGTTTTAAGTTCAATTTAACGATACTTTTAAATTTTATATATATATATATATATATATATATATATATATATATATATATATATATATATATATATATAAACAATTTAAATAATTTTAAAATCATATACCAAATAAAGAGCAGAAGCAGACAAATGTATTATAGTTGTTTACAACTGTTTCAAGGCAACGTTTATTTTAAGTCATAAAATGAAACGTAACATTTTTCGAAAACCGGATCTTCAGAAGAGAAGGTAGGTACCCAGCAAAAAACGCACACCTAAACAACAACACCTAAAAGATCAAATTCAACCAAAAACAAAGCACAAATCAATAGAATACGTTGGTTTTCAAATACCATTATATATATATATATATATATATATATATATATATATATATATATATATATATATATATATATGTGTATATATGTGTGTGTTAGAGTGACATTAATTCCAGAAAGAAAATTTGAGTATGAGATCTCAATGTAATAAACAGAGCAATAATAAAATAAAGTAAAGTAACATATAATCACATAATCACCGGTGCAATAATTTATTTCGACTTTCCGGCTTTATGCAAGCATCCAAATGAAAAAAAAGAAACTCACACTCAGTATTCAATACACATATAGAGAGAGCGACTTCATATTTGATACATATATGGAGAGAAGGGGAAATGAACTATTTAAGACGTATATTAAAAGGAAAAGAGAGTGACAACATATTTAATATATATATATATAGAGAGAGAGAGATGGAGATTGCACGATTTATAACGGAAGGCAATACAGTGAAGGGAAAAGAGGGTAATACATATATAGAGAGATGGGAAATTGTATGATTTACAACGAAAGGTATATAGGGAGTGAGAATGAAACTTGAGGTATCATAACCAGGTCAGTTTTTCTAGGTCCTGTTAAATCGTCTATGAAAACCTGAAATTCAAATTATAACGTCTTCAAATCCTCCGTCTGGCGATTGAGAAATCAGTTAAGAGAGAGGGGGAGAGGGAAATGTATAATGATTATGGATAAAATTCAATGAAAATCTGAAACATTTGAAATGTTAAATGGGTTTGTTGTACCCATATTATGCTATATAAAAAATCCTTTAGAATATTCTAAAGAGATTGAAATTTTTGGAATATTTATTGATGTATGTTTTATACATATAAAAATTTCGTAACAATCGGAGGTATCTGGATTTTCAGGGACTTTTACCCCTTCTTAAGCCCGTTTGTATAGAAGTAAATTAAATTAAATTAAATGTAACCCACATATACCCGATCACGCCTAGTAGATGTGTTCCAAAATTCATAATAAGCGGTTAATTAGTTTAGAAATGAATCCTGTAGATATAAATATATTAAAATATACACATACCTAACTTTATATGTATACTAGTAGAATACCCAGGACGAGTATAAGCAATAAACATAGCATTAGTTTTAAATTAATAAAACGATAACGACACCAAAACATATGAAACATATGGTGTCTTTATCGTTTTATTAATTTGCATACACCTTGGATACATTTTTTCACTGTCATTTGTTGCATCGATTGCAAACTGTTTTTCCGCTTGTATAACTTTTTCGATTTTGGACTACCATTCACCACTTGGATCACTTTTCAATCAACATCTTGGGTGTCTTTCCTGAATATGTTTTAAATTGTATGACTTGGATGAACTGTATAGCTTTAACAAAAAGTATGTTTTGCGCTGATATATTTGATGTTTTATATACTTTTATGTATTTATATATATTTTTTTTTATATATTTTCAAAGTTTAATTTATTATCTGCAGTGATGTCATTGCGGTAATGGTCCTCTGAGGAGAAGAATTTTCTTTGAAAACTTATGAGTTAAAGACTTTAAGGTACTTTGCCTGAACATTGGATTCTAATAAAATTTGATTCGCACCTTATTTTATATTATGCTATTAATGCTCTATCCAGTATATTGAGCTTCAGTTTTATCCGGATGTTCACTAATTAAAGATATTAATTGCCTCTTATATCTTTTGTTTTATTGGATTAGCTTTATATATATATATATATATATATATATATATATATATATATATATATATATATATATTGAAATATATATTTATATTTATATATATGTACATACATATTTTATATATATATATATGTACATATATATATTATATATTTAAATATATATTTATATTTATATATGTGTACATACATATTTTATATATATATATATGTACATATATATATTATATATATAAATATATTTTATATATATATAAATATATTTTATATATATATTATATATATATATTATATATATATATATTTATATATATATATTTATATATATATATATATTTATATATATATATTTATATATATATATATATATTTATATATATATATATATTTATATATATATATTTTTTATATATGTATATATATATTATACATATATATATTTCTCTCTCTATATATTTATATATATATATTTATATATAAATATATATGTATACATATATATATATATATATATATATATATATATATATATTGTTGTATGTAAGAGACAACTTCTGTCTAGATATCCTTTGTTAGATCCTGTCAATAGTCCGAATCAGGATCATAGTTTCGAAGAGGAATTGGCTGATGAATTTGCCATAGTTTAGATTTGTCTTCCAAATACTTCTGGACCCATCCGGGTCCATCTTCAGGGGAATGAGGTTAATCAGGTACAGACCATGTGTTAGTATTATAGAAGGTTTTGGCTGGAATTATGTAATAATACAAACACATGGTTTGTACTTTATTAACCTCATTATTTATATATATATATATATATATATATATATATATATATATATATATATATATATATATATATATATATATATATATATATATATATGAGGAGAAACACTTTAGAGAGCGAGGATAGTTCTTTAATTCCTTAACTCTGTGTCGCTTTTAGACAACTTCAAAGGAAGAACGCAGAGTATATGCGCCTCATTCTATGAACACCTTACATAATATTCGCGTTTGGCTTAATTTCTGACAGCAACTGAATTTAACTTCAAATTTCCTATACACGTTTAAGTAAAGTAAAAGCGTATAGATTAGAATGGTACAACTTTGTTGGTGGGTTTGATTCTGCTGTCGGCCTTCTTGAAGGAGGGACCACATAATGGTTACCAACATCCCTAAGTGAAAGTGGTATTATTGAATAGTCATAATTAATCCCCTCTTACTCATTAGGTATGACATTTTGGCTAAGATCAAAGTGTAGTATATGTTCCGATGGATACTGCACCCCATAGACTGGTATTGTCTTGACCTTCGGGGCTTGATTTACGCCGGTCTATGGGATTGTCCTGTGCAGTTCTAGGAGGTGCACCCTCCCAGGCTTTGCCTCCCCTCTTTGGGGAGGAGTAAGTTTGTTGCTTACTGTCTGAGGCGCCCCTACCGGGGAATGCCGACGGGGCTGCCCAGGTAATTTTTAAATGGCCAGAGTGCTCACCTCTCGAGCGCTGGCTTTTAAAACCCCACTTCTCGACCCGATCTTGGGTCACATCTTACTTGTGGGAGTAAGATAAAACTGGCCTTGTGCCTAACTCCTGGGGAGGAGTAAATAAAACTCATTAGGTATGACCTTTTGGCTAAGATCAAAGTGTAGTATCTGTTCCGAAGGATACTGCACCCCATAGACTGGTATTGTCTTGGCCTTCGGGGCTTGATTTATGCCGGTCTATGGGTCTGTCCTGTACAGTTCTAGGAGGTCCACCCTCCCAGGCTTCGCCTCCCATCTTTGGGGATGGGGTAAGTTTATTGCTTACTGCCTGGGGCGCCCCTACTGGGGAATGCCGACGGGGCTGCCCAGACAATTTTGAAACCCCACTTTCCCGACCCGACCTTGGGTCACATCTTACTTGTGGGAGTAAGATAAAAACTGGCCTTGTGCCTAACTCTTGGAGAGGAGTAAATCAATACTCATTAGGTATGACGCGACAAATGCCTTTCGGAATTTAGAATAGGGGGGGGAGGGTCATTCTATTCTAAACTCGAATTGCAGATTGCTCTTCCTCTTATTTTGTTGATTAGTTAACGTATCTCCAAAAAATTGTTTCTTTCGCTCGTCGGAAGGTCTGTCACATTTAAGTTTTAGATATCATTTTCATTAACGTGTCACGTGTAAGTTTAGAATAGTATTTTCGTTGGCCTTTCAGGTTTGATTTTTTAAATATTATTTCCGTTGGTCTGTCACGCTTGAGTTTTGAATATTATTTCCGTTAGTCTGTCACGCTTGAGTTTTAAATATTATTTACGTTAGTCTGTCACGCTCAAGTTTTAAATATTATTTCCGTTGGTCTGTACCGTTTAAGTTTTAAATATTATTTTCGTTGGTCTGTCACGCTCGAGTTTTAAATATTATTTCCGTCGGGCTGCCATGCGTAAGCTTTAAATATCATTTTCGTTGGTCTGTAACGTTTAAGTTTTAAATATTATTTCCGTCGGGCTGCCATGCGTAAGCTTTAAATATCATTTTCGTTGGTCTGTAACGTTTAAGTTTTAAATATTATTTCCGTCGGGCTGCCATGCGTAAGCTTTAAATATCATTTTCGTTGGTCTGTAACGTTTAAGTTTTAAATATTATTTACGTTGGTTTGTCACGCTTCGGTTTTAAATATTATTTTTGTTAGTCTGTCACACTTGAGTTTGAAATCACATTTATAGATGCCTGCGTGCATCTTTTTCTGTCTGTCGATCTGTGTAACGTGTCAAAAAAATGTAAGTAAAATCTACTCCAACGGCCAACAGTTTGACACAATCTTGTCCTTTCTGTATCTTTCCTTTTCTTTTTCTTTTTATTTATTCGAATCAATCAGTCCCAGTGACGAAACTGACCCTAAACTGCAAACAATTGTTGGGGTGGGGGTGAATTGTTTCGAAATGAAAGAAAAAAGTCATCCTTCCTTCCTGACGTCACATCATTATCAAGAAGAAAAAAAAATGTTAAATCATATTTTTTTATATTTCTTTTTTTTAATGAATATTTGATCTTTGCTTTTGTGTAATTTGTTGATAAAAATCCAATTATACAAATAGAAACTAAAATGTGAAATGCCGATGTGATAAGAAGAAAAGTCTAAAATTATTATTTTAATATTTTGAATTTTTAAACATTAATTATCCTTTGTGTTTGATGTTTCTGTTTCTATTAAACATAAATCGTTTTCAACGATGACGTATACGCTGTGTCATTTCGTCATAGCTTCCCCGACGTTCGCCTCGCAGGTTTACCATGCCCCAAAGCACATATACAAACAATTCGTCTTCTCTTGCTTCAGCGAGCTACGTCTTCGCTACAGTCTGTCGCACTTTGAAGGTTGAAATAAGCTTTTTCGTCACTAAACGCGCAGATTAAATTGACACATATTAAGAATACGTGTTTATGTTGCATAACCCGTCCTTTCAGGGTACCCGGTAAGATCCAATAAGAATGACAAAGAACAGAATGTATACGGAAAAACTTTGGTTTTCTTTATTTCCCATCACCAGATGGTTTACACCGGCTACGCACACACATATATAAAAAAAATCTTTTGACATACTTTTGTCTTATGAAAGTCTTTTTCTTGCTCAGGTCACAGACTTGGTTTCCGTTAGAAACTCGTTTATATATACATCCGATTGGAAAGCAATTTGCTCTGCATTGTCTATCCAAGCGTGAACTGAAGCAATTGTTCCACAAGCACTTCCAATTGGCTGTTTGATGAAATACAAGTCAGGGGATTCCTTCACGGTACCAACTTGCTTATCAGTCGCATTTTCAGTCAGCGGACACGAAAGCCTAACAGCAAGACGGGCTTTGATACCATAGCCAATAAAGCTTCATCGGTGCCATAAACATCGGTAAACTCCCGTTCTTCCGGTACTTCGATACTCCGATCACCAAGCGCTCCGGCTCTTCGCGTTTCTGAAAGTGGCGCCTTTCGAGTCTCGCTTGCACTGCGAAACCTTTTCCTTTTTAACAGATATCAAGTCGCTTTCTTTCTCTCTCGACGTCCCACCCACAATGGACTCGTCCACGATTCATTTTTGCGACTCTTCATTATCTTACATTTATTCTCCAGTGTGAAGATTCGTTTTTTTCTGTATTTGTTTTGGTTTCCTTAGTTTTTGTCTAAAACACAAAACATTTCTTGATTGGATTAAACTTGTTATTGCTACAAGAACTACTTTTTTGTGCACTCTCCTTTTTTATAATTTGTTCGCAGCAAAGAACTTTTTTCTTCCTTGGCTTCAGCACTGATTAGTCGATGCATGGAAGTCGGTCTATCTCTAACGACGGACTGCACTATTTAATATAGGAAAATGAAAGCTAAAATTTGTTACGGACATCGGCCACGATGAGTGAACATGATTTTGAATCCTTGAAACTGTCCATTAAATTGTCATTTGTGATTTCGTTCATAATTAGTTAAGCAATTTTCTTTTACTTTTTATTCACTCTAAACAAGGTACATTGGGGCCACTGGGACATAAGGGGCTACTGTGATTAGGGGCCAGATGTATAAAGTGGAGAGTCGGGCAGCAAGATGTTTGTTCACATTACATTTAAATTTCTGTACGTTGGTACAGTCGGGGAAACAAGTAGAAGGGAGGGAATTCCAAAGGTAAGCGGTCAGACGAAAGAAGATATTAGAGTAACAAATTTTCCGGCATCTGGCGACCCCTGTAGTGAAGGGGTAAAATTTTGCTTGTAGCCTGGTTTGTCAGAGGTAGTTATTTTAGAGGTATTCACTGCAGCGATGGGGCAGGGGCTGGGGCATGGTAGACAATGTGAGACCTATTAGGTTAGAGACTCTTTTTTTAAACTCTGTCCGAGAAGGGAGAGACTAGTGGTTGGCGCACCAGCTCAGATGATGCAACAGTACCCCGTGCACGGTCAAATGGTGATTTTTATAGAGATATAGGATACTGGCAGGTGTGAGAAGTTTACTGGCCTGATAGAGGGGGTTCACCTTCTTTTCCACAAACTTGGCATTATCGTCCATGTGTTTATTATTAAAGCTTAATGTTCTGACACCATCTTCGTGTCAACGTCCGTGTTAGCAGAGTATGTGTTCGTCTAAAATTGATGCGTGTAAAAAAATGTAAACGAAAATAGCTAGCAACCTGCTTTTGGCAAACCAGTGATGCCTGGGAGTCTTTTTATTTTCATTAATAATTCACGTGACTGAAATAAGATTTATTCGCCTGCAAGAAAAAAAGTTATCTGGGTGAACATAAAAATGAAGTCATGCATGTTCGTAATTTGGAAGTTATTTACAAGTTTTTTTTATTTATAGAAAATACACAATTTAACTGCGAATTAACTCGATATATTAATGACATCTTCTATTTAGTGACTCCACCCGTGTTCGTAATTATTAAGGTATTTGTTATGTTAAATGATATTTATAGAAGATAAATAAAACATACAATTTAAGATAAGCATTACGTGTGCGTATTTCTATAATCAATAAAATAAGTCGACACCATCTTTGTTTCTGTATACATTTTCTTTTCTTAGCTTACGTCATGGATCATTCAAAGCCAAGGAAAACGCTTCAAATTTGATTGACAACAGGTTAATATAGAGAAAGTGTATCATCCAATTTGTCTCGGTGACCCTAGGTGGAGTAAGTAACCATCCATGTTAGTGAGTGAAGACGTCTCCACCTTTCTTTATTCATATAAAATGAAATATTGACAAGGACTAAATATTAAAATCGATGAATTCGATTACAAATAAAAGTTTAGTTTTATAAAATGCAGATCAATAATTAGCCTAAATCATTCACCAACCAATTCATTTTGAAATCTAACTTGTTATAAAAGTTTATACTAGTCGTGACAACAGTTCTCAGGCTGCGATTCGAAACCCAGACCCTACATCCCTTCCAGCTGTGGTCATCAGTGTCAGTAATATTACTTATGTGCCAGTGAATCTGCTATTGACAGTAAAGGGAATTGTAAGGACAATATATATTCGTCATTTACACACACACACGCTCACGTCTCTTCTCCTCCCCTCCTCCTCTCTCTATATATTTATGTATATATATATATATATATATATATATATATATATATATATATATATATATGTATATATATATATTATATATACATCATATATATATTATATATACATCATATATATAATATATATACATTATATAGAATATATATATTATATATATAATATATATATATAATATATATAATATATATATTATATATAATATATATATATTATATATATATAATATATAATATATATAATATATATATATGATATATATATATATTATATATAATATATATATATTATATATATATTATATATATATATTATTATATATATATAATATGTAATATATATTATATATATATTATATACATATATATTATATATATACATATATATATATTATATATATATATTATATATATACATATATATATTATATATATATATATATATATATTAAAAATAACCGACAATTTTTGTCTTGCTATTTTAGTGTTGATCCCTTCAATTTTCCGGATTAAAATCTTAATCTCGGAAGGAAATTGGCTGATGAAACTGCCATAGTGTACATGTTGGTCCAGAGTACTTTCTGACCCGTCTGGGTCCATCGTCAGTGGAATAATGACAAACAGGTAAAGGCCTGGAGTGAGATTTATAATTAATTATGGCGGGAAAATTTAACTATGTTTGTTAGGTATTATAAGCATTTAAGTATATTAGTGCTAGTGTTAAAATTAATCTTGTTAATAGCAGGTTTTTTAGTTTTAATGAGTAAAGCTTCTAGTATGTGGAGTTTTTGAGTATTAGTATTATGTTCTATGATTTTAGTATTGTCTACGAGAATCATAGTATTGTATTGTCTACTAAAATCATAGAACATAATACTAATACTCAAAAACTCCACATACTAGAAGCTTTACTCATTAAAACTAAAAAACCTGCTATTAACAAGATTAATTTTAACACTAGCACTAATATACTTAAATGCTTATAATACCTAACAAACATAGTTAAATTTTCCCGCCATAATTAATTATAAATCTCACTCCAGGTCTTTACCTGTTTGTCATTATTCCACTGACGATGGACCCAGACGGGTCAGAAAGTACTCTGGACCAACATGTACACTATGGCAGTTTCATCAGCCAATTTCCTTCCGAGATTAAGATTTTAATCCGGAAAATTGAAGGGATCAACACTAAAATAGCCAGACAAAAATTGTCGGTTATTTTTAATAATACGTGTCTTAAAGAAAAAATGCTGCCTCGATACACATATATATATATATATATGTATATATATATATATATATATATATATATATATATATATATATATTAAAAGAATTGTGGTTACCAACGCTAGTAAAAAACCTTTTTCAATAATTATTTATTATCTTATCATTTTAACATTTTAAGTTTTTTAATAATAATTTCATAACGCGTTTCGAGCATTTATCCTTTATCCATTATGCTCTCTTCAGATGTAAATTCCCTTTGATAAAAGTGTTTCATTTGAGAAAACGTTTCATTTTTCTTTCATTTAAAAGTGTCTGTTCCATTTGACAGAAAAAATATTTGTTCCGTTTGACAGAAAAAAAAAATGGTACTATCAAAAGTAGTCAAATATATATATATATATATATATATATATATATATATATATATATATATATATATATATATATAATAAATATATATATATATATGTTACACTGACGAACCTCGCAGGAAGCGGCCAAAAATTGTGTTTTTAAACATTTTATATTTCTATATGTATACGAATAAAATACAGAAATATATAAATATTTATATATTTTTACACACACACACACATATATATATATATATATATATATATATATATATATATATATATATATATATATATTCCACTCAAGTTACTTTGACTACTTTTGATAGTACCATAAATATCCGAGTTGTTTTTATTACTTATTTCTTCTCATCGACCTCTAACGAACCTGTGTGAGTGACGTACTTTCCAAGCACTCAACTGACACTAACCCCGCTGCCAGCACACGACAGTCGCTTCCTGTCATTTGTCAGAGTGAAAAAAAAAAACATTTTTTTTTCCGACCGACTGCTTCATAAAGTTAACAAAAACATGCTTGTCCTGACAATGCCGGTTCATCATAGAGATGGGGTGCGAGGCCATCTCCCTGCAGATGACGTACAAACGTACTGCATAACCAAAACGATAGTTTATTACACAGAAGAATTATAAGCACTTCGCAGTTTTTATTTGTGTAGTTCGGTCTTGTAGGGAAGGAAGATCTTATGATATTAGTGAGACATTTTAGCCGTCTGTATGTCTGTTGGTTACCTATTAGTTCCAAAGGTTCTCAATATATTTACTAAAATTTAGCATAAAGCATCATTGTAACACAGGTTACTGTTAATAATACTACATGCTGTTACTATTACTACTAATACTGAATACAAATATTTCATAACTTATGTTAACATTGCTCAATTTTAATGTTCTATTTTTGTTTTTACGCATTTTACTACTACACATTTTGGTTATTAACTTTGTTAGCTACTCGTTTTGTAATTAAATTAATTTTTAATTTGCTTGTACAATGAAAGCTGTATTAATACTGCTACTGCGTCTATTTTGTATTAATGAAACTTCTTTGATTTAGTGCAAGCGCATTGACAGCGTTACAGTCGTGCTAACAAACTAATGGAGAGACAGGAGGAATTATTCGATAGAGAGATGGAGAAAGCAACAGTGACTTTGTCATATTGTTCCGCTGGTACACTATTATTATTGTCGCAAACACTCGGACTTTTGCTGATTTGACGGTGCTTGATCAATAGAATACCCTACCTCAGTCGCTGACAAACGTGATTGGAGACATCGCTAAACGCTTTTTTGTTGTACTCTGAGGATCCTTCTCTTTTTTATGGCAAGTTTTATATCACTTACATTCTTCTTTCTTTAGAAGTATCACTATTATTCATCTTTATTTGATGCCACCGAGCAGAAAGCAAATTGGTGCGAATGTCTGATCACGGACTCGTCGAACGAAAGAAAAAAAATCGTGATTTCATTAAGTGCTCAGCCAATCAGTCTTGGCACTGGGAACGCAGCACAAAGATGGGATGATAGAAAAACAACTGAAAAAACGTTGAGTGTAACTTGGGGTCGGGCTATGAGGTTTCGTCATTGTCGGTTCTATTGGGGTTGTCGTTCTCTAATACGTGGAGTCCCAGATCACGTGACGATACGACGATCAACCATTGGTTGAGTCACCTACGTGGTCACAGATATAAATGGTAATCAGAACTTCATTACCTTTTCCTCCTTTCCAGTTTGATAATCAAGGTGACCACGCCGTTTGCCCACCGTTCCCATCTGTTCGGACCAGTTCTGTTCACATGCGACCAGTCGTTGCTCTATCCGTGCAATTTATGTTTGGCCTGTTTGTTGAAGACTAGATTTGCACGAATGTTTGTTAAGCCTGTCTTTCATTATATTCTCGTATCAGGAAGATTTGGAAACTTTTAAACACCAATAAATACTGTTATATTTTTATAAGTTTTTTTGTTTCTTTTTTGTTTATTTCTTCTATTTATGTATATATTACGGCCTACCTATTAAACTTTGGTTTAAATCAGGAAAAAAACGACCGGCAATAAACCACCTCTTCCGAAAGGAAAGGTAATGGGAGGATGGCATCCGAGGAACCAACCGAACCATATTGATCTCAAACGATATGATCAGACCCATTTTGAACAATAGCTCAGAATCAGAATGTGCTAAGGTTCCTCGGATGTTGTGAAGAGCACAGCCGAGAAAAACACCTTTCATTTACATAAATCTCAAAGCAACAATATGTGACACAAGGTCAATGTAATTTGGAGAAAACCAGCTTCACAAATGATGCACTTTACAAGAGTACAAATATAAACGTAATTGGATCCGTTGGCATTCCCTGGAAGGGACGCTTCAAGTGACCGCTAATAAACCAACTTTCGTCCGAAGGAGGAGGTAATATCTGCGAGGATTGCCTCCTACGAGCAAATCGAACCATACTTTATTCAGACAAAAACGTATCTACCAAGATACAACGCAATCTCTTTGTTGTCAGAATAATGACAATAATTTATTCAGCTGATATTGAAAAAATGAGTTTGCAAAACTAGTAAAATTTAAAAAAAAATGACAAAATCAAAAGTTAGCTTTTCTGTTCGCGATATACACTGTTCTCTCCATTTTTTCCTCCCTCTTTATCTCTAATTTTATCTCCAGATATGGGTTTAATAGTATTAATAATGTGGTGATATTTCCTACTGTTTATAATGGACTATTCTAATTTTTTTTCAATTATGACCTTTCTTTATTTACCGTCGACTCATAATGAAAAGAGAGAGAGACAGACAGACAAACAGACAGACAGATATAGAAGCGAGAGTGGTAGATATTGTATAGAATAATAGCGGGTTCAAACAACATACAGTGATAGAGGGTAAAATTGATAGATAGACATTTCGTAAGAGATGGGTCACTTGATGAGTGTATTGTAAATTACTGCTAATTAGAACCATTTAAATGGCAGGTTTTCCAAAGATTACGTATTTTTAATAGATTATTAGCAAAGTTTTCACGCTCCTAGCGATCATTGGACAGCCTTAAATCCTGGTCTTAGTTGCGATCATATGTTGCTTTGCTTACTTTCGTTTTACGTGTAACCATGCTGCAGATATTAATACCTTCTATATCTATATGATAAAGTAAAGTCGGTCTATTTCTTAATTCTTCTCATCGATACCTTCTCTTCTACAAAATAAAATATTTCATTCTGAATAGCCTTTTTCTTTTCTTTATTGTCGTACGATGTTTTAAAGAACAATAGCAATTAATTTGTTTCAAAAGTACTTTATTATCAGCAGCAAATTTAGTCACTAATAGTAAATACTAATAATACTATATTATTGAATCTGATATTAATAACTAATAGTTAAATAATATATTATTATTATTATTATTATTATTATTATTATTATTATTATTATTATTATTATTATTATTATTATTATTATTATTATTATTATTATTATTTAATATATAACAGAGTTGGAAAAATAAGAAATCTACAAAAAATGAAATATTCATACGTCTTCCATAACCGATATCAAAGAAATGATATCTTATCGCTTATTTGTTGTTTCAACAATCCGCTTTTCTTTTTACAAATGCTGTGTCATATTTAACGTCTAAAGTAAATATTTATGTTCATGAGGTTGCGATTGTTAGTTTTTTTAACAATAGTTGGGATACAAAAAACTGCTTAGTTTAAAATAAAATTAAAATAATAATTCCCGCATTTTTCAAACTTAATAACATCAAATAGCATCACACTTCAACGACAAACATCTGCCAATACACGTAAGACATTTCGTTTTACTTTTAACAGTAAAAACTCTCGAACAGACAGAAAAGTATAATAAAAAGAACCCATATTTTCCGATTAGAAACATGAAAAAAATGCTACATTTTAAAGCTGAATAAGTTGCTTTTACTTTTCAATGATATGAAAATATTCATAATTCATAATAAAGATTATTCTTTTTGCCCTTTTAAAATTTATTATTTTTCTTTAAAAAGTTAAACTATTATGGAATACAAAGTGTGAAAATTTTGACGTGAACAACCTAGATTTTTCTCGTTCCAATTAAAACGTAGATGACTCGGACTTTTTTTCTAAATTTTTAAATAATACAAGATTTTTCATCAACATCTGCTTCGTTTTACTAGGACAAAAATGATTGCTTAATTTTAAAGAAAAAAATGTTAAAAATACGTAAAAGAAAAAAATCCCTTATGCAACGCGTCTCCGTTGGTTCAACGGTGTTTTTTTAAAAATTGAAATCGGTCCAGACAAGGCATGATGCCACCTGATATAAGGAGCTAAAAAAAGAAGTAATAGTTCAAGGTCAAAAACTAGCCAACAATAAGTGTTATAAGTATAGATTCCGACCCAGAAAACAGCAATTATTTCCCCTTTGTCAGAAACATCGCTTATGAAATGTGAGGGCTAAAGGACAAAATAAGGGAAGCGAGAGTTACGAGGATGCAAAAAGTAAACCCAAGGTCTATTTTCTAATGACTTTCGAACAAACACAAAAACTAAAATAAAAACTAACACATATTTTTCTATAACTAAACTAAAGAAAATGCCACATTTTAATGTCGAATTAATTTATTTGAAAGTAGACGAGTAACTTTTACTTTTAACAAATAAATAAATATTCAGAAATAATGTCTAACTTTTATGTAATTAATTTTACTTCTTTTTCTTTCATTGCTTATTTTACTTTCCAACGTAAGTTGTTATAGACCTACGATCTCCTGTGCGAACCGGTTACGTCAAGTCTCGGGATTTTCGTGCTTACACTAAACTACGTACATGACTCAGATTTTTAATCTTTCTTACTTCTGCTTCGTTTAACTAAAATAATACGTAGGTTGGCTTCATTCTAAAGAAAGGAAAATTTTTATTAAACGTATAAACATTACACGCTTACAACATTGTATACCAAAAAACATTAAATCAATAAGTACATGAATGAATAAATAACAAACATATATTTGTTTTAAAATTCGGATTGAAAAAGGAATGCGACCAATACACGGCTTACTTTCAACGAATAATAAACTAAATCACCGGAATTACGTTCATAACTATTTATTTCAAAATCTGATTGAAAAAAATAGTTCATTACAAAAATGGCTAACATTAAAAAAAGCGAAACACTATTAAAAATTTAAAACATCACGGGCAACGCAGGATAGGTAAGCTACTAATTAACACAAGTATCTAAATTCCGTAGCCAAAACTTTGCATTGTATGTTAAATCATACACAAATATTTTTGTTTTTGCTCGAACAACTTACTCATGACGCACAGGAGACATTGGTCTGTAGTGAGATGCAGAAGAACTGACTTCCAGCATTTTTAAATACTAAATAAACTGACGAAGTTTTCCAAAGTGATGGGAAGCAGTGTTTACTGTCATAGGGGGAATTCAGGAGGTAGGTGGCCCTGATCGCAAAGGG
Source organism: Sepiola atlantica (assembly GCA_963556195.1). Lineage (NCBI taxonomy): Eukaryota > Metazoa > Mollusca > Cephalopoda > Sepiida > Sepiolidae > Sepiola > Sepiola atlantica. The sequence goes on along the minus strand of OY744539.1, from coordinate 76,864,093 downwards.
TGGAATTTGATGCAAAGTTCTTTGCAAACAGTTTGGGTTCATCGGATGCTGAGGAAACCACCTCTGGCCGATTGACGATGGTTGAAATAGAAGTCTTAAATCTGGCCATGACCCATTTTGTTATTCGCCAAACATCGTGGGAGTTTGGTATGTTTCCTCTAGACAAAACCTACAGTTACTGCTGTTTATACTGCAAGCAGATGATACCTTTATGATTCCATATTTCATGCACGTGTGGATGTATCTGTTTTTTTGTTCTCATACATACTTAGACTACTCATCATATAGTAGGTGTATCGGGCCTTTTGTGGCTTTTTATACACTATTATTTGCCAAGCGTTTGTTCATCAATGAACGGTTGGCATTTGTTCTGCAGTTGTTCAGTGAGTGCTATTTTGGGGGTTATTATTTTTGCTATAATTTATGCCTTGGTTGCTAGTGTATGTATTGGTGGTTTCAGTGTTGTTGGTTCATTATAGCTATTTAATAGCTTTATATTTTATCTATCTATCTATCTATTCATCTATTTCTGTCTGTCTGTCTGTCTGTCTGTCTGTCTGTCTGTCTCTCTCTCTCTCTCTCTCTATATATATATATATATATATATATATATATATATATATATATGGGAAATGAAAAAGGAAAAACCAAAAGATATATTTTTTTAATTTTATGTATTCATCAACGTTTCGTCTTTGTTTATAAGACTTCTTCAGGATGATAATTTTAAAAAAAATGTCATGCAACTACATAGAAATATTGGGTTGACATGATGGGTTGATGAGAAGAAGTAGTAGCTATACTAGGAGTGCAGGACCAAGGTCCGAGCTGACATTTTTCTTAAAATTATCATCCTGAAGAAGTCTTACAAATAAAGACGAAACGTTGATGAATACATAAAAAAACATCTTTTGTTTTTTCCTTTTTCATTTCCCATTACGTCGGATTACTCTCATCCTTCCTTTCTCATATATATATATATATATATATATATATATATATATATATATATATATATATATGAGAGAAGGAGGATGTGTGTTTTTATACATATGCTTTTATTTTTCTGATAGAAGTAGATGTTTGAGAAGCAGGTGTTATTAAGCTTAACCCATCAGCATATTTCTTCACAAGACGAATACAAACATAAACATACAAAAAAAATACTAAATGTTTCCTAACTGTACATTATATGTCAATTCGATTGATTCGATTCGGTACGCAGATCACACGTGCACACATTCGTGAATGATACAAAAAGAAAATGGCGCAGCTCAAAAATATTATTGTTGCAAAAAACGAAAAAAAACAATCATTGTTGAACAGAAATTGGGAAACGAGTAAAATATGTTTTCGAGTTTCTCTCGTGTCGAAATGCTCAGAAATGTTATTTTGTGAATCTGCCGTGCGAAACAAATTGCTTCCTTAAGTTTATCAACCAATCAGAATAATAGCCTCTTCGAAAATATAAATAGGAGACCAACGACTCAATTTCTTTCTTTTACTAAGTCTGTATATGTAGACACAACGATATATATCTCGATTTATATAAAGTTTGGTATGTGTATATTTTTTTAATAGATTTATAGCACACGGTTCACTCCTAAACTAATTAAACTAGAATTATGAATTTTGGAACGCAGCTGTAATGCGTAATGGTGGTTATGATGGGCTATATTTAGTTTAATTTAGTTTAGTGTTGTTTACTGATTTTTTGTTTTACGGCATGTCAACCCTTTTCAGGTTATTTAATGCTAAATCCGGTTCTTATAGTGAAATTTTTTATGCTTCAAGTACTTTCTATTTTTAAGTATTTATTCATCGTGTTTGGTTGAGTGAAGCGGATGGAAGGAATAAGGGGAGAGGGGAGGAAGGGGAGGGTTAGGCAGGAGGGAAATTGTTGTATTTTGTCTTGGATTTTGCAGAACATGATTGAGTTTTGCCAAGAAAAAAACAATAAAACATCAATGTTTGGTGCATTTTGAGTCAGGAAGTCAATAACTCCAGACAGCCTAATCTGGTAGCGTCAGTAGGTTCTATTTGACCCATAGATGGGGCCCTTACTGGTACTCACACTCCGGGCCAGAGTGGACCTGGGAGCAGCAAAGGGAACAAAGAAGGGGGTGAAGCTGTTCGTGAAAACTGAAATACCTTCGATGTGTGTGAAATTTTACAATAGGTATTAGGATATTCCTTAAATTTCAGTTTCTCTGGAGTATTTTAAAGCATTTTTTAGGGAGCTTGATATGGGCAGAACATTCTATTTGAAAATTTGAAAAATTCAGATTTGCATTAAACTAGAGCTATAGTCATTCGATATTAATTAAGCAAGATTTCATGAATTTTAATTTTTTCTTAAACTTAAACCTTAAATTTTAGACATTTTCTTCAATCAAAATAATCTAATATTTTTTTGTTACTATTTGAATACGGATTCTAAACATAAAGTTTAGCAGCAAAATATTTTGCTTTTACCCGTACTGAGAATTCTTCTAGTATATATATATAATAGAGATGGAGAGTGAGAGAGAAGTGTATAAATTATATAAAAAATTATATTACTCGTTTAGAAAAATCTCGAGCTATTTATATGTGTTACACCGGCCTTTCTTACACAGGAAAAACAACACCGGTTGTCACTATAAATAGTGCGAGTCACCAGAGACACAGAGAAGACAAAGCACAGTCTTGTAACTATCTAGCCAAGTGCTAGTCACTTTCTTACTTTGTTAATACACTTGTTAAACCAACCCTCGACTTGACTTCCTTTATTTATTATTTACTGTCGGACAACTTCACAACAATATGAATGTTATCCAAAATGACAAGAACGAGGGAAAGTTCAATATTTCTCACATGATAAATTATATGAAGAAACTTGATTATACGAGAACGTAAGAACATAAAAGCCATAGGCTTCCAAATGGCAATCGACTTTTGAATGGTCACAAAATAAATCATTGTTATTTTTGTGATTTGTAAGCAATGGTATAAACTAACTAGAAAAACGTATACTTCCGGTATAGATGATAACAACACGCACTTATGCAGGAAAAGTTGTCACACTATGTAAGTAATATTAAGATTGTTATATGTTCAGCTAGTTATATATAAAATATGTGTTACAGAGAAAATATTCACTAAGTCATAGCCGCCATATCTAAAATTAGAAATTACGAACCGGTGTTAATAAAAAAAAGCCCCCCATTATAGTTGGCTATAAATAGTTTGTTTTTAAAAAATTTATTTAACGCAAAGTGTGTTACAGACGTTTGTTTTAACTTTTTTTATGATGGGGAGGGGTACACATTTTTTTATTTATTTATTTCACACAAATTGTTTCAAACGTATTTTTGTTGTCTTTGTTATGACTGTATATATTATTTATTATTTAATGAGTGCACAGAAGAGGCTGGCTATTTGTTCTTGTTTTATTTTTGTAAGTTATTTAACGAGCATTGTGATAATTTCTTCTTTGCAAAGAAGAGGGTGAGGGGTGGAACTTGAAGGGGGGGGGGTGAAAAGTGCAAGTTATAGTCTGTAGAGACAAGACGTTTATAGTGGGGAGTAAACGAGCTCTGGTCATTCATAGTTTTTGTTTCATGGGCAAACGAGTGTGTTTGGGGTTAATTTGGACATTATTTCTGACGGTGTTCGAAGGGTGGTGGCAAGTGGCGTTTTCATGTGACCACAAATATAAACAAGTGATTATCTGCTCCGATTTCAACTTGGACATCTGAATTAAAAGGTGCCATCGCTTATAGAATACATCTTTAGCAGACAGGCCTTCTCCAAACGAAATCGCCAATATTTTTACAAAAATATAGTCTTCTCTGTGCACCCATTAAAAAAAAACTAAAATACGATCATAACAAAAACGGAAAAAAATGCGCTACAAAAAATCCTCCCCCTCAATCACAAAACAAACGTTTGTAACACACTTTTCGTTAAATAAATGAAAAATAGCAAACAAAAATTGCTTTTTATATCCAAATGCCCAAAAGCAACAAAAACGTAATATGAAAGAATATACTAAAATACAAGATAAAATCAACAGTTTATTTCACTAAATAAGTTCTTAAATACGAAAAATGCCAACGGCCAATGTCGTTCCTATCGAGAAAAAGAGAGCATTTCATCAAATAACTACAAAATGCAAAGGTAAAAACAACAAAAAAACGGCTTAATATATAATCAGGGGATTATTTTGGGATTAACACCGGTTTAAAATTTCCGATTTCAGATATGGCGGCTATGACGGAGTGGATATTTTCTATTTCGCCAAAATATGTTCAATATATTTAACACTATGGCAGCTGCGGGTAGATCAGCTAGAAATATATATTCCAATAATTACACATTGCTTTGCTAAGTCTGTCAGTTTATTCATTTTAATGTTTCCATCTTTTAAAAAACGTTTAAGTCGTTCAAAAGTATAAAAAGAGGCAACTTAGTAAATTCATACATAAGTAACCTCCCTTTATTTAATGGTTAAATTTCAGTATCCGCGTCTCGAAATGTGACATACAAACAAAAATGCCATTTCAACCCGAAGCGTGACAGACCAATGAAAGTGCTATATCAAACTAAAGCTTGACATACCAAGGTAAATGCTATATCAAACTAAAGCTTTACAGACCAATGTAAATGCTATATCAAACTAAAGCTTGACAGACCAGTGAAAATATTATATCAGACTAAAGCTTGACAGACCAATGAAAATTCTATATAAAACTAAAGCGTGACAGACTGACGTATACACAGACCGATAGACATAGTATGTTATGAGGATTCGTGAACGCATATAACAACCTTAAAATCAAATTGCAGAGAGAAGAAGAAAGAGAAAACTTTTAATTCCTTTTAATAAGTTAAAGTCAAATGAGATGTGATTTGAAATCTTCGAGGATTTTTGATTAACTGGGAACTGAAAGACAATAAATGAGAAGACGAGTCGAGTGGAATCTTCCGATCGAATGACTTGTCCGAAGATGAGATGTCTTGAGGATAAGTGATTCGTTCTGAGGATTGGTTTTGCTCTTATGTATATTCCAGCGAGACAAATGCAAGATGAGGGAAAACGCCATAAGTTTAGACAAATTTTCCTGTCTGAAAGGATGGAGAGACAGGGGAAGGGAAAATCGGGGAAGATAGAGGACGCGGCGGAAGTGAGTAGAAAGTCAAATAAATATAAGATTTATGATAATCTTTTAAGAAATAGAAGAAGAAAAGGCTAGAGAAGAAAAAGAAGAAGAAAAATTCGAGGGGGAAGCGGACGATAAAGAAGAAGAAATAAAAATTGAAGTAGGGTAAAAAATGTTAGTTGTCTACCATGTAAAGAGAAAGAAAATGAATGAAAAATGGAGTAATGTGACAATAGAGACGAAATAAAAAAACTTACCAACTGAAAAGCGAATGAGATGGTTTGCATGTCGTGCGTGCCCATCTACCAGAGGGAAATGACTTCTATTAATAATTGTAGGTTTTATAGTTTAACCTGATTTGCATATGTGAATAAATAATTTTCATTGGTAGAGCCTAACTGACTTAAATAAAAGGATAGTTTGAAAACAGCCAGTGCATTTTTAGATCAGGGAAAAAGTGCTGGAAATTTATTAAGTGTCATTTCATCATCAGAATAAGAATTCTGTTTGAAGTTTGGATTACAATGGTAACCTTTTTTCTTACAGTCAGTAACAAGGAAACAGTTCTCTAAGAAGAAATGATGGAATGGATGAATGAATTACGATTATGATGACGATGATGCTGCTGATGATATTCTGTTGCTGATTGTTGTTGTTGTTATTGTTGTTAAGTGAGTTGGACTTTTACATAAAGCTCACGAAGATCGTGCTCACAATTATCTGGTCTGCATGAAGTTCTGGGTGATTGCATCTATTCGTTAACCTGCAGCATTGCAGGTTTTACGTCCGACACCAAAGACAGCAACACTCAGCGGTCGCATGCAAAGTCGGGAAAGAGTTTGGCGCGAAACACAAAAACGGGTGACGCAGCAGGTACGTTGTCACTGTCATTCCATTGATTTGCGGTTCTGATCCTGACACGCCTTTGCTTGCCACATACAGAAGCAGAGACGACCAGAGGACGACGGATTCTGATGCCGGCTCCCTCTGGATTCTCATTAGATCTCTGTTAGCTCGGTAGCTCTGACACTACCACGTTGTCACCACCTCTACCACGGCGAGGAAGGGTTGGACTTTAGGGGTTGCTGCTGTTGGTGCTGATGATGATGATGATGATGATGATGCAATGTAGATAAAAAGGGGAAGAATAAAGGACGAAAAAGTGTAAAGAGAAGAAAATAAGATGAAAGTAATAAAACTAATAACGAATAAGAAACAGTTTTTGAAGAAGGAAAAGAATACGAGGCAGAAATGTAGACATAAAGGAAAACAATAGATAAGAAAAAGAGGTGACAATTAAAAAAGTAAAACTAAATACCGAAGAAGAATAACAATCTAGAAGAAAAACGGGAGAGAACGAAAAGACGGAAAAAATGTATGGAATAAAACAAATATTCAGTTAGAGTAAAAGATAAAAGTGACGACAACAAAAAAATTAAAAAGAAAAAATAATGAAAAAAATGATGAAGAAGAAACAATGATTGTTAATACTACATTTACTACTCCAAAGAAGATGATGGTGATACATAATTAAAAATAATAAAGGAGAAGCAGACATGATACGGCAGACGACAGAATTCTATTCATGAAATCTTATCCAAGTTTGGAACAATTCATTTTAAAATAGGAAAAATTTAAATCATTGGACAGCGACACCATGTTATCAGCAATATAATGGATAATGATACCGTAAGTACAAAATAAGGTACAATTGCATGATAATAAGAAGAATGAGATTGAAGAGGGTGAGGATGTAAACATGCAGTAGGTTGCATGTTTTAGTGGTGCATACGAATGGCAGACGTTGTAAGTGTTGAATTCTCGGCCAAAGGAAAAGGGGGACACAAAATAAATTGAAAATATATTTGGTTTTATTTTGGGCCAGACAGAAGTTTGTTTCATTTTGAAATAAAACAAGTGCCTCATAAGAACAGAAACCCAAAAGTAATGTTCGCAGATAGGTTCCCTGAAAATCCTCCTTGAGTAGACTGTCTGGTAGTTATTTGTAATGGATATTTCCAGCGGTCAGCCTTTGGGTGGTCGCATGGTGACCAGTGAGAAAGATTGGAAGCCAAGAGATGGGAGGAGAAAAGGATCCAAGGAGATAGGAGGAGGAGGGCTAGCCTCTGAGCATGACAGGAAGTTGGGTTCTCGGAGCGAGCTGACAATCAGTTTAAGCTTGGTGTCTCTCCAGGCAAGGGGTGCTCATTTAGGGCTCTTAGCTAAAAGACTGTGTTGATCGGACTTATACTTTATTTCGCCGGGTTAAAATATCTCATTTTGCAAGTCTGCCATTCAACCTAAGAACACGAGTATCTTTTGTAACTGCCAACAAATAAAACTGTTACTTGTTCATAAACTGAACTCATGGTTTTACTTGGGATGAGAATTCTTTGTTGCAGCACTGACTGAGAACGCACAACATCTTTTGACTGGCACAACGAGTGAGGGCAATCACGGCCAGTGCAGTGAACGCACGCATACAGGTTCACAAGGAGATGAAGAAGGCGGGGGTTTAGGGAAAAAAACTTTGATCGATCATTACGCAAGAGTGGTCAAAACGCAGTTTTTCTTTGAAAATGTTGAAGACATATCGACGAAGAAGAAAAACTGAGAGAAAAGTACAGGCAGAGAAGAAAGAAAGGATTAGATAAAACTATTAAGTATAAAAATATAAAAGTGTTACAATAAAAAAATAGATTGAAATTTATGAAGCAAAAAAAAATATAATAATCAAAACGAGGCTCAACGAAAATGCGGTTCAAAAAGGGCGCGTGTGGCAACCACTGGTCAAAAAAGTAAAAGAAATTATTAGAAGAGTGTCAAACTCAATAAATAAACAAGTCAACTACAAATGCATTGTATCAAATAATATTTATGGGAAATCAAAAACCATTAATCATATTGTTTTAGTTTTTGTATTTAATATAAATCTCAACCGACATTACAGGACTGAATCGAGAATTCATTCCGTGCTTCCCACTCCCTAAGAGAATTCCCAAAAAAAGAAAAAAAAGAAAAAGAAAAAACTAAAAAATCTTATTTATTAAGGTGGACATGGAAATGACAGCGCCCAAAATGATTTGATCTTTCTCTTATCTTAAAAAAATACTTATGTATGTATTTCTTTCTTTCACTATTTCACTGCGAATATTGACCCACGGAATTAATGTTTTATGTATCATGAATAAAAGCAAATCATGACTTCATTCCATGTATCTTAACAAAAAAGAAAACAATTTACCGCATTCTAGAAGTAAATGCCCAGCGTTGCCCGGATGGCTCATTCTAAAAAAAATCAAGTGTCGTAAAATTCAAATAAAAACACAAACTAAGAGTCAGAGCATTTTACATTTTACAGCAGTTGATTAGAAGAAGAAGAAGAAGAAGAAGAAGAAGAAGAAGAAGATAATTATTCACGAAAGTTCGTTGTCATCTTTCATTCTGACATTTTTATCCCGGTCATGGCAACCAAATATATTTGGGATATTCATTCGTGATCATTTTTAGTGCCATTATTTGGATTCCCACGTAGAAATCAGGTTTGATTCGCTATCTTCGATTTCCTTCTTTTTCGCTAATACTGCATTGGGAATGAAGTGATGATATTTATTGTCATTAAATGTACACTTAGGCACTAGAACGTAGTATTTGAGGGGATGAGAAAAGGTTGTCATTCATCTAATGTGTACCTTGTTTTTAACTAGACACATTCATGACCCATTTATACTAGCAATTTATTTCAGCATTTCCCTTTCATTCATCACGATCATACCATACAATTACTATATTACTACATGCACTCTATACGCTACGTTACTGAAAATATCCCAAATGATGATCAACGTTTTTGGTGTGTTAGTCAGACCCTATAATAAATAGGATCAATTGATGACATCGAATGTTTAAAATATTACATTATTATTTACACATACAATGACCGGCCTGCTTGTTGCGTCTTATTTTTTTTATGAGCTTTCAGTATAATTTCTTTATCCAGGTGACCATGGGAAAGAAAGTGACCTCACACAGTGACCTGTATGGTATCATTGCATTTTACCAACATCTTGAACTTAACGAACTATATCGTGTGATATGACGCTACACATTCCATAATTCAAGAGAAGAAACAAAAACATATCTTTAATCGATGCACTTCGGCAAGAAAATATTTAGCGTATACGAGCAAAAATACCCAGCGTTGCTCGAGTGGCGCTCTCAAAGAATCGCCTGTTGTAACATCTGTTCGCTGTTTTCACCTTCGAGTATGCCCTGGAACTTATTTTCGATTATCCGTGCGCCGACACCGCAAAGTAGTAATTGTTTTGTGTTACCGTAGTCTAATACAGAGACAGTATGATGCCGTCAACCGTAATTTTATCTAATAAGTAAAATATTATCTAAACGAATAAATGCGATTTTTTTCCACCTATATTAACTATATTAACATCAACATGGTACAACATACGATTTTGAAATACCGCATATATAGTAATCTGAAAACACCCAGAAGTACGTTTATGTATTCCTTATTTACATATTTATTTGTTAAACAGTTTCTAATGAATTAATATTCTATAATATACATTTCTAATTTGCATTGTCATATTTTTTATGAATAGGCAATATTATGGTCGATAGTAAAACGTCTAATTTCGCTCGGATACGCCGAACAGATTCTACCCGTTGAAATATTTATTTACAGAAAATATGAAAAAAATGACATTTTAAACAAATTAGGTACAATCCCATCAAAAGTGTGGGGAATGAGGGGGTCGTTAGTCATCCTTGGTTGAAAGTGATAAAAATGTCTATCCTACTCTTAACTAGAATCCTCTCAGTTACCACAATACCGCATTTACTCTAGGGCCGTCCAACTTAAGATATCCCCAAATTTGTTTGTAAATTTTATTTTTCAAAATTATATTTATGGACAAAAATTAATTGGAATAACACGGGAAGTGGGGGGAAAAACAAAACAAATCGGTTAGTAAATTATTTACTAAATAATAGACCGCCTACTGTTTTCCGATTTGTTCAGAATCAAAAACAATCTCTAAATGGAAGTGGGATCTAAGTGTGAGGAAAAAGGGTGATTGAGTTTGGAGAATAGATGGTGTCCTTCCAAGATAAATGTAATTTAGGAAAGACCGAAAAAAAATATTGAAAGTGGGGAGTATGCGTGGGTCCGACAGAACCAGGAATCGCGTGTGCCATGCTCGGGCAGGGAACACGTACTCATACTTGACTCCTTTTCGTACAACTAACTCACTACTTGTATCCACTTTTTTCGGAAAACCGAAGAATGTAATCTTTTTCTGTCACATCTGATCTTGATCTTCAGCTGGTGCTTGAAGAAAACGATCAGATCCTAATCAGCAAAAGATTCAACCCCTTGGTTATCTCTCAGACGCGACGTCCACACCACCATTCGCGTTACGGCCAGGATCACGCAAAACACCATTTGTATATTCCTGTGCCAAGCCGGCCCGACATCGTCGATTACGTTAGATACGTTTAGCGGTAAAGAGTGCTCGGGATCGATACGAGCCGTCACCTCGTTGAAATACCCCCAGAACCGCCGGAGTTCGCAACATTGGAAGAAAGCATGATCGGGCCTTTCTTCTTCGAGAGTGTCGCAAGTGGACACTCGAGCAAGTCCTCCATTCCGGCACTGTATTGTTTAGCATTGAGGGGTAACACGGTCCGGGCGAATCGCCAGGTCAGAGAGAAATCAGTGTTGTTGGGATGACTCGTACCTGGCGCTCAAATATATTTAGAGTGAATGTCATTTTGATCTTCGCCAAAAGGCCAATGAACTATAGAAAATAATGTTTTTATGACAGGGCATTTTTAAAGGAATGACAAAAAAAATTATTTAATCTATTATTGTATTATATTTTATTGAGGCTCGGTAGTGTAATATCGGTTCTGTTGCCACGAGGCTGTCCTCCCAGGAATTATCTCCTCCTTTTTGAGAGGAGGAGAGGGTACTCGTCTCAGATATTACATCCTCCTTTTGGAGGATAACTTAGTATCTGTTCTGTTATCATGAGACCATCTTCCCAGGGACTACCTTCTTCTTTTTTATTGGGGGGGGGGGTATTGTAGCATTTTTTGTTGCCATGATACCATACTCGTGGGTATTACCTTTCTCGTTTTATTGGGAGAAACTCCCAAGTATTACCCCCTTTATTTGAGAGAAGTTAGTGTTGTATATGTTCTGTTGTCATGATCTCATCCTCCTTGTCATTACCGCCTCATTCGGGGTCATTGTAATATACGTTCGGTCACCATGATATCACCATATCATCATGATATCACCAGTATAGGATAGCAAAAATACGCGACAGGAGGGAGCATTTATCTTCTAGTTTTATTGTATAACACGCAAAGTATACTTGCTTTATTTACTCAAAATGTACTGAATAATAAGAGTGTTTGACTGGTAGAGATCCCCTTCTAATTGTCCTATTAAAATAATAAGACACTCTGGCCATCGCCGATCGTGTGTGGTAACTGGGTTAGCAACGAGGAGCTGTTCGCGTGTTTCAGGGTAGCGAACGTGGTCGATTTGCCTGACGGGTCGAAGATAAGATAGGACGACTACCTTGTCCAAAAGATGGACACGCGATGGACGCAGACCGTTACTGAATTATTGCCGGTCGATATCCAAAGTCCACTCGTTCGAACAACAACAAGATGGCGCAAGAATATATAATAGACATATACAGATAAAATTCTCTTAAATATTTTATCAGATAGACCTCAACAATGTACCTGTAAGTTAATTGTTCGATCATCATTTCTAAATCCATCCAGTTTATTTTTAAGCAATGTCTATACTAGAACTATTTTTTACTTGGTCGGGTAATTCATACCAAAAGTGCATTACTCTATTATAAACAAAATCTAATTATGTTGTAGATTTAATTTTTGAAAGTAACTTTCCGGTGTGAGGAGACGACATATTCAAAATTATTGTCTCATACTTAGAAATCGCATTAATTCTCAATTTAACGACTTACTCCCATCTCCCGCATTCTTCTTTTTAGTATAGTAGTTAAACCTAAGAACAGATTTTAGTTAGTAAAACTGATATAGAATGTGTTAAAAAGATCGGAATTGTGTTCTATATGAGTAAAGAGTCTCTTTGTGTGGAGGTAGCTTTTCTAAGAACACCCCTTACTAATTCCTAGTTCAACCAGGTAAGGCTGTCTGTAGATACTGGCTTCCTGACCAAAAATGCACCAAACATTGATCTTATAGTTTGTTCTTCTTTTACCTTTGCAAAACTATATCCTGTTATTCAAAGCCGCAAACAAAAACCACATTTTCCTCTTTCTTTATAAATATTTAAAGATATAAAGCACTTGAAGCATAACAACTTTTACATAAATGACTAGATTCGACATTATTGTTAGATATACAAGTATACATGAACGTACATTTATACATAAAACACTCACCCAAAAGCTATTGAAGTTTCGCAGTAAAAACTACATTAATGTGTTTTAAAGGCAAATACTTTGAAGATGACTTCAAATCCATACTTTAGCAGATCACTTACACGGCAAAAGGTTCATTAAAAAAAATTAAAATGTCATATTTAAATCAGTTCTATCATGCTAAATAACCCGAAAAGACTTGATATGCCGTAAAACAAAACAACCAACCGTTACTAGTCTGATAATCTTTGTGGTCCATTTCTTCCTCTGTGTGATTTTGGTTTGTTCTGATTACATTTATTTACCTCTATTTGGTCTGTTGTATTCTGTTATCCGACATCAGAAAAGTCGATATTCGCAGGATGACAACCAAGTCCCCCGATATCTGTTATAAAAGGAGTCTCTGTCGACCATGATGCTAATATTTTTTTCTGAGCCCTCCGGGTTTTTTTTTTATCTAGGCCAAGGTTTATTTCATCTGTGATCTTGTCACAATGATAGTTGTTATCCATCTTATATGTTGAAAAAACAATGCACTATGATACACAATGTGCACGTTAAATGTTTATTATAAGGAATTTTGATCAATATTTCTTTCAATGTTCTATGGCTCAGAAACTAAGCATTTCCGGACCAATATACACAAAACATGTATAAAACACAATCCCAAAGTTATTTCATCGGTTTTCCTAACTCTGTATAATATTTTCTTTTGTTTTAAATTGTAGTGGTGTAGTCCAATTATACAGTGTTTAAATTATTTTCCTTCTTGAATATTACCCCTATCAACTTTTATATCTATATGTATGCTTGGATATCGAACAATATTTTTTATTTATATACTACGATGTGTTTTTCATATATAAATAAGGCGTATGTTGACTACAATGGTTTACAAACACCGTTTACTTTGGGACAAGCACCTGAATAAGCATGATTTTCTTTTTAACTAATTTTGATGTGTTAGATTCGAATTTCAAAACAGTTTTTCTCTATCGTGTCTCATTTTTGTTCTTTCAAATATCCAGTTTTTACAATAATACACATAATAGAAATGTGTCTTTTTAAAAGAATATTAAAAAAGTCATTCATCGCATATCAACAAAATGTATCAGATCTGGAGTTGCGTCCTCTGTCTTTTAAAGTAATTGTGATATGCCTGAAGTAATTGTGTAATATATTGAGATGGGTGAGTTAGCTAGTTTTAATAACAGTTATTTTAAGTTCAATGTATTTTTAGAATTTCCAAAGACGAACTGCTGGAGAGGCTATAGGTTAAACCAGCTGGTATGCGAACCAGAAGACAGTGGAAGTATTGTCTCTCAAGATTAAAATGGGGCATTCAAGACATGTTTTACGGCATATCAAACCTTTTCGGGTTATTTAGCATGATAGAACTGATTTAAATATGACATTTTAATTTAAAAAAATTAACGTTTTGCCGTGTAAGTGATCTGCTAAAGTATGGATTTAAAGTCATCTTCAAAGTATTTGCCTTTAAAACACATTAATGTAGTTTTTACTGAGAAACTTCAATAGCTTTTGATTGAGTCTTTTATGTATGAATGTACGTGCATGTATACTTGTGTATCTAATAAAGTAGAGTTGATGACTGAAAATGGATAGCGTATCTGAAATCAGCATTTCAAATTAGCCGGAAACACCTATATTATGCTTAAACTAATCCATTTTTTGTAAACGTCATTTGTGTACGTTGATATTTCTTACATCCTAACATTTGATGAATTTTGGCATTTAATTTTTATAAATTCAAGAAAACCCATGCAAATATCGTAACGTAAGCAATCGCGTGGAGTGCGATAAACCGTTGCATCTCATTCTTTGCTTTTATTTTCCGTTAATCAACGGTGATCATATATCATTTATGTCTATACGAGTTCTACTCATTATATTCCTGATGGGTGATATTGATAGATCTATTTTGGGGCCAGGTGTGATGCTGTTTTTCTGATCATTTTCTTGGGTTGCCGGTATATTTATGATAAAATAAATGACGGTTTTAACTTTACATCTAATAGATATCTATTTACTTAAATTGTAATTGCTTCTGGGTTATTATTTAGAAACACAACGAGCTGTATAATATTTTCTGTCCTCAGTCAGAAAAAGATAAATATTTCTAGACTGAGGCAATTTTTATTTTTGTCCCGATCCAGAGTGTCACTTTATTGAGAGCTGGATTTCCCCCACATCAAAACCGACCGTGTGTCTAACTATTCCCTCGAGACAAGTAAATAGAGACGCTCTCTAACAGCGTTTTACTATACAGTTTTATTCACTAAGATCTCTGCTAAAACTGAAATCCAACTTCAAGTTTTTTTCCCCTGTCACATAATCAAACTAAGCAATCCCTTGCTTATTCCAAAGGTTGTACCCCGTTGAACACACCTAATTACCTATCGCACCTAGCAAAGCATAACTACACTCAACTTCAAAACATATTACTGTCAAGGTATGTGTAGCATACTGAGGATAATTGAACAAATTAGCAAATGTTCGAATTCTTTGAAACGTTTGAAAAGTAGTTAATATTCACAACCATGGAATGGATATTAACGAGAAGACAATACATAAGATATAAAATTACATTTGTAACATCATTTCAACAAAACAATCTATATGGTGTTTGGTGTGTAATGTCTACGATGATTACTTTTTCAAACAGAGTTAAAAGAATTAAGTCATGTCTATTGCATTTACTGAAGTTTATTTCTAGTCGATAACGCCCTTTTACATTTCTGCCAGCTGTATTTGCATCGTAGAGACACTAGAAATGTCGTAGAAATGTAAAAGTAACTACACGATGTGAAAGGTTGTGAATGTAAAAAAAAATGATAAAATAATCGTTTTGCATTTCTTCGAGTGTAAAATGGTAACGGTGATTCGTTCGTTTTAAATAGTGAAAACGCCCTTGCATGCTTTATCATCCATACCTTGTAGCATGTAATATAAATTAACGTGTACGTGGAAGTGAAAAGAAACATTAGTTTACCTAGTATTATGATAAACAATTAATTTTAAGAATAAAAATAGCTAAAATAGAAAGAGAAATGTCGAAACTGTTATTTTATTCTGTTGAAGTAAGTAAAGGAAAACGTCTCCATTTTACAATGTTCCTAGCCGGAATAAGCATTTTCTGAAAAACTAATCGAAATAAATCATATTATGTAAATGACATGTGCAAGCATAAAAAGAAAGAAATCGCAAGTCAGAATCAAATATCGAGTTGTCACAGACATTGCTACTTAGGTCTAACATAGAAAATCCGACAAGATAATTTTATATATATATATGCGTATGTGGGTGCGTGTGGTTATGATGAAGACATTGCAGATCTGATTATTAGCATATATTGATTACAAGAATCTATTGATTGCTTTATTTTTTCTAGTTTTTTTTACTCCTTTTGACCGTGACGTATATGAACAGAAAGAAGTAGAGGTCAGTGAATGAGAAACTTAACTTCAAAAGCCGAGGAAACGAGATGAGGTGAAGGGGTCATACAAATCACAGTGTTAATATAAAGTGATTGGTCACGAGCAATAACGAATTTAAAATAAAAATATATTTTTTAAAAGATATAAAAAAATATTAATATCTTCCAATAACCAATCAAAGGAAATCGATCAAAGAAACTAAAAAAATCAATACCGAAAATAGCTACTATCAAAAGAGGATAAAGTGATTTCCGTCCTGGGCAAGTATTGATAATAAAGAAAATCAATAATCGATAATCAATGTCTGTATGTGAAATCGATTAAGACAATCTCAAAACTATTATAATACTTCTGTTGTATACTGTGATCGTTTCAGTGATTTTATCTTGGCTCCACGTGCGACAGCGGAGTCATTTTGATTCCTCGTAGTTTGAAGATAGCTCGAGAGTTGATAGAAGGACATCAACACGAACACGCTGAATATTTACAATATCAGTTCATTATTTATCCTGCAAATCAATCTCCAGACCAGGTCGTTAGTTGCGGATATTCCTAGGAACTTTCGATTACGATCTCCCCATTCAGGCTGGTGATAAAAAGGTCCTTTTACGACTTACCTGGCACAACCACTTACCATAGCAACAATCAATTTGCACGTCATCTCCCTGTCCTCCCCCTTTCACTGTCTCTCTCTTTCTTAACTCTCTCATTGTTTTTTTCTCTCTCATATACTATCTCACATACACGTGTGCTTTCTACCTTGCTTCCCAATCCGTGGCTGCTAATGCGTCTATATACGTTGTTGTTGATGCTGATATCAAAGTTAAATGTAAAGAAACATTTAATATCACATTCCTGAAAACACTGTGTATTATGGGAAGGTGTTTCCTTGGTTTAAAAGCACAAAAGAACCATATATTTAATGTTTGCTCCCCCCGCTCTCTTTCTCTATCTATCTTACCTCTCTCTTTCTCCATGTTTTTTTCTGTCTATGTCTCTCGCTTGCCACCTCTCATGTACACACTCACGCTTTCTGCTTCTTTGCTTCATTTCCTACACGTGACTGCTATCACGTTCACATTCGTTGTTGGTGATAGCCTCACCAACTGATATCTAACTATTTCAAATTTAACCTCTCTCCTAAATGTGATCTCGTTCAACCAATCAGAGCACAGTATATTTATCAACTCTTCTATACAATACACATATTTATCTATTAATAATCTATTGAAGAACCATTATTTTAGAATCTCATGGAACGTTCAAATTCAGATATTGCTAATTTAGACGCTTTTCTGTGCGATATAGCAATAATTTCTCACAATACCTTTGTTTTACTTATGAATAAACCTCGCAATGACATCAAACATGACATTTTCGCGGATTTTTTTTTCGGTTTACTTTTTGATTGTTTGAAAGATTTGTGTAAATACAGGTGCGACACAGATCTTCCGGAAACTGATGGTCCGTCACATTTTTGAATCCTGAAAAATTATCAAGACTAGTTTACAGGGCGGCTAACAGATGGCTCTAGTAGCGCACCGTCAATTTGACTTTTTACATTGCATATGTTGGTGGTAGTCTCCCTTTATTTTGAGATTACATATTAGATTGCTTAAATTAAACCTTTGTTATGGCGTCGCATGCATATTCAAGTAGTAGTCAGGGTGTTCAATATAAACACGATTCTATTTCCAGCAGAGAGACGGTTTCTAGCAACTGTCGCCGTTTTTAAATACTGTCTATGTATGATTAGTGGGTTAGGGGTTAATTATCATTGATGTGAAATCAGGTGATCCGGTAAAAAAATGTCAATCTGGTAAGGCTTCGCGATTAAGGGTGCTGAAAAATTGGTGTTGCACCTGTACTAGCGGGAATACTCGTTCCAGAAAGGGTTTATAATAATTGGCATACAACGATCGTTTCCCTTATATTATTGCCTCTACATAAACTCACGCAGATAGTTATTCACCATTCTGCGATGCCTTTCACAGTTGTGTTTATTCTACATTTTATGCAGCCTAACCCTAACCTAACACGTATCTAGACAGGACCCACAAAACTAGGTCAAGGGCGTGTGTGCACACTGCGCACACCTTTTTTTTAAAAACTAAGTTCACCAAAGAAGGTAAGATAGGGGCTACTTAGAATTAGGGTGAAAGTTTAAGGGGGGGTCATCCTAAATTAGGAGCTGTCCAGCGAGATGCTTGTTTACTTTAGTTTTAAATTTCTGCATGTCGGTACAGTCGGGGAAACATGGAGCAGGGAGAGAGTTCTAAAAGCCGGTAGCTCGGAGAAAATGAGGCTATTGGAGTAGAAGGCTCTTTGACATCTGGGAACCTCCACAGTGAATGGGTGGAATCTAGCTGATTGTCGCGTTGGTCGAAAGTATTTACGTCAAGGGGGGGGGGGGCACCAGAGCAGCAAGTTCATCGGAACACATTCCACATTGAAGTACTTGTAAAACAAGCAAAAGGATGCAACATTGCGACGATGGGACAGGGGCTAAAGCTTAGTGTCTAAAAGGGAGAGGCTGGTGGATGGTGCACCAGCCTAGATGTGACAACAATACTCCATGCATGGGCACAGATGGTGGCTTTGTAGAGATGTATGATACTGTCAAGCGATAGAAGTTTTGTAGCACGGTAGAGGGGGCCCACTTTCTTAGCAGCAGCCTTGACAATGTATTCTATGTATTTGTTCCAATTAATGTTACCTGTGAATGTTAGACCGAGGAGTTTGAACGTTGGGCACTGGTAGGGTGTTATTTACCATGGCAATCGCACTTTCGGTGTATTTCCTTTGTTAAAAGTTATTTTTTTTATTAGTGACGGGATTCTTCTACAAAAGATCTCCCCTCCCCCCAAAAATCATATGTGTAAAAAAATATTTTTTAAACTGCTCTCGAGTACCCGTTTTTATTTGCAATTAAAAATAAAACACTGCTATACTTATTTCTGTGAAAAACTCTATGGTTAGAAATTGTTTGAATCAATCGATATTTACAAGCGACCAAATAAAGAGAAGATCCCGTATTTATAGAAAGAATTAACAGACAGAAATGACTGATGACTTATTGATTGCTAAACCTTTTCTAACACACGCAACGATCACACTACTTAAATAAGTGCCAACCTCTCGGTGTAAATCGGGGGAATATGGTTGACACAGTAACATCTCATACCTCAGTTTCTCGAACTTTAGCCACGCTGACCCGATAAGCATACGATGAACAACCCACTAGACGGCATAGCTTCAAGGCTTTATTAACTTCATGATGTACCCAGTTTTCCATTTAATTTATCTTTCCTATTGTAGTCAGATAACGATATAAGCACGCCATTAAAAATCCAAGTTCTGAACAAGATTTCGAACCGTTATTTATGGATTTTGATCTAGTGCTTCCAATAATTAGGCATCAGCAAGGACGTATCTAAGTGCTCCTAAGTGTTCGTTATCGAATTTAATATTAATATATTTAAACTTTGTGAACCATCGCTCAACCATTCATACTGTAGTAGTTTTTTTTCTTCAATTGCTTTGTAAAAGTAAATTGGCAGTTGGAATTTTTATTGGAAATATGTTTTACATTATACTGCAGTTTGTCATGCCTTCATGCACGGATTTCTAACATTTATCACATGTATGTCCAAGGTTTGGACCCAATCCTTCGCCTTCTGTCTCTCTCTCTCTCTCGTGCACTCTCTGTCTCTGCCTCTTTCTCACTCTGTGCACACATACGCAGATATATATATATATATATATATATATATATATATATAATGAAATACAACTTTGTTTAAGAACTCAATAAGAAATCGATTAATATGTGAAAAAACATTTTATTATATGTATATATATATATATATATATATATATATATATATAATTATAATATAAAATGAAGTAATAAAATAAGGTGTCAATCAAATTTTATTAGAATTCAAAGTTCAAGCAAAGTATCCTTAAGCCCTTAGCTCATGAGTTTTCAAAGATAATTCTTCTCTTCAGAGGACCATTACCTCAGTTATACTACTACAGGTAATAAAATTACGCTTTGAAAATATATAAAATTATATACACAAATACATAAAGATACATAACATCAAACATATCAACCCAAAAACATACTTTTTGTTGAATCCATACAGTCCATCCAGGTCATACAAATTGAGAAACATAATCAGGAAAGACATTGCTCCAAGTTATAAACAGCAGTCCATATATCGGGATTTTGGAATTTTAATTGAACTTTCTATATTATTTGATTTATTTATCATTAACATTGAATATTGACACATTTCGCGACTGGATAACTTTGTCAGCTCTATCAATTTCACGTAATAATGCATAATATGGTTCGAATTGTGTGACCAGCGATACGGTTACATAATTCCATACTGACGAGCGTAAAATAAAAACGCAAAACACAAAATATTTATTCATTAATAATGATTATTAAACTCCTATAAAGTTGAGCCGTTTCGAGAGATAATAAATTGATGATTCATAAATTAGCCATGTTGCAAGGTTATATCCCTTGAGAGATAGTTCTATCTTAAGAATCATACTACTTGTGTTTACATCAAAAAATATACTACACGTATTTCTCTTGAATGAAAAGCGTGATCGTAGCATTGGCCGAATGGTTACAAAACCAAGGTTCGTAATACGGAGATCCGTTCGACCGGCGATACGGTTGCGTAATTCGATACTGAGGAGCTTAAAATAAAAACGCGAAACATATATATGTGTATGGATATAAAAATATGGGAAAATGAAAAAGGAAAACCAAAAAATGGATGTTTTTTATGTGTACATCCACGTTTCGTCTTTATTTATAAGACTTCATCAGGATGATAATATAGAGAAAAAATGGCATGCAAGTACAGATACATGTAGGGTAGACATATTGGGAGGAAAAATAAAATGAAATAATGGCCACTAAATATTTATTTAATAATAATTTTATATATATATATATATATATATATACATATATATAAAATTATTATTAAATAAATATTTATATATATATATATATATATATATATATATATATATATATATATATGAGTATGCGTGTGTGATAGTAACTGAACAGTTACAATAAGGAAATGAGGTTTAAATACCCGAGGTCCTAAAGTTAAATGCGTTAACCTTTACATGAAGTGAAACGCCAAAAAATCGATATATCGCTTATGTCGATAATTCTATGGTAAAATAGATAAGAACTTTCCGGTGAGGGTAGGGGGGGACGTTTTTTTCTTAATTTATTTATTTTCTATCGACACGACCCGCCCTTTTGCCCTCAGCCCTTTACCCTGAACGATGAGTTAGGAAAGGAAGAAAAACCACCGCACCCTTCCGTCCAGCTCTCGGCCAAATCCCCTCCATCGATAAGGTCACGCGTCATTATGCGATCGACTCCGTATTCAATGTGATTAAATTATTATTATTTTTATTATTTATTTTTTATTTCGAACGAGTTTTAGAATTAATGAATAGAGATTAAAAGGTGTTAGGGGGGAAGCTAGTTCGGGGTGGATTCGTAGTGTGCCGGGGGGGGCGATTTTAAAAAAAAAGGGGGGAATCGACTATTGGCTACCATCGACGTCCATACGAAAATGTCCCATTGAAGATATTCGCTTCAATGGCCGACTGATTAAATTCGATTGTCGATAAACAACGAACAGATGTTGTTAATTGACTTTAACTCTTGTATTCCCGTTGATGTTCCACTCGTACAATATCTTTTTAAATTATAATGTTTGTTATTTATTTAATTTTTCTTTTATTGTCTGTTTTTGTAGTCTGTTTTTTTTTTTAAATAAATGTTTGTGTGTATTTGTTTTCTCGTTTTGTGCGTTAGTTGAATGGATTTCGCAATACAACTACTTAACCGAGTTTCGCAAAATGTGTTTTGTAAGAAAAGTGACACATACTAAAAACTACAATAACTCACGTTTGTTTAAAACAAATCAGTAACAGAAACAATGAGCAGGTAATAAAAAAAAGGCTCAAAATACAGGGTGATTCATAAGTCACTTCACTTAGCTATTTAAAATGATTACCATATGAAGCACAAACATACTATGAACTTTTGATAATTGTTATCTTACTCTCTAATTACT
This sequence comes from Sepiola atlantica, assembly GCA_963556195.1. Taxonomy (NCBI): domain Eukaryota; kingdom Metazoa; phylum Mollusca; class Cephalopoda; order Sepiida; family Sepiolidae; genus Sepiola; species Sepiola atlantica. The sequence continues at coordinate 76,841,909 of OY744539.1, read as the reverse complement.
GCTATTTGTTAGGCAATGGAAACGTGATGTGAACAGAAAGCCTCCTTCGCACAACACCATAATCAATCAAATATGCTACAAAGAGTCGTAAATTCCTTGCAAAAAAGAATGGAACTATGCATGCAGAACGAAGGTGGGAATTTTGAAAATTTATTTGAGGATAAGAAAATATCAAAAGAAAGCCAAAGTCTATTCATACAAAAATATATCAATTTGTTTGACAACTTCTTAGGAAAATAAAAAATGAAGAGATGGTAATGAGTAAGAGTTCAGAGTATCCAGGAACGTTCCAATCAAAAAAGTAGTTGTTTAGTGTATAAGAAGAAGTTGAGTAGCCATGTTTGTTTTGGATGATGACGGATGAGTTTGAGTGTGGCAATTCGTGTAAATTGAGTATTGATTTACTCCTCTCCAGGAGTTAGGCACAAGGCCAGTTTTTATCTTACTCCCACAAGTAAGATGTGACCCAAGGTCGGGTCAGGAAAGTGGGGTTTAAAAATTGCCTGGGGAGCCCCGTCGGCATTCCCCGGTAGGGGCGCCTCAGGCAGTAAGCAATAAACTTACTCCTCCCCAAAGAGGGGAGGCAAAGCCTGAGAAGGTGGACCTCCCAGAACTGCACAGGATAGACCCATAGACCGGCGTAAATCAAGACCCGAAGGCCAAGACAATACCAGTATGGGGTGCAGTATCCATCGGAACAGATACTACACTTTGATCTTAGCCAAAAGGCCAAGAGTAGAAGAAGTGTAGTAGCCATATTTGTTTTGGATGAGGAAGGATGAGTTTACGTGTGGCAATTTGTGTAAATTTGATAGGCACGGTAGATGTGTGTGTGTGCTTGTATATATATATATATATATATATATATATATATATATATATATATATATATATATATATATATATTGTGTGTGTATTTTGGCAGCAAGTTTTCATTTAGGCAAACGTTGTTGAATGGCACGGAGTGTTTCTGCTTTGTGATCTTTTAAAAAAAATTTTCCATCTTCCGAATGGTCAACTTCGTACCTCGATCAAACTGGTGTATGAAGTTTCCGTAGTTTTGTTGTTCCATCTTCTTTGTGAGTACTTTCGATTTGATATCCTCAAATCATCTTCAGGCGTGTTAGTGTGAAAAAAGAATATGTATTTATAGAATGTAAAGAGAGGAAAAGAGTATGTCTTTACTTTTTATTTAATTTATTTATTCTATTTATTCATTTATTTTTTATTTTTATTAATTTATTTATTTATATTTATTTATATATATATATATATATATATATATATATATATATATATATATATATATATATATATATATTAGTTTACTTCTGTGTTTTTATGGAAATCACCCCCAGACACGGCACAAAGCCACTTAATGTACGGAGCATTACAGAACGAAAGATGATTATCGCAAAGACAGGAGATGCCTATTGACCATAGTCTTGAAAATACCAAAGCCATAAGAAGGAAGTAACCATTCATCAGGAAGATAGTTCTGGGAAAAAAGCTACTGGAATATAAAGCTGTTTTATAACGAATTACAGCGAATTGGTGAAGTCAAACGAGCTGAAACAAAGGAAGCAGGGACTAGATCAGACAACTATGAAAAAACGATTCCATAATAGTATTTTAGAAAAGACTGAGACTAGCAACATCATGTCTGTGTGTGTGTGAGAGAGAGAGAGGGTGCAGAGAAAAAGAAAACTTTTGGGGCCAACATAATTATTACAGTTATCGGTGAGAGAGTGTGTGTATTCTGTCGCAGCTGACAAAACTAATTTGAAGTACTTTCTCACATGCGTCGGGTCTGAAAGAAAATCTGATAAAAAGATGAAGAAAACTGTTTGTTTGGGTTTTATTTACGCGCGAAATTAGAAGATGACTATTCTTGTGTCCGTTGTTTGTTAAAAAGAAACTGCTGGTTGGATATTTCACCCAATCGACAGTCGATACTTAAAAACAACACTCACTGATGTTGCCGCCTCCAATATATTATATCGAGATGGAACATGAAATGGGATGTTTCGATATTTTTACCGGAGAGTGGGGCAAGAGATATAAATAACGAACGCACCCTCGCCAATCCCGAGGGACGGGCGAACCGTCGTTTAACCGTCAACTCTGTTATGCTGTCATACGACATTTTGGCGCCTGTCTGTGGTTCTGACTCGATTACATTATAATATTATTACTCATCAACACACCAATCTAACTGGCGTGATGTTATAGGGCCAAGAGACTCTCCAATCTTCCTGTTGCCAATTACTTATAATACAGTCCTTTAATGAGTATAGGTCAATTGTCACAATTCAAAACCATTCCTTGTTTTTCTTTTCGCCGGTTTCCCTGCGTGTCAGTGTGGTAACCACCCTGCTAGACTGATGACAATGTCGCAGCTACAATCAAAACCATCTCACCATACCTCATTATTCATTTAATGCGGTTCAGCAGTTTGTTAATATGGAGACATTGTTATATAAACACTGACAAAGAAAAACCAGCTAAGGGCATCACTCTTATTCTTTTAGTAAGAGTTAGTGTCCCTTATTTGCTTTCTAAGCTTAGATACTAAACCTAACAAAAGAAAAATGTGTGTTTATAGAACATAGAAATATTTACAAAACACATTTGAACGTGGTTGATCCCGGGCAACACCGGATCGCTACAGCTAGTGGATTTAAAAGATAATATTTGTCGACATATATGACGCTACTATTTTAAAAGTTGAATACGATGTGTTAATAAGGATTTTTGTTGTTGTTATTGTTGTTTTTTACAGGAAGTCAAGATAATTTAATTCTATTTTAATTTCTTGGGTTGCTGGAAAATTGATAGTTGTGGTGTGGATACCGCGGTAGACTGATGAGTCGACGGCCCTGTCTGCGTACTATCGGTGTTAGTGCACCACTTTTATTTCGAATGTTGGCAATCTTCATGTGGCCCCTCTTGTGAGTAGCAGATTATATCGAAGAAAAGCAATTCCAATAAAACAGAATCAAACGCATCGAAATTTCGAAACTTACTGATTCATAGCAATTGCTTTTTATTGATTAGTTTAAAGTCCATCAGACATGTGTACGTAGTGTGATCATATATGGAAGTGAAATCTGACAATAGAGAGTTAAAGACATGCGTTCATGGAGAGAAACAATATGATAATAATACGATAGATGCGTACTGTGAGTCTTAAAGACAGCCTTAGTTCGGATGACCTCAGAGGAAGATTAAATCTGGACAGTATAGGGATAAGTATACAGAACCGGAGATTTCGATGGTATGACCACATTGAAAGCATTGATGCAGAGATCTTGGGCCAGTAGATGTAGAACACTTAAGGAAGCAGGTCCACTTTACAGGAGAATGATAAGTAAAACATGGGAGGACGTGATAAAAATTTACTTCAGAGAAAGGAAGATAAATAAAGACGTACCCAGAGATAGGTTAGTTTGAGAGTTAATTTCTTAAAGCCACCCAACGCATGCGCGCATGTAAAAAGGATGTTTAATTGATTATTATTATTATTATGATGATGATGATGATTATGCCATTGCAAAGACAATTAGATAATCTTATTTTTATGCTTTGTTAAATGGATGGGAAAGACTGGGCTCAAATCTTGACCTTTTGGCTAAAGGCAAAATGTAGTATCTGTTCTGTACCTTTTGGGGGAGCTGGATTTTCTCCACGTTAAAAATCGACCTTGTGTCATACTCTGTCCTCGTGAAAATGCAAGTAAATGGGGACCTAGTTCATGTTAATGTTTTAATGATTCTATTTCATGTTAGTGTGTTAATAATGCTTTGACTCGATCCTAAAAAAGGAGCAAAGTGTAGTATCTGTTCTGATACTACACTCCATCTTTTCTGTCTTCGGTGAATTAATAGAAATCCTTCTAGAGTAAAACGATTTTTGTTTCGAGCTAGAGTAAAACGCTTTTTGGGTGAGCTGGATTTTCCCCACGTTAAAAACTACCTTGTGTCTAACTCTGCCCTCGTGGGGAGGTAAGTAAATAGGGGCTAGGTTCGAAACTTGTTACGAAATTCAATTGAGTTTCTCATCTCCTATTAATTAATTCATGAATGAATGGCCCTTTGGATCTTCTGTGAAGTCACGTTTGTGTCACCATAAAATCTTTTGAATGCTTTAGACATTCGTACGTATTTTCTGTTTTGTATCTTGGCAACACACCAACTGGGTAGATAAGAACGGGTCTAGGTATTAATTGCAAGACATGATGTTTAATCATATAATTTAATTTAATTATATGATTGATATATTTTTTTATAATTTGATCCAATCATATTATTTAGTTGAATTTAATAATTGATTTAATAATTAATATTTAATAATGCTTTTAATAATCCAATTATTTAATAATTTAATAATTAATAATTACTAATTAATTTAATTTAATTATATGAGAACGAATCTTGGTATTAATTGCAAGACATGATATCAAGTGAAATACTGATAGAAAATAAATATGACTTAGCAGAAGATAAACATTTATATCAATATATATATATATATATATATATATATATATATATACTAATGATAATAGAATTAACGATAAGCGAAATATCGTAGTGATCTATCTCGATAAAATAAAGCTCAATACGTTGAGTAGAGCAATCAATATTAAAGAAAGAAAGATGAAGATAAAGAATTGTAAAAAATTACATAAAGTTACATAAATTAATACAAATTTTATTACATCGAAAGTTCAGATGCAAGGAGTTACATGTAACTCCTTGCATCTGAACTTTCGATGTAATAAAATTTGTATTAATTTATGTAACTTTATGTAATTTTGTACAATTCGTTATCTTCATCTTTCTTTCTTTAATATATATATATATATATATATATATATATATATATATATATATATATATATATATATATATATAACAAATATTTAGACGTTCTATTACATAGACAAATATCCAGAGCGTAACTTGTACTTTCGTGAAAAGGAGGAAAGTTAGTTTCTCTGTGAGAATGTGTTCGCTTAACACTGTATGATAGCAGTTTTTCTGTGGGACTATGACATTGTAAGATAGTCGTCGTTGCAGTTTGCTGCATGACAGCGGGTAATGGAAGAAAGAAGGTGTTGTTTCGTTGCTGGCAATTAGACATATGTGCTCTTCTTGCCGTAGGCTAAACGCTGATTGGTGAATACATGACAAAAGTCAGCTCAGTATAATTCTCCACAGAGACAGATAGTTACAATATAGCCCATCGCTGCCGCAGGTAAATATAAGAATACTATATAAGTCTTAGTCTATATTATAGTTGGATACCTATCCAATATTAAAGACATATTTTTAGGGATTTAAACGTCGCAAACTTTGTTTTCTAACCTTTTATTTAGTTGTCTTTGTTCATTACTTTCAAACACTGTTTCCGCCATATTGCTTGTTTACTGAAGGGGGCATAATTCTGTCAGGAAATAACTGAAGTCAACTTTAGTTTGTTTAAAACTATTTATTATGGTACAAAAATAGTATAGTCTAATATATTAGGTTTATTGACGAGAGCTGATTAAATCTATGTCGTACTAATCGGGCGTCGGGCATAAATCGGTTAATTATTACTTCTAGCAAAAATATGCGACCGGAGAGCGCATATTTTTGGATACACTTCCCCTCTAAAATGCGGAGTTAATGCCTGGTAGGATGGCCTCAGAACATATGCTATACTATCCCGCAAAGGAAGAAGTAATACCTGGAAAGTTGGACTTATGACAACAGAACAGATGCTACATTACACCTCTCATTAAAGTAGAAAGTCCTACCTGAGAGGATATTATCATAATCACAGAACATATACTACACTTCACGGACCTGCAAAGGAGGAGGTAATGCCTGGGGAATCACCCCATGACAACAGAACAGATACTACGCTACATCCCTGAATTGATCACTAAAATATAGTACATTAGTCTGAAATAGTATAATAAACTGAATTGAGCATTGAAAGATAGTACAATAGCACAGTTAATAAAAGTAATTGTAAAGTTTCGGCTTCAGACACACAGATAACCAATCTTTATTAGTAATATATAGTACAATATTAATAGAATTAATAGTATAGTGTCGAATTCAGACGTACAGATATCAAATATCTATTCGTAATAGATATGTTAATTTCCATTTTATTTTATTTTTTATTTTTTATTTTTAAAATTTAATATTTATTATATTTACTTTTGAGCCTTTTCAAGTGTATACTTTTCATATACAGTTTTTTTCTTTAATTTATTTAATTTACTTTTTAGACATCAATAATTTATTAAATTAAGGTCCTATGAAGATCGGTTGGTTTATTTATACTGATACATAAAAGGACGCAGAAGAGAGTAATAGTCTCATTTCTGTGTACAGTCATGTGAAAAAAAGAAGTCACGACAGAAAAGTGATCGACTGAAGGCAGCGTTCTGATTGGCTGTCGTCGACACCCGGTAGCAAATTAACTAATCAGTGAGTCACGTACGATTCTGGGGGGAAGATGAAAACTAAGTTATCGAGCGAAGGATGAGCAGACCTGAGACGAGACGCAGTCGGGCGAAAAGAGAAAGATCGGACCAGAACCAGATGACCGACGGATTCAGCTAATAGCCCGGAACACTGAAACATCCCGTTTGCCAAGAGCAATGTGCCAGTGCAACCAACGGCACGTAGACCCGGTTTCAATAGGCTCACTTCTAATTTGTTGACGATATTAAATAGCAAAGTTTCGTCACATTTTATGTTAACGAAATTTAGATCGACTGAAAGTTGTACTAATAGTAAAGTTTGAGTCACAGAAAAAGAGGCGAAAATTCTTCGTTAGGAGAAGAGCAAAATGTACGGATGTAAAGTTTTTTTACTTTATGAAATCAGGAGACTAATTAGATCATATGAACTGTTAACCTTAATGCCAACAAGGCAACTGATCCCGACCACATTCTCGTCATAATACTGAAGAAACTACAACCAGAAATAGCTATTATCCTTACAAAGCTGTTCAATAGACGCTTAAAAGGAAAACACTTTCTATCATCTTGAAAGACTTCGATGGTCTGCCCTGCATTTAATAATACATAAGTTCCTAGGTTTGACTTTTACTCCAGGCCTAAGATGGAAGACTTACATCAAATCTGTTGCTAAAGTCGCTGGTAAAAGGGTTGGATCATCTTATCGCTGAAGTAGATACCTCACCTATGACTCAATCCTCTACCTGTATAAGAGCCAGATCCGTCTTATGACTACTATGAAAGAGTACTACTGTCAAATCATGGGGAGGTTCCGCTCGTAGCATCTTTTCCTGTTTGACAGAGTACCAAACCGGCTTCGCAATCTAGTGGGTGATTATATCACTCCTTCTTGCAACCCCTTTCATATAGGAAAGATGCTGCTAGCCTCTCTCTACTTCTCTACTGTATCGTTATTTCCATGGTAGGTGCTCGACTGAGCTCCAATCTCCTGTCTTCTCCATTGTAAAACATTCACAACAAGACCCCCCCCCTGTCTACAACCATAGCAAATAACTTTCTTTTCTCTCTCTGTACCAAAGACCTAGTGGAACTTCCATGAACAAAGTTTCTTTATTAGAGCATCCCACCTGTGGAACGAAATAGCGCGAAGGTACTTCCCACCCGACTACAACATGATCTTCAAGTTTCATGTAAATAAATACCTTATGTACCGTCCTCCTGGATAAACAATATCTCTCAGAAAATATTTTGCCCAAGCCACATGTTGTTTTCAATACTCGCGTGGTGGCATACACCGTCCAAACAATATCTTAACCGTTGTCCGAAAGTGGACGCCGGGCCTTGATAAGCTGTGACCCTTCAGTAAAAAATAATTAAAATCAATTCAGTGACAATTGTTGAAGGTTCAATCCCCAGTACGGGCGATTCTAAGAATACAATTATGAATTACTTAAGAGTTCTACTCGGTCATGGCTGATTGAATGAGAGCAAACTACCTCGATTGATTAAATAAAGGCTTCCTCAGAAATTCCGTACAGATTCCAGATTAGACAAGACGCAGTGTAATAAGGTCGCAGATTACATCGGCCGAAACGTTGTAAGAATAACACCCAAGATGAGAAAATTAATTTGAAACCTCATCTAAAAATTTTCGAAACACAATAATCATTTGATTGATTCAGCATTAAATAACCGAACTTTGATATGTCGTATTACCGACGAAACTGTGTTTCAAAATTAATTAAGACTTTTTTCAGAACTAAATTACCACAGATATATTATACGTCGTAGATTAGATGATGAGACAGACAGTAGCGGGCCGGGGTGGGTGTGTGTGGTGGCCCCGGGCGTTAAAGATATGGGTGGCAAAATGCCCTTCGGTCGTGACTTAGCCTCCAAGACGCACGCATTCGAAATGTTCAAAATCTTTTTCGACCTATTTGCTAAACGTTTATATGGCACATCTTAGAGAGTTCCCGGCTAAATATTTAATAGCTAGGGGACATTTTTTATGGCTGGCACTTTGGCCTTGTTCATTCAGGTCATCTGGTCACTGCGCGGTATCTTTTCAGAAATAATCAATATTTGTATTTTTTCGGTTTGAACTTCTTTAAACCTAGTGTTTTGAAATTAATTGAATCAATTTTAAATTCATGGAAAATTTGAAAACTTATGACTTCTAAACAATCTCTCAATTAGCTATTTTCACTAGGTGTGCTGGTGTGGTGGGATAAAATTGTATTTGGAAATATATGTTAAAAATAATTATATTCGTTTTCCTGAATAAGTCCCTAAAGTTTCATTAAAATTTGATTATTATACCTGATATCTTTTAAAATATTTTCCAAATATCTCCGATTAATAGAAACATTTGTCTTAATAATGACACAAAGATTGTTCTCGGCCTTTGAGGCAGAATCAAAGTGTAGCTTAAGAGTTCAACATTTTAAGGATATTATAAGTAGTATAACCCGTTAAGTAAATGTGGTATTGTGGTGACTGCAACGATTCTTCTCTAAGAGTAGGATAGACAAATAGCGTAGACAAAAGGATGAGAAACGACAACCATATGACCCCCCACTTTTGATTGTCTTGTTCTTAATTTGTCACAAAATGTATAATTTATATTTTTTAGCAAGTAAGTAATCCAAAATATAGTATTCCAATGAAATTGTTAACATTTTATATATGTATTTTATTCATTTAAAATAAATAATGTTATTTATTTTAAAATTGCATCATGTTTTAGTTTTCAAATTTGATTATATATATATATATATATATATATATATATATATATATATATATATATACATGTGTGTGTAAAAGATTCGTTAACAATCAGTTAGTATTTTGCACATCGCTGAAAGAATTGATGGTCCGTACCTTTACCAATGTATCAGTGCGCATGTCAATATGGCAGATTAAGTGGAACTCGAACCTAAGTTAGCAAAGTCAGTCGTATAATATTCTCCATATAAGAGTAAAAAATGTAAACGTTTTTATAAAAGTTTATATATTTAAAAAGGTAGACTGTTTTCTATTTAAATGATTCGTATTATCGACAAGACGAGATAAAATAAACAAACATAATTCCATTGTACGGCCAAGGAAGACATGTCGTAAAAATAGGATTAAAAACGATTTTGTGTCGTTTTTAGAGAAACAATTAAAATAAGTTGATCGCAAGATTAGATTTAGTTTTTTTTAAATTTTAATATGTGTGGAAAGATGAGATTTGTTTTGTTTGTTTTTATTTGATTTGATTTATTTATGCTTTCGTTCTTTTTTTCTTTTTTTTACTTTCTTTCTTTTTACTTTCTTTCTTTTTACTTTCTTTCTTTTTATTTTATTTTTTAATTTCTTTTTACTTTCTTTTTACTTTTTTCTCTTTCTTTTTTTACTTTACATTTTTATTTTACTTTCTTTCGTTTTACTTTCTTTTTACTTTTTTTCTCTTTCTTTCTCGTTTATTTTTGTTGCCTTCTTTTTTCTTTGTTTCCTTTTTTCTTTCCCTTTCACTCATTTTCTTCTATTTGTCTTTTTGTCTCTTTCATTTTCATCCTTTTTCTGTCTTTTTTATTTCTTTTTCTTTATCCTTTTTTCTTTCATTTTCTTTCTTTTCTTTCTTTTTTCTTTGGTTTTCTTTCGTTTTCTTTCTTTTTTCCAATTCTTTCTTTCTTTTTTCTTTATTAATTCACGTTTTCTCCTTCAATTTTCCCCTTCGTTGTTTTTTCTCTTTTTTTTACTATCCATTTTCCTCTTTTAGATTTAGTTTTTTTTAAATTTTAATATGTGTGGAAAGATGAGATTTGTTTTGTTTGTTTTTATTTGATTTGATTTATTTATGCTTTCGTTCTTTTTCTCTTTTTTTTACTTTCTTTCTTTTTACTTTCTTTCTTTTTACTTTCTTTTTATTTTATCTTTTTTACTTTCTTTTTTTTACTTTTTTATTTTCTTTCTTTTTATTTTCTTTCTTTTTACTTTCTTTTTACTTTTTTCTCTTTCTTTTTTTACTTTACATTTTTATTTTACTTTCTTTCTTTTTACTTTCTTTCTTTTTATTTTATTTTTTAATTTCTTTTTTTATTTTATTTTTTTACTTTCTTATTTACTTTCTTTTTTTACTTTTTTATTTTCTTTCTTTTTATTTTCTTTCTTTTTACTTTCTTTTTACTTTTTTCTCTTTCTTTTTTTACTTTACATTTTTATTTTACTTTCTTTCGTTTTACTTTCTTTTTACTTTTTTTCTCTTTCTTTCTCGTTTATTTTTGTTGTCTTCTTTTTTCTTTGTTTCCTTTTTTCTTTCCCTTTCACTCATTTTCTTCTATTTGTCTTTTTGTCTCTTTCATTTTCATCCTTTTTCTGTCTTTTTAATTTCTTTTTCTTTATCCTTTTTTCTTTCATTTTCTTTCTTTTCTTTCTTTTTTCTTTCGTTTTCTTTCGTTTTCTTTCTTTTTCTATCTTTTGTTGATATTTTTTCTTTCGTTCTCTATCTTTTTTCCAATTCTTTCTTTCTTTTTTCTTTATTCATTCACGTTTTCTCCTTCAATCTCCCCCTTCGTTGTTTTTTCTCTTTTTTTTACTATCCATTTTCCTCTTTTATACTCTTTTCTGTCTTTCTTGTTTTGAAAACTAGTACTTTGAACAAAAAAAATAAAATACCTTCGATTTTTAAACAACTTTGGAGATTTCGCAGTCGAATGGACGTTCGCTTAGGCAATAATCCGTAAAACTAATGAACGAAGATAATTGACAAATGCTTCGTAATTGTGCAGTAATTGTTCATTAAAAAACATTACAAATAGACCCGAAGAACTGGCACAGATTTCAACATGAAGATCAAACGAAAATGGCGTCGTTAAATAAGCACGCATGCGCATCAAACTATCTGATTGCTTCAAAAATACCTCCTCACCTCTACCTAGTAATTTGCAACGTGAGAGTTCATAACATGAGTTATAAATGCACATATAAATCAATGCATTAAATTTGTAGCACGACGAGAAGAACCAATGTTTGAATTACAGCAGATTACCCAGACGGCGGCGCATCACGTAGAAAAGTAGAGTATTGTTGTTTTGATGACACGTAGCAGTAGTTCCTTCTCTCTTTTCTTGTTTTTCGTTGTTGTCTCCCCTTTTACATTTAAATAACAGCAGTTGTAAAAATATTAAATAATGACAGCAACCGATTCTTTATTGGTTAAACAATGCTTTCAGGGTTTTCCTGTTTCTTTTCCAGCATAGAGTATACATAGCTAGTACACCAACCCATCCCTATATAGGGATAGAACAGCTGTCTCTAAGCACGGCCTTCTTTCTTCGCGGTCCAGACAAAAGCGAAATATTTCATCAGTTTATTACCTGTAAGTAGCGACTTCCTACCCTGTGACGTAATTTCCTGCCATGTAACTCCAGTTCGAAACTTTTAATTCATAATTTAATTTTCCACTACTTTAACCTGATACTTACTCTAACTTTTTGTAAAGAAATACCGTTTTTAATATTATTTTATAGACCCACATATAATCTTGATAAAAATTGACTTATATTTAGCTGCAAGCATATTCTGTAGAACATCTTCGAATATAGAAAAAAATATAATAATGCAAGGCTAAAGAATAATTTTAATAATTTTAGCAATAAAAGTTGATGGATAAAAACTTTTTAAATAGTTAATAAAAGCAGTTTGATTTTTAGTGATTTTTCTTCCAATTTTTTTTGTTTTCAACGAACATACATCAGAGGAGTGTCGTTTATTTATTTTTGTTTGATTTCTTTTTTTTTCTCTCTTTTCCCCCCCGGTTTATGTCTTTTTTGCTTTTTTTCTTTCTTTCCTTCCCCTTTTCTTCCCTTTTCTTTCCCTTTTCTTTGTCTGCTTCTTTCTTAATTTTGTTTTTCCCATTGTCATTTTTATTTTTTTTACTTTCGTTTTCGTCCATTTCTCTTTCCTTTTTCTTCTTCTATTTTTTATTCGCCATTTCTTCTTTATCTCTTTTCTTTTTAGTTTGTCATTTAAACAAATTCCTTTCGTTCTCAATATTCTCGATATTTGGTTTTAGCCAATTCTTCTTTCTTGATTTTCTCTTTTTCTATTGTTGTCGTCTCTTTCAATCTCTTTCGATCTCTTTCTTTTATTCTTCTTGCATTAAAAATTAAAATAATTTGCAATGTTGGATATGAGCCGCTCGTCCCATGCTTGAACCATCTTCGATTCTCATCTATCGGCGGTGACAGGTTGTTGGCTTACCTGTCCGCCATCTTTAATTCGAAGGATTATTTGTCGATCAGGCTGAAAAAAAAACACACACACACACAGAGTACGACGTAAATAGATTCACACAGTTTATTGGCTTCTCCGGAAAAAGTCAGTTTTTGTGTACCGTGGTCGGTTTTATAAACCCCAGGGGAGGGATCCAGCGGCTTAAATACCAGCCGCTTGCTGACAGAGTCCGACGCAGACGAAATTCCCAATTCAAAAGACAGCTCACAGAAGTCACCTGATTCTTGGTGTCACCCTCTTTTTTAACTCTAACCCTAACCCTAACCCTAACCCTAACTCGCGCCACGTTCCCTATATTATCCAACTGCAAAATCAGGTTCATTCTTAGTAAATTGTTTCCGAAGAATACTTTATTTTAACTAAAATACATCAGAGGAGTCTCGTTAGAATTAAAACAAAACTGATAAAACCGTGTTCAATTTTAGTGCATTTTCCCCTAGAAAAGTATTTGTTTGTTTTTCTTTCAATTAATCACGGGAGTATCATGAGAACATAGAAAGAACTAATAAAAGTGAAGTCATTTTAGTCAATTCATCAGATGTTTCTTCTTATATTCATCAGAAAATTATCCTCCGAATTAAAAAGAAAAATCCATTCTACGGATATCTTCTTTCAACTAACATTTACCAGAGTAATAGGATTAACGTCAGTATTTAAAAAAATATCGTATTGTAATAAAGTTGAATTAATCAACGTTTGTTTCCCTAAGTTTTTTCTGTATATTTAAACCACAGAAAAGACATGAAAAATATTCCGGAGATTTTGGATTGAATTACGTTTGAAAATGTTCAATTATAATTGTTCTTAACTCACCAAATGGTCCATCTCTTACTAAACTTCTATATTTCTACTTTAACCTCCTCTGACCAAAATGTGTTTGAATCCTATAACGACCTTATTTTACACGCTGTCTATCACTCTTGCTTCCGACACTCACTTTCTGTTCATGAACAGTAGAAGTTAAGAAAGAAAGAAAGTAATAAAACGATTGTAATATCATTGCAAGTAATAGTCCTATTAAACACGTAGCTAAAGGGAGAAATGGAAATAGGAGATACATTCTCTCTAAGGGCACTGAAACTGATAAATTACATGAGTTTGTTCTACTCGGCTTGTTGCCTGAAAGGTGTTAGTGTTGCTTATACAGGTTAGAGATTGGGAATATTTTTATAGTAAATGATGAATCTAATTCTTTTATTAGTATTAACAAGATATATGCCTGTATATTATGTTTTAATGTCCTCTTTTGTCTAGTTTAAAGTTATGATGCAACTGATTACGGTAGAATATGTTAATATGGGCTGAATTGTTTAGCTGTTGCTTAGTTTTATCTAGGTTTCTAATGGTTAATTTTAGTTGTTTGTCTACCAGATAATTGGGGAATTGTTTAGCTGTTGCTTAGGTTTATCTAGGTTTCTAATGGTTAATTTTAGTTGTTTGTCTACCAGATAATTGGGGAATTGTTTAGCTGTTGCTTAGGTTTATCTAGGTTTCTAATGGTTAATTTTAGTTGGTAGTCTACCAGATAATTGGGGAATTGTTTAGCTGTTGCTTAGTTTTATCTAGGTTTCTAATGGTTAATTTTAGCTGTTTGTCTACCAGATAATTGGGGAATTGTTTAGCTGTTGCTTAGGTTTATCTAGGTTTCTAATTGTTAATTTTAGTTGTTTGTCTACCAGATAATTGGGGAATTGTTTAGCTGTTGCTTAGTTTTATCAAGGTTTCTAATGGTTAATTTTAGTTGTTTGTCTACCAGATAATTGGGGAATTGTTTAGCTGTTGCTTAGTTTTATCTAGGTTTCTAATGGTTAATTTTAGCTGTTTGTCTACCTAATAATTGGGGAATTGTTTAGCTGTTGCTTAGGTTTATCTAGGTTTCTAATGGTTAATTTTAGTTGTTTGTCTACCAGATAATTGGTGAATTGTTTAGCTGTTGCTTAGTTTTATCTAGGTTTCTAATGGTTAATTTTAGCTGTTTGTCTACCAGATAATTGGGGAATTGTTTAGCTGTTGCTTAGTTTTATCTAGGTTTCTAATGGTTAATTTTAATTGTTTGTCTACCAGATAATTGGGGAATTGTTTAGCTGTTGCTTAGTTTTATCTAGGTTTCTAATGGTTGATTTTAGTTGTTTGTCTACCAGATAATTGGGGAATTGTTTAGCTGTTGCTTAGTTTTATCTAGGTTTCTAATGGTTAATTTTAGTTGTTTGTCTACCAGATAATTGGGAATTGTTTAGCTGTTGCTTAGTTTTATCTAGGTTTCTAATGGTTAATTTTAGCTGTTTGTCTACCAGATAATTGGGGAATTGTTTAGCTGTTGCTTAGGTTTATCTAGGTTTCTAATGGTTAATTTTAGTTGTTTGTCTACCAGATAATTGGGGAATTGTTTAGCTGTTGCTTAGTTTTATCTAGGTTTCTAATGGTTAATTTTAGTTGTTTGTCTACCAGATAATTGGGTAATTGTTTAGCTGTTGCTTAGTTTTATCTAGGTTTCTAATGGTTAATTTTAGCTGTTTGTCTACCAGATAATTGGGGAATTGTTTAGCTGTTGCTTAGGTTTATCTAGGTTTCTAATGGTTAATTTTAGTTGTTTGTCTACCAGATAATTGGGGAATTGTTTAGCTGTTGCTTAGTTTTATCTAGGTTTCTAATGGTTAAATTTAGTTGTTTGTCTACCAGATAATTGGGGAATTGTTTAGCTGTTGCTTAGTTTTATCTAGGTTTCTAATGGTTAATTTTAGTTGTTTGTCTACCAGATAATTGGGGAATTGTTTAGCTGTTGCTTAGTTTTATCTAGGTTTCTAATGGTTAATTTTAGCTGTTTGTCTACCAGATAATTGGGGAATTGTTTAGCTGTTGCTTAGTTTTATCTAGGTTTCTAATGGTTAATTTTAGTTGTTTGTCTACCAGATAATTGGGGAATTGTTTAGCTGTTGCTTAGTTTTATCTAGGTTTCTAATGGTTAATTTTAATTGTTTGTCTACTAGATAATTGGGGAAATGGTTGTTAATTAGGACTTGTTTAACGTTTTTTAATGCATTGAAAAATATTTTTTGTCGAGATCAATTTGGCCCGGTTTCTTAGTTTTTTTAAGATCGCTATTTTATAGCGGTATGAACATTCGCTTTTGTAGTTCAAAAAGCAAGAATTAATGGCTATAGTTTTTTTTTTATATGGAGAGGTTATGAGTTCAACATTGTTAGAATCAATAAGTACATCTAGAAAAGGAATTTTGTTATTAATGTTTAGTTCATAGGTGAATGTGAGTACATATTTTTTTGAAAGATGTTTTTTAGTTCTAAAATTTAATTTTTGTTTTCTGATATATATATATATATATATATATATATATATATATATATATATATATATATATATATATATAAGTGTAGGTTTGTAATCCGAGGCTGTAGCAATGCGATGGAGTTGCCGGAAGGTGGAGAGGGTGAACAGAAACAAACGAGAAGAGAAAACGAATCTCAAAACAATTTATTAATATTTCACGTAAAAACTGATTAAGTACCAGAATAGTAAATACTGTCAGGTAAATAATATATATATATATATATATATATATATATATATATATATATATATATATATATATATATATATATATATATATATATATATATATATATATTATTGCACTAAATGTTAGTTAATCAACTAAAGTTTCTTTCCTATAACACAAAATAAATACTAAAATATACTTTCATTCTGGGATTGAGGTACATTCTCTCAGGTATTACATCCTCCTTTAGGGGAGGGAATGCAGTCTCGTGAGACCATCTTCCAGAGGACTACCTTCTTTTTGGGGTAGGGTGGGTTGGCTAGTGTTGTATCTGTTCGGTTGCTATGTACCATACTCACACGCATTACCTTCTCCTTTGATGGGGGCGAGCCTTCCACCTATTTCTTCTCTTTTGGGGGGACAGTATAGTATATGTACGTTTCTCATGATATCATCCTTCCATGATTCTCTTCTCCGTTTGGAGGTTGGAGTAGTGTACTATCTGCTCTGTTGTCATGATACCATCCTCACAGACATCACCCCCTTCTTTTGGAGGTCAGTTTATTATATGTTCGTTTACCCTGATCACATCTTTCCAGCCTAGCAAATATATGCTCTCTCTGGTCGCTAGTATATATATATTTAAGAAATAAAAATATATAGAGTTGGTGTGTATATGTGTACCTGCATATGTGTATAATTTTTTTTCATTTAGCGCATAAGACCGAACTTCTTTTATATTTGTCGTCTTGGACAGTAGATACTATTTCAAGTCGTGTTGCAATTACTCAAATAAGTAATCGACGTTTTTATTCTTCCTCTTCTCTCATCTCAAATCAATTTCACGCGCTGTTGTCCATTGCGCAAACCCCGATGGTTTAGTTTATTATTGTGTTTTTTTGTTTGGTCTTTTCGTAATTATTGTTATTGCCGTTTTTAGAGCAGTGGAAGCATTTGGCTTCGATAAATTAATATATTACTTCCTGGTGTAATACAAATATTTAAAAGAATTTTGCCGCTGCCCAAATGTAGAAAGAACGATTGCCAAAGTGAATTTGTAAAAGAAATGTATTTAAATATGTAGCTCGTAGAAGCCTTCAATGTGCAAGAAAATGGTCAATTGAATGAGACGTATATCTTAATGTCGATAAATGCTGCCATATTGCAGTGAGATCTCCTTCTGACTCGGACCTTACCATCGGCGGTAACACGGCTCTGTTCAAGGAGGCGAACGAGACAAAAGATGGTGGCCTTCTGGTTGACTCGTCCTTCAAGCCATCTAAACATTGAATCTAGGCTGCAAACAAAGCAAGGAGCACTCTAATTCTCATTCAACGTTCTTTCTGCAAACTCACCTAAACATTTACATAATATCAAAGAAGATATCATCTCTATTCTTTTCGATCGATCGAAAAATAACTTGACAAAGCGTTGTAATTAGAAATATGTTTTTGTTGTTGATGTCTTAATTTTTAACCGAGGATAAAGTCGAGTTTAAAAAAAATCCGGAATGGTGTTTGAGACTGCCGGGATCGGTGTTGAAATTATAAATTCGGGTTCGCCTCATATTTCAGTGGTGATCGCGACACTAAATTCGGATTCGCCTTAGAATCAACAGAAAGAGGCAACAAATAATTCGTGTCAGCCTTTTTGTATGTTCCACAGAAAACTAATCCAGAGTCGTATTTTGTCGTTGATGAAAAGAAAACAACGATATACCAGTTGCGATTGGATCGTAATTACTCGAGCAAGTAATCGACATTTTTTTTGGTTTTGTTTCTGTTTCTTAGTCTTTTATCGTCTCGAATCAATTTCACACTGCTGTCCATTGCGCATGTCCAGATCGCTTTATGTATTTGCTAAACCAAGAAGGAAAATGCGTTTTAGAAAGAGAACAATCTCGATTTTTCAAGTTCAATGAATTATCATCTGCTTTAACAAGCGCAGTTGCGCTACAGTCGCTCAATCTCATCATGTATGGTAATTTATCGCTTCATCTACTATATAAAACAGTTGTGTTTTATTCTTTGTGTGTGTCTACCTAAAAGTCAGAAACTATACAAGACACACCGACAGGTGACAGATTCTTTTTCAACATTGTCGCTGACAGAATATGGACACCTTTTTTGTAATATTCATTCTTTTGCGGTGAAAAGTAACAAAATTAGACACTGGGGGGTCAACATTTAGAGCAGTTTTTTCGGTGCTTCTGCATTATGACAACAAAATGGCGACGAACAAAATTCCCTTCCTTATTTCTAGAGGAGTGAATCGAAAGGGGAGATAATTTGAATTCTTTTTTTTAGGGGGACTCATAATGAAACGATCGTATTCGATTTTTTTTCGTCACAAATAGAGAAGCGTGAAGAATTTGTCAGAAGAAACATTTAAAAACGGTATTTTTGTAATAAAATACATTAAGAAACGGTATTAAAAAGGAAATAAAATAGATTTATTTGAGTAAC
This sequence comes from Sepiola atlantica, assembly GCA_963556195.1. Classification (NCBI taxonomy): domain Eukaryota; kingdom Metazoa; phylum Mollusca; class Cephalopoda; order Sepiida; family Sepiolidae; genus Sepiola; species Sepiola atlantica. The sequence continues at coordinate 76,823,161 of OY744539.1, read as the reverse complement.
TTTGACATCATATAAAATATATTTAATTTAATAAAATGTCTTCTAGATTTAACGCATTGACGTTCATTTTCGGAAAATTAAGAAAAGAATTAAGACACTTAAAATAATTTGAATTATCTCCCCTCTCGATTCACTTCCTTAGAAAAAAGGAAAGGAATTTTGTTTGTCGCCATTTTGTTACCATAATGCAGAAGCACCGCTTTTTCATCGAAATTTTGTGGGAAATGTGTGATAGAGAGAAAGAGAGGGTTGATAAAGAGAAGGGAGAGGTAAGTGAGAGGTGCATGGATAGAGGGGGGGGGGCGGAGAAGGGGATAGAGATAGATGGAGAGAGGAATGAAAAGGGGTAGAGAGAAAGAGGTTTTTAAAGAGAAGATGTCACGCACACTTTTTGACTCTTTTGTTTTGCTGTTCATGCTTCGGGGCAACGCTGCGTAGCCATGTTACTTTATTTAAATTGTATAATTAACATATATCCACACAATAATAATAATAAACAGATCTATCATTATCTATCTATCAATCATTTATTATGCTAATGCTGAGTTCATCAACGTTTGTTTCAATAAGGTCTTTTCACCATATATATTTAATGACACGAAATAAATTCTAAAGCATTCATTGGTTCGGGGATTTAGTTATACTTTAGCAATCATTCCAAGTTTTGCAGATGATTTCTTTCTTCGGGGGGTCGATTTTGTCACCATTTCTCAAGTGAGTTTTTTCATGTATATTTTTTCATGTGTCTGGACTTGCCGTTGCCTTTGTTAGGAGCTTTTAAAAAACTTTTTATATCCTCTGTCCCTCTGTATTTCGATTGGAGGTTTCCTATTAGTACTGAATTGAGCTTTTTCCCATATGAGCTGCATAGCTGATATGAGAGAATGTGTATTTCCATCCGCACATAGGTTGTATAGACACCATGAATTTTGAAAAAATAAAACTAGAAAATACAATATATACATATTTATATATAAATACATACATATGTATAAGTGTAGGTTTGTAATCCGAGGCTAGAGCAATGTGATATAGGACCGGAAGGTGGATAGGTGAACAAAAAAAAACGAGAAAAGAAAACAAGAATGAAATCTCAAAATTTTTTTTTTGTCAACAGTTGATTCCAGCATTCCATCTCGGTTTTTTCGACCATTCGGTCTTTAATTTTGGTCTTTTGATAATGAAAGTTTTTCTTTCGAAAATTTAAGATTACATTATTCCGGAACGTTTAATTGCCTGACAGTAACCTTTTTACTGTTCTGGTGTTTAATCTGTTTTACGTGAAATATTAATAAATTGATTTGAGATTTCATTCTTGTTTTCTCTTCTCGTTTGTTTTTATTCACCTTTCCACCTTCCGGTCCTATATATACACCAAGTCTCTTCTCGTGTAGCATTACTTTGAAGTCTGCAAACAGCCAATAGTCGCTAAGGGGCAAGATCTAGAGAAGAGGGTGTGTGGCAAAGCAATTCGAAGTGCAATTCATATAGTTTCGCTATCGTTTCTATTGACGTATTACACGGTGCATTGTCTTGGTGAAAGAACAATTTTTTGGTGATTTTTCCACTGAAACACACCAATAATGCAATATAATATTCGCTATTGATGGTTTCTTCTTTTCTCAGGGCAATTGAAAATCTTGAAAATCTCAATATACTGAGGTTAAAACCTTACCTGCTGATGTTTTCGTATTTGGTCGCTTTGGACGACATACGCCTGCTACTGTTGACTCAGCTTACTGCCGATTTGACTCGAGAATGAAGTAGTGGATCCATGTTTCATCCATTGTCACATATTGACGCAAACCAATTTTCTGTTGCATTGATACAGTTGAAAATAACGCTCTTAATCGTCGATGCGTAGTTGTTTTTGATCGACTTTAAGCAAACTCGGCACCCACTTTGAACCCAGCTTTCTCATTGACAAATATTCATGAAGAATGGAGAATATACTGACTCCTGATATATCCAACTCTTCTGCTAACTCAAACAACCTCAATTTGCGATCGGCCAAAACGAGTTTGTAGACTCTTTTGATGTTTTTCGGAACCACTGTCGAATTTGGGCGAGTTTAGTGTTCAGCATCATTTGTTTGTCTGCGACCGAGTTTAATGTCATCATAGCACCTCTTAATCGTTGTTTCCGACGGAGCACGGTTGGAATAACACTTATCAAGCCATTGCTTTGCTTCAACATTATTTTTTCACATCAGAAAGCAATGCTTTATCAAAACACGAAATTCAGATTTCATTGTTTTAAAAATATGCGACAATAGTTTCAATTAAATTTTTAAGCTACTAATCCGATTGTGCTCAAATTTTGGCACGTGCCATTTAAAGATTAGCCTTTTATGATTTGTCATTAGTGGCGCCATCGATATCTCAGACCTGGGACATATTAGTGATGTGTTATATATTACATTGTTATGTCTAGGTATGCGGTGGGTATGGACAAATTCAGATTCAATGAACCCACAGGGATACCGCAACTAAAACACAACATATGCATAAATAAATGTGTGACATCCGGTGTTTTCTCGAGCGGAAGTTGAACGATTTTAGAAGAAATTAAATCTAAAAACGCTGTCTTATTTCAAAAAGATATTATTTTATTTATCTTAAAACAATGCTTTTCGTGTGATCATTATCAAGAGATCCTTCCCTTTAGAAGTCGTTTGAAAGGAAACAGAAAAAGCAAAATTGCAATGTACTGTCGAATTTTAGATTAGTGGGGTAGGATTATTTTTTTAAAATTTTCCTTGGCGAACAAAATTATTTTGGAGTGTCTATATCTAAATTAACATTTTTATATTCTATGTTAGTGTTCATCTTCTCGTTTTCTTTTGTAGTTTTTGGCGTGGTGAACAAGTTTTTTAAAAATTATGTATACCTAGATCTAAATATACGTATTTTGTACGTGCGTTCTATTGGTGAGTGTATTTTATTTTGTTTTACCTGCGGTGTTGTGTGTTATGATTGCATCTATATTAAAACAGTTGAACGTCGTGTGGAAAAATTTTTATAAGCGCTCAAAATTTCAATATATCAGTGTTAGATCGATAACAAATTCTATCTGGAAAATAATAATAATTTTAAATATTTTAAGGGGAAACTGACTAATTTTAATAGAAATGTTGGTACCCAAAAGTTATTTCGTTTGCCTCAAAGACATTTCGAAGCAGAGTTATCTACCTTTATTTTGCCTAGACGATAACAAACAGAACCACCAAACCTTCTAATTTGTAAAGTTTTTCCTTTCAGTTGTAAATGGTTTTGAAAAATCGTCATTATCGTTGATCAACATAGAATTGTTTTCATTCAATTATTATGTATTTTGTTTTCTATTGTGTTATTTGATAAAGTTATAGTGTTGTGCCACTGGTTAATTGGTTAAATTATCTCTGGCCGAGTTGTGGATGTTGATATTTAGGCGGAATTGAGTGAATGTCTTACTTATATATCGATCCACGTTGCAATATTTACAGTAAATATCTTAGATGATGCTGGCACTGTGGTATGTTAGATTGGGGGATTCAATTCTGATTTTTGAGTTGGGCATAGTTATGGAGTAATCCGTAACTATATGTTTACAGATCTGGCAACGGGGTTTGTTGCATGGTTAATTATCTTTGTGGTTGATGAGTTATAATTTGGTATTGGATAATGCAAGGAGTGACAATAAATTTGTGTTTGTCCTTTAGTGTGGGTGGCGGTTCGTTGAGCAGCATATGTAAAAAAAAAACGAAACAAAACAAAAGTACATCAATCGTGTTCATTGCCCGATAGGTCCAGCTAGTATATATATATATATATATATATATATATATATATATATATATATATATATATAAAGAGGATGTAATGAATTAGAACATTACAATTGTTCCAAGAATTATAACATCAAGTCTAGTATGACGTACGGTCGTTTCCAAAACATTCTAGAAATACTTTATTTTATTTTTTAAAATTAACAAAGCTACTCCAAAATGTCGCTTCATCAGCGCCTTTTACACCACGTCTTACAGAAATTCAACGAAAACAAATATATATATATATATATATATATGTTGTGTGTTTATTTAGGCAGCACATTTTCATTTCGGCAAACATTAAATAATACGTAGTGTGATTTTGCTTGATAAGACTTTTTTTATTGTTTCAATTACCCGAATAGTCCATTAAGTATTTCGGTGGATGAATTTGTGGATGTAAGTTCCGTGGGTTTCCTCTTCCATTTTTCTTCCGATTTGATTCATCAAATCATCATCATGCGGTGTTAGTCTTGGTCTCTTTACACTTACGTCTTTACTGTTGAGTTTTTTTTAATATAACGGCTACTGGTATACGACTTTCAAATAAGCGTCTATAATATTGAGATGTTGCATGCGAACGGGATTACATTCTAAGCGTGTGCACAATTCAAAAGTATGATTGCTTAACGGCTAAGAATTTGATAACCTTAGTTACTATGCTTGACACTTTAGAATGTTGTGACTAGTTACATAATTAACATTATTGATTGTGGAATGTTTTGTTTTTATGTAAAAGGCTTCAAAGAGTTTCTTCATCTATTGATGTTCGTATCGTGGTGTATTATCTTAGTATTATGAACTAGGATG
>OY744539.1:76806043-76813543 GCA_963556195.1 Sepiola atlantica | reverse complement strand
TTATATATATATACATATATTTATATACATATATACATATATTTATATATATATACATATATTTATATATATATATATATATATATATATATACTAGCAAATATATGCTCCCTCCGGTCGCATATTCTTGCTAGGCTGCCGCGTCAGAAATGAACGCTCACGCGTAAACCGATTGAGCCCCAGTCATATTTCTTGGGTGGTTAGCCATTGATTTTCTTTGTTTTTGACCAATAATTTTTTTGGTTGAAAATAAAGAAAGAAATTCGACCCTACCCCGATTTTTTTTACTCTCCCCCATAAATAGAAATATTTTTACTTTAAAAAGAAATAAATTTATTTGCACCCCCTTCCTCAATTTTTTTTTATTTTACCCTCCCCCATACATAGAAATAATTTTAGTTAAGAAAAGAAAGAAAAAATTTTTTTTGACCGCCTTCCCCCAATTTTTTTATTCTGCCCCCATACATATAAATATTTTTAATTAAAAAGGAAAAAAAGAAAACCTAACCCTAACTCTAACCCCCACGTTGACCTTGACCCTAACCCTAACGACGGGGTCAAAGTTAGCGCGGGTCCTAAAATTAAAAAGTACCAAAAAATCAAATACAGTTAACACTGTGTGTATGTTTGTTTGTTTAATGACCTTTTTTAAATTAAACAATTTGATTCTAAAATCAGTTGTATAGTTTTCCAGTACAATGTGTTTTTTTTTGTTGACAGTAAAGAAATAAAATCACATCTTTTTTTTTAATAAATAAAACATGGAATCATAAATTCAGGTAAGATCGTGAAAAAAATGATAATATTGCGTATGAAAGTATTAAGAAATCAAATACGGAGGGAGGTCGTTTCAATAGATTAACGCTGTTGAATCAGTTGGGTGTTAGATGAAATAACTACGTAATTCATTAATTTTTAAATCAATTATTATTTTAATTAAACAGTTGGATTCAATAAATTTGTGTTTTAAAACATAATGGCTAAGAAAATAAACAAACTCAGAACGTTTTAAAGTAACACGGTTAAATGCCAATGTTTTGTTGACATTTGAAAATACGCGCCGTCTTGCATCCGTATTAATTTGACGGAGGGGGGGTCATTAAATTGATTAACGCTGTTTAATCAGTTAGGCGTAGATGAAATGAATACGTAACTCATTAATTTTTAAATCAATTATTGTTTTAATTAAACAATTTGATTCAATAATTATAATTTATAAGTAAGATTATTAGCGAGCAAAATTGCGTAAATACATGTTGAAATTTGAAGAAAACAATCATTAGTGTATATTTGCGAATACTAATTTATTAGAAGTTCAAATGCAATTGATTATGTAAATTGAGAAACGCGCATAGTGTTTGCGGCGTTTTTTTCATAGTATATAATGAAGCTGGCGGACTCAGGAGATAGACATACTACTCTGATGGAGTTTCGGCTTCAGACAGACAGATACATAAACTCCATTATTAATAGATATATATATATATATATATTTATTATATATATATTTATATAGAGAGATAGAAGAAAAAAGAGTGATAAATATGCGACGATTGTCCAAATTTATTTCAAATTTCAATTGTTCAATGCAAGGTGTATTCAATAATAAACTAGTGTTTATTATTCTTTCCTTAAGCCAAGGCTTTTCAAAGATTGAGATCTTATCATCAGAGGAGAAATACAGATAGTTAAGTTGGCTTTCGAAAAAACCAAAGTTACAAATATTTGAAAAATATATGAAAAATATTATTTAAAAAATGCAGTGAAAGAAAAGTTCCGTAAAAAAGATAGGTGGTTTGTCCGGGTGGTAAATTTCCGTTGAAAAGATGTCCAATTACCACCGGACAAACCACATATCTTTTTTACGGAACTTTTCTTTCACTGCATTCATGCGATGTTCAAGAAATGTAATGACGTTTTATAATAAATAGCAACTTGTGTTCAATCAATCGAACACAATGAATACAATAAGCATTTCTGTCGCATATGCCGTCAATGGTGGCTAGGTCGCTGTTTCCCTTCGTGCGCCACGAGTGAAGCAGGTTCCTCGACAACCTGGTATATTTACGAAGATAGACGGCATCGATGGTTTTCACTTAAAGTATATTTTTAACAATTATCCGAATATTCAAATAGGTTCAACTGACCTTAAGAGTGTTGTTGTTTTTCATACCAAATCGAGGATACTCCCCCGACAATCAGTCCGATAGAGTCTGGGCCATTTGAGTTAGGTGAACGTTTTTTTTATGTTGGGCTGAGGTATTATTTTGTGTACTTCTAGGAAATTCAGCTTCCTAGGCTTTAATGGGGGATGCAGACGAAGCTGTCCAGTCATTTTTGTAGGCCAGAATGCTCTACGTCTTGAGCGCTGGCTTTTCAATCCCCATCATCCGACCTTGTGTCACATCTTCTCGCGTTGGGAGGAAGATAAATACAAACTGAGTTTCTTTCCTTGGTTGTTTGGCTGAGAGCAAAGTGCAGTATCTGTTCTGATACTACACTTCATCTTTTCTGACCTCGGTCAGTGAAGGAAAAATACTTCTAAACTTAGACTTTTTATTTTTGTTCAAACCCAGAGTTCCTCATTTTTAGGAACTACATTTTCCCCACATTAAAATCGATCTTGTGTCTCACTTTGTCCCCGTGTGTGTGTGTGGGGGGGGGGCTAGTAAATAGGAACTCAGAATTTATTCAGGCTCGATCCTCTCCGCATGGCGTCTTAGCGCTCCTGATTTTCTGGGTGTTACATCATCAATCTTTTCACTAATCCTATCAATTATAAATCTTACCTGGAATAATCTCAGGAGATCATCCTCCCTGGAAGGAAGGTTATTTTATTCCCGATCACATGAGGCACCTTCACAGGGGAATGACTACGGGTCTATGAGTACCCGTCGAGTGCCCCCTCTTTTGCGAGAACTTAATTCCACACGTTAAACCAGCATTGTGCCGTATCAAATCGTGGGTTCTGTTGCTGTTAAGCGAGTTGGACTTCTGCATAGAGCTCTCAAAAATCGTGCCCCAGGACTGTCTGGTTTGCACGAAGTCCCCTATCTTAGTTGCAGCTATTCGTTAAACCTGCAAAATTGTTGGCTTTTATTCCCGACCTCGAGAACAGCAAGGCTCAGCGTTCGCATGCAAAGTCGTGGAAGGTTTGGTTCAGAACACACTAATGAATGGATCAAAAGCAACGTTTCTACTCTCACTCCATTGATTTGCGGTTCTGCGTCGGACATTTTTGTTGCCACACGCAAAGGCAGAAACTGTCAGAGGACGACGGATCCTAATGCTGACTCCTCGTAGACTTTTGCGAGGAATAAACTCCTGGTTGAAAAAAAAATGTAAATAAATTCAGGATCCATGCTCCCAGGCATGACATCCTCATTGGCAATGCTTTATTGTCTATCGCCTGAGCCTGAGCCTGAGCCTGAGGAATTGCAGACGGAATAATTATTTCGTACCTAGTCCAGATTTCCCTTTTGGGGGAGCTGGATTTACTACATGAAACCCACCGTGTGTCTAACTTTGCCTTTGTGGGGAGCAGGTAACTAGAATATCCATGAAACTTTTGCATTTGCGTTTGAAAAAATATATCCGCTAAGTCGATATTCAAAAGAATATAAGAACGGTTCCCTCTTAACCAACGTAAAAAGGTTGATATGCCGTAAAACAGACAAACAAAACAAAATCTACTTCGGAATTTTTGCGATGACGATTCATAATTTGTATTATTTGGATTATTCGAACTACTGTTCTCATCTTGGATGTTATTCTTAGCAAAGTGTCGGCCGATATGACCTCCGACCCTCTTCAGGTACAACTTATTGAACTCGGGAAGATTTCTAAAGGGTTCCGTTCTAAATTACGTACAGATTCCCGAGTTTGACAGAATGATTTCCGAGTTTTACAAAATGCACCTGAAGAAGGTCGGAGGTTACGCCCATCGAAACGTTGTGAGAATAACATCGAAGATGAGAACAGTAATACGAAGAAGCAAAATAAGACAAAACCACATTTTTCGGTTCCAGCTCATCGGTTTCCTACCTTTGTTCTCGCCCTCTTTTCCCTTTATGCGCCGTATTCTTCACCTTTGTTCTTGATCCCACTTTCTCATCCTTTGTTTATCAATCTCTGTCTCACTTGCTCCATCCCTCTCTCTCTCTCTCTCTATCTATCTATCTATCTATCTCTCTCTCTCTCTCTCTCTATTCATTTTAGCACTCTATCTCATTTCCTTTTATTTTGTACGCCATTTTGTTTCTCCTCCCGCCGATTATTTTCTCACTTACGCACTTCCCTTTTTTCCGTCAGTCCCTTCCAATTCTTAGTTTCTGTGCTTGACTGAAGAGCTATCGTCGAGATTTTAATCCGATCTCTAGCTTAAGGCATCTGCTCGTATCAGTTTCAAAAGAGCGAACCCGTATCAAGGAACCAGTTTCATGGCGCCTTACTGAAAGTAAGACGAAAATGGGCCAAAGATCAATTTGCGCACGGCATACACTTCTATTTTGCTTATAAACATGGAAATTAATTATGATTCAAATTTATGAAGGGTCAAAAGTTTGACCTCAAGAATTGGTGAGTCAGATTTAATATTCAATATATTAGTTAGGTTATAGAATGTCGGTTTTTGAGTCCTAACTCAAAAAGTTTATAAATCTTACTAGTATATACCTGTTCCTTAAGCGATGTTTTTACAGTACCTGGGTTGCCATCTTTACCTAGCTTATACCGATTTATATCTAGTACGAAAAAAACACTTTGTGAAATCTCCTGGAAAAATACGTTAGTTTTTATTTGCATTCGAGAGTAACTAACTACGATGATTGTATTTACGTATTGTTTTTATTCACAAAAACATTAGAAATACTGTTGTAAGCAAAAATAAGTAGCTTTGACCTAATGTCGAATACGCTTTATATTTATATTTTGTGGATACTTTTTTTAACATAGTTCACCCCAAACAAAGCAGGCCATCACTGTAAATGTAAGGGGCTACTGAGTGAGAAAAGGGGTTAAAGTTTTTTTGTTTTTTTTTGGGGGGGGGGGGTCAACCTAAATTGGGAGCTGTTCAGTGAGATGTCTGTTTACATTAGTTTTAAATTTCTGCATGTCAGTACCGTCAGGAAAACAGGGAGCAGAGAGGGAGTTCCAGTGTCCAGCAGCACGAGGAAAACAGCTTTTGGAGTATAAAGCTCTTCGGCATCTGGGGACCTCCACAGTGAATGGATGGGATTTGGCAGATTGTCGGATTGGTCTAGTGAATTTACGTCGTGGGGGCACCAGAGCAGCAAGTTCATCGGAGCACAATCCATTAAGGTACTTGTAAAACAGGCACAAGGAAGCAACATTGCGGCGATGAGACAGGGGATGGAGCTTAGTGGATGGGGATGGATACTCTTTTTGGCACCGTGTCTAAAACGGACAGACTGGTGGATGGTGCATCAGCTCAGACGTGACAACAATACTCCATGCATGGGCGCAGATGGTGGTTTTGTAGAGATATAGGATAATGTCAGGTGTGAGAAGTTTACTAGCACGGTAGAGGGAGCCCACCTTTTTTGCAGCAGCGCTTGCATTGTCTTCAATGTATTTATTCCAATTCATATTATCTGTGAAAGTTAGGCCGAGGTGTTTGAATGATGAACTCTCAGGTATGGTGTTATTTGCCATGGCAATCAGTGGTTGAAGAGGTTTCTTGTAGTTATTGAAGGAAATGAGCTTTGTCTTTGCGGCATTAAAAGGTACCAAACATTTTGACCCCAATCCACTACAGACTGGAGGTCATTTTCTAAGGATTCAGCCATTGCCTCAGATATGTGCGCGTCGGTTTTACCCACATGATTATTAAAAATGAGTAACTTAGTAAATCAAAGATTTATTATGTAATTAGGTTACGTTAATTTCTTTAAATAAAAATCATATCCAGTAAGATATCTTTTAGACTTACGTGAGATTCGAACCCGGGTATTTACATCGTAGAAACTACTGCATTAGTAATGCGTACTCTGCCTGCGCCATGTTTCTATTTGTGTACAAACGTACAAACTCCAAAGACAACATAACTTGTTAATAGTACATAGATAGATCATCATTGCTTTCATTAAATTTATGTTTCTAGTACTCTTTCCTGATGTTGTGATTATTTTACTGCAACAGATGGCTGGCGCGAGTAAACAGATGAGTGTTGTTGACACTTATAGTAGTCTCAGTTGTAGTTTTCTCTTTCTCTTTTTGATAGCAGCATTGTAATAGTTGCCCCGTCGTAGTAATCATAACAGCATGTAATATTCTTCGTTTTTCATTATTTATATTTCTTTAAATTGCTTTTAGGAGTTTTAAAGAATACAGTTATGTTAGATATTCTCTCCAGTTCCCCGTTTTTGTCTTACATGCATAAGCCAAGAGAATGTCAAATCCACGTCATTTCCCTGACACGTTTGCTAAATTTAAAACCTTTAGTAGTAGGCGGTAATGTAATGTAATTTCGAAGTGGAAATGTTCTTTTTTTCGTACCTGTTCTTCGTGCACCAACACATCTTATCATGCATCTGCACTAATCCCTCTTTCGGTTTATTGTTCATTTATGGCAAGGCTTTTCCGTGTTTGAATGCATTTGTTCATTATTTGTGTAGATTGATATGTCTTACGTATTTAAATCTGAAAAAAAAATGATGAGCTTGACGGTTATTTTCAAAATTACTGAACACGCAAATACAGTGTGACATAAGTAGTCGCACGTAGCGCGACATGGGCGTTCGTGTTTGCGTCCACTTGTTCATTAGTGCACCAGATTTAAGGACACAACCATCGACGTACAGGAATATTCAGCAACAATTATATTTATTATATTTATGGAAAAAAATACAGTTACCGCTATTCACTACTACTACTACTACTACTACTACTACTACTACTACTACTAATAATAATAATAATTATTATTATTAATAATAATAATCGACTTGTGACACAATGGTCGAGGAGAATGAGAAGACCGAGAAGGGACAGCACAAACCAGACCTCCACTGGAAAAGTGCGGAGAATGCTGGGACCTTGGGGAGGCTTATTGCCACCCAAATCCAAGAGAAGACCAATCGTCCTTACCAGCGAGAAATCAATGGTAAGCGGCTGTTGCGATACCGCATCGTTATCGAAAAAAGGTGAACAATACTGGAAATCTGGGGAGGCTTGTTGTCACTCAGACTCCAGGAAATACCACTGGTTGTTGTCGGTGAGCAATCACTGACGATGATCTGTGTGAGAACTCCTAGTGAGTACAAATGATAATAATAGATACAAATTGCAAAATTATTAGCAAGAATTGCAGCCAATTTGTCATAATGAACGGTCGAGATAGCGGATGTAATACAATTAAAATATTGATCACGTTTGTTTTAAATGAATCTCGAACAGCCTTTCACGGAAGCTAAATTAAAAGTTTCCTTTTGGATGGCTTTTTGGCCACTAACACACAGACCGACAGTAGGAGTTTAAATT
>OY744539.1:76791043-76801043 GCA_963556195.1 Sepiola atlantica | reverse complement strand
AGCAGTTCTTTAACTGTCTTGGATTTACTATGCGAAGAATAAATCAGACTAACCAAAGATGGAATCGTCCTGTAGCGTCCTGTTACAATTCACTTTGGCTTTGCTCTTTTCGCAAGGTAAGATCATTCTTTCTAATTGATTTCAACAATCGCAACCAAAGATAGTAGGAGGTACCTCAGAAGCGAACTAAGCCGTGATAAGCTGACATCCAGCAACACGTCCCACCCCCATTCACTGTAGAAGTCCTGAGATGATGTTCTAATAGCTTCTTTCCTTAAAGCGCTTGCTTTTGAAATTCTAGCTTTTCTCTAACTGTACCAACTTGGAGACATTTAAATGTAATGCACAATTCTCCACTAAAGAAGACCCTATAAATCTTGCCTCTAATTCACATTAGCACCGTATGTATCAGTGTCAGGGTGCCTTGTTTGGGGTGATTAAAAATCAAAATAAATAAAACGACATTTCTAAATATTGACAAAATTACTAAATTTAAAAAATATAAAATGTTAGTAAAATTACTAAATTTGAAAATATTATCAAAAACTCAAGGAATTATCTGATTTAAATTAAATTTTTGGTACCTTTTTAATCAATTTATTTTAATATCAGTAAGTTGTTTTTATTATACAATGTTTGTAAAATCGTCTGCCTTACTTCGGGATTATGTTCTCTATGCGTAAATAATTAAGAAAAAAGTTCTCATCAACTATGGCCCGGAAACGCTTAGTTTCTGAATGATAGAATATTGACAATAAATACTGATCAGCATCTGTATTTCTTCCCTCGTCCCCCAGCCAATCAAGTATTTTCGCCTGTTGCTACTTTTTCGACTTTCCATTTTGCTCTTGAAAAAGACTTCGCGACATGAGGGCGAAACGTTGGGATGCCAATTTGACATTTTGCTGTTTTCTCTTTTCATTTTTCTTTCATCTTGTCGGATTTATTTTATCCTATGCTGTAGTCGACCCAAGAACTTCACCAATTGGCCTAAAAACCTACTGGGTGGGCTTTTTGATGCTTTGTGTGTGTTATCTGGCTGAAAATTGTGTGTATCACCAGCCTGAACCCATCTTTTTTATTGCATGATAGCATGTAGATTGTTGGACAATTTTTCAACCGCGCGTAAATATCTGTAGTATGATTCGTAAGTGAACTGGTCACAGACGAAACCCATGTTAGGCGGTCCTTCTTCTGAAGCACAAGTTCGCTTCCTGTACGAATCTCATAGTTAAATTTGTAGTATCCTTTGTTTGTATCCAGTCCTGCAGACTTAAAAATCATTTATTTATAAATATTTTTAGCACAAACAATAGCATCACCAAAAACAGAATCTTAATGCATAGCATACTGTATGGTGTGGAAAATAAATTTCAAATTGTAAAAACATATATAAAAAAGTTTCTCGTATTTCGCTGCTGATGCAGCAAGAAAATAGTGTTGCATTGTTCGTAAAATCGTAAACAAAGATTAACCACAAACCTTCAAAGATGAGTCATTTGTATATATATATATATATATATATATATATATATATATATATATATATATATATATATATTAGTATTTAATGTATCCACATTAAACTTTATAAGGAGATATCATTTTTTATGTATCAATTTTCAGTATTTACTTCAACAGTGCTCGATACATAAGTAGAGCTAGGTAGTAAGCTATAAAATATATTTATGGCAATTAAGCTACACAGACGCTCCCGCGTTTCATCCCCGGGGGGGATTCTTCGGGCTATATATATATATATATATATATATATATATATATATATATATATATATTAGCGTGATCAGTGGAATACCCGACATATCACTGGAAATAATTATTAGCCCAAAAAACATCTGCTCTCAGTCATGAACCATTATGTTCTTATTTTCTTAATTTCTATATTTGTAAATTTTCAAATAATAAAGAAAATATCGCAAGTCGATAAACTAGAAATAATAATTGGTAAGATACGTAGAGGCGAAAATTAACACATACAAAGACACACACTACTTAAAATTAATCATTTTCATAAAGTCGTGGAGATTGAACAAAACTTTAATATTTAAATCGCTGGCGGCCATGATTTGTTATTTTACACGCAACAAAATATATTAAAATCTAATTATTGCACATGTACATTGACACGCACATTTTGAATGAGCTGCTAGGCCCCACCTTTGAGTGTCTTCGGTTTATCTGTATAAGGACAACAACCTGGGATGAGGATACGTCCCCTACAAGTAAACCCTAGCCAAATATTTAAAATAACATAGTATTCACATCAGATATAAGATCTTCTCGGTATGACTACTCCACATTCACTTAACGTTACTCTTGGCCTTTTGGCTAAGATCAAAGTGTAGTATCTGTCCCGATGGATACTGCACGCCTGTCCTGTGCAGTTCTAGGAGGTCCACTCTCCCAGGCTTTGCCTCCCCTCTTTGGGGAGGAGAAAGTTAATTGCTTACTGCTTGAGGCGCCCCTACCGGGGAATGCCGACGGGGCTACCCAGGCAATTTTTAATGGTCAGAGTGCTCACCTCTCGGGCGCTGGCTTTTCAACCCCCACTTTCCGACCCGACCTTGGGTCACATCTTACTTGTGGGAGTAGGATAAAACTGGCCTTGTGCCTAACTCTTGGAGAGGAGTAAATAATATTCTTGGTCTTTTGGCTAAGATCAAAGTGTAGTATCTGTTCCGATGGATACTGCACCCCATAGACTGGTATTGTCTTGGCCTTCGGGGCTTGATTTACGCCGATCTATGGGTCTGTCCTGTGCAGTTCTAGGAGGTCCACCCTCCCAGGCTTCGCCTCCCCTCTTTGGGGAGGAGTAAGTTTATTGCTTACTGCCTGAGGCGCCCCTACCGGGGAATACCGACGGGGCTGCCCAGCCAATTTTTAAACCCCACTTTCCCGACCCGACCTTGGGTCACATCTTACTTGTGGGAGCAAGATAAAAACTGGCCTTGTGCCTAACTCCTGGAGAGGAGTAAATCAATACTCCACATTGACTAAACGGGAAATAGTGCACCTTCTCCAAGTGATGTTGCCTATAGTAACATCACTAAGCTTGATACTCCACCAGACTAGATGAATTCTTCTCCTGGAATCCGGTTAGACCACAAGAAAATATATTATAACATAGTAAACGGGTCAATTGAGGAGAGGAAAATTAAAATTAATGTTCTCACCTTCTTTTCTAATTCAATGTTTGACAGGTAAAGGAGAACTTTATTGGACTATTCGAATAACTATCTATCTCATATACAGATCAAGTGTATGCCCCAAGAAAATAGCCCCTTGATTTCTGAGAACTTCGAGTGAAGTAAAATGAAACAAAATGAATGTAAACAACAATTTAGTAGCAAAGGTATTTAAAGTATCTCTCATGAAGTGCAGCTTGAAATTCGAATAAATAAAAACAAAATTGATTTTTTGTTCTAAATGATCGCAAAAGAAATCGATGACACTCGCTTTATTTAGAATCTGCTTTCGATTGGCTGTCTGTTAGGTGAAGTGGTAATAAGTAAATTGAAGATGGCGACCAGGATTCAGGTTCGCATAAAATAAAAATGGTAGAAAAAAATGCTGGTCAGTTCGATAATTTCAGGTTAAATAATTATTTATTTATGAGAAAATATTTTACGATATTAAATAAAAATAAGCAGAAACGAAAGAAAATCATGTACTCTTCAGCGGATATATTCATCAGTATATATATATATATATATATATATATATATATATATATATATATATATATATATATATATATAATGTGTGCATATGTATATATATATATATGTGTTTGCATGTATATATATATATGTGTATATATATGTGTGTTTATATGTATATATATGTGTGTATATGTATGTATATATATATGTATATATATATATGTGTGTATATGTATATATGTGTATATATATGTGTGTGTTTATATGTATATATATGTGTGTATATGTATATATATATATGTATATATATGTGTGTATATGTATATGTATATGTATATATGTGTATATATATATATGGGTGTGTGTATATGTATATATATGTGTATATATGTGTGTGTATATGTATATATGTGTGTATATGTATATATGTGTGTATATGTATATATATATGTATGTGTATCTGTATATGTATATGTATGTGTATATGTATATATTTATATGTATATATATATGTATATATATGTATATATTTATATGTATATATATATATATGTATATATATGTATATATATGTATGTATATATAGGTATATATGTATATGTTTATATGTATATGTATATATTTATATGTAGATGTATATATATGTACACATATATATATGTATATTTATGTATATGTATATATATGTATACATATATATATATATATGTATATGTATATATTTATATGTATATGTATATATATGTACACATATATATATGTATATTTATGTATATGTATATATATGTATACATATATATATGTATACGTATATATATGTATATGTATATATATATAGGTATACATATATATATGTATATATATATGAAGTTGGAATATTTTTTCATTCATTACACCTACATTACTATCAAACCAGGTTACTCTAATTATAATCTATAAGATTGCTCTGAAATACTCTATTTATGATAACAAACAAATCTCAAACACACTCGTTTGGTTACCTAATTTGCATAATTATTTTCAAACAGTTTCCTTGTCTTATTTGCCTATATCTATGAATCATGTTTTCAATATTTCCAGTAATTAATTAAAATGATAATAATGGCCCGGAAATAGTGGGTCATTTTATGTTAAATATATATGAAACTGATCTCACAATCTAAATTCTGAAAGAATTGTTTATTTACTTTTTTTCTGATTTGCACGGTGTTAACTCTTCACACGTACTCACCTAAAAAGCAGAATCTCATTTTTTTTGGGGGCTGGGGTTTCGCGGGGGGCTGGGGTTTCGCGGAGGGGGTTAACTCGTAAATTTAATCTTATATATTTTGTTAACTGTATGCCTATTTAATTCAATTTGAGTTGTAAACAATAAATTCGTTAAGTTGTGTTTACCTTTCCGTGAAAATTAAATAAATAACTTCTATAAAAATAGCGAATTAAATATTTTATTTTCAAGGTGCAAATAGTTTAGGTATTATTATAGATTAACACCCTACGCTATCCCCAAAATGTAAATTAGATTGTATTTTTAGACAGTTATGTTGCGTGTTTTATTGTTATTCGGTCGTTCTTTGGCAAATATTGTCGCTCAGTAAACAATACTTTCGGTTAGGCATCTATTTTGTAGTGGACAAAGTGCACGAGTTAGGCAGTTACAGTTTTTCTCTTCATTACTAACATTTTCATTTCTATTTGGGTGATTGCTATTAGGATTTGGGTTATTACTATTTGTAGTGCTTATATTTTTGTTCTTCTTAGTGTTATCTTTGCTATATTTGTCATTTTTTATGCAATTCGTTATTTTTCTCTACTGTTTTTGTTTAGTATTTTGTTATCGTGTGCCTTAATTATCATTTCTAAGTTTTCGTTTTAGGGTATTTCTATTGAATATGTTATGCAGGGGATTAGTTACGGAAAGTGTTTTTCGATGAGATTTAAGCATTTCTTGCCCAGTTCAAATTTTAGGGCGTCGTATACCAGATTATATTTCTTTTTCTTCTATTTTTTATGTTATGATAATTATTGGTGTCCTGTTTCTTATATTTAATTTCGATATTATGGTACCCACTATTTTTTTACAGTTGTATTGTAAATGTTGTTTGATTTTTAAAATACATTTTCGTTGCTAGAGTTATTGCTAAGCCTACGTTCGAATGAATTAGGAATCTGTTTTATGATTGATGGAGGTGAATGGATTATTGGTTTACGTATATTGGATTAGCGTTATCCTTTAAATATGACTCGTAAGTATTTTAATTTAAGTTTAAATGACATCTAGAAAGTGGGTCATTTTTATGTTAGCCAGTACTTCTACTCTTAGGCCTATTTTTTCATTTTCATATATATAATTTTCTAGAAGTTTTCTCTTTGTTCTTTATTGTTGTTTCCCTTATTATAGCTAATCCGTCATCTCTATATAGGCCGATATCTGTATTATCAAATATATTTGTCAGGGTATATAAAATAAATAACCCCACAAGATCTGATGCCTCCGCAGAGTCCAGGCCACCAATGGCCAAATCAATTGAGTTTGTTATTTTTGTGTTAATCCATTGGTCATTATTGTTGATTAAAACTGATCTTCTACATGTTTTAATGGTGTGAATTTCATCCTTGGATATATCAGTATACACCTCGGCAAACTCTAGGGCTATGTTGAAGAGATCTTCGGATATGGATGGATAGAAATCCATGATGTCAAATTATAGGAATGTACATTTATTTGTATTTTCGATATTATTAAACCAAGTGATTGCTTCGGCAGTATTCACCCACTGGTTTAATTCTAGGTCCTTTTTTATTTGCTTGTTAATTCTAGAAATAAGTGGTTTACTAATTCTCCCAATTTCAGTTTTGTCGCATTAATTTAGCGAGTGCTAGGGTTATTGTTAAAATTACTTTTGTGGCCTTTAAATAAGATATAATTAGTTCGTCCGTTTTTTAAATCAATTTAATAATGTATCCATGCTTGCTAGGTGTTGGGATGTTTTTAAGTGATGTTTCTAACTTAACTTTTTCCATGATTTTTTCAGTGGTGAAATAAATTCATATGAGAGTGCTTAACTACTTGAGGTGTTAAGTGTTATGATTTCATGTATCAACATAAAATGTTATAATATTTTATGTACCGATTTTCAGCATTTACTTCAACAGTGCTCAATACGTGAGTTAAGTTAGGTAATAAAACCCCCGGCTGAATTGTTTTAATGCGAAATACCTCACCACTAACTACCTAACAAAACTCCGTTCCCTGTTAAGTGCTACTAATGTTTTTTAGTGTATTTCATCTGTTTCAATTTGTTCTTTTCCTTTCGTTCTTTTTCTTTCTCCCCCCTTTTCGCAATCAACGTCTTTGTCGCACGCGCTGCATATTTTTTTAAAAATAGTTACGTACGTACCAAAAACATCTCCTTTTGCGTCATCTTTTTCCTATTTTTTTGTCGTTATACTATACATTTAAATTCTTTACTTTGATCCCAACGAAACCGGCAAATCTCTCGTTTTGATGATTTCTTTCTGTATTCAATTGTTTTTCCTTTTTTCTTTTTCATACATATATAATTCATATATATATATATATATATATATATATATATATATATATATATATATATATATATATATATATATATATATATATATATGTGTGTGACCGTCTGAGCTAAAGCGTCGGATTTTGAGTTTAAAAAAATACTCGTGTTCTGGGGGTTGAGTCTTGCGACCGGTATGACTAACAATCTCTACACTGACGATTCCCGTAAGAATGAAACGAATACGTATGTATGTATACGTATGTAGCTTAAAACTCATATTTATAATGATATATATTCATATATACATTCATATATATATATATATATATATATATATATATATATATATATATATATATATACGTATATATACGTATATATATGTACATATATATACATAGTATATATATATATATATACGTATATATACGTATATATATGTACATATATATACATAGTATATATATATATATATATATATATATACATACGTATATATATACGTATATATATACGTATATATATATATATATATATATATATATATATATATATATATATATATATATATATATATATTGGGTGTCAAAATAAAAATAATTAGAACTGAAGGACGTGGATTGGAAGCAAAGATATATAAATGTGTAATACGCTCACTTTTTGTTTTGATAAAATTGTGAACGCCATCAACACGATAAATCGAATTTGAAAAATATACAACAAAGACACTAAAATTCCCTGGGGTAAAATAGCGTGTCGGTATAAAAGTAAGGTAAACACATTATCGGGCGTTGATAAGAAAAAATAAGAATGGTGATGGTCGTTGAACAGTGAAAAGCAGAGAGAGATAAGTAGAGGTGGAAAAGGAGAGAGATAGATAGAGAGAGAGATAGAGAGAAAGAGAGAGATAGAGAAAGAGAGATACATTTTGTATTAGAGAAGATAAAATGAAAGACAGTCGGCAATGATAAAGACTGTAAAAGAAAAGGAGTGAGGAAGAATTGAGAGATAAACGAAAGAAGAATTTGATGACAGAGAGAAGGTTCAAAGAAAAGAATAGCACCACAACTGAAAAAGAGGTGTCGGCCGCGTCGGGTTTCAGAAAGAATAGAGAGAGTGGGCCGAGGAAGACAAGTAAGAAAGGTGGTGGGTGGAGTGTTGAGAGAAAAGAGAAAGTGAAGAGCGAAAAAATAAGGAGGAGGAAGAGTTGGACTTAGAGTCAAAGACAAAAGAGAGAGTGGGCAGGGGGAGAAAATTAAGATAGGTGGCGGGCAGAGTATTGAGAGAAATCAGAGTGTGAAGAGCAAGAAAATGAAGGGGAGGTGTTAAGCTTGGGGTCAAAAAGAAAAACAGAGAGTGGGCACAGGAAGGATATTAAGAAAGTCAGTGGCGGATTGGTTAGAAACACAGAATGTGTAGAGCAAAAAAAAAAAAATAAAGGAGGGTGTCAGGCTGGGTATAGAGAGAAAAAAGAGAGTGAGCAGAGTAAAAAATCAAGGAGTTTGTTAGGCTAGAAGTCAGAGAAAATATATAGAGAGGGGGCAAAGGGAGAAAGATTTCAAAGGCGGTAGGCGGGAAAAAAGAAAGTGGGAAGAGAAAGAAAATGAAGGGGAGGTGTTAGTCTAGGATGTGAAGAAAGAAAGAAAGTGGGAAGAGAAAGAAAATGAAGGGGAGGTGTTAGTCTAGGATGTGAAGAAAGAAAGAAAGAAAGAAAGAGAAAGAGAGTGGACAGAAAGAGAAAAGTAAAAATAGGCGTTGGCCGAGATGTCGAGAGAAAGTAAAGAATAGGAGGAAGAAAATGAAGACCTGTAAGAGAGAAGAAAAGAGCGAGTGGAACGAATTAAAAAGTGGAATGATTATTTGGGTTATAAAAGAGAAAGTGTGTCTGCTTAACGGCAAATCAACCACTTTAAATAATTTCTAAGCTTAAATCGATTTCTTGTATACGATTAATTGAACACAAATGGGTATTTTATCGATAACACTGGTCAACAGCAAAACTTCTTATATGTGAATATAGCACATTGCCGCGAAACTACTTCCCTGCTGCTTGCACCATAGTCGTCTTAAAATCCAATATCAACACATTCTTGTCATATATCGTCCCCAGAAGTAAGCAAATTTGGTTCATTCTATGAATCATCCTCAATCCTCTCATGAGGTTCTTCATCTTTCAACTAGCTATAATTCCATCTCATTAACCTCGAGTAGCCCTCGGCCTTGACAAGTGATAATTCTTTAGTAAAAAAATGGTAACATTACTAATTTAATCGCACTAAATTCTCTTATGATATTCACTTTTGCTCTCAGACTAGAATGCTTTAATATAAGATCGAAAATAGGTTTCGCCTATTGCATTTTTTATCCCTTTTACACCATGTGTAACTCAGATATAAACATATTAACTCATATTTATATATTTTTAAAGGCTTACTAAATTAACAAAACATTATTTAACAACATTCTCAATACAACAAAACATTTCTAAGAATAATTCTGGATTTTGCTCTTACGATTGTTTAGCTGTCTCTCTACTGTGCCCAGCAGCAGTCGACATCGTCTTGGGATTGAACCGACTTTGATACCAACCCTCCATTATGGCAATGCTATTCATGTTAATCACTAATGTCTCCTAAATTACGTGGGGAGAAATCCAGATGAGAATACAGGAAATGAAGGTTCAAAAACATTCAGGAAATCATTTTTTTTGTCTCATGTTTTCAACAATTTCTTGATAGCTGTCTGTCTGGTGGTTTCTAAGAAAGTTTTCTGTCACATCTA
>OY744539.1:76781043-76786043 GCA_963556195.1 Sepiola atlantica | reverse complement strand
GTCATCCACATACAGCCTGTTTCGCTGTTTCACAGCTCATCAGTGCGGCTATATATATATATCCATCAAATTAAACACATATACGTTTTCTGTGTACATACACGCTCACGCAGGCATAAACACAAACACGCGAACCCACACAGATTAAATATATATAAATGTGTGTGCCTGTTAGACCGCATGATATGTGTGTCGATAACTGTTATCGGCATTTTAATATCCTGGGGAAAGTGTCGTTTTCACACGTGATAAAGGCATTAATCTTTACATCCATCAAGTGAAATTGACTCTGCATGATGAGATAATCGTTATTTGATGTCAGGAGACAGCTTTGGTGTTCTAAAAAAACTCGACCGTATATTGCTCTGATAACAAGACATCTAATCTCATACATCGACCCGTCATACTCGTCTTATCTAATCTTTATTGTTATATGACAATCAAGTAGCATCCATAACTCAGTACTTAATTTCCTGATTTACTCTACCGGCTTTGGCACTGGTGCGTTGATACCAACAGTGTAGGATAGACAGATAATTAATCAACAGCGTAGGATATATAAACAGATACCTACTTATCAACTCCACGGAATAGATAGATAGATAGATAGATAGATAGATAGATAGATAGATGGATAGATAGATGGATAGATAGATAGATGGATAGATGGGTGGATAGATAGATAGAGAGATAGATAGACAGATAGATAGATAGACATTGCACAAATGTGCGCCGCGTGCGTATATGTTTTAGCATTAAATTATCCACAAATGTGAGAATGTGAGTACGTCTTGAAAATTTCTGATCTCACATTCAAACAGGTCACTGTATGACCTGTAAAATTCTGAACTTTTCGGTATTATATTACCTGAATTGTTCGGAGCTTGGGCTGTAAGACAATTGATGCTCCGGGATTCATGAGCACTAAATTATTCACACTATTCAGAAAAATGTGAGAATAAAAAGTAATATATTGAAGAACTGTGATTTAGTTTTGTTTACAGACACGCAGACACAAAATCTCTATTATATCCGATATATCCGTCCCATGGCAGATGCCTGAAGATAAGACTTTTGAACCTTGAATAACTGGAAGAGATCAGACCCTAAAATACGTATTGCTATGGTGAAAATAGAGACTACACAACTGAAGTTATGGGTTAAGCAAATTTGAAACATTGTGAACTCAAGCTCCCATCACAGGGTCTTTAATGATCAAAATATGCTCAAATGTTAATAATCAATAAATTGGATATGTAAAACAGAAATAGGAAGAGTAGTATAAGAAAATGGAATAGTTATATTTCTAAAAATACAAATATGTAAGAAGGTACATAATTGGTACCGGGGGAGTCACACTAATTTTGGATTTTCTTTTTTATTTGCGAGAATTTGCTTCATATCAGAGAAGTAAACAAAGTATACCGAAACCGGAATGTAAATAATTACTATTAGATGAGTCACTCTCCATGGAGAACAGTTTTTCTTTTATGCAAGTGTTACTTCAGAAAGAAATCCCCTCGTAGGACAGGTAAGTAAATGGTATTAGGAGAGCATGTTTTTCGGTTGAGTGTCTAACACTTAAGACAACAAAAGAAATATCACCTTCACGAGGAGGTAATTTATATACAAAGGAGTAATTCACTATGGAGAGCAATCCTAGGGATACTCACAAGAAAACAAAAGATCCCGTCGTGGGGAGGTAATTACTAGTATAGAAGATAGTCCCCAAGTTGAGGGTGTTGCTTTCATTCTGGGGTTGATATTTCGGATAAGAATAGAAATATCCCCTCATGGGGATGTGGGTACTTACTATCAATGGGACCCTTTTTCGTGCAGAGTATCCTAAAGGGTTTATTTTATCTTATATATATATTATATATATAATATATATTTATTATATCTCTCTCTATATATATATATTATATATTTTATATATATAATATATCTATTAATAATGGAGATAATGTATCTGTCTGTCTGTCTGTCTGTCTGTCTGAAGCCGAAACTCCAGTATGACTATTTTACTGAAATTAATCTTTTTGAAATTCTTTATATACTGTCACTAAAAGTCGCTTAGACACCAGATGGGTTTTGCTATTAACATAACTCATTCTTTTAACCCTTCAATTAAATTAATATTTACAAATATACACTTATAACTGCTGTTATCAAATTTACATATGTATTTACAATATTTTCCGATGAGGTTATATTAATAAACATTATTCATACAATTAATTACAGTCATTTTCATCATAACCGGCGTGTTTTCTAAACCATTTCAACGCAAGTACTGTTAAAATTGCAAAGTCATTGGGTGTTTAATTAGTGGCGTCCTCCCTCCCTCCGGTAATAAAATATGGCGATCTGATTAAGCAGCCCATTGGCCGTTTAATCAGTGGTGTCCTCCCTCCCTCCGGTAATTATATATGGCGATCTGATTAAGCAGACGAGTGGCTTTTTAATCAGTAGTGTCCTCCCTCCCTCCGGTAATTAAATATGGCGATCTGATTAAGCAGCCGATTGGCTTTTTAATCCATAGTGTCCTCTCTCCCTCCGGTAATTAAATATGGTGATCTGATTAAGCAGCCGATTGGCTATTTAATCCATAGTGTCCTCCCTCCCTCCGGTAATTAAATATTGCGATCTGATTAAGCAGCCGATTGGCTGTTTAATCAGTAGTGCCCTCCCTCCCTCCGGTAATTAAATATGGCGATCTGATTAAGCAGGCGATTGGCTGTTTAATCAGTGGTGTCTTCCCTCCCTCCGGTAATTAAATATGTCGATCTGATAAGCAGCCGATTGGCTGTTTAATCAGTAGTCCCCTCCCTCCCTCCGGTAATTAAATATGGCGATCTGATTAAGCAGCCCATTGGCTGTTTAATCAGTAGTGCCCTCCCTCCCTCCGGTAATTAAATATGGCGATCTGATTAAGTAGCCGATTGGCTGTTTAATCAGTGGTGCCCTCCCTCCCTCCGGTAATTAAATATGGCGATCTGATTAAGCAGCCTAATGGCTGTTTAATCAGTAGTGCCCCCCTCCGGTAATTACATATGGCGATCTTATTAAGCAGCCGATTGGCTGTTTAATCAGTGGTGTCCTCCCTCCCTCCGGTAATTAAATATGGCGATCTGATTAAGCAGCCGATTGGCTTTTTAATCAGTGGTGTCCTTCCTCCCTCCGGTAATTAAATATGGCGATCTGATTAAGCAGCCGATTGGCTGTTTAATCAGTAGTGTCCTCCCTCTCTCCGGTAATTAAATATGGCGATCTGATTAAGCAGACGATTGGCTGTTGAATCAGTATGCCCTCCCTCCCTCAGGTAATTAAATATGGCGATCTGATTAAGCAGCCGACGTTAATCTGGCACGTTAAACATGTAAACAACAATGCTGGCAAACACCGTGCTCAGTTTTCCCTTTTTAAAACCGTCCTAAGTTTGTTTATTCTTAGCCATTATGTTTTAAAACACAAATTTATTAAATCAAATTGTTTAATTAAAATAATAATTGATTTAAAAATTACTATATAAAAACGCGCGTGCGAAAAAAAACACCCACACACAGTCTAGGTAAACTTTTTCTTTCTGACAGTTAAAATTTTTTCCCTGTTTACTGTATTTGATTTCTTAATACTTTCATATCCAATATTATCATTTTTTCACGACCTCAACAGAATTTATGATTCCATGTTTTATTTATTAAAAAAAAGATGTGATTTTTTTTCTTTAATGTCAACAAAATAAACTAACACATTGTACTGGAAAACTATACAACTGATTGTAGAATCAAATTGTTTAATTAAAAAAAGGTACACACACACGCACACACACACGCACACACGCGCACGCGTTCACTGTATTTGATTTTTTGGTGCCTTTTCATTTTAGGACCCACGCTAACTTTGACCCCGTCGTTACAGTTAGGGTTAGGTTTGTTTTTTTCTCCTTTTTAATTAAAAATATTTACATGTATAGGAGGGGGGAAGACAAAAAAATTGGGGGAAGGCGGTCAAAAAATCTTTTTTTTTTTTCTAAACTAAAAAATAGTCTAATGACTGGTAATATAAAAAAATTGAGGGGGGGTACAAAAAAAATTTACTTTCTTTTTAAACTACAAATCTTTCTATTTATAGTCGAGGGTACAACAAAAATCGGGGTAGGGTCGAATTTTTTTTTTCTTTAATTTCAACTAAAAATATTCTTGGTCATAAACACAGAAAATCAATGTCTAACCATCACAGAAATATGACTGGGGCTCCATTGGCTTACGCGTGACCATTCATTTCTGATGCGGCAGCCTAGCAAAAATATGCGACCGAAGGGAGCATATATTTGCTAGTATATATAATATATATAATACATAGTATTATATCTATCTATATATATTATATATATTATATATATAATACATATATAGTATATATATATAATATATATTTATTATATCTATCTATATATATATTATATATATATTATATATAATATATATATAATATATACATATATAATATATATTTATCATATCTATCTCTATATATATATTATATAATATACATATAATATATATTCATTATATCTATCTATATATATATTATATATATTATATATAATATATATATAATATATATGATATATATTTATTATATCTATCTATATATATTATATATATAGGATATCTATCTATCTATCTATCTATCTATCTATCTATCTCTCTCTATATATATATGTATTATATCTATATATATATGTATCATATCTATCTATATATATTATATGTATATGTATATATATATTTTATCTATATATATATTATATCTATATATATATAATGTATCTATATATAAATGTATCTATATATATATTATATCAATATATATACAAATTATATTTATATATATTATATATATTATATCTATCTATCTATATATATAATGTATCTATATATATATATATATGATATCAATATATATATAAATTCCATCTATATATATATAAA
>OY744539.1:76758543-76771043 GCA_963556195.1 Sepiola atlantica | reverse complement strand
GGATCTGCGTTAGCGCCGGACAACCATAACCAGAAAATTATTCAACATGTTCGGGCAGATATTTCCTCAGTTACTCTACTTTCCTGAGAAACACCAGGACACTGGTTTCGCTAGTATATATATATATATATATATATATATATATATATATATATATATATATATATATATATATATATATATAGTCTTGGAAGTTTCT
Source organism: Sepiola atlantica (assembly GCA_963556195.1). NCBI lineage: Eukaryota > Metazoa > Mollusca > Cephalopoda > Sepiida > Sepiolidae > Sepiola > Sepiola atlantica. The sequence continues at coordinate 76,770,844 of OY744539.1, read as the reverse complement.
CAACCATTAAAACTATATTTAAAAAAACAAAACAAAAAAACTTAAGTCCCAAGTCGTTCAGTTGAAAATCACTCATGTAAGTCAATTTAACTTTTACAGTTATTATATTAGTTTGCTTCTAACATTATTTAAGGGATCATCAGTTGTTTACCATGAAAAACTGTTTCGGGAATTTATATATATATATATATATATATATATATATATATATATATATATATATATACCCTCCTTCTCGGATTGAGCACTATCGTACATTATTTGGCATGTCACTAAATAAACAAATTGAGCACTGTCAAGTAGCGGTAAATTTTTATGTAAAAAACACATTGTAGGTGTTATTTACTAACAACTCTTGTCCCGTGACCTGATGTTTAAAGCCGACTATCGACTAGATTATTGGAGGTTTCTATATCTGGCTTTGGATGTGTTTGTGGCTGGCCGCACTAAAGAGCTGTGATGCAACGAAACGGTCTTTTTCTGAATGACTATATATATATATAAATATATATATATATATATATATATATATATATATATATATATATATATATATAAATATATATATTCCATGATAAATGCCAGTATACTGAAATCATATGCCCTTAATAGGGTTAAGATGAAAATTCATATACACTAAATGTACAAAAGCAAGGAAATTCCCAAATTTTTACACTTTTATTGTCATTAAGGGTATGACTACATATCAACCAAACCATTTCATTATCACATCACTACAGTATAAATCTCTATGCATTAGTGGATAAAGTGTGTGAGGTGCGCTGAAGAAAAATTCCTACCAGTAAAATACATCGCCCAGTTGTGCTCGCATACCCTTAATGACAATAAAAGTGTAAAAATTTGGGAATTTCCTTGCTTTTGTACATTTAGTGTATATGAATTTTCAACTTAACCCTATTAAGGGCATATGATTTCAGTATACTGACATTTATCATGGAATGTCACTACTTTTGTAAAGGCTATGCCTCAAGACAATGGTCATTTTTAAGGTTTTTTGGAACTCTGTTAAACACAGATTTAAAGATTTTGGCCAGAGTTCTTGCAAATCGGTCGCAGGTTATTATCGGTGAGTTGGTATAACCTGATACTAACTACGCTTTGAAGGGGAGATCGATTCAGAACAACTTGCATCTGATACGCACGATCATAGAGGGTTTAGAAGACGACACTGAAGCCGCGCTGATCAATTTAGATCAGTCCAAAGCTTTTGACAGGGTCGACCATCGGTTCCTGGGATCTGTTTCAGAGGCCGCCGGTTTTGCACCGGACTTCCGCAGATAGATCTCGATTTTGTATCGCGGGCCGATGGCAGTGGTGCAGGTGAACGGGATGCGATCGAAGTCGTTTGCCGTCTCTCAGTCGGTACGTCAGGGATGTCCGCTGTCTATCCTGCTTTACGTCCTTGCCTTGGAGCCTTTTCACCGCAGGCTTAGGATGGGGGAGCCTGGACTGGCCCTACGCGGTATTGCTCTTCCTGGCGGTGCGCGAGCCAGGGTTTCCGCGTATGCCGATGATGTCACCGTGTTCGTGTCGTGCTTTCGAGACATTATCGCGGTGATTAAGGCACTCAAAAGGTACGAAGAAGTTACAAAGGCCGTAGTCAACCATAGCAAATCCAACGGCCTAAGGTTGGCCGCCTGGAATGGCGCGGCTGCGCTCCCGGGCCTTTTCAACTGGACAGATTCGGTTCGGATCCTCGGCGTATGGTTCAGACCGGGTCTCTAGCTTGATAAGAACTGGTCGGAAGTACAGTCTAAGCTCGAAGCGTCTGTGAGGATTTGGCTTCGAAGGGGGCTTTCCCTTAAAGGTCGAGCTGAGGCGTGCACCACTTACGTCTTTCCGCTTATCCTTTACCGATTGGCTGTACTACCTCTGCCTGCGGACCGCCGAGCGGTTTTAACGCGTCTGCTTTTCTCGCTTTTGTGGGAGAAGGGGAAGCCGCTTGTCCGTAGACAGGTCTGTACTCAACGTCCTGATGTGGGGAGTTATGGAATGCCCGACTTGGCGAGCCATATGTATGCCGAGAGGTTAACATTCCGGAGCCGCACCTTGACAAAGGAGTCTGCGTAAGGCCCTGCGGTTGGGAACGCTTTTCCCAACCTCATCCCTGACCACTTGGCTGAATGCCGTCGTAGGCCAAGGGGTTAATCGCAGTTCTTCTACGAATGCCGAGCTGCGCTCAGAGTGTTGCTGGGGTCCAGTGACCTCGCCCGATCTAGGAAAACACTATATCGGGAATTAGTCGTGGGGACCACTTCGGATTCACTTGGGGGCGACTTGGATTGTCAGAGGAGGAAGTTCGCTCTCAATGGAATTGGGCGCCAGGCCGGAGCCATCTCAACAATACTGAGTTCTCTCTGACCTGGCGATTGGTTCGAAATGTGGTACCCCTCAATGGCATACGAGTCAATATTGGTCTTGTTATGGACCACTTTTGCCCACGTTGCGAGGACGATGAACTTAAAACGGCTGACCACGCCTTTTTCACCTGCTCCAAACTTCGTGAATATTGGACGTATGTCAACGTATTGACGGCTCGCATCACCCCCGAGCAGGTGACGTGCCTGGATTTAGCATCCGTTGTCTTCAACATCGACCCCTTGTGGTCCAGAGAGGAACGTATGGTTTTGCTCGCGATTTTAGCCGTAGCTAGACTCGTTGTGTACACTACACGCTTAGAAATAGGGCGTCTTCTCATCATCATTTGATTTTGTATTTTAAGCATCAGCTTAAAATCAAAATCAAATCTGATAGAAAAGGGGTTGTCTACCTCTCTATTTAAAAGTAGGTGGATACACAGCTAGTTTATGCGTGTTCACGCGGAATAAATTCGAGTTCTTGTTCTCTGCCTAGGCTTGGCACACGCCGACCTTAGGTCTTTTTTGTAAAAGTTTCCTATGACTATCCAAATTGCTGGATCAGTCCCCTTTAGCTAATAGTATAAATGAGCTCGTTGTCCCCATCTTTATTTTAGGTGTCAGAACTCCTCCAGGATGCCCGCTCCCAAATTTATTTTGTATCCCTGACCCGCCCTAATAGTACTTATCCTGGAGGACACCGCACATTCCTAAAGAACCCACCCACCCCATTTCTTTTTCCCCCATAGAAACGCCCACTCCCACTTAAGAACTTGCTTTCTTGCTTTCGGTTTTTACCGGAAGACAGCGAGCAGTTCATACCTTTGATAGGATGGGAGGTCCTACTAACTTACCATAATTAGCATTTTCTTTTGTTCTTTATTTTCATCATCCCTTTTCTTTTTATTTATTTTTGGGGGATTATTTAAGGCTTAGTTTTTGTTCTCCCACTCCCATCATTACACATTGTACATATTTTTCTGTAAATAAAATTCATTTCAAACACCTGGGGATATTTTAAGTAGCTTAAGTCCATAGAGTGAATGTGGTATTGTGGGTTTAGACCATGTGGACGACCCCCGACCCCCATTCTCCCCCATACCCCTTTTGACCTTGTGCCACATCAAAATTATTATGTAAATTGTACTTTTGATAAATAAAAGCTTAAGTAAGATTCTTGACACGTTTTCCGTTCTAATCGCAGCCTCGTCTTGAAATTTCGTTCTTCTTTGTTTATATGTTATCTAATGTTATTTGATGTTATCTAATGTAAATTAATTGATTAATAGTTTCCTAATTCTAAAAGTATACAAATATTATGAACGCTGGCAGACTTAGTAAATAGTCATACTGGAGTTTCGGCTTCAGACAGACAGACAGATACATAAACTCCATTATTAATATATATATATATATATATATATATATATATATATATATATATATATATATATATATATATATAGTTACATGGTAAACAGCTGATGACCCCCGTGTTAATATTAGACGCTTAAGGTCTCCTGTTTTTGTTTCACTCTTAGATAATTAACCCCCCCTTTTTTTTAATATTTTTTATTTATTTATTTATTTTTTATTTTTTTATTTTACTTATATTTTTTCATTTATTAATTTTCCAACGAATGTTAAGTCTGCAATATCTTGGATTTAGTTACTTTGTCTGGGAATTTAAACTGCATTTTACAATTTTTTTTTTTTTTTTTAATGACTCAAAGCTTCTTTAGACTATATATATATATATATATATATATATATATATATATATATATATATATATATATATATATATAGAGTGAGTATTCAATACATTAAAAAATCATCAATAGATTTCAGCATATTCAAACTAAGTTTCTGAAAATGAAAAACACACGTGTCCTTTTGCTGTACACATGTTTTTGAGATATGTTACTTTATTTCGGTTTAAATTTTTTTTTTTAAAGATTCAATAAAGATATCTTATCATCAGCAACAAACAATATTATCTGAAACCTGAAGTACACTATCCGACGTCTTTGCCCCGCGCGGTCACTGAGACAGCTATATGACGAAAAAAAGGGAAATATTCCTATTGTTCATTCAACGAACACAGTCAGCCGCCGTAAAGTGTTCAACCAACCGATATTGCTTTAGTTAGACACTTTTCATATTTACCTTGCATAGTGCTCTTCCCTGAAGAGAGTTTTACATGATTGTTTATAATAAATATTTTTCAATATATGTTTCATCTTAACGAAGAATAATGAGTATGGCTAGATGTAACCCTAACCACGATTAAAGCCACCTTTAGTTGTTATGTGACGGCCACTGAGACAGTTATACGGCGAAGAAAGGAGAATATTCAGATTATTCACTAAACGAGCATAGTTCGCCTCCGTAGAGTGTTTGATTAACCAAGAAGTGGGAAGTTAACAATATTACTTTAGTTACAAAGTCTTCAAATTAATGCTACGTTTTTGTAGATGGAAATTGCCAGAGTGCTCAATTAGGTATGTGTTACACCTGCCGTTCTTACACAGGAGAAACTACACCGGTTGTCACTATAAATAGTACGAGTCACCAGAGACACAGAGAAGACAAAGCACAGTCTTGTAACTGTCTAGCCAAGTGCTAGTCACTTTCTTACTTTGTTAATACACTTGTAAAACATATCCTCGATATGACTCCCTTTATTTATTATTTACTGTTGGACAACATCACAACAGTATGTAAGCGCATGATACTTTATTGGCAGATATTTTTATACGTGAATTCGATCCGCCATCGATGCCTGCTGTTTTACGAAAATACTGGGCATATCACACGTTGAGTCGAAGGATATCTAGTATATAAGCACTTCAGCCAATGGTTGAAAAAAAGAAGACACTTGATGGGCTTTACATGAACAGTACTCCTGTGATATGGCCGATCGAACTAACGTCGGCTTATACAAGTTCTACGTCTTCAATAAGTGGATATAGTTAGAATCCCAAGAATGTACACTCGTTGGAGGCCGTATATTAGTGTTAGGATAGTACCACTGTCATTAGAAATATGGAAGAGAAGAAGATTTCAGTATAAGAGTCTTACTTATATTAATTTTAATTCAATAACGCAGAGCACGCAAAACAGATAAAGTTAGGCTTCCGTGTGAAACACCTGTGTGAATCTATGTTAAAAGGAAATACTTTGAAACCAAAATAACATCTACAATTTTTTTTCTATCTTAACTTTACACTGTTCTTTGACGATTTCAGGTGTATATAATATTAATTTGGCTGTTTCGAATGTCTCGATACTAAAGCTAAAAGCAGTCAAAGATGCTTATTGCTATTTTGAAAGAATGCATTCCGACCATTCTTTTACTTGGCCAAACGATATATATATATATTTATATATATATATAAATAAATTATTTTTAAAAAGCCCGAATAAAACTTAAGAAAAAAAATGTCTTCGAACCGCGTGCAAAAAGATATCCCCCTTTCCCCGTCAAATTCATAGTACATTTCATTCTCAAATAGATGGCCGTCTCGTGCGGTCATTCGTAGGGCAGCCGGTCAACAAGGATGGCGCCGTAGTCTCTGGCTAACGACGAAAGGAAAAGTCTTCTTGTTTATTAACTTGTTATTTTTCTTTAAATTCTAATATGTATTATTCAAATCTACTAAATTCTCTCTTTATATATATACTGTTTTATTGCCTGTCTATTGATTCATACTACCTAAATTCCTAAATTCACCAACTGGCCAGAACTTATGGCTGTCTAACTCCTATTTGTACTTACTTGTGAGAGGGAAACATATCTTAAAGTTTCTGTTCCCTCTAGAGTGTATAGTAAACTTATTCTCTCTACATATATACATATATATATATATGTTTTTTTATATATATAATATATGTATATATATAATGTATGTATGTATATATACATATATATATAATGTATGTTGTATGTATATATATATATATATTTATACATATATATAATGTATGTATATATATATAATTTATGTATATATATATATAAAATAAAATAAAATATAGTAACACGAAATTACATAATCATCGATGCATTATATATATATATATATATATATATATATATATATATATATATATATATATATACCATTGGAGAGCCATGAATATTATAACTATCTTGTTTTAAAATCTCCGAAACAGTTACATGGTAAACAGCTGAAGATCCCCGTTTTAATATTTCACGCTCAAGTGAAGGTCCCCTGTTTTTGTTTCGCTGTTAGATACTTAAATCTCCTTTTTTATTTATGAATTTATCAACGGTGGGTCGGCTTATGCAGGCGCTAAGTCTGCGATATCTTGGATTTAGTTAGTTTCTCTGGGAATTTAAACTCCATTTTCTTTTCTTTGTTTAAAATGACTCAAAGCTACTTTAGACTAATATATATATATATATATATATATATATATATATATATATATATATATATATATATATATATATATATATATGATGGACTCTCCCGTCGATTTCGACGTATGAGGGCCCCACCAGGGGCTGCCCGCGCGTGAATTTTGTAATTGCAAGGTTTGCGCAATAACCAACAACCGCTCTCCTGAGTCGGCATTGCTTGATTCCAATGGCAAGTAGTAATACAAGACGACTGGAAACAATGCCGAGATAAGCAGAGAGCACATACAGCACCTGGTATTCCCAAATGGTCACACATTTAGTACTGGCCAGGCTCAACGCCGCTTAACTTCGATGATCTAACGGGAACCGGTGTGTCAACGTGATTGTGCCGTATATATATATATTACATAAAGTGTAATTGATCAAATTTGATATGCCTATTTTAGGTCAATTCAACTTTACATAATAGACGCACCATCATATTTTATATGCTGCTACTGTGTGTGCGATATCAGTCGAAACTAATTTATATATTGATTTTAAAAAAGGAGATTTTATTTCAACTATCATTTTATATTGTTTTTATAATGCAATTGTTGTTTTGATTTTAATGCAACAAATAGTTCTGTTTCGCAATGTTGTTTATTTCCTGAACAAATATTTAGCATCTGTATTCAAATACTCTTTTCTTTAGAAGGATCGACTTGATTTTCGACAGATTACGATCTATTTCTACATTGCAAGTAAAAGGGCCAATTGATTGCTTCTTTTCTTTTCTTGTGTTACGGTCACATTTAAAAGATACATAAATGTGTATCGAAACTACGTAACATGTTGATGTCTATCTATCTATATGAATAAATGAGAAAGATTTTGTTTCGTGCTTTTAACAAAGTTATGAGTAAAAGATTTATTAATTTAAATCAATGTTTCAAGTATTTCAAGTAGTGAGCTTTTCGAAGCGCTACCTAGTATATATATATATATATATATATATATATATATATATATATATATATATATATATATATATATATATATATATATATGGGAAAATGAAAAAGGAAAACCAAAAAATGGATGTTTTTTATGTGTACATCAACGTTTCGTCTTTATTTATAAGACTTCATCAGGATGATAATATAGAGAAAAAAATGTCATGCAAGTACAGATACATGTAGGGTAGACATATTGGGAGGAAAAATAAAATGAAATAATGGCTACTACTGGGTGGACGTCCGTACTTGTTGGAGAATAAAAATGAATGTTGAAGAAAATGAGTGGGGAAAAATGGAAGGATGGGGTGAGCGAGGACTACTGTGGCTGGTGGTAAGAGAAAGAGGTGGGGGATGAGCAGGGGTAAAGTGGATGGCAGAGAGGGAGTGGAGGAAGAGGGGGGAGGGAGGTGTTTGACCAGATGGCTGCGGTCAAGATTGAAGGGGAAAAGTAAGTTGGAATGTTTGTGTATGGGGGGTGTATGCAGGGAAAGGAGGATGGGTAGAGAGGGGGGGGCTGTGATTTTGGTGGATGGGCGAAAGTTATGGTCTTAGAGAGCGTTTTGAGAAAATGAGGGAATTTAAGAAGGGGTATGGGAGAAAATAGTTGAGAGGGGGAGAGGGAGGATTTGTTGTGATAGGGTGTGAAATATTTGAAATATTTGGAAAATGATAGCAATGAGTAAGGGATTGGAGGGGTGGAGGAGGGCGGTGATTGAAAGGGTGGGTATGGAATATTTGAAATATTTGGAACATGAGAAAGTTTATTTGGACTGCAGTGTTAAAAATGTGAGGGAAAAACGGAAAAAGTAAGGAGAAAGTGAAGATTCAAGGAGAAAAAGGAAGGGTATGAGTAAATGGAAGAGTGTCATAAAGGTTAGAGATGAAAATAAAAGTTATCTATGATCAGGCAAGAGTCTTTGTTCTGTGAGGATGATCTTGCTTATTAAGGGTGATAGGTTAAAGAAACCATTTCGTTGCTTGATGGTGGTGGAGGCGGTGATGAGGGCAGTTTCCAATAATCTTCGCCGAGATTTGTTGTGGATGTATTTAGTGATTTTGGCTTGTTCAAATTTGAACGCATGGCCATGTTCTAGTGCATGGGAGAAAAGTGCACTAAAAGGGTTGTTGTTTTTTATGTCCCTTTTGTGTTCATTTAATCGTTTCTTTAATTCACGTTGTGTTTCTCCCACGTTAAATTGATGGCAATCATTGCAAGGGACAGTATATAAGCCGGCATGGGATATGGGTGTATATATATATATTTATACACATATATTCTTTTTTGAAAGGAATTTACGACTCTTTGTAGCATATTTGATTGATTATGAAATAAATATATATATAGAAACAAATATATAAACGAACAAATTTAAAATAACAAATAGCAGTAATTAGAGAGTAAGATAACACTTATCAAAAGTTCATAGTATGTTTGTGCTTCATATGGTAATCATTTTAAATAGCTAAGTGAAGTGACTCATGAATCACCCTGTATATATATATATATATATATATATATATATATATATATATATATATATATATATATATATTAGTACTTAATGCATCCACATAAAATATTATAAGGAGATATAATTTTTATGTATCAGTGCTCGATACGTAAGTAGAGCTAGGTAGTAAGCAATGAAAATATATATGGCAATTAAGCTACACAGAGGCTCCCGCGTTTCATCCCCGGGGGGGAATCTTCAGGCTAAAATCTTTTAGCCTAAAATCTTTTAGCCTAAATTCTTTTAGCCTGAAGATTTCCCCCGGGGATGAAACCCGGCAGCCTCTGTGTAGCTTAATTGCCATATATATTTTCATTGCTTACTATATATATATATATATATATAAAGAGAGAGAGAGAGAGAGAGAGAGAGAGAGATAGCCCCTGATCTATAGATATCAAGAACTTTGATCGCATGATGTTTATACAGATCAATAGACATATAGATTGATAGAGAATGCCATCAAAAAACCGATTAGATTTTAACATCCTACTTCGCTTTTGCTGCGTCCACGTGTAGACGTGCGTGTGTGTCTAACTACTTTCGGGTTAGAGCGAAATTAATTGGAACGAAGTTTTCAAAACGGTATCAAGTGGAAATATTCACGATAGAAAAACCAAACCAAAAAAATCAACTCTGATCCAGAGCGAATAATGAAGAGGAATTCGGTTTGATAATAGGGAAGGTCATTTCGAGCTCGTTTAATATAAGAACGGTGGGTGTGGAGGGGGGGCGGGCGCTGAGTGTTCTTCGCAACGAAGTAAAGATGAAGAAATTGGATACTAAAGGGGGATAACAACGTAGACAACAACAGATCGAAATTTGCCAGGGCGGTGCGGTGCGGTGCGGTGCGGGGGGGGGTAATTTGAGAAGAGTGTGAAGCGATGGAGAATTGATAAAAATAGCTATCAAATAAAGAGGGTTGATTATAGGATAAAAATAGACGACTCAATCAGACAGATACCATCAGGTAATAAGATGCAGGTTAGAGAATAAATGAAACGTTTAGGGTTAGTCGTTAAATGAGGATAATTCCAATGACTGTTCACACATCACTGAGTTGACATTTTTTATTCCATTTTTCTTGCATATTCATTTAACTCTCTCTATCTATCTATCTATCTATCTATCTATCTATCTATCTATCTATCTATCTATCTATCTATCTATCTATCTATCTATATGTATATTGTTGAATATAAGAGACAACTCATGTCTAGATATCCTTTGGTAGATCTATTCAATAGTCCGAATTAGGATCTTAGTTTCGGAGGGGAATTGGCTGATGAATTTGCCATAACTTGGATTTGTCTCCCATATACTTTCGGACCCATCTGGGTCCATCTTCGGGTGAATGAGGTTAATCAGGTATATTCTCCTGAAGATAGACCCAGATGGGTCCGAAAGTATTTGGGAGACAAATCCAAATTATGGCAAATTCATCAGCCAATTCCCCTCCTAAACTAAGATCCTAATTCGGACTATTGAAAGGATCTACCAAAGGATATCTAGACATGAGTTGTCTTTTATATTCAACAATACTTGCCTGCAAGAGAAGATGCTGCCTATATATATATATATATATATATATATATATATATATATATATATATATGTGTGTGTGTGTGTGTGCGTGTATGTAAAAATAAAAATGAAATAAAGGATAAGCAATTCAACAACTAACAAAAATAAACTCAAAAACTCATGTTGTAAAGTTCTGCCGAGATATTTATTATTTATTAAAATACGGCCATTTTCAGTCGGTTGGTAAACTTTATTTCAAAACAGAAAATTTTTCAAATTTATACAAAGAATGCGATTGGAAGAAAATGTCACGTGCAGAGAACAACAAGAAGGGAGTAGGGACGCGAGGAATGTTATAAAAAGAGAAAGAAAAAGAAGATGAAGAAGAGGAAGAAGAAGAAAGAGACACCAATCAACCAGTGTCTTTAGAACGTCAGTTGAAGAAGAAGAAGAAGAAGAAGAAGAAGAAGCGAGAGCAAAAGAAAGAAAGAGTAAAATCGACATTTGACTGTCGAAAGCTACTGAAGAAGAAAAAGAGAGAGAGAAAAAATCATCAGTGCTTGAATGTCGCCTGCTGATTGAAATCCGAAGGCAGATTGAAAACGTCAAAAGTTTAATAGGATTAGTAGTAATTTGAAGCTATTGACGGAGGAATTCAAAACAAGGGAGGAGGAGAAAGTAGAGGAGGAGGAGGAGGAGGAGGAAGAAGTAGAACAAGGGCTAAAAGTTAACCAGCGTCATATTCATTTAAATTCATTTAAATTCATTTCATATAGAATCGATCTAGCAGAAGGAATGGAAATGTTATAGAAACCTTTTCTCTGGGCAATGGTGTTCTTATGACATAGGATCAGACAGGATTCTGTGAGGCGTCGAAGTTTAGTATCATGAATATGTTTAATAGAAATTGCCTTATGTGTATTAAAGTGGTGGTCGGAAAAGATCATGTGAGTGCATTACGCATTTGAGGTATCACCGTTTTTTTATGGCACGATTGTGTTCATATATTCGTTTCTTTAACGGACGTTGCGTCTCGCCGAAATATATTTTTCCACAGTCGGCGCAAGGAATAGTATAAATTCCAGCTGTAGTGGGAGATGAAAGGACTTTATTTTTGTTTTTATTCATTTGTAAAAATCTCGGCAGAACTTTACAACATGAGTTTTTGAGTTTATTTTTGTTAGTTGTTGAATTGCTTATCCTTTATTCCATTTTTATTTTTACATATTGTCTGAAACATTGTTTCTTTTTTCTCATATATATATATATATATATATATATATATATATATATATATATATATATATATATATATATATATACAGGGTGGGCCAAAATAAGGGTCCTATCTTTAAATTTGAATAACTTGAATTTGAATAACTTCCACAATATAAAAGTTAAACTCACCAAACTTTATGTGTGTGTAGACTGATCCTTCCGAGATTTTTTGACATAAACAAAACAAATTTTAGCCGAAAAACACTTCTTAAAACTTACAAA
>OY744539.1:76748543-76751043 GCA_963556195.1 Sepiola atlantica | reverse complement strand
TGTATGTGACCGTGTTCCATAATATATTTCGAGGAATACTTCTTTGTAGAATGGTGGTTGTTTCAAATCTCAACAAACGTGCGGAATGGCAATACTGCTTATAATGCATTAAATATTAATATCCGCAGAAAATGTAATAAAATAAAACTATTACTGATTGCTCTTTTTGTTTTTATCATTTGTATTACCTATTTATTTTATTTCTATTTTTTTCTGAATATTTTATGTTTTAAACCCACTGATTTAGTGCCATATACTTATATAAAAAATACATATATATTTTTTGTGGATGGGGAAGGTAGGGATAACAGCCAAGAGCGGTGTTCAATAAAACTTTTTTTTTCTAATATTATTAATTTAATTTTTTTATATATACTCTTGATACTATGTTCACGTTCTATTCTAAGCGCAAAGCTATGCCTGTCTTGGTCAAAGCAGAAGATAGCAGTAGCCACATTGACCGGCGCTACGCAGGCCGGCAGCGGAAATGGCACCATTAAGATTCATACAGAGACTAGTAGCATTGCCGCAATCAACGTGCTGGTTATAGAAATAAAACTCTTCATTTTCATATGTTATTTGATATTGACGTCATTAAGGAACTCATGTAGTCTGGAAGTGTGGAGTTTGGGTAGACAAAACCCATCTGTGCAGCACTTCGTATTAACAAAGCTGATTTTGTTGCAAAACTTGACGAACGGAAGTGAGTGTGGGTTGCAGCATGAAGATTGTCAGCAGGTCTTGCACCAGAGAAGCTCAAAACTCGAATGTCTAATAAATTGAGGGATAATTATGAACACGAGTTGCAGACCTGGATAAACAACGGTTGGTTGCTGCCATATAATGAGGAAGCGTTTGACCCATTCAAGGGACTGATACCAATGAAGGTCGTACTGCAGACCAATAAAAATAAGGCGCGTCCTGTAATGGACTATTCGTGAATTAAACACCTATTTTTAGGCATATTCACTGACGACACAGATGTCTGCGCACATAAAATGCGAGAATGGAGACAGTAAGGTACGAATGTATCCATTCTGGACCCCAGGAAGGCATACCTACAGATCCATGTTGAGAGATCTCTCTGGCCGTACCAGGTAGTAATATTTAAAGGACAAAGATATTGTCTAACCCGGTTAGGGTTTGGCTTGAATGGCGCGCCTCTGATAATGCGGGCTGTGCTCGAGACTGTGTTAGCTTATGATGAGATTATAAGGAGAAAAACGTAGTCGTATATTGATGACATATATATTAATGAGGATGTGACGGAGGCAGAATATGTGAATGAGCATATGGACCTGTACGGACTACTTAGTAAAGATTCAGAGAAGCTGCCAAATAGTGCACGCGTGCTGGGATTATAAGTTTGGGAGGAGTATGGTCGACTATGATGGTGACGAGTAAAGAGTACTGTGGACGGTCCTATAACCATGACACGAAGATTTAGCTTCTCTATGTGTGGCAAACTGTTGGGGGCACTTTTCCGTGTGTGGATGGCTTCAAATGGCGACAGACTTTATAAAATGTCGCGCTACAACTGTTACGCGGGACTGGGATGATCATGTTAACAATGCTCCTCTGGAGTGTATCATAGCAAAAACACTTGCCCGGGTATAGTAATCTGATCGTTTCCAAGGAAAGTTGTGCGTGGGCACAAAGGAACTGGATTTGTGAGTGGACGCAAGCTCGCATGCTGTGGGTGGAGCTATCATCGAGGATACGTGCTAATTGCGACCAACAAAAGATAACAAACATATAAACGTGGCAGATCTGGATACCGTGCTATAAGAGTAAAACCTCCCGCTTAAATGGAAGGCTAACATACACATAAAAACCGACTTCCTGTGTGTGTACCAAAGTCTATGGTGAACACCAAAGCACCATCAAGAGATGCTCATAAGGCGGAGACTGGACACGATAATCTCACTTGTGAAAGTGTACAACATTTCGGTTGATGTAGTAAGATCTTACGAGAACTGCCAGAACAGAGCATACCCACTGACAATCGTTCCCCAACGGCGGGTTAATGATGTAAAGAGATAGATTGAACTCACAGTCAGTGCGTTCTCATGTCACAGGGAATCTGAAACTAACACAGCTTAACCAAATTCATCGACACAGTGGGCATGCTAGAGTCAGGTGAACATTATACTTTGTAGGTAAAATCGACTCGTTCGCGTCTAAACCGGTAGTAAAGGTTGTTTTAGGAATTAAGGAATGTCAAACAATAAACCCAGCTCCAGTGTGATGACAACAGGAAGGGCTCAGTGGGCATGTAGTTAACCGGCTAGACATGGACATTACGCACTACAACAGTTGTCATATTTTGACACTCATGGATTGTGGCCATACGCGGTTTTCAACCTGGCGGCCGCTACCATGGCAAGTCATTGCACATGTGACCTGACAATTAAAATCAGTGTTTTTTCAACGTGTCTCCTCAGCGGAAATACTGGCTGATAATGACACTGCATTCTGTAGTCAGCATTTAAGGCGGTTC
>OY744539.1:76696043-76743543 GCA_963556195.1 Sepiola atlantica | reverse complement strand
AAAAAAGTTCCTCCCCTCCCGTGTTTGTGTATAGATACAATTATTTAAAATTTCCCACAACTCCAAAATAATCTTTTTATCTTCGTCTCTACGCACATAGTTAGCTGCGAGGATGCCCGTTATTAGTCATGACATAATACGAACGTTTACATTTTCATTATTATTTCTAATTTTGATAATTAAAACACACAATAAATAATACTTACCGATAGTTTAACATTTTATTACTAATATTTATATGAAGTTAAGGATAGGAACATGAATTGTTTGGGTTCTTCAATTTCCTTGGGCAACGTCAGTATACCGGTCCCGCTTGTCCATTAGAAATTTATGTTAATATCATATTTAAGAGCCATCAAGACGAATGCTTATTTAGTGAGAACCATACACGCACATACGAAAGATAACTCTTTCAACTAAAACAGAAATAAAAATATAGGACTTTAGAATACTGGATATAAAAACACATATAAGTTTAGAGAGGTGGGGGGTGTGAATAAAAGTAGAAGGCAGAGTCCAAATCTAGTAACGAATCTTGCCGAATACTCACGATAACTAACGATAATAATCAAGATGGCGCTGGAGGAAGACTAATCCGATCTCAATTTGAAAGAAAAGTATTTCTTTTTTGTTTTTTAACTTTATAATTTACCGCATTTTTATTCTCATTTTCTTTTTTTGTCTTTCTTTTTCATGGTATACAAAGGTGGCAGTAAAATTGGCATGGCGATCAATAGACCGTAATATGGAATTATATCTAAGCCGAGTCTAATCCGTGGAAGATGATTAGACGCCATTTTGGATCTTTATTACAAAGACTCTATAATTTATATCTTCAGATGAAAGATACTTTTCAAATCCCGTTACTGATTCAAAATAAAAGTTGAAATGTAGATTATCTATATATAGATACGCGCGTATATATATATATATATATATATATATATATATATATATATATATATATATATATATATATATATATATATAGTTGTTTAAAAAAATAAATTTCACATAAAGAACAAATTACAAAAAATCATATTATTTTAATACATTAGACTGGCTTACGCTCGTTTATTGTGAATTCCTAAATTATCACTTGGATATTATATATATATATATATATATATATATATATATATATATATATATATATATATATATATATATATATTAGTTGCCTTTGCCCGACGTAGCTCGGGATCTAAGTTACTGTGGGTTTTTTCTAATACGACAAAAGAATCAGGAATAACAATGTAATTTAAAGCAAGAAGAAAAAAGGATTTCATGAAGCAATTAATTAAAATGACTGACTTGTTTTCTATGAAATTTAAAATAGATTTACTGGACATAATTACATAATACATTACTCAATAAATACCGGCCCATACTAATAAAAAAAAAACAACTTGATGGCAAAATTCGACTTGATTCATCAACAAAGTCCTCTTCTTGAGTCATACACTAATTCCAACGCTCCTCTTACAGTTCGATACCTTTCTTCGGGAACAATTTGTTTTAGGCTTCAAAATACGTCGCCTTTCTGATCTCACGTCTTCATTGGAGTAAAATATCCTTACGTGGGGAATTCTATTAATGTCTGCAAACAGCCTGTAATCGGTGCGGGCGGATTTGGAAAATTAGATCGGTGTTGAATCAATTCCAAGTTCAATCGAGTAGTTTTACCATCGTTGCGATAGCCTTGTGACACGGTGAATTGTCTTGGTGAAAGAACACATTTACTTCTTAATTTGTGGCCGTTTTTTTTAGCAGTTTCCTCCTTGAATAGTCGCTATTAATAGTTCTACTTTTCTCAAGGTAATCGATGAAGAAACTACCTCAAATCCGGAGGCCAAAACTCCACCTGTTGATGTCCCCTCAGGTTACTGCCAATTTGACTTAGGGGTGAAGTAGTGGATAACTGTTTCATACATCGCTTTTTTGTTGCAGTAAAACAGTTGCAAACAACGCTCTGAATCGTCGATTCGTTGTTTTTGATCGACTGTGAACAAACGCGGCACCCACTTTGAACACAGCTTTCTCTTTGACAAATGTTCATACAAAATTGTGAATGCACTTCTTGATATCTTCAACTTCTCTGCTATCTCACGCAACTTCAATTCACAATCTGTCAAACGAATTTTTGGACTTTTTTGTAAGTTTTCTGGGACAACTGCCAAATTTGGGGGACTTGAGCGTTCAGCATTATGTGTGTCTCTACGGCCGCGTTTGCAGTCAACATACGAACCTCTTAACAATTGATTCCGACGGAGAAGAGTCCGAATAACACTTATCAAGCCATTCCTTGCCTTTAACCGTATATTTACTATCAGAAATAAAAAAAAAACAACCATTAAAACAAACATTAAGTATGAAATTTACACATCGCATAACTCTGTGTAAATTATCGTTTTTGAATAAATTAATACACCGAATTACATTCTAGTGGAATTTCATTTTGTAAATTAACTTATTTGGGGATGTGGGGGGAATAATCATCGATTTTTACCTCAGCCCCGGTGTGTTTCAGATTGAGAATTTGTTTGTAATGTGCACTTTAACAAATGAATAAAATTGCTGATTTGCGAACGACTTAATCGAAATTCATTATGGTGGAATTAAATTTCATACCGACAAAAAAGTGCAAGGGATATTCACTGACTTGTTTACTTGGCTGCAGTTTATATGCATGTGTATATGTGCAATTTTGTTTGAGGTGCATTGTTTACCTATTAAGTTAACCTGAAAAAAGTCGGGAAAACTCCTCTCACACAAAATGCTAATTCTCTATCCACATGTAAAACATGTACGTAAGAAACTAACTGGGGAGTTTGAATTACCCACTAGAGAGTTTGAATTACCTACTAGAGAGTTTGAATTGCCTACTAGACACTATTTTCGTGTGTATTCGGTCTCTCTGTACAAGAGTTTGTCAGGACAACCTAACATGAGGATTCTTCACCCTATAAGTAAACTCTGACCAAATATTCAAAATAACATAGTATTTGAAGCCCAAATAAGATCACCTCGGTATGACTAAATACTAGCTTTTACGATTAATGGTGCCCTTTCTCCAAGTAATGTTGCATCTAGTAACAGTACTAAGCTGGATACTCCACCAGACTAGATGAATTCTTGTCCTTAAATCCGGTAAGACCAAGAGACCGCAAGAAAGATATACTATAACATAGTAAACTCGTCAATTGGGAAGAGGAAATGTTCTTAACTTCTTTACTAACTCAACGCACTTTGTATTTAAGCAAACAATTGATTAATATTAATTAAAGAAATAATAATGTATACGTCATGTAGAAGCGAGATTGCGGCTGGCGTTTTACAATAAACATTTGAAAAATTGTTTTAACACTACAAAGTTAGAACGAAAACATTTACATGAATAAAGTATTGCGTAAGTAATGAAACGTCACTAAACTTAGAAAACATCGAAGTTCGTTTGTTTACGTTTGAATAAATAATCCAAATAATTGCGTTCGTTAATTACACGAATTATAAAGACAGATCTATGTTAATAGTAATCATCTGATTACATTAAGATTTAAACATAAAAATCACGCACCAAAACGTTTAGTTGGACATTTTTCTCTATTCCCTCATTAAGTAGTTTGTAAAAATTGAGAAAGAAGGGTAATAGCCTATGAAAACACCGAAAATATGATTTACTACCGACGAATCTTAAAAATTGTTTTTTTTATTAAATATGTTCCCGGTTTCTTGAGTGACAGTGCGAGAACAAGTGAGTGTGCAAGTAAAATCCTCCCTCCCCTATTTATTTATAAAAATAAATATTGATCAGGATTAAATATAACAATATGAAAATTGATTAGAGAAACAATTTTTACTTTTAAGAACACGGACCGATATTTGCCATAAACGATTGATGAAACAACTTGAAGTAAATACTTGGGACTAAATGATCTATTAACCTCAATAAACTGTGAATATGTTTTCTCTACATTATAGGTAAGAAATATAATAGTTAATAAATATTTAATTAACAATGTTTCTTTTTTTCTATTCATCTCGTTTTCTTTTGTGATCCAATATTCTTTTATTCGTGTATTCTTGACCTAAAGTGGCTTACGGTAAAAGCAATAGAAACTGTGTGCGTGTATTTACGAAGAAATACAAGGAATAAGCAAAGTAAAAAAAAACGGTTTCTTGGGTTTTGTTTATGTTTTTCTGTTGTTTGTTTATTTTTTGTTTCGGTTTGATCTTTGTTTATGTGTTTCATCTGTTGTTGTTTTTAAAGTTTTTGCTTTTAGCGTGACTTCCGATATCTAATATAGTTTTGTCTTGTGCCCTAAGTTCGCCAAAGAATTCGATTTTGTTTTCTTTTCGTCGTTATCTTATTGTATTTGTTTGCTTTTTTATGTTCAGTTTTGTTTATTGTTTTGTTTCTTAATTTTATTTATTCAATGGTGAGTTGTCTAAAGACTCGGCGACTTGCCATGGCAAATTCGTCACGCCACAAAAACTAAATGAATCAGTTATGTCTAAAGTAAACTTTGTTTGAGTTAGACACCCATACCGTCGGTGATGAAGTAACAAACACTGCTTTATAAAACAAGCGGACCACCCATGACCCATAGGGGTCAGTATTTGTTATATATATTATTAAATATATAATTTTGTAACTTCGACATAGGTTGATAAAAAAAGCGGAAGCCATCGAATTATGTTATTGAGAACTTCGGACTTTTTCACAGAGCCCACGAAAATCTTGCTTCAGTATTATCTGGTCTGCATGAAGTCCCCTCGTTGGCCGTGCCTGAAAGATGGTAGTTACTTACCCTTAGCATTGATTGGAACAAGGTCTAGTGGTTGCATACGAAGTTGTGGAAAGTTTAGCTCAGAACACATAAAGGAATGTCGGCTGCACATGCGCACGAGAAACATTGGTATCCTCGTTCCATTGATGTACGATACCGCGCCTGATACGCCATTCCCTGCCAAATGAAGAAACATAGACGACCAGCTGACGACAGATCATAATGCTAACTCCCCTCTGATTTTTAGCAGAGTTCTATTAGCCTGGGAACTTTGAGACTACAAGGTGCCACCGCCCCAATAACGATGAGGAAATGTTGGACTTTAGGGGATCGCTGCTGCTTTCAAACAAACACGTTCAAAGCTTTTGACAATTATCATTCACTTTTGATGGCGTCACATACTTTTTGGCACTATCATTTTTCTTTATAATTTCGCACTGATTTAGGCTTGTGCGAACCCACGTCCAGATATGATACCTAAGCAACACACAAGCCAGTCCGTGACGAACCACCACTAGTTTTAAAATATATAATTCAAGTGTAATACCGGTAACCCTGCTAGTATAATACAAATTCTAAAATGCTTAAATTTGTCAGTCATTTTGAAAGCAAATATACTTTAAGAACTTATACAAGTGGCAATAATTTCATATTTGTTTATGAATTTCTAAATTGTAGAGGACTTTGAAGAAACTTAATTTACTGTGTAGTTTCTGTAGTCTATATATTAACACGAGACTTGCATACATTTTAACAACATATTTCAGCATATTTTACATCCTGGGCAACACAGGGTTGATCGTACTTATTTTCACTTATAAGTGAATCAATTCCGGACAGGTTGAATCGGCTGCTTACCTCTGGTGTGCCCACATCTCGAACCACAGCAGTCCACGCTCGACGGTTCTGAGCAAAGTCGCTAACAATTTTACTGCAGAAAAGATGTAACAGTGATTAACTATTTCCTTTCGGTGGAATTATATTATACAGGGGTGATTTGGTCGTATGTCAGCCAATCAGAACTCTCGGTGTTGTAATAAAAGTCACTGGCCGTTTTACAGACAAGTTACACACCTATACGCCCAGCCTCCATCTCCCACATCTTTTACTTCGCTGACACACATGCACATCGCCTGCTGAAATGTTCAGACTGGTTGGTCAAATGAACAATTCTTTCAAACTGACTTTTATATCTGTTGCAAATACTTAAATGTGAAAAGACTTCGAACATTTTTGTTTGTTTAACCACGAATAAATGGCATTAATTTTTATAAAGGATTATGTAATTTTATCTCGTTTTATATAAACCGCGAAGTCATAGCTTCACTAACATTTACACTTTTGATCCATAATATAAACCGACAACTTATGGGTCAGGGGGTTGTGAAGTTCTCTTTGATCAAGTATTTGGGTGATTTGCTTAAATGAAAGGATGCAGAGTTTACCCTTATTTTCTATTTAATCCATAAATGGGGC
The DNA here is from genome assembly GCA_963556195.1 of Sepiola atlantica. Classification (NCBI taxonomy): domain Eukaryota; kingdom Metazoa; phylum Mollusca; class Cephalopoda; order Sepiida; family Sepiolidae; genus Sepiola; species Sepiola atlantica. Next base: position 76,737,277 of record OY744539.1, on the reverse strand, counting down.
GCTGGTAGGTGCTACCATTCCAGGCCAAATCTGGGATTAGTGGTGATTCAGAGGTGACTCTACACTTGCCCAAACTCCGAGATTGGCGTCTCACCACTGGATGCAGTTTTGCGTCATAGCCAGTACTTTATATATATATGATATGGTTGTCCACCTTTCGTATTATTGTCTTATTTTGCCTCCGTTTTGTCTGGTGGGGTTTGTTGTATATTATCATTGCATTTAAGTTCATTTTAATTGTTTTATAACAAGATCTGCTCGAGCAACTTGAATTCGGAATCATCCTAACATCTCGGGTCGGGCAACTCGCGATTTTCCAAGAAACACATGTAAGAATGAGAGATTAATTTTACAAGCATGTAATAAATCGTGCCATAAAATGCCAACTAGCGTTGGTAATATTTAAATTAACAAATCAAATACACAACTGAACCGCTAATTAATTAGCTTATTAGATTATCATTGGAACGTTACATTCGTTGGGGCATACCTTGAGGTCTGCGTAATGTAAGGCAAGTTCTTATTTTAAATCTGTTAAGTGAGTGACTGGAGAAAATGCATTTTTGAAAAGAATTCTTCCTAAAAAGACTAAGATTAATTCATAATCAAAATCGAATTATTTCATTATTGATTTTCAGTAAATCTCTTCCTTAGTTTATCTCTTCTTTCTATTTTTATTTTCTCTCTCGGATCTCTATTTCATCTATTCTTTATTTCATCTTTCATTCATCCATTCTTTCTTTCACAAATATTTCCCCCGTTCTATATCTGTATATTATTTCTGTAGTCTGTCTTTCATTTCTTTAATTATTTCTTTCTTTCATTCATTCTTTCTCTACTATTTCCTTCATCATTTTAAATTTTTTTCTCAGATCTGTCGTTTATTTGTTTCGCCTTTCTTGAATTCATTCTTTATTTAACCATTTCGTTCTCACATTCATATGTTCTTTCTCCAATATTTTCTTTGTTCTTTTCGTCTCAGATCTCTCTTTCATTCGTGTTGACTTTTTTTTATTTATATTTATTTCATTCATTCTTTCCTTCCTCATATATCTTCTTTTTTTTCTTTAATTATCTTCTCAGCTCTCTCTTTATTCTGACTTAAATTCGTTCTTTATTCAATTCTTTATTTCTTTCATTCTTGTTATCTCCGATAATTTTTCTTTCATTCTTCTTTTTCTTTCGGTTATGTATTTCATTCCTTCTTTTATTTTATTATCTTTTAATTTGTTTAATTCTTTCTTTTTTTATCTTTCTAATTATTATTTCTTTTATCTTTCATTTATTTCATTCATTTTTTCCTTCAATATTTTTCTTCCTACCATGTCTTTTATTTCATTGATCTTACTATTTTTATTTTTCCTTTCTTCAATATCTGTCATTGTATCTTTTTTACTGTCTCCTTCTTTCTTAATCTTTCACTTTTATCTGTTTGTTTTTCATTTATTCAGACTATCTTCATTCATTCATTATTTCATCATTCCTTTCTTTATTAACAATATTTTATTTATTTATTTTTCATTTTAATCTCAGTTCTGTCTTTCGTTCGTTTGTTCTTTCTTTTTTGTGTTTTGAAAATGTGTGTATTTTTTCTTTAATATTTTCTTTTTCCTCTTTGACTTTCATTCACTTCGTCTGTCATTCTTTCTTTTCTCCTTCTTTTATTTTTTAACGATTTTCTTCTTCTTTCATGTTCCATTGTGATCTGTCTTTTCCCATTTTTTCTTTAATTATTTATCATTTTTCTTCACATTTTTTGTTTATTTCTTTTATCATTTTTGTCGTCACACTCTATTTTCTTTCTGTTATTATTTATTTATTTATTCACATTTTCCTTCACATCATAACTTTTTTCATACTCCTTCTTTTATTTTTGTTACTTTTTTCATATTATTTATTTATTTATTTATTGACATTTTATTTATTTATTCATTCAATTCTTTCTTTCTTTTTTATTCTTATTACTTTTTCATATTATTTATTTCTTTATTTATTTATTGACATTTTTCTTTCTTCCATTTTTATTACTTTTTCATATTATTTCTTTATTTTTTTACATTTTATTTATTTATTTATTTATTTATTTATTCATTCATTCGTTCATTCATTCACATTTTTTCTTTCTTTCTTTTATTTTATTAATATTTTATATTATTTCTTTATTTCTTTATTAATTTTTTTATTACTTTTTACATATTATTTCTTTCTTTACTTATTTATTGACATTTAATTCATTTATTCATTCACATTCTTTCTTTCTTTCTTTTATTTTTATCATTTTGTTATATTTTTTATTTATTTATTTATTCAATTTTTTTTTTATTTTTATTACTTTTTATATTATTTATTTGTGAATAATTAATAAATAATTATTCACATTCTATTTTTTTATTTATTTATTTATTCACTTTTTATTTATTCACATTCTTTCTTTCTTTCATTTTTATTACTTTTTCATATTATTTCTTCTTTATTAATTTATACACCTTTTATCATTTTATTTATTTATTTATATTCCATCTTTATTTTTTATTCATATTCTTTCTTTTTTTCTTTCATTTTTATTACTTTTTCGCATCTTTATATATTTATATATTTATTCACATTGTCTTTTTTCACGCTATTTTCTTCTTTTATTTTTATTTATTTATTCATTCACATTATTTTTCTTTCTTTCATTATTTATTTCTTTTATCACATTCTTTCTCGCTTCTAATTGTCTTATTTCATTTATGATAATTCTTTCGTTCAGTATATATTTGTATATTCACACACTGTCTTTTATTCATTGTTTAACTATTCACATTCATTTTCTCTTCAACTTTTCATTTTTTACTTATTTATTTATATTCCTTCTTTCTTTCGTGTTTTATTTGTTTTCTTTTCTCACTTTCTTCTCAATTTAATGTTTTTCTTTTTTTCTTTATCTGTCTAATTTCACGCTGTTTTAATTCATTCCTTCTGTAATTATTTCTTCTTTCAAGCCTATTTTCTTATATGTTTTCTATTTCTATTTCTTCTGTTATTCTTTAATAATTCTTTATACATTTGTTCTTTTCTTTCATTCTTTCTTTCTTTCTCTTCTGTTCTGTCCCTCTTAAGGTTTTCTTTCTTCATTTTCTATTTTTCTGTGAGTATGCTGTTGGAGTGAGTACAGTAGTTCGTGAATGTCTCTCGTTGCGTCTATGCCGGGAGTCGTCGGCTTAACGGCTAATGCTAGGTCTTGATTCTCCCGCAAGAAGGTTAGTCTGTGCCATATTTGCTCGTTGCGCCGCATTACGATGGTAACAACTCACCCCAGCCCCGTTTCTTAACAGTCAAACTAAATATAAAACAGAAAATAATAAAGACAAAATAAAAAATTAGTCTCTTTTTAGCTATTTTTCTCACTTACTAGCTCTCTTGCTATTGAGCATTAATACTGTTGTGATATTCCCTATTGTATATCATTTTCTGATTTATATTTAGTGGCGTGTTAAAAGCTATTTGGGTAACTTTTATGTGCTTAGCAGAGATAATTTTATGGAGTTATTCAATTCAAAGTGAAATGATAAATGGTGATTTCAATCTAAAAGCTAGCCGTAAGAAAAGCTAACATTGAGATAAAAATAGAATACAAATAGGAATGAGACGTCAAAAAAAGTAAATTTTGAAATTAAACAGACAGCAGTGAACGAATAAATAGGACAACAAGGTGAGAGAGGAGGAGGAAGTTGAAGGGTAAAGTAAAACGGTAAAGTAAAATGGTAGATGAGGTGGACGACAAAAATAAAAGTAAGTGTCGAACATCGAGAATGCATTTTGAAACAAGATATGCAGCAGTGAGCGAATAAGTAAGACTGCAAGGTTGGATTTGTAAAGGGAGGTATAAAGGTGTAGGGGTTGTGTTAGGGGATTGATTGGCAACAGAAGCTGTGTCTGAAGGGAGGGGCGAGAATATTCGGACGTTGGAAAGGATTTTGAAACAAGATAGGCAGCAGTGAAATAATAAGTAGGACTTCAAGGTGGGAGTATTGGGGGAAGTAAAAAGGTGAAGGGTTTGTATTATGGGATTGATTAGTAACAGAAGTTGTTACTAAACAGAGAAGGAAGCGAATTTAGACGTGGACACTACGTCAAGAGGTTTGGGGTTAATATTTGACGAAATGATATTAGGAGGAACAACGGTTTAGACTGAGTTCAGAGATTAGGTGAAAATCTAAAGGCAAAATAACAATGAAAATCAAATCAAAAATTAACATAAATATAAAAATATTGTCCAAAGTCTTTAAATATATGAAATAGAAGAAATGATATAATATCAATATTGGAGAGAAACCGTTAGAAAGAACAGGACTGATAAAAGTATTTAAAAAGTAGTTAGGGGGAGGTGATAAGCTTCACGTTGATAGGGAGATAGATGTGTAAGTGTTGGTGTTTGGACAATTAGAAGTGAGTACCAAAATGGAAAGAAATTAGCTCCCAATTATATAAACAAACATTAATTAGAGTAATTAGTTGAGAGGGGAGAAATAACGGATATGAGAACTATTAAATGGTGATCGTTGGTTACAAATACTAAAACTGCCAAATCTGTAGAGTATGTTTGGAACGGTTACTAAGAAGAGTAAAGTAGATAGATTCCCCAAAAAATAATGGATGGAGAAGCCGTATGAAAGAACTAAAGTTATAGAATATCAAGGGTGGCATACTTAAAGGGTATATCTTTGTTAGATTTTAAAAAATGAAGGGGTGTAATTGGTATGGTACTAAAAAGAAAAGCACGTAAAGGGTCATAGGTTAAAATTAAAAGATCAAAAGATTAAAGTTAAAATGTTCAAGATAGAATTTGAGGACAAAAGGTTAGGGGATGTATTTATCGTAAAATACTGGTTTCAAGTTCAATGTGTTGAGAAACCCTCCATGTACTTATAGAACGAGTTCTGAAATTAGGGATTCAAGTTTTACGTGTGGTCTTCGGTAGGTAGTAAAATAGAGATTTAGAAAACATCAGATTGAGAAATAGTTTTAGGTGATTTTTAATGTAAAGCATTTGAAGTGAGTTGATGTAGTACTGGTCTTCTGTTAGCTGAGAGAGCTTGATTATTGGATTGGGGAGGGATGTCAGTTGGAGCTATAAGATTGATATATTTAAAGTTGGTAATTGTATATATATATATATATATATATATATATATATATATATATATATATATATGTTTGATTAAACAGAAGTGAAAGTTCATGTTTGTTACAATTTTTTCCGAGACAACGATCTAATGTTGTGCTTCAGTGTGAATAAGAATTGGCAATATTTGAAAACGTTTTCGACTCTCATGTGTGGTCGTCAGGCACGTAATGATGTAAAAAAAATTAAAACTGCTGAATATATTGCGCGAAAGTCGATTTAGAACGTTGTTAAAACATTTTAATATACCCTCTACCCCTCGTATCGAGTTTCGTTGATTGTGGGGTTACTTGCTCGAATGAGTAAAGCTTCGATTATGGGGAGGCAAAGGTTATACTTTGAGACAGCAAGAATGGCAATGTTTTTGTTAATATATTTCGGAAGTCTTTTTTGGAAATGTGTGCGATTAGATGTTGGTAGAATGAGTAAACAGGAACTTTCACTTCTTTTTAATTAAACATGTATCAAAGAAAAATACTGCCCAAATACACACACACATACGTATATATATATATATATATATATATATATATATATATATATATACGTATGTACACACACGCACATATATATATATATATATTTATTAATGTTATACGTACATAAAAGTACTTTTATGTACGTATAAAATTAATAAATAATTAATCAAATGAAATAAAATTAATAAAGATATATATATATATATATATATATATATATATATATATATATATATAATAGAATTAACGATAAGTGAAGTATCGTACAGTGATCTATCGTGATAAAGTAAAGCTCAATACGTTGAGTAAAGCAATCAATTTTAAAGAAGGAAATAGTTTTATCTTTAAAAAACCATGGTTTAAGGATTAGTGTAGCTCCTTGCATCTAAATTTTCGATCTAATAAAATTTGTATCAATTTTATGTAATTTTATGTAATTTTATGCAATTTTTTATCTTCATCTTTTCTTTCTTTTAAATATATATATATATATATATATATATATATATATATATATATATATATATATATATATATATATATAATAATGGTAATAATCCAGGTAAAAAATATCCACATGGTGGTAATCCAGAGAATTTTAACCGGGTTTATAAAAAGTGCTCAATATCAAAATAGAGCTTTATATATGATAATTTTATTTACACAGACATGTACAAAATCTGCGACTGGCATGTCGATGTTATCGACATGCCAGTGTCGCAGATTTTGTACATGTCTGTGTAAATAAAATTATCATATATATATATATATATATATATATATATATATATATATATATATATATATATATATATATATAAGGAAAATTTGTCCTATAAAGTTAAGGGCGAATAATAATGCAACCTTCTGCATTAATCTGTATCACTTAGGAAGTGAACAATCGAAATAGTAATAAGCAAAAAGTAAGAAACGCTACCATCACCAATAAAAACAATTACATAAACTACGCTTTTTCTTCTATTAATTTCTGCTTGTTCCTTATTTTCCGACTTTTTCTTTGATTTGTGAATACATATTGTTTCTTCTTATTGCAATGTTATTATTCTTTTTTAAGCTTTTTTCGTTCACTTACCATTATTCATGCAACCACCTTTTTTATTTCTTCATTATTTGCATTTCTTTCTTTTTTTCTTGATGCCTCGTCATTTTGCATTCTATTTTAATTGCGCCATTCGTTTCAAAAGTAATTTACATTTTTCTATAGTTCGTCTTCTTTTTCTTCTTCCTTTCCTTTCTTTTTTCTTTCTTTGTAAATTTCTATTTATTTAATCCTCCTTATTTCTTTCTGTTCAAATAGTTTAGTTTAGTTATCTTCTACTTTGCTTTTAATATTTCTCAACTCTTTCGTCGCCACTGTCCTTCTCTCTTTCTTCTTTCTCTAAAAGACAATTCCTTGTATTTAATTCCGAATAAATAAATATTTGATTGAAAACCCAATTAATACACTTTCTTTAATTAAACAAGCCATTATACATTAAAAGCTACAGGCATTGACGTCTTATCATTAATTATTCAATGCTCTACAGTATTCTGATTATGTCGACAATACACAATTAGAAAAAAATACATACACACAAACACTCACAAACACACACACACACACACACATATATATATCTATATATATAATGTATGTATAGTTTGGTAGTTCTGTTAAGTGCAGAAAAATCCAATAGAATGCTCGATTGTTCTATAAGAGCGTAATATTTACTATAGAGCCTAAGGTACCAACGGTTTTGCGAATGAACTGGGCTTTGCTAAAGGCCTGGGGTTAAAATCGTTTTATCGCTCGTCAGACATTTTTTTTATCTGCAAATTAAGGAAACAGCGGAAGTGGTTAAACTCTCAATTTCCTATTATATTTTCTATTTGCATTATTATTTTGATAAATAAATACAGACGGGGACAAATGTATTAAAATATAAAAAAAACATTATATATATATATATATATATATATATATATATATATATATTATTATTATTAAAAATAACCGACAATTTTTGTCTGGTTATTTTAGTGTTGATCCCTTCAATTTTCAGGATTAAAATCTTAATCTCGGAAGGAAATTGGCTGATGAAACTGCCATAGTGTACATGTTGGTCCAGAGTACTTTCTGACCCTTCTGGGTCCATCGTCAGTGGAATAATGACAAACAGGTAAAGACCTGGAGTGAGATTTATAATTAATTATGGCGGGAAAATTTAACTATGTTTATTAGGTATTATAAGCATTTAAGTATATTAGTCCTTCCGAGATTAAGATTTGAATAACCAGACAAAAATTGTCGGTTATTTTTAATAATACGTGTCTTAAAGACAAAATGCTGCCTCGATACACACACATATATATATATATGTATATATATATATATATATACATCCCATCTTATAATATATATATATATATATATATATATATATATATATATATATATATATATATATATATATATATATATATTATAGGATGGGAAGTATATATATATATATATATATATATATACATATATATATATATTATAAGATGGGATGTATATATATATATATATATACATATATATATATATATTATAAGATGGGATGTATGTATATATATATATATATATATATATATATATATATTATAAGATGGGATGTATATATATATATATATATATATATATATATATATATGTATATATATATATATATGTATATATATATGCGTGTGTACTAGTTATACCTATTAAGCGTTGCTCAAGATGTAGTCAAGTCATCTTAGTTTTTAATTTTTATTTGTTTACAGAGTTTTAAACTTAAGGTAGGTAACTCCTATTACATTGTTCAATTAAAATCTCTATCTATTTCTGATGTTCATTCATGTGGGATAATTTAAGAATGTTTTATATAAGCAAATTAGGGTTATATATTTTTTTTAATATTGAAATTTACTTCTGACAGTATGTTATGTATAATGCTGCTTTTTTGCTGGTGCAAATATTTTCGCAGGTAATTCGTATTAGCATAAAACGACAGCAAAATACATAAAATGCAGTCGAGTATACGGTGTGTACAAACACATTATGTAGATTAGCTGATAAAAAAGAGTCACTCTTTCGCTAAATGTTCACAGAGACATCAAAATAACTATTAGAGGGTGTTCGAAAAATTAGAGAGATGAGTAAGTTGGATATGTGTGATTGGTTCAGTTAATTACACTTTACGGCTAATTAGAAGAATTAAAATGAATTTGTATACAAACATAACACAATACTTGAAGTAATCAATATTGTAGTATGCATTTAGTGTCATTAAAGTATGTAGGTATAATGCATTAGGGAAACAAACGTTCATGAAGTCAGCTTTAAATAATTCATATTTATTTATAAATATTATTATATAGCCCCCTTTACTAAGGCTGGGCACTCTGAGTGAATTTAATAACAAGCAGTACTACTAGCTTCATTGCGAGATCCAACACGATTTGTTGTTGTTGTTGATCACTCTGCGCCGCTTGCTGTGAATACTCGCCGACTTGGTATTTGTAAAGTTAAATTCCTCCTAAAATTCCAAGTTAATTTCTGGTGGCCAACTGGTAACTCTCTTGACTGCGAATTAGTGGCGATTTCTGATCGGAGTTCGCACCCGTTGACTGTCGGGAATAAGCTTCCTGCACTGAAGATTGCGTAAGCATGAAACATCAATGTCTGTAGGTAACAAATAATTACTATTTATTTATAAATATGATTGTTATATATATATATATATATATATATATATATATATATATATATATATAGTACACGTACTGTATTAGCTTCTGCAGATGTAAATCCGTTGAAACCCTAGTGTTTATAAAAAGTGCTCAATAACAAGTAGAGCTGTTCTTAAGTATCAATTTTTATTTATACAAACATTATTGGGTACATATGTGCATACATGTTTCGGTTGTACTCTTCACAGAGCGTCAACCGTCAACCTCTTCAGACCAAAGAAGACAGAGAAGACGTATCTGTCTTCTTTGGTCTGAAGAGGTCGACTCTCTGTGAAGAGTACAACCGAAACATGTATGCACATATGTAACCAATAATGTGTGTATGAATAAAAATGTATACTATATTTATATATATATATATATATATATGTGTATATATATATATATATATATATATATGTGTATATATATATATATATATGTGTATATATATATACATATATGTGTATATATATATATATATATATATAAAGTATATATGAGAGAGAAAGAGGGAGAATGAATAGTGATGAATAAATAAATCAAAAGATTGATAACATTATTTATTAAAGTTCCAAGAATTTAAGGTCAACAATGGTCTGCGTACGATCATTTTAGAGACGATTAGGAATCATATTTAATTTCCTTATTCTTTTTTTATATATATGTTTCCCAATATTAGTGTAATTTCGTGTTATGGGAGCAACCCAGAGTGTTCAAATATTTTTTATTTGGCTTACACTATAAAAATACCAATTGGAGAATCGCTTACATTCGATAGCTTTAGCTCTACGGACTAGCTTTCCAGTGTTTCCGTACAAAACGAAGGTATCGATGGAAGATCATACTAATGTATGATGTCAATTGAAATAAGAATATATACGAGGCTTATCTAAAATATATCCCACCTTAGGCCAGAAAAATATTTCAAATATCTGACGGGGTCAGGACTCTAATCACCTTCAAAGTAGGCTCCTTGTGCTTGCACACACCTAGCCCACCGATCCATCCACTGCCGGAAACACCTCTGGAAGTCTTCTTTTGGAATGGTGTTCATCTCCGCCGTCGGGTTCTGCATTATCTCTTCGCTAGTCTCAAAACGGGAACATTCTGTGGCGTCTTCAATTTTCGAAACAAGAAAAAATAAAGCTTGAGAGTGTGCGCTTCCTAGAACAGCACAGAACCAAAGCTACGCCCGACAGAAAAAGCCACCTAGTCGAAATGGCTTAGACTCTGTCGGGCGTATTGTCGAGGACGTATAGTCGACTTGGTATGAAAAACACCATTAGCTTGACCGCGGTTTAATTCAAGGTTGCTAGTGTTGTTGATGAAATCTATTTCTAAATATTATCCGACCAGTTTAAACAGATTGAACAGTAAATTCTGTAAGTTGTAATTTATTAATTTAGTATATTTACTTATTATGCTGTCTTGTATGTTAGTCTTTTTTCTTTTATTTACTTTGTGGGATAAGGGGTCAGATTTATAGAGGCATCCTAGGTAGGGATTTGGGCAGCAATATATTTATTAACATTGCATTTAAATGTTTGCATATTAATACAGTCGGGAAAACAGAGGACAGAGAGACAATTCAAAAGGCAAGCAGTTTGAGGAAAAAAAACTATAAGAGTAGAAGGTTTTCCGGCGTCTAGGGACCATAACAGTGAAGGGGTGGGATTTTGCTGTCAATCGAGTTTGTCGGGAGTATTTACGTTGAAGAGGTACAAGTGTAGTAAGTTCATCGGAACACATTCCGTGTAAGTACTTACACACAGATGCAACATTGCGGCGATGAGACGGGGGCTGGAGCTAGGTAGACAGTGCGGGGCCTATTAGGTTAGAAACACTTTTATTACCCTGTTCAAGAGAGAGAGAGAGAGAGAGTAGTGGTTGGTGTAGTAACTCAATTGTGGCAACAATATTCCATGCACGGGCAAATGGTGGCTTTATAGAGATATAGCATAATGATAGGTGTGAGAAGTTTTCTAACCCGGAAAGGGGAGCTTACCTGCTTTGCAGCAAGACGCAATAGTGCGTACCGGAAAACGCCGGGTGCTTCGACTAGTATTCTAATAACAAGTTTTACTGATTAAAACAAAAACAAAATTATTGATTTTGTTACGATTTATTTTTTTCTAATGTAGTTTACTTGACGTTCAGAAGGGGAACAGTTTCGTAACACGTCATAGATAAATACCTCAACTAGTATTGGTATAGCTTATTTCCTCTCGTGAGAAAAAAAAAGTCTTCGTTGCCTGGCAACAATAACATTTATCGGATTGTTTGCCAATTCTTCATCTTTTAGTCTTGTTTTTCAAATGTTTGTCCAGTTTTCCCTCCTTCGTTTTGAAAGTACACGTTTGTCTCCCGGTTGTTATGCGGGTTTTATTGGCTCTGAATAATACGTAGCAACAGACTGTCCCCTCCAGGGGGCCATGGGAATCTTCCACTTACAAACATCTGTCGATATTTGTTTCTGTTTTATTTTCATGAAAAGAAAACAACTCATTTGTCTTCGTCTAACTTTCTGAGAATTTAGCTTACTTTTATATTTGATGGAATCGTATATATTTATGTATAATCGTCATGCACACATATCAATGAATACATGACTCTTCTATACATATATATATATATATATATATATACTATTTAAATGTTGTATTATATAACGATAATGTAATTATCGTTTAATAATAATAATCTATCGTGATAGTGTAAAGCTCAATATATTTAATAGAGCAATTTATTTTAGAGGTAAAAGATGAGCATCCCCCTTCCCACAAGAGCTGGGCACTTTCGAGTAGCTTTAATAACAAGCAGTACTAATAGCTATATGCGAGATCCGAACAACGGTTCGTAAGATCACTCTGAGCTGCCTGGTAAATAACGGTAATGTGTCGCTACTTACAGTTAAAGTTATTCTATATTTACTAATTAATTGACGATGGCCCTTTGGTTAAGATCACCGACTACGAATCAGTGGCGATTTGTGTTCGGGGTTCGCGCCCACCGACCGTTGAAAATTAGTTCCTAGACTGAAGATTGCGTTAGCATGAAACATCGATGTCTCTAGGTATTTAAATATTTAATATTTATTAAAAAAATATTATTGTATATATATATATATATATATAAGTGTTTTAAGGTTCATATTTTTTTTAAAGCATCTATTGTTAAATTTAAGAAGGAATAGGTAAAATAAATACCTTTTGAAGCATTAAGATGCGATATCATTTTTTTTTTTATAAAAAAGAAAAATAATAAATCGAAACCGATTTCTCTTTTTTCTTTTTTCTATTATAAACTAGCATTTCTTTTTTTGTTAGTTCAAAGTGATACAGATATTTCGCCAAAACCTGGCATCCTCGGTGTGTAATATATCCTGATGTCATCGGATTTGTATTTTTTTTTCTCCTACCGGCTTGTTGTTGTTATTACAGCTGGGCCAAATGGGTTAGCTGTTGTTTCCCACTATCAAATATGAAGAACGTGAATGCAGCACGTGATTTGTATTAGTGTTTTAAGGTTCATATTTTTTTTTTATTTGGCCCGGCTCTAATAACAACAAGCCGGTAGAAGAAAAAAAATACAAATCCGATGACATCAGGATATATTACACACCGAGGATGCCAGGTTTTGGCGAAATATCTGTATCACTTTGAACTAACAAAAAAAAAATGCTAGTTTATAATAGAAAAAAGAAAAAGAGAAATCGGTTTCGATTTATTATTTTTCTTTTTTATAAAAAAAAAATTGATATCGCATCTTAATGCTTCAAAAGGTATTTATTTTACCTATTCCTTCTTAAATATATATATATATATATATATATATATATATATATATATATATATATATATATATATATATACGCAAACGTTATTAAATAAAACGAAGTGTCTTTTCTTGATGGGATTCTTTTTGATTTTATACAATTTTTCCCATTTAGTATTTCGGTCAAATTGGTGCACGGCAGTTCCGTAGGTTTCTTGTTCCATTTTTCTTTGAGTTTTTTTCGCGAGTAATTTCGATTTTATTCATGAACTTATCATCAGGTAAGTGTTAGTTCTTACTGCTGAGTTCCTCTAACACACCGCCTGATTATTATTTGATGGATCAAATCGAAAGTACTCGCGAAAAAAGAAAGGCAAATGGAACCTACTGAACTGATATACACCAATTTGATCAAAATGCTAGATAGACTATTCGAAAAATTGAACAAATAAAAAAGTCTCACTCAGTAAAAACATTCCGTGTTATTTAATAACGTTTGCTTAAATGAAAACATGCTGCCTAAATACACACACAATATATGTATTTCACTTTTTCTGAAGACGTTCGTTGATTCGAACGAAACTGGTAAAATCTCTCGTTTTCATTTGATGATTTTTCCTGTATTTAAAATTTTTCCGTTTGTCTTTTTCACACACACACACACACACACACACACACACACATATATATATATATATATATATATATATATATATATATATATATATATATATATATATATATATATATATATATATATTGTGTGGGTATTTAAACAGCATTTTCTCATTTATGCAAACATTTTTAAGAATAACAAAATTCATCTGTTTAATTATACTTATTTTTATTTTTTCAATTTTTCTGATGTTTTTTTTTTGTATTAAAATATAAAAAGGTAATAAATGTCCCTAAGGTTTCACGAACGTTTTCGATTCTTCGTCGAATTATACTCACGTATCAAAAGCAAATAAATAAAAGATCTGGAGAAATAGGAGAAGTTTTTAAAAGACGGCGGAGAAACGCGCAGAAAACGTTGTTCGCATTGTTCCAGAAAAGTCGTTGACGATTAAAATTCAGCGACTCTGGAGTGGCACCACAAAATAAAATCGCATTATATCAAGCATTTTAAAATGTTGCCACTGGTTTCATACGTGATGTTATTAATTGAAAATTGTTGAGTTTTTATGTAGATAGCTTCCAGTATTTTTTTTTTAATTGGTTTCAGAATGTATTATTTTAGTGTTATTTACTAGAATTTGTCTTAAATCAGAGGGAGTGCAATTCTGTTTTTGTAGATGTTGGTAAATTGAGCTAGAGTTTACAAGATGCATGGTGAGGCTGCTGGATACGGTAGTGGCTGTAAAACCAATGTAGCTATTAGCTTTATTATTATTATGGGAGTTACATTCTCCCAAATGACATTTAAACTTATAAATAACATTGGTTATTTCCAGTGGTTTTGGGGTTGAGGAGGAGTTGTTTTTTACTACAAGATTTTGGGGTTAACATTTCTTATAGTAAATAATGAGTCTAATTTTATTGTTATTGTCAATTGGGGATATGTAGCTGTGTATAATACTTCTCATGGCGTTTTCTTCTAATCTGAAGTTAGGTTGCATTTGATTATAATAGTATATGTTAATATCGTTTGAGTTGTGATGTTGAATATTATTATTATTATTATTATTATTATTATTATTATTATTATTATTATTATTATTATTATTATTATTATTTGTAATGGTGTTTTTTAAGTTTTATATCATTAATTTCATTTTTTCATCGATGATATAATTAGGAAATTCGTTTTTATGTTTTTCATTGCTTTTTACACTTGTGGATGATTCGACGAAAAATCGAAAACATTCGCGAAATCTGTGAGTAGCCGACGATTTGGGATGAATTAAAAGGGCCTTTTCTAACCAGTAATGGTCTATCTAATCTAACGAAACAATGGCAGTCTCTGAAATATGCAACGTATTGTTTAAAAATAAATAACTTGTATATATATATATATATATATATATATATATATATATATATATATATTTATGCAAACATTGTGACAAATAACAGAATTCGTCTGTTTAATTATACCTTTTGTTATTTTTTATTGTGTTTCAATTTTTCTGATGGTACTTTTTGTAGTAAAATCAAAAATCAAAAATAAATTAAACCATAGCACGTCTCTGAAATATGTAACGTATAATTTTTAAATAAATTCTTTGTGCTTTAGCGTTCACATTCTGAAATCGAGCACTTTATAGATATTTTTTCAACATACGCCGAGGTTGAACATTTTTAGAATATATATATATATATATATATATATATATATATATATATATATAAATAAATGTTTTGAGGTACAAAATTTATAGATACATTTAAAAAGAATACGCGGAAATCTCTCTAAGGCCCTTTCGACTATTATCTCGTCAGGAGAAAATCGATAGTTTTAATTAATAATAACGTCGAAAGAAAGAGCAAATAGGGGAAATTGAGTGTGCCAAAATTAACGTAGAAGCGATTAAAATTCAATTTAATTATTTCGTTAAAAGTCGATTAAAAGGCACTACGTTAGGGGATAAAAAAAAATAAAAAAAAATAAAAAAAAATTGGGAAGGAGTTCAAAGTTCCCCAAAGAGATTAAGCGATCTTACAAATTCCTTCTGCCGGCACAAGGAAGGTTTTCGCACAGCAATAGAGACAGATTCCAATATTGTCAAATGGTTCTTGGAATCTGCTCGATGCAAGACCTCAAAACGGTCTATTTTATAGCCACTGGCACAGCTAGGGTTTTCAACCAAATGCTGGCCAATAGCAGAGTCCAAAGAATTAGAGGAGGGGTAACACAAGGACCCTACCCTTCCCTGACGTATTTTTGATGGAATGTGCTGGTTTATGCGAGTCTGCATTTGCTCTTTCTTTCGACGTTATTATTAATTAAAACTATCGATTTTCTCCTGACGAGATGATAGTCGAAAGGGCCTTAGAGAGATTTCCGCGTATTCTTTTTAAATGTATATATATATATATATATATATATATATATATATATATATAATTAATTTCCACAAATACATCTGTTTAAAAGGTTTATTATAGGGAATAAATAATTTAATTACATATCACTGTAACTCACCGTTTTTACTTTTTCATAGTATGGTTAATATATTGTTAGAAATATAGGTTTTTACTTCATTTTTTTAAATTTTTCATCGTGGGGTTGTGAAACTTCGGCGATCCATATCGCATTTGACAACCACCTACGAAATGACGAGAAGCAGTAACGATGTGCCTATTATTCAGAAACGCTTGTAAAAAATACATTTTTTTAGTGTTTTCTAATTCCAATTTTGAGTTAACCTACGGATGTAAGTAAAACAAATCTCATTAGTCTGCTAAAAAGATTAAAAAAAGAACAATGTTAAATGTTAATAGTTCTGTTTGTTTTTGCCAAATTTTGATGGTAAACATTTATCGATGAAACCTTTTGAAAGCATCTTGAGCTTTTCTATCAAGAGAATGTATGTTTTTTAATAGACAGAAACATCTTTTTAATAAAAATGTTTTCTTTAACAAATTCGAAACATTTACTAAGTTATTATTTTAGTATATATATATATATATATATATATATATATATATATATATATATATATATATACATATATATACATATATATGCATACGTATATATATGCATACATACATATATATACATACATATATATACATACATATATATACATACATATATATATATATATATATATATATATATATATATATATATATATATATATATATATAGTCGAATATAAGAGACAACTCATGTCTAGATATCATTTGGTAGATCCTTTCAATAGTCCGGATCTTAGTTTTGGAGGGGAATTGACTGATGAATTTGCCATAGTTTGGATTTGTCTCCCAAGTACTTTGGGACCCATCTGGGTCCATCTTCAGGAGAATGAGGTTAATCAGGTACAGACCATGTGTTAGTATTTATAGAAGGTTTTTGGCGGGAATTATGTACTAAGTACGAAACTATATTTGGAGCTATAAACATTTTAGAATATTATTACTGATATTAAAGTTAATTCTATTAATTAGGGTTTTTTGGTTTTTATATATAGGACTTCTAATATGTGGAGTTTTTGTTTGTTAGTACTAAATTCTAAGATTTTGGTATTTTCTACTAAGAGTTTTCTGAATTCCAATGGGGGCAGGAGTGGTCGTTAGTTAAGTGTTGGGCTATGGCGTTGGTATCAGACAAATGCATCGTCAATCCTCTCGACAAAGTCGTGGTAGTCAAGTTTATGTATATGTTTTTTTCTTGGTTGTCGGAGACACAGTCTCCCAAAGGACATTTAAACTCATAAACAAGGTTTGTCTTATCCAAAACTTTAATCGAGGAGGGGGGAAGAATTATTTGTGATAATAAGGTTAGTGGTTTTTACTTTATTGTAGAAAATGATTAGTTTTACTTTTTATTTGGGTCAGTAAGGAATACGTTCTTATTAATAATATTTCTTAGAACTTGTCCATCTATTTTATAGTTCTGATGGAACTAAGATCCTAATTCGTCTATTGAAAGGATCTACCAAAGGATATCTGGACATGAGTTGTGTCTTATATTCAACAATACTTGCCTGCTAGAGAAGATGCTGCCTAGATATACATATACATATATATATACATATATACATATATATATATACATATATACACATTTATATATACATACACACACACAGATATATATATATATATATATATGTATTATATTAGTTTCTGTAGATGTTAGCCTGCTGAAACTTCAGTGTTTATAAAAAATGCTCAAGTAGAGCTGTTCATTAGCATACATTACTATTTATACAAACATTGTTGGTTACATATGTGCATACATGTTTTGGTTGTACTCTTCATAAAGAATCAAACTCTTCAGGGCTAAACAAGGATTTGGAATGAGATAAACATATTTCTTCTTTTAGTATAGTTTTAATGTTGGAGTGTACTTATAATTCTACGGTCAAGCTTAGTATCAAATTTCGTTTTTTACTCGTTGACATTTTTAGTTCGTTCCTGTTTCTTTATTTTTTCTTCATAGTTCGGCTTGACTATATATATATATATATATATATATATATATATATATATATATATATAATGGTAATAATCCAGGTAAAAACATCCACAGGGTAGTAATCCAAAGAATTTCAACCGGGTTTATAAAAAGTGCTCAATATCAAATAGAGCTTCATATATGATTATTTTTATTTACACTAACATGCACAAAATCTGCGACACTGGCATGTCGATGTTATCGATCAACAGTTATTATAAACTGAGATCTTATCAGGCAGAGTTAGAATCCGATCTTAACCTCAGATCATATTTTGAGAGAATGAATCTCATTCTCTCCAAATATGATCTGAGGTTAAGATCGGATTCTAACTCTGCCTGATAAGATCTCAGTTTATAATAACTGTTGATCGATAACATCGACATGCCAGTGTCGCAGATTTTGTGCATGTTAGTGTAAATAAAAATAATCATATATATATATATATATATATATATATATATATATATATATATATATATATACGCTCTTTAAATCAACCAGTAACATTGTACAGTCGTGTATGTTTTTATATTTTGAATACTAGCAGTAATAGTAGTAACAGGAGTAGTATGACCATGTTTATACTTCCTAAGATAGAACCGGAATCACATGGGTAATGCCTGTTAGATATTGTATGATTTCGTCAAGTAGTTTAGACTAACAAACAGATACAATTTGCATTTTTTGCCCATTTATGTCTTCATCCTCTCTTTCTCTCGGTCTCCCCATCTAAAAAAAATCATAATTCTTCATTTAACATCATGTTTGTCCGTTCCTGACATTCTCCACTATTCATTTTCTTTCTTGCTTTTACGCCTACGTTTTTTCTTCATGGCACACTTCTTCCATTCTTTTTAACGAGTCTATCTGTGTGCACTTGGTTTTAGAAATACAATCATTTAGTTGGTTCTTTTTGCAAATACTAATAAAATTAACAGCGTTTTAAAAAACTCGAATGAGACAACAGACTTCAAGAAAATATTCTGAGAAAAAAAAGGGTAAAACCATTCGTCTCATGGGTGTTTAAACTCCCCACCTATTAATAATTCATGTCATATTTGGTGCAATGCTGTCGACTAGTTTCGGGGCTCGTAAATGACCAACATACAGAAAGATGTGTGAACATCTGAGCTCCCCTGCCTTAAGTCTAATAATGGACTGCTCCGGCTTATAGTACTGATTGTAGATGCTAACTAAAGTCTAAATACGGTTTTTCTTCTTCGTGTTTTATTTACGACAATGTTAACAACAGACATACACCAATACTCAATCATATAGTTTACATTGTCTCCTATCTTTTTTTTCTGCTTCCGTCTATTTATTTTTTAGTCGAGGTTAATAGGAAAAGATGATTTTTGTCAGCTGTTATTCTCTTAATCCGTAATCACTTATTCCGTTATTCCCTGAGTCTATGTTTCTATTAATACGTAATGTTATTCATCTTATTTAAAATAAATTAATAAATAAATACCAAAATAAATAAATGCAAATTAAATAAATACAAAAATAATTAAATAGTTACAAAAAAATCAAACTAAATGTATAATATATATATATATATAGTTATATATATATATATATAGTTATATATATATATATATATATATATATATGTATATATATATGAAACAAATAAACATCAAAATCAATAAATGAAAAATAAGTAAATAGATATGAAATAAAAGTAAATGCATAAAATTAATAAAAAATATAATAAATAAATACGAAAATAATTAAATAGTTACAAAAATAAATAATTAAAAGTACAATAAATATATATGAAGAAAATATACATCAAAATAAATAAATTTAAAAATAAGTAGATATAAAATAAAAGTAAATGTATAAAATTAATAAAAAATATAATAAATAAATACGAAAATAATTAAATAGTTACAAAAATAAATAATTAAAAGTACAATAAATATATATGAAGAAAATATACATCAAAATAAATAAATTTAAAAATAAGTAGATATAAAATAAAAGTAAATGTATAAAATTAATAAAAAATATAATAAATAAATACGAAAATAATTAAATAGTTATAAAAATAAATAATTAAAAGTACAATAAATATATATGAAGAAAATATACATCAAAATAAATAAATTTAAAAATAAGTAGATATAAAATAAAAGTAAATGTATAAAATTAATAAAAAATATAATAAATAAATACGAAAATAATTAAATAGTTACAAAAATAAATAATAAAAAGTACAATAAATATATATGAAAAAAATATACATCAAAATAAATAAATTTAAAAATAAGTAGATATAAAATAAAAGTAAATGCATGAAATTAATAAAAAATATAATAAATAAATACGAAAATAATTAAATAGTTACAAAAATAAATAATAAAAAGTACAATAAATATATATGAAAAAAATATACATCAAAATAAATAATTTTAAAAATAAGTAGATATAAAATAAAAGTAAATGCATGAAATTAAAAAAAAATATAATAAATAAATACGAAAATAATTAAATACTTACAAAAATAAATGTATAATAAATATATATGAACAAAAATTAATATCAAAATAAATAAAAGAAAAAATAAGTACATAGATATAAAATAAAAGTAAATGCATAAAATTAATGCAAAAACATAATAAATAAATACGAAAATGAGTAAATACGAAAATAAATGCATAAATACTTTCATAATTCCTCTTTTTATTTAATTTTACTAACGATTCTTCTTTGTTATTTCATGAAAACTATATTTCAGTCAAAAAAGGTATATTGCCACTGAGACGTAATTGTGATTAGGGGCCAGATTTATAGTTGGGCATCAAAAGTGGGGGTTGGGCAGCAAGATTTTGTTTACATTACATGTACATTTCTGTGTGTTGGTACATCTTGGGACCTCTACAGTTAAGGGGGTTGTTCCTGCTAGGTTACGTTGGGGAGGAGGGGGGCAAGCGTTGCAAGTTTCACAGAGAACATTCCGCGAAAGAATTTGTAAAGAAAGCACAGGTATGCAACATCGCGACGATTGGACAGGGGTTGGAGCATAATATACAGCACATGACATATTAGGTTTGGTTTGGTTTGGTAGTTTTGTTTTACGGCATATCAACCCTTTTTGGGTTTTTTAATGCCGAATCTGGTTTTGTTTTCTTCTCTTTTTTGTTTCTTTCCCCTTTTAATATCTGTTTCTATTTAACCCATAGTTGGGACCCTAACAGGTACTACCACTCCGGGTCAGGGTGGACCTGGGAGCAATGGTAATTAAGAGGAGGCTCCACATT
This sequence comes from Sepiola atlantica, assembly GCA_963556195.1. Taxonomy (NCBI): domain Eukaryota; kingdom Metazoa; phylum Mollusca; class Cephalopoda; order Sepiida; family Sepiolidae; genus Sepiola; species Sepiola atlantica. The sequence continues at coordinate 76,715,701 of OY744539.1, read as the reverse complement.
CCCCAAAGTCCGTAAGCCGGATCTCACCATCGGATGTAGTTTAAGGTCATATCCAGGACCGGGAGTAGGGTAGGAAAAATAAAAATAAAAAAGGGGAGGGAGAAAGGGAGAGGGGCTGTTGTTTTTGTTTTTGGTTTTGTAGAACATAATTAAGTTTTACAAAAAAAAAAAAAAAAAAAAACCGTCAATGTAGGTGAATTTCGTCTCAGGGAGCCACAGGGCAGCCTGATCTGGTATCACCAGGACATATTAGGTTAGATACTATCTTCTGCATCCTGTAAATAAGGAAGTGGCTAATGGTTGGTGCACCAGCCCAGATGTGGCGACAATACTCTATGTAAAGGCGAATGATTGCTTTATATAGGTATTGGCAGGTGTGAGAATTTTTCTAGCTCGGTAAAGAAAGACTTCCTTCATTACAACAGACTTGCCAGTATCTTCAATCTATTTATTCCAATTCATATTGTCTGTAACTTATACGAAAAAGTGTTTTCCAATGATTATCTTATTTCTGATTTCCCTATGAGCGGATATGTTTAGTGATCCCTTTCTTCTTCTTTCCCCTTTTTCCTTTATTTCCCTTTCAATTGTATCAAGTATAAAATACCATTGTTCTTTCTAACCTAATTTTCCTATCTCAATCATTTCTGAAAACATAATCCGTTGACAGAAATCTATTCAACAACACAATCAGCAGTGTTTACAATGACACAAGTCCATTAAGAACATTATTCTTTTATGACTTCATGTTGCAATAATATTATAATACTCTTTTTTTACAAAACCACTCCGCAAGACTCTATTAAGCTTAGAAATAATTCTTTATTCAAACGTGACAGCTATTTTCAGAGCCTATTCTTTGACTAATTTGAGATTCTCCATTTAAACGTTGATTGTGTACGTGTTTTTTATAAGATTTATTTCCTCTTGTAGTAGTAGTAGCAGTAGTATTTTTCTATCTTCTTCATCGTAGTATTTTCTCTTCCTCTTTATCTTTTTCTTCTTCTTCTTCTTCTTCTTCTTCTTCTTCTTCTTCTTCTTTTTGCTGTTATTATTGTTGTTCTTCTTTTTCTTACTAGTAGTAGTAGTAGAAGTATTTTTGTTTCCTCTTCTACTTCCTCTTCTTGGTATCATTAGTAATTGTAGCAGTAGTATTTTCTCTATCTTGTTATAGTATTTTTTACCTTCTTGTTCTTTTCTTCTTTTTCTTTTTCTTCGTAGCAGTAGTATTAGTTGTTGCTGTAGTCTTCATACGCGTCGGACATCCATAAAATTTTATTTTATTTATAACTTGAAATTTATAGAAATTTCAAAAATATAAATAAAAGTTGGTAATACGGGGTTCAGGGCTTAGAGCAGTAGTACATGAGGGGCCTCTTTCATTGCCTCGATGTGCCCCGAAGGTGTCAAAAATGATCAATTCCCCGAAATTTAAAATGTAAAAAAATAAGAACAAAAACGAAAAAAGAATCATAGCAGGAGAACATTATGTACTTCATTCAATCCCGGGCAACAGTGCGTCTTCCTGATAGTATGGTATGAAGTTAAGTAGAAAATGAAATCGTTTCTGTGTGAAAACGCCTTCATTTATTCCAGACAACGTTTCGGCATATTATATACTTGCCTTATGTATGAGAAAAGAAAAAAAGATGTTTTCAGTTGAAAGGGAAATTATACAGATGTCATTTATTTGTTTACTTTTTTGCGATATATTTGAACAGAAAGAACTCTACTTAAATGCTAGTCGGCAATCATTTTCTTTTCACCAATGTGATGGCCCAACATGGAGGGTGGAGCTACATAATTATTTAAAATATTATTATCCACGAACACGTGTTTTGTAGTTATACGACTCATCAGTGAACAAACTGATGAGTGATATAACGACGAAACACGTGTCCGTTGATCATTATATTTAATATATATATATATATATATATATATATATATATATATATATGCCGTTCTTATGTTCGATAAACAGTTTATGTTGCATTATATGACTTAAAATAAACATCGCATTAAAACAGCTGTAAACAGCTTAAATACCTTTGTGTATACTCTTCATAAATAAGAATCATGATTTAAAAATAATTTAAATCGTCAAAATACACACACACATTTATATATATATATATATGTATATATATATATATATATATATATATAAAATAAAATATGAAACTAAAAGTATACTTTTAGAGGATATAACTTATAGTGTAATAGTTTAAGCTTAATATATGAGATAGAGCAATTATAAAAATAAATGAAAGAAGAGAGATAAATATGTACTAATGACAAATCTATTTCAACTTCGATTTCCATTCATCTGAACCCTACTTTCCCAATTGGAACCCTTTTAAATTTTCTGAATTATATATAAGTTTGTATAAAAATCCTTTTAAATCCAGGATCCCTCCCTTTCAGAATTTTCTACTTACTGACCTGAATTCACTTCTGTGTTTAGCTTATGATAACCCCACCCCAACTCGCACCTGGTTTATTGCTTACTAGCAATGAACAGTAAGCAAACAAACCTTCTCCTCTCCCAGCATCAGTCATAGTTGATTTAACTAACCCTATCACCCACCTTTTATCTTCATCCTTTGTCCCCACTCATTCACGTCGGTTTGTTTCCAACCAGAGCTGCTACTTTTTCTTAGACTCGATTGAAGTCACTACTTAAATTCCCGACTGCCTGCGTTTAATATACACAGTTCATTCTCAAGTCCTGAAAAAAACACTTTCATTGTCGGTCTACGGAAGTATTTAAAAATACGTTTCATCTATGATTGAATAAAACATCTTTCTATTGGATTTATTTCATTTTTGAATATTTTCAACGCTGCCTTCACTAAACCCTTTTTTCCATCTTTTAATCTCATTTCACCGGACACTTTATCTACGGACATTCACCAACTAAACAGACTCCATATTTTTACACGCAAACTCTTATTCTCCATTACTTTATATTTTTTCAAATTTTGAATTTTGGCTTTTCCACTGCCAACTTATCCGTCTATGTAATTACTCTGATGATAAGATTTTAATCTTTGAAAAGCCTTCGCTTAAGGAAAGAAAAATAAACATGTTTTTACCGAGTACACCTTGCATTGAACAATCAAAGTTTATTTATATTTATCTCTCTTCTGTCATTTATCTTTTATATATATATATATATATATATATAATGGTAAAAATTATCGACACTAGATCTACATAGTTTTTAAGCAGGCAAATCAATATTTGCTTCTGAGCCGTGATTTTGTTTATTATTGTTGTTGTGTTAAGTATTTTGCAATACCGAAACATTTTCCTATAATCACCATGAAAGCAAAATAAACTTACGCAATCACTAATACAAAAATTATTCGATATTGCCCGAACTACTTCTTCTATCAGATAAATACTTATGTTTATATACACTATTAAACTATTTAGTTTTTGAAATGTTGACATAATTTGATTCATACAACCTAATCCCAGTGTTATTCCTTCTTTGCTGTAAGCGGCATTAAATACCAATATTGCTAAAGGCCGCTTACTTCATAAATCATTCCTTATTATTCTCTTCTATACTTCGTATATGTTGTCGTTTACTAACTTGATTATTTCTTCTTCTTTATTTTGACATATTTTAACTATATTATTGTCTACCTTACCAAAACTATCGTATACATTATCCTTAAATTTTTCAATTATTTGTATTGAAAAAGACAATTTACCACAGGTTTTTTCTTTAAAGTGGTTCATAACATGGATACAGCCTTTATATATATATATATATATATATATATATGAGTCAAACTTTTTTAGTTTAATCTCAATAGATATTAATTTATAATTCGAGAGCATTTATAAATAGAAAATAGAAAAGCAGATTCCAGCGACTATATATTTATTTTCCAGTAAAGAGATTCATTTTCCGTCCGTTTCCTCATTCATGTAGACGACTGAGATAGTCAAGCATATCTTGAATTTTCTAGAACAGTAATTCGTCAGACAAAAAGATCAGAAAAGCCTCTAAAAAAGCCACAAAGAAACTTACTTTAGAAAAATACCTCCAGATCGATTTTTTTCCTAACAATTCCTGTATTTATTCTAGAATCAACGTCATCGTTGATTCTAGTAAAGTAAATAAAATACATTTATCTGTCTACTATCCACCCGGCGAAACATTATGAAAAATGGTATAGCTATAAAAAACAACAAACAAAAAGAGTTGAAAATATTAGAAAATATTGCAAGTTCCTGTATATAGTTGAGCAGAGTTTTAGATCAATTACAGCAAATTGGATTTATCGAGTTTTGCATTCGAATTCACGCATATATATATATATATATATATATATATATATATATATATATATATATATATATATAACTTCTTTGTAATATAGTAGGAAAAATCCCAGCAGAGTGCTCGATTAATTAAGAATTAAAGTTAAAAATTAAGAGCATAATATTTATTTATTTTGGTACAGAAAAATTAGTACAACATTCGTACCGTCGGTTTAAAGCACGGAAATACTTAGCCATCCGGCTCTCTTCAGCTTCAGAAGCTGAAGAGAGCTGGATGGCTAAGTCTTTCCGTGCTTGAAACCAACGGTACGAATGTTGTACAAATTTTTTCTGTACCAACATATATATATATATATATATATATATATATATATATACTCAATGCTTGTGGGTGCATATTTGTAAAAAGAACACTAACAAAAAAAAAATTGAAAGTATTAGGAAATATGGCGAGCTCTTATATAGACTGGAACGAAGCATTACATCGCTGGCTCGCCAGTGGGAGAAGAAAGGATAAAAGAATAAATAAACCGAGGCGTTCGCTTCTCTTCAATCAAACATATATATGTGTGTGCGTGTGCGCGGGTAACGTAGAATATGCCCGATTAACTTCACTTAATCTCAAATGGATAGAATGAGCAAAAATATCCCAACAGCAATTAACAAAAACATCAAGGAATAATTACAACTCAACCAGTGACCACAATCGCATGGTTTAACAGACAAAGTGATACGTCGATCTCGGCGTTCGTCCATTTCCACATCGTTGATTTTTAACCATCAATCACCGAAGAGCAGTTCATTACGGTAATATATTTTACACACATCTACACCGATATCTATACATTATTGTAAAGTGCCAAAGAACAGCTTTTATTTAAAAATGGACAATGAGCAAAGAATCAGCGTACTACATCATTTGATGTTGCTATGGGTTCCCTCGATTCTGTTTAATGCCCAGTCTGGTGCTTTCGTTAATACTATATAACTAAAGACGTTCGTACGCTTGAATAGAAACAATGTACAAATGATCGTAAAAAATACTACCAATCAAAAATGTAAAACATATAAAAAAGTATCTTTAAAGAGACGATTTAATGGGAGTAAATATCAAACACTTACATTAATTTTTTAGAAGTAATATGTGATTTGAACTCGAATACCTATGACCTATATATAAAGAAGAAATCTAAATCAATTCATGTCGATCCAAAGTACAAACAACTTTATAATTAAGTACATTCCTTAATTCAGTGGAATGCAGAATGAGCAACGATTATTCTAGTAAATAATTTCCCCATAACATTACCCACATATTTAATTATGTTTATTTACCTCCTCTCCAGGAGGTTAGGCACAAGGCCAGTTTTATTTTACTCCCACAAGGTAAGATGTGCCCCAAGGTCGTGTCGGGAAAGTGGGACTTGAAAAGCCAGCGCCCCAGAAGGTGAGCACTCTGGCCATTAAAAATTGCCTGGGCATTCCCCGGTAGGGGCGCCTAAAGCAGTAAGCAATAAACTTATTCCTCCCCAAAGAGGGGAGGCAAAGCCTGGGAGGGTAGACCTCCTAGAACTATACAAGACAAACCCACAGACCAGCGGAATAAAGCCCCGAAGGACAAGACGACACCGGTCTCTAGGTTGCAGTATCCATCGGAACAGATACTACACTTTCTATACACTACAGCGGGTAAAAGATTGTAATGTCCGTTTGTGGGTACACAGATAAATGCTCAGCGCCAATTCGCTTTTACAAGTCGTACAGCAGACATGATTCGCGAAGCCACCGGTACATAGCTATGTTCTACTACCGTTTGACACTTGGAGAGTAAGTTGCCGCCATGGTATTTTATGTAACGTAGTAGATCAGCTTTTCCACGTAAACCACACACATGGTTGGACTGAAATACGTATGGGACGTTCAACACTACCGCTTCCGCATAGCACGTTCAAGATGGAGTACTCTATTTACTTTGCCTCAAATCTCTCGCAGCCATCACAGGCACTTTGTTGTGTCCACGGTACATGGTCGACGTCCCCAAAGAATACAATAATATAGACAAGCTGTATGATTTATACACATCAAGGTCCATTTTGATGCTAATAGATGTTTCTAACTACACGCTTATCAAGCCTAGCGTAAAAATAGATTATAAAAACTTCACACAATGATAACAAACAGACTCATAGTAGAAACAAAAAAATAATTTGGCATCTCCTATAATCAACAGATAATGACTAAAATTGGTAGGACTGGAATCTTAATAACATACACTTTCCACTGAACAAACCCGCAACAGACTATTCAATAAAAACACGCTAAAACTTAGTTACAGTTGTCCTTTTGTGTGTTTCTGTCAGTCTGTCTGTCTGTCTGTCTGTTACTCTGTCTGTCTGTCACTAAAGCCCCTCTTTTTCTTTCTTTCTCTCTTACTCTCTCCCTCTCTCTCTCTCTTTCTCTCTCTCTCTCTCTGTATTTACCTCTATTTACTTGCCTTCAACAAAGGCAAAGTTAGATACAATGCCGGTTATAATGTGTGGAAAATCTAGCTACCCAAACAGGGACACGATGGATAAGAACAAAAATACCGATATAGTTCCCTCAGCATTCCCTCTCAAATGAAAGCGTCTGAACCGAAAGGAAATTAACCCATCTCCGAAATGAGGTCCTCCTGAGACCGGAAATATAATACACTTTGATCCTAGCCCGGAGGCCTCTTTGTATGTCTCTATATTTTCATATGTATTTTTTGTTTCCCTGCCTATGTATCCACCCGTTCACCATGTCTGTCTGTACGTATGTATATAGGTCAATAAGCATCTAACCGTTTCTCCTGAGTTGATATTTCTTGAAGAATTCTTCCTCACATTGATTATTTCATTTTTTTAAATCTCTATATTACTATAATGATTGTTTCTTTTTAAATTAAACTGTCCAATCTTTAGCAAAAACAAAAATGAACAAAATACGTTATTAAAAAATAGAGAAACAAGTCGTAGTGAAAACAGCGGAGAGTAAAAAGATGACTTAAATAAATAAACGATGTAAATAGAAAAGAAAAGTTAAACTTGAAAATTACAGAATTTTATAAAACTGTTAATATATTGTTGAGGACTCTTTTTCTCTGTGTATTTATGTCCCTCTCTCTCTCTCTCTCTCTCTTTCTCTCTCTCTCAGTCAATCGTCATCTGTGTGTGTCTCTCCGTGTGACTCTCTCTCTTGTGGCACGTGTTCCTACGTGTACTGTTTGATGAGTAAGAGCATTAAATCTGTGTCTGTATCTAGAACGATGGAAGAAACAAAAGACCTAACACAATTTGTCGCTGATATCTTTCCCGCCTAATCACTTTATGTTCATAAAACATGAATTAATCGAATTAATGTAATGAGATTTCCGCCGTTCCGTCTCCATTCAGCCTGCCATTGTCACCAACCGGAAACCAACAAATAATCATTTGTCATTCCCGAATAGAAATATAATGACGATTGAACCAAACGCAACATCTTCCACAAATGACTTACCGAGATGCTTACATTATCTACGTGTTTTCAGACTGTTATACACCCAGGTTCTCGGTAACGAAGTATAAAATCAACACAACCTAATCTAAATCTAAGTAATAAAGTTTATTATACACAGTGTTCGGAAAAGTGATGGCATAACCTTGGAATTATGTTCTATATGTGTAAAAGAGCATATTTGTACGTAGTTTGTTTTTATAATAGCATTCAATTACTAGTCTTATTTTCTTTGTGGTCTATTTCTTTCCCTGTGCTGATGATATTTATTTACTGTATTTTGTATGTTTTTTCTTAAAATAAAAAAGAACCAACTTTCGCAGGATGCCGACCGGGTTCCCAATGTTGACTATCGAAGGAGCCATTGTCGATCCTGACGCTCAGATCTTCCTTCTGGACCTCACGGCTTGTTTATTTGCTTGGTGACATATTTTCATTATTTCGTTAGTGCATATGGCAAACCTGACCCAAGGATATTTTACGTGTGATCCTGTCACATGTATAGTGTTTATTTCTTCCAAATGTAGAAATAACAACGCGCTATCACACGCATTGTACGTGTTAGATGTGTACAATAAAGAATGGTGATTAGTATTTATTTCAACGGTTTATAAGTCGGAAACTAAGAGGTGTCCCGTCCTATATACATATATGTATAAATATAGAAACATAATCCCGAAGTTATGCTTTCCATTTTCTAAGCACCCTGTGTCTGTCTGTATGTCTGTCTGTCTGTCTGAACTTTAACACTGACCGCAAACCGCTGAACATAGGAGGAATTCGGGCAGTGATGACGTAGATACTATCGACGACTGACGACTCCGCGTACCGTGTTCAAGTCCTGTCAGATCAATAGCATTACGCCAAACTTTACGTGGTCCCTCCTGTGAGTATCTGATTCTATCGGGTAGAAAACAATGCCAACACAGCAGAATCAAGAAAGTCAAGTAAACTAGATCATTCATACGCATTGTGTTTGCAGATGAAATTTACTGTTGCTGTTGCAACTGCGTTCATCCTGGTTGGGTTGAACCGGTTTCTTTCCTGAGCCTGCGCTACATCCTGAATCATGGCGACCCCTGCACGGCGGTCCTGAGAAAATCGCACGAAATGGCTAACCAATCTCGATTCTACCGTCGATGGCCAACTACTTGTGAACCTGTGATCAGCTAAGTCTTCTTGGTAGTTGTTGTCCATGTCATCAGCTGTCCAAAGACGCACTTACGCCACCCAGGCAAAGAGCTAGAAAAAGATTACATCACCAATTAACTCTCCCTCTGAGATAAGAGCTGCATAACCACACTATCGAATATGTCGTTTCAACAGGGCAGATGGCAAAGACTTTACATTAAAGTTTCGGCAGAGAATAGCAGTTGGGACAAGGTCGGCCCGCCGGCAATGACAGATGCGGCGGGGGCAGTCATTGTCAAAAAGTTCCACCTTTCGCCGATCAACCACCTTCATTAGCTATGTCTCGCAGTAATAGAAGATGATTGACTGCACGATGCGTCATTTTATTAATATATAAGTTATGGGTGTATCTTGACGCAACAAATCGACAGGTACGTCTATTTTAGCTGTGACGTTATAAATAATGCACTTGCCGTTTCCTATTGCAGAGATTTATCTGTTTTTATCTAATTTGTTCAGCGCCATTAATAATAAATAACAGGGTTACAGGTGTGATCATTGCGTTATAAACAAGATTTTATTCAGATTTTTAAATCTCAGGTGTCTTTTATTTGAAATTTGATATTGCGGATAACACGCGTTGCAAATCAGTTGTTTGTTATTTAAACTTCATGCTTTGAAATAAAATGTGTTTTCATTTATTATCCTAAGCTCAACATTAAATTCGAACCTTAAATTTATTTGCTTCAAATTTTCTATGCGATCAGTTATATTGTTACATCAGCTTTTGTATATGGAAGTAGCACGTGGACTTTCACCAAAGATTGGGTTAGAAAATTGATTGTGTGCATTCTGTTAAGAGCTGCTCTTAGCATCTCCTTGTGTTACGTATCCGAGTCAGTGCACGGAGGTTGTTGATCAAACAGATGCACCTGGCGATAGTCAGTTGACGATCGAACCTCGGAGAGAATCAGCCGTTTAGTTCCCTGTGCACAAAGCCTCTCCGACCACCACCCTCATCGTCACCGACAAATAAATATACATATTATTTCCTAAGATATCGTGTTGTCATTTTTATTAAGCCCCGCACAATATAACACTACAGGTAGCACCCCACGACAGAGAGAGAGAGAGAGAGGGAGAGAGAGAGAGAGGAACCAGATTTGCTGGTCACTGCAGGAAGGCTAATGATAAAATCGTCAGCGATGTTCTTTTGTGGATGCAAAAAAGGGATGTAATTCAGTGAAGAGACGACACGGAACTTACATAAAAAAACTAACAGAGGATTCACAGTAAACGTGTGAAGATCTACCGGATGCGATGAGGATAGAGCGAGATGGCGTGAGAGAGTCAGGAAGATCTTTGACACCACCACGACTAGATGATGACGATTATGATGCAATTCCTATCTATTTAAAACAGATATCTGTTAGCCACGTATAGAAAACACTGTGTATTATCCCCTCTTATTGAATAACGCCTGGTAACACTGATGATAAAAACTTTTCTTTTTTAGCTGTTTATGCTGAATTACGAATTAAAGGTATTTCGCATCATATAATAATAAACTGCTGATATCTTGCTTGATTGCTTGTCTGCACATTGGATGTTTTTGATGGTGGGGGAAAGGAGCAGGAAACGAGGTGGCGGGAGGAAGGTGTACAGGAAAGGGGAAATTGATGAAAAGGTTTAAATATATGTAGTAGTAGTAGTAGTAGTAGCTGCAGAGATAGACACTCAAGGATTTTACGTAAATAAATAAATGAAGTAAATAAAGAGGAACGTTATAAAATACAGGATTTAGGGCTGGAAATAGGAGTACACATAGGTATTCATTAATTACCGGGCAACGCCGAGTAGGCCTTCTAGTATCTATTATGATTTTGTAGCCAGACGTCCTCAGTTGTTGGTGTGTTTGTTCATCCGCTATTTTAATTAGCAAGGCACACTCACGCCTCATCATGGTTTATGAATGTCTCTTTAGAGTTTATTCATCCGAATTGGTTTATATCATACCTCTAAACATACGTATATTAAGGAGAGTAGAAAATGAATCTTGGGTTTACGTTCGGCAGCCTCGTAACTCTCGCTTTCCTTAATTTGTTTTTTAGTCCTCACATACCATGACAAAGGGGGAAGAATTGCTGTTTTCTGGGTCGGAATCTACCTATCTAACACTTATCGTTTGCTTGTTGTTGACTTTGAAGTAGTATTTTCTTTTTAGCTGATCACATGAAGTGGCTTCGTGCCTTGTTTGGAGCGATTTCTATTAAAAGAATATTACGTACCATCTTTAGAGTCAGCTATCTTCTTCTACGCACATGCGACAGTAAGATCAGCCTAGTCTGGTAAAACGCCATTCAATATTTACACACTCATTCCTTATCTGTATTGTTTTTATATTCACATGAAATTTTTACAACGGTTTTGTGTAAAAGGACATCTTTTCATACATTATAACGTAGCAAGTGATTTGTCATTTCATACATTATAACGTAGCAAGTGATTTGTCATTTCATACATTATAACGTAGCAAGTGATTTGTCATTTCATACATTATAACGTAGCAAGTGATTTGTCATTTCATACATTATAACGTAGCAAGTGATTTGTCATTTCATACATTATAACGTAGCAAGTGATTTGTCATTTCATACATTATAACGTAGCAAGTGATTTGTCATTTCATACATTATAACGTAGCAAGTGATTTGTCATTTCCTACATTATAACGTAGCAAATGATTTGTCATTTCATACATTATAACGTAGCAAGTGATTTGTCATTTCATACATTATAACGTAGCAAGTTATTTGTCATTTCCTTGTTATTCTTCTGCGAATAAACCAATAAACACGCCGCGCTCAGAAATTTCCAGCGTTCTAGTTATGACCTATGACTACATCCAGTGGTGCGGCTACAATTGTGGGGCTTTGGAGAATGTGGAATTGCAATTACTACCCAGGTCCGCACTGACCAAAAGTGGTGGCACATGTAAAGATTCCATCTACGGTCAAAAAGAAACGATCGTTCTGAGACTATTTCTTTAAAACGTATTATTACACAACCAATTGATCTACAAAACATAAATTTACAGTATCTATATAATAAAAGAGAACATGTGTGTGTGTGTCTGTCCGTTTGTAGAAACACAGACTAGAGAGTGTACCTAAAATATAAAGGTTTATACACATACAGAAGTGTGCTAGGAACATGATGGAAGGATTTGTGATTCTTTAGGTACACTTTTAACGAAGCAAATGGCCTTTCTCCAACATTTTGCGCATTGAATAGATATTTACATATGAGTGTCATTTTAAAAGACTGCTTCACAAAGGTCTGCATTATCAGTTGGGAAAGAATTAGACTGACAACATCGACTGCGCGGTTTTTTATTCTGCCCCTGATTGCTTTGTTTTTTTTTACATAAAATTAAATGAAATAAAATAATATATTTGCCCCTTTTTAAAAATATAATAATAAAATATAAAGGAGAATTTTTGTATATTTAGTACATAATCCCTGTCTGTCTGTATGTCTTTCTTTTCTCCTTTTACTCTCTCTCTCTCGCTCTCTCTCTCTCGCTCTCTCTCTCTTGTCACCCCTATGTATATAAATCTAGATCTATCTATATATAATAAAGTAGAACGTCTGTTTGTGTTCTTGTCTGCCATTTAATACGTAGACGGACTAGGGAGTTTACCTTCAATATAAGTATATTCACATGTACGATTTTCCTATGAACATAATAGAAGTAGTTCTGCGTCTCTAGCCACCTCTATAAGGTGACTAATGACCTTTTACTAACAGTGAAATGAATCTATTTATAAGCCGTAGCTTAAGAGTATTAACATATATCTGAATAACCAAGTGGTTAAGATATTAGGCTGACAACATCAAGATTAATGTTAAAGTAAACTTTCCTTACTATACTGTTGCATATGATCCTATCCCATACTCGAACCCGGGCAACGCCCATTAAGCCTACTAGTTAATAAATATTTGAGAACAAAGCATAAAATATTTTCCAAAATGACGTAATTCAACATTAAGCAACTCGAAAAGCGTTGTGAGAATAGCATCTAAGTGAGAATAGCATCTAAGTGAGAATAGCATGTAAGTGAGAATAGCATCTAAGTGAGAATAGCATCTAAGTGAGAATAGCATCTAAGTGAGAATAGCATCTAAGTGAGAATAGCATCTAAGTGAGAATAGCATCTAAGTGAGAATAGCATCTAAGTGAGAATAGCATCTAAGTGAGAATAGCATCTAAGTGAGAATAGCATCTAAGTGAGAATAGCATCTAAGTGAGAATAGCATCTAAGTGAGAATAGCATCTAAGTGAGAATAGCATCTAAGTGAGAATAGCATCTAAGTGAGAATAGCATCTAAGTGAGAATAGCATCTAAGTGAGAATAGCATCTAAGTGAGAATAGCATCTAAGTGAGAATAGCATCTAAGTGAGAATAGCATCTAAGTGAGAATAGCATCTAAGTGAGAATAGCATCTAAGTGAGAATAGCATCTAAGTGAGAATAGCATCTAAGTGAGAATAGCATCTAAGTGAGAATAGCATCTAAGTGAGAATAGCATCTAAGTTAGAATAGCATCTAAGTGAGAATAGCATCTAAGTGAGAATAGCATCTAAGTGAGAATAGCATCTAAGTTAGAATAGCATCTAAGTGAGAATAGCATGTAAGTGAGAATAGCATGTAAGTGAGAATAGCATCTAAGTGAGAATAGCATGTAAGTTGTCCAACTAATTCATGTAATAAAGATTGGCAATTCCCATTTAAAGAATTCCGAAACATGCCCCATAAATGTTCAACAATATTGAGATCTAGAGACTGCATTGGTCAGATAAAATGGTCACATTTACTAGAATGTCCCCCATGCCATTGTATAACAACTAAAGCTGTGAGAATCGATGGATTATCATCCTGAAAAATTACATTTCTCTATGAAAATAGTTCCACAATTATAGGATGAATTAATATAAAGATATGTCACCTTCGGGCGATTAATAATTACATGTAGTTTTAAAAAACACAAACTACACAACGTAAGCAATAGTATTTTCTCATATTCAACGCATTTTTATCGATGTCTTCCAATATTGATTAGATGCTAGCAGTAGTAAACGTTGCAAACTCATTATACATATAACTTGCCTTTCGACTTTATCACATCGAAACATAAGTTTTCGATGGGTTATTAGTTAGACAATGTGCAGTTTGATCAGTACTCGTATGGATGACTATTTGGGGGCAACAAATGTCGTAAGAAACGCTCCCGTGCATTAAAAACACAACTAAAGCTAATTGCCCTCGGATCAGACTAGGCTGGGTTGAATGACAGATTCTTTGGGGGAAGTAAAAAAAATGTTTTCCCTGAGAAACGAACAACTGATTTGCATACGAGTAATCAGCATACTATATAAAGGGGGTGTATTTGAGAGAGCGGGTAACAAATGATAAATGTAGTGATGTAACAAGAGAATGCTCTCTATAGACAGGCCGGAGTAATCATTAGAGATGACAAGTTAACAGAGACGATTGTTACCCGACAGTTTTATCCGTCTCTTATGATGTGTGAGTCGGCCTTTTGGCTAGGAAGAATATGTAGTATCTGTTCCGATGGATACTGCACCCTATAGACCGGTATCGTCTTGTCATTCGGGGCTTGATTCCGTCGGTCTGTGGGTTTGTCCTGTGCAGTTCTAGTAGGTCCACCCTCCCAGGCTTTGCCTTCCCTCTTTGGGGAGGAATAAGTTTATTGCTTACTGCCTGAGGCGCACCTACCGGGGAATGCCGACGGGCTGCCCTAGCAATTTTTAATGGCCAGAGTGCTCACCTTGTCGGGCGCTGGCTTTTCAAGTTCCACTTTCCCGACCCGACCTTGGGTCACATCTTACCTTGTGGGAGTAAGATAAAACTGACCTTGTGCTTAACCTCCTGGGGTAGTAAAAAAATAAATTATGATGTGTGAGAGGATGCGCGAGTTCCCTTTGGCTATATTTCCTTATCTCTTTCTGTTTTGTTTACTCTATATTTTGTTTCTCTGTCTGCCCGTATGTCTGTCTGTCTGTCTGTCTGTATTATGTATGTCTCTATGTATCTATCTCTCTCTCTCTCTCTCTCTATATATATATATATATATATATATATATATATATATATATATATATATATATATATATTGGAAACGGTGGGAGTGGCCAAAGAAGAAGAAGAAAAAGAAGAAGAAAGAGAGAAAAAATCGACAGTTAGCTTATGAACACCGATTGGAAATGCTGTGAGTGAGAGAAAAAATCGGCAGTTGGCTTGTGAACGCAATTTGGAAACGCTGTGAGTGGACAAGGAAGATTAGTATTTATTTGAGGTTGATGACAACGGGGAGATTGATAACAACAAAGCAGAAGAAGGTGGAGGAGGAGGGACTAAAAGTATATATATATATATATTTTTGATATGTTAGTATTGTTTATATTTATAATATAAAACTAAAAATAAGAATACATTAATCACCTAAATAATAGTGTAATGGATTCGTCCAAACACTTTAAAATTCAGCAACATTTTCGTAAGTAACGGATAAATTTTATTAGACAGACGAACAATACAGGTAAAGAAGACTTTAAAAAAATATTTTTAATAACTAATATAAGTTAGCAAAACATTTATATGGAACAAAACTTAGATTTACTATACGGCACGTTCATGTTTTTGTCTTTTAAGCCATGAAATTAAATACTGTCTTGTTTTTAAATTCCCGAAATAGTTTTTCATGGTAAACAACTGATGATCCCTTAAATAATGTTAGAAGTAAAGTAATATAATAACTGTAAAAAATGATTTGACTTACATGAGTGATTTTTCACTGAACGACTTGGGACTTAAGTTTTTTTTTTTTTTTTTTTATATAGTTTTAATTGTTGAGAAACTTCCGAGACTATATATATATATATATATATATATATATATATATATATATATATATATATATATATATATATCTGTTTTTATGTCTATATTTCGGTCAACTTCTGTGTCAGTGTTCGTGTGTGCATTTACTCCGTCTCTTTCTCCCCCTCTCTATCTCTTTCATTTTCTATTAATCGCTCTATCTGTGTTTTTCGTTATGTGTTTTGTTTCCATCTCTCTTTATAACTCTCTCTTTCTTCATCACTTACTCTTCACCCCCCCCCTCTCTCTCTCTCTCTCTATTTGTTTCTCTTTCTCTCCGTTTTTCACTGTGAGTCTGCCATTCTGTTAGTCTAGCTCTATGTGTATGGATGTTTGTGTGTGTATTTTCCTCCGCTTATCTTATTCCGTTTCCCTGTCTCTCTATGTTTTCTTTCCATCTCTCTCTCCTTCTCTGTCTCTTCCATTCTGCCAGTCCATCTCTATGTGTATTGGTGTTTATGTGTAATTGTCCATTTTCTCAGCCTCTTTATCTGTCTCCTTTTCTATCCCTCTCGATATCTATCCATCTATCTATCTATCTATCTATCTATCTATCTATCTATCTATCTATCTATCTATCTCTATATAGCTACCTCTTTCTCTGCGTATTTTGTCTATCTATCTATCTATCTATCTATCTATTTATCTTTCTCTAATAAAGTATATGTGTGTGAGTGTTTGTGTATGTGCGTGTATTTCTTTTCCTCTATTTTATCCTGTCTCTTCCGTCTTCTCTCTCTCTCTCTCTCTCTCTCTCTCAACTTCTCTCTCTCTCTCTGTGACTATGTATATTAGCCTTTCTTTGTGTTCTCCTCTTACATGCTCTTTATATAACTATATCCCCCTCTCTCTATCTCTCTCTCTCTCTCTCTCTCTCTCTCTCTCTCTCTCTCTCTCTCTATCTATCTATCTCTGTATGTCTCTCTTTTTTTCTCGTTCACGATTCTCTACTTGTATAGGTGATTTATAACTTGATGCAAAACAACGCATCTCGTTTAGATAAAATACCTGATGTTTCATAGCGTTATAAAAATAATTCCCCTATACTCTGTCTATGTTGACAGATGTTTAAAAAGCATACTGAACTCATGCAAGAAAAGTACATGCATTTATTATTTTTTCATCTTTGTTATTAACCATTTGAACCCTTGTGATACAATAGTTAGCCCCCACTTCCCCATAGCTATGACCAACGGGAGAGATTTGCTAGTGGATGAATGACAATGAAAATCCGACTAATCCATTAAACGTTACAGACAAAGTGACGCCATGGACAATAAACTATTAATAGCCAGATTATCAAGATGGAGAATTCGTACGGGTTGAGAAAGAAAGCAGACATCCAGTTTCCGGTAGAAGTAATCTGATTTCCGGTGGAAAGTAAATATATTCAGAGAGCACTGGCTATTTAGGAGAGAACGGCGACAGAGCCCAACATTTGTTTTATTGATTTGAAGAGTACTTAGCTGACCATTAATTTTACGGTAAGAAAACATAAACTATTTATTGTTTAAAAAAGAAAAATAATGAAATTTCTACAATTTAAAACGATTAACGTAGAATATTCGTTTTATTTATTTAAACGAATATTTAGCTGAGAATTATTTTTACGTAAAAAGAAAGAGTCATTTTTTCCTTAATACTACTGACCCTAACAGACATTTATCATTCCAAATAGAAATATTATTATTCAAAGTAAATTATACCGATTAATGTAAAAGGCGACGTCGAATTTCCACGGGGTCAGGCTAGTATATCATAAATACTATGCAGTCAGTTGTATCTCAAGAGAGGCTAGGAAGGGATCAGCGATTTACAGTCA
Organism: Sepiola atlantica; assembly: GCA_963556195.1. Classification (NCBI taxonomy): domain Eukaryota; kingdom Metazoa; phylum Mollusca; class Cephalopoda; order Sepiida; family Sepiolidae; genus Sepiola; species Sepiola atlantica. Next base: position 76,697,963 of record OY744539.1, on the reverse strand, counting down.
TATGCAAATACAAATGGGAATACCAGGTGCTGTATCTGGGAGAGGCTCTCTGCTTATCCCGGCACTGTTTCTAGTCGTCTTGAACTTCTCCTTGCCATTAGACTAAAGTAATGGTGGTTCAGGAGAGTTCTGGTTTTTGTGGGGAGTGTGTAACCCTTGCTTCACAATACACTCCTTGCGCATGCAGCCTTACAGGGGGTATCCCTTGTCTCTCGACTGGACGGAGGCATACAAGTAGAAGTAGTAGCACAACCCTGGGTATGAGACACTCTAATCTCAAAGTTGTTTCAAACCAAATTTGGCGCAATTTCGCTGCGTAGGTGACCAGCAGGCCGACACATAAAAGTAAATGCTCATATGTCACTGAGCCAATATTTGATGAGAAACAATGCCATACACGCTGTCTCTTTCCGTACAAGGGAGACTGAATGAGTAAATCGCCGGCTGACAAAAGAGGTCAACATTCATCATCATCATCATCATCATCATAGAAAAGAATACACTAAGAAAAGAGAAAAATGAAACAAAGATGCGGAGAATTGTCGATAGTCCCCCCACGCCAACGTTACAATAATAAAACATCTTTGGCTGACGATTGTGAAGTTGGTAATGTCGACTGAATGATAACTTAGAAGCTTAAAACATCCCCATCCCATCACTTCTCTTCGGTCTTAAGCGTCAGATAAATCGATCAGAACAGCGGTGAGATATTATCAATAATACAAATGTTTGCAAAAATCAGCTACTTAATAATGGTCACTGCTAGTGTTATCTGAATAAAATATGTAAAGAAAAAAAGTACATGACGCTATAATGTATTCAACTTAGTAGCTGGTTTGGTAGCTCAGCGGATACGTTGCTTGACTGCTGATTACATTTGAATTATCACCGGCATTTTTAGTGTCGAATCTCGACAGGGATACCATCGGTACGTCTAGCAACATTGATGAGCCAAAGACGATAAAACAAGTGTCTCTAGATGTCTATTATATATATATATATATGCAAACATTGTTAGAAAAGACAGAATTCGTCTGTTAAATTATACCTTTTATATTTTTCAGTTTTTCTGATAATACAAATAAGTATCAAAATAAAAATAATAATACATGTTCCATAGGTTTCATAGGTATCACGAACGTTTTCGATTCTTCGTCGAATCATCCTGTAGCTTATTTGGCATAAATATATGTTCATAACTTACTATATATATATATATATATATATATATATATATGGTAAAATGAAAAAGGAAAACCAAAAACTGGATGTTTTTTATGTGTACATCAACGTTTCGTCTTTATTTATAAGACTTCATCAGGATGATGATATAGGGAAAAGATATCATGCAAGCACAGATACATGTAAGGTAGACATGTTGGGAAGAAAAATAAAATAAAATGAAAAACAATGGCAGCGTCTTGCTGGACGTCCGTACTTGTTAGAGAATGAAAATGAGTACGGACGTCCAGCAAGACGCTGCCATTATTTTTCATTTTATTTTATTTTTCTTCCCAACATGTCTACCCTACATGTATCTGTGCTTGCATGATATCTTTTCCCTATATCATCATCCTGATGAAGTCTTATAAATAAAGACGAAACGTTGATGTACACATAAAAAACATCCAGTTTTGGGTTTTCCTTTTTCATTTTACCATCACGTCGGATTACCTTCATCCTTCTCTTCCCATATATATATATATATATATATATATATATATATATATATATATATAGTAAGCAATGAAAATATATATGGCAATCAAGCTAAACAGAGGCTCCCGTGTTTCATCCCCGGGGGGAATCGTCAGGCATTTAGCCTGACGATTATCAAGATTGAGAATTCGTACGCGTTGAGAAAGAAAGCGGACATATCCAGTTTCCGGTAGAAGTAATCTGATGGAAGACATTTAGCCT
>OY744539.1:76633543-76691043 GCA_963556195.1 Sepiola atlantica | reverse complement strand
ACCCGTGTTTCTAGCTGCAAGCCCTTTTCATTAAACGAGGATGTCCCTATCCCCTGGTTCTAACTAGTCGGTACGGCGGTAAGGTGAAATGTCACATCGAATCATCTCTGCTCCTGGAACACGCCGAGTGACCAAAACTAGGCCCAACCTATAAACCAAAGTAAATCAACACCCGGTACCTCCTTTTAAAATCGATCCCCTCCATGGTTCCATCTGCCCCCGACGCGCACACCCGAGTTATACCACACCCTAGCTCAACTCCAATCCCCACTGGTGTTGAGCGGACACCAATTCCATGCGTTCTCTTCCCGTGGCCCTATCTATGTAGTAAAGGGGTGAGGGATTTGCTCAGCACACATGTCGGTAAACATTTAAAATCCAAAAAGATGGGACCACAATTGCGAAGGTTAAAATTTATAAAACTTTCGTACAATCTATCGGCGTAGCTGGGTACAAACCTGGGTCACAATAAACAATTTCCATAACTGACCACCGACCTTTTTCGTGGCCCCTCTGAATGGCCAAACTTCACCCACTCCCTCCCTGTCAGCAACTTCACGCACGCAGCACGAACGTTTTGTTCAATCTTGCCAAGCCAAACAACCGCTCTCCAAATAGAGCCGTGCGACCGAACCAACTGACCACCGCCTTCGTGGTCCCATACAATGACCGTACCTCCGTCATTCCACCCCGTTCGCAATTTTAACGTATGCATGCTTTACCGCAGCCTCGCCACTACCCATGGGTACTCTATACAAGAGAGCATACGAGCAAACGCCGGGAATCCCTCATTGCCATAAATATATTTCCATAACTTACTACCTAACTCTACCTACGTATCGAGAACTGTTGAAGTAAATACTGAAAATTGATGCATAAAAAATTATATCTCCTTATAAAATTGTATGTGAATACATTAAATAGTAATATATATATATATATATATATATATATAGAGAGAGAGAGAGAGAGAGAGAGAGAGAGAGAGAAAGAGAGAGAAAGAGGGAGAGAGAGAGAGTGATGTGATGTGACGATTCAAATATTTTTCCCGATTCTGGTACAATTACCGATTCAGATCTAGATTTAAAATCGCCTAAACGCCTAAAATGTAAAAATTCATGGGGGGGGGGGCGTATATACCGGAAAGTCCTCATTTATCTTGAAACATGGATATACTTTTCTTTTTATTTTACAAACGTCTTAATGGTTTCTCTTTTTGTATTCTATCCAAGCGTTTTATTAACTCATTGTGAGATGTTCATCCATATTTTTAACTCGTACCATTTTTACCTGCGATATTTTTTACCGTCTCATTGTTCCGGTGGCATATTTAAGTAAATCTGTTATTATAATCTATAAATGTTTGATCTGTAAAGTTTTACTGGTAGTTTAAAATCAATAGATTAATCATTTTATCATTAGTACTAGCAATCGAAAAGTAAGTTTAAAAAATATATATATGAATAAAAATAATCGTTTTTAGAATCGGAAATTAGGTTAACATTTTTCCGATTTCGATACCCCCAAAATTTCCGATTTTTTCGATTCCCGATTCCGAATAATCGTTAAAACGCTAATATATATATATATATATATATATATATATATATATATATATATATATGTGATAATTTTATTTACACAGACATGTACAAAATCTTCGACACTGGCATGTCGATGTTATCGATCAACAGTTACTATAAACTGAGATCTCATCAGGCAGAGTTAGAATCCGATCTTAACCTCAGATCATATTTGGAGAGAATGAAGTGGAGGGATAGAGAAAGAGAAGAAGAAGGAAAGAAATTTAACATTTCAAAAATTAAAGCCGTTAAAGAATTAAAATTAAAAATTAAAAAATAAAAAAATCTAAAAATCTAAGAAACAAAAAACAAAAAACAAAAAACAGAAAACAAAAATATCTCTCTCTCTCTCTCTCTCTCTCTCTCTCTCTCTCTATATATATATATATATATATATATATATATATATATATATATATATATATATATATATATAAACATTTCAGTAACATACCAATACTTATGGGAATCAATTTTCAAAGCAAAATAAAGCTCAATATTCACAGCTTAATTAGTTAATTTAAAATTTGCATGTGAGTTTTCTTTTCTCCAAAATTGACATGAAATCACAGTATTATAGTAGTCTGATCTTTCACCCGAGAGAGAAAAATAGATGGCTAGATGGAACATTTTCCTCCCCCAAAAGCAAATGTTTAATATATTTTATGAATTCATACATAAATAATAGTTACTCGCAATGAACGGTAATGAACGAGAACACCTACGTATTCCTGTTCCCAGCCCTTAACAACATATTTCCTTTTTTTATTCTTTTTAATTTCTAAAATTATCAATTTTAAATTTATAAATAAAACAAAATAAAACGTCGTTTTTGCTGTTTATGGATGTACAGCGCGAACAGAGCACACTATAGTATTTTTTTTACCTCCTCTTCAGGAGGTTAGACACAAGGTCAGGTCTGGGTTTTGATGAAAGTGTTTCTGTGTAATGAACAGGATTCGAACCCGGCACACACAGGTCCTCAGTACGCGTCGTTAAAAAAGACTAATATGAATTAATATCACCATTGTAAAATGTTATTTGATAAAAGTTGTTTGATTTTTACATAAAACTTTCGTTTGCAATTGAATCCCCCAGAGGCGGGGGTAGACAAAGAGACGACGACAGCAGACATATAGTATAGATATACTTTTGTCTCAATTTCTATTTTTTAAGTCCCCGTTCAGAAAGATTTAGTTTTATTGTGTAATCTAAAATGTATATTAAAAAGAATAGAAAGTGATCGGCCAACACCAGAAAGAAATCTATTTTCGAGAACGAAAAAATCTATTTAGAATAATGACTATAGAAATGACCGTCGAACGCAAAGTAACTATCTTGGTAGTCATGGGTAGCCATTTACCATTTTGTGTATTTGAACCAAACGGAAGTTATTTGTGTATATCCCGATCGTTTTGTTAGCGAGAAAATTCCGGGTCGGATATAATATGTAATCAATGAAGTTAAGTAAAATCACAATTTCCAGTAGAAAACCACAAGAAAACATTAAATAATCTGATTGACTGGATAGTCAGAATCAAATATTGATTTGTCAGATACATTGCTATTTAGGCCCAACATGTTAAATCCGAAAAGACAACTTATATATATATATATATATATATATATATATATGTGTGTAGATTTCAATTTTGTGTTGAGAATCTGAATAACAGAGCTCAATGTAATTTAAACAGAGCAAAACAGAATTATAAAAAGAAAAAACTATACACACATTAAGGTTGTACACATTATAACTTATTTCGACCCCTTAATTAGGTCTCCTCAGATGTATAAACAACCACGTCAAAAAACCCCCCCCAAAAAAAAAATTTTGTTGGTTTTTTGACGTGGTTGTTTATACATCTGAGGAGACCTAATTAAGGGGTCGAAATAAGTTATAATGTGTACAACCTTAATGTGCGTATAGTTTTTTCTTTTTATGATTATATATATATATATATATATATATATATATATATATATATATATATATATATACAGAATGTTTGTTATTGATTTATAACTTTTTAGTAAGGAAAGATGAAATTCATATTTTAGCTAATAAGTGCATCTTTTAGAGTGTCACTTGTCAAATGCAGCTCACTCAACGAAGTCGTTCTTAGTCTCCAGTATAATTTATATGTTGCATCTTAACCTGAAGCACGCGACAATAACGGTGTCCTTCGAGAGATGCCTGAACACTAGTCTGCTCCTGGTAATCAGCGCGTTTTTGATGTTGCAGGCCGGTCGGTATATTACACAACTGCACTTTATTATAATAGTCGATGCGGTTGCAATCAAGCGAGTTAGAGGCCAGGTGTTAGGACTGGTGGAGTCGGGGAAGTTCTCAAACAAACACATGTGTGTTTTCCCGGATGTGTGACACTTGTCGCCAACATATATGGCCTTTCCGCAACCACCATCTTCACCCAGCACTTGACAACAGTAAATCGCAATTGAGTTTGAATACCTTTTCAAAGGTATTCAACGCGACCATCGCTGAAAATTCATAGTTTGAGGAAACTTGGTCTTCGTGGCGTGCGGGACTGTGGTTCTGCCCGATAGATGGACGTCGGAGTGCTGACTATTTAGAAAGAGATGAACGAGGATCTTCGCTGATCCTCATACAAGAGTCGCAAGACCAACTACTAATCGCCAAAGCGCAGGAAAACCGCCTGACGCAATCCAAGAAACTACTCAACGGTCAAACACCCAGTTGAGCCGGTAGTGCTCTGGCTCTTCTCAAGACTTGGATCAGTTGATTGGAGAACCGCTGCTCGATCGATGGATCACGTCAGGTAGCTTTTCAGAGCCTCGTCCATGATGAACGAAGAATATAGAGCAGATTTTGACCCGAGCAATGGTCATCATGATGGGTTACGAAGAGTGCCAAGTATCAACCGCCGCATTTGCAGGACGACCGCGTTAAGATGCGGAACTTACTCTTGCTAAGCCGTGCAGCAGAGTAATCATCTGTTACAAGTGCTCTCAGCCTAACAATATGGCGGGGATAAGGCAAGTCGGCAGCACTTCCACTGCTCTATCCAGGTCCAGGCTCATCTCGTTCGACACAATGTAAATAAACTGCATGAATAAAATATATCATATAAAATGTGTAAATCTAGAAGAATTGTACGCAAATTAGAACCTTATTCAGATAATGATTCGGACCATGGTGTATACACACTCATAAAATCACTTCGAATAAATCCAGTGTACATAAAATCGAAGCACTGAAGACTCAAAGAGGTATTTGTACAGTGGAAATAAAAATAAACACATTTAACGTACGATTCACAATTGATTTAGGAGCAGACATAACCGTTAAACGATTCAAAAACTATAAAAAATAGTCAACAATCCAAACTGCAAAAAAACATCAATTCGTCTAACAGCGGATTACAATGCAGCCAGTCATTAAAGTCTTAGAAAAATACATAGCATTTGTTAAAAAAAAAACAAGAAATAGTAAAGTTAATACAATTTATTTTCGTAAAAGCGATGAGAAAACAGCACAAGATCAAAATCTAAGGTAGATAATTTTAAAAATAAATTTGTCGAATCTATTGGAAGAATACGAAGACTGCTTCAGTGGAATTGACATCTTGCCAAAAAACTGATCATATTACAGTGAATCCACAAATAATTCTAGTCATTTATCAACCGAGATTCGTTCCCTTTTCTATAAAAGAAAAACCTCAAAAAGAAATTACACCTGAACTATATATCTGCTAAAGAGTCTATTCCAAAGAGTTGTACCTCGCGCATAACTTGAACAAAATACTCTGGAAATACCAGACACCGATATACACGCAGTATTTAAAACCGTACCCATGAACATGAGTAAAAGAAAGCCGCTGCGGTCGAATCAATACACAATACGTCACATAATTCCAGTAATCATAAGAGCTACCGGGTTCATGAATAATAATTTCAAAAACTATCTGGTGAATATAACCGGTAAACCAAGTGCAAGATAGATCTAAGCAATTGCGCTTAAAGGAACAGTTAGAATCGTAAAATAAGATATCTTGTTTAGAGTCTGTAAAATAGCAAGTAAATTGGAAAAAAAGATTGGCTTGCAAAAGTACTTTCAAATATCCAACCTTTCGCCCCTTTTCGTGATGAAATATCGATTGTTAATGGTCTCATTTTAAAATCTTCAAGAATTATTTAGCCTATATCCATACGTAGAGAAACTCTATACGAGTTCATACTCAACACATGGGTGTTGAAAAATGCACAGAATGAGCCAGGGAACTCATATATTGGCCGCCTGGCATCAACGCTTAAATCAAAAATATGATTAATACATTCTCATATTGAATTCATTATAGATGTCAACAACCAGCAAAACCACCTGTTGTCAGTGACAACGTCGAGAATTCAATTTGGTAGAATTTAAGACATTGGAAAAACAAATGGCATTTTCATCGTACAAAAAGAAGCCGGACAAAGTTTAGCATCTGTTCTGATGCTAGACTTAGTCTATTCTATCCTCGGTCAGTGAAGAAGAAGTTTGTTAGACTGAGTCGTTGTTTGTCTGTTTGTTTTAAATCCAGAGTGCGCCTGTTTGGGGAGCTGGATTTTCTACACATTAAAAACCAACCTTGTGTATTACTTTGCCCTCGTAGGGAGGCACGTAAACAGGAACAAGCTCAAATTATGTTTAACCAAATGGTAAGGTAGAGCGTAATATACATATGACTAAAAAGACTTTGAATAAAGCATTAAAAAGTAATGAAGAACGACAACTCGACGGTTAGCGGTAGGTACGTCATTGCTTATAAATGATGCACCATCTCCTGCAAAACAACAGACCATTAAAACAACAGACCATTAAAACAAAAGACCATTAAAACAAAAGACCATTAAAAACAATCAAATCTATATAATAATACGCCTAAAGCAATTTCACGTTCGTACATATGTTATCACCCTTCACCTTTTTTTAAATGATGGATTCGCCTGAAGAGGCAATACAAAAAACTTTCTTTTTTTTTCAATTTCATTTGATGTCGCTATTGTGTCGATATATATATATATATATATATATATATATATATATATATATATGTGTGTGTGTGTGTGTGGATATTACTGAGAGAGAAAATTTGGCAGACTAGTTGATGCTCTTAATGTATGCAATTGTTGATAACGCTCCATTTCTGAATCTGTGTCTATTTTAAAGACTGCCTGCTCTTTTGAAGATTCTATTTGTTCGACTGATTAGCAATTCATCAAATCAAAAGGGGAAACAAAATAATTTATTCGCGTACTAAACGGACTTTGTGTGTTCCCTCCGGACAAATTTACGGTTACGACCCGTTCGAAGGGGTCATACGTGACTAGAATAGGCCAGCCGTCTTTTTTTTTTTTGGTACACTTCCGTTGGCCAAAACTGTTATGTGGTGAGGAGGAGGGTAGGATGAATAGATGAAGTAGGAGGGAGTCAGACCTTGTACAAAGCCCACCAATAATGTGTCTCAGGATTGTCTGGTTTGCATTAATCCCCCCTCCTTCTCGTTAGTCGCAGCCATTCGTTAGACGTGCAAGATTGCAGATTTTTTTTACCGCCGATCCGAAAACAGCAAGATTCAGCGGTTGCATACGAAGTTGGGGAAGGTTTGGCCCAGAAAACACAACGAAATAGCGTTTGCAACCATTGATTTGCGATACCGCGCCTGATACGTTTTGCTTGACACAGGCATTGGCAGAGACAACTAAAATGTTCCTCTAGTCAAAATAAAGTGGACGACGTACTATAAATGCATACGTAACTGAGAAATTGCACCACCTCTGTCCCGTAATGAATCAACACTCGACCTAGTTGTAAAATATCAGGTGAAAGAGTGCGACAGGCTAAAAAGTCAAATTCGTCAGAGTTCTAAAAGTGATAGCTGTCGGTCGAGTGCACGGGCAGAGGGTGGAAGGCTGAGTAGGAGTGTCTGTTTGATTTGACAACTGTTGTTGTCATTGTAGTCTATTTAAGCAAGAGTGTTCAGTTCTGCACAAAGCGACGAGTGAGACGGTCGTTCCCTATCAGCTGCTGCGTTAAGCAATGAGCTGAGACATCATTGGAATCTCCTGAATACGATGGATAACAACAAACACAGGAAAATAAACAAAACTCGATTTCGCACTGTTTGAAATTATTATGACCTTGGTTGCAATGCGCCTGGTATTGTCGACCCCTACCCTAGCTCATCTGCACACACACACACACACATAGACATATAAACACAACTGTACTAAATATATTGTCCCTAGAATGTGACAATCTTTCGTCTACAAGATGAGTCAGAAAAAACAAACGGGCAGTTAAAACATTTTTAGTTCAAATTATGCTTATTAACATTTAGGTAATACGTTTTTAAATTTACATCTACTTAACTGCCCGGCTACTTCTAACTCACTAGATATTTTTTTTAATATTCATAACTAGTAGGAAGATCCGACGTTGCTCGGGATTGAGTGAGAATAAGTACTATGTACTTTTTTTTCACTATGCTCATAACACCATATTATTGTCTTTGTTTAACTAACCCCTCCTCCCATTTCGCCCCCTAATATTGTCGGAAGAATCTGAAATGTTGGAAAAATTCTTGAATTGGTGTCTTATACATATGGTTGAAATTTCATTAAAATCGGATATACATATCAAGTTTAGGCCACTTAGAGATGAGGGCACGTGACTATTCGGCACGTAGAGCGTAACGGTAACGTAGAGATTCTCGACCACTTCCATTGTCTTCCTCGGATAATTTTATACATATGATATAAATTTTATAAAAAGTAGGATATATTTGAAGTTTTAAGGGGATTGTGCACTTCGGGTGCACTTAGAGATTCGGGAACATTTCTATTGTCTTCCCCGGTAAATTTGACATAAGAATACACTTTTAGAGTTCATGTAGATTCTCTAACCTTTTTTTCTCTAGGGAACACACAAACATCATACACACATATACACTTAGAGATTCGGGAACATTTCTATTGTCTTCCCCGGTAAATTTGACATAAGAACACACTTTTAGATTTCATGTAGATTCTCTAACCTTTTTTTCTCTAGGGAACACACAAACATCATACACACAGATACACATCGACATTTAGTTTTATATAGAGAGATTTGTGCTTCTCATTTATTTACTATTTTTTTAATATATTTTTCAGGCCTTGCAATCTTCTGTTCACAGTGTGAATCAGAAAACCTCCCAACGTGTGAACCATACCCCCCCTCTTCTACGAATTGCACTCACTGCCAACAGATGGATGATGAGACCAACCGGTGTGTTATATTCAAGGAATATAAATACTGTATCACCTTCACCAAATTTGTCAACGGTAAGTACAAAAAGAAAAAAAAACTTAAAAACATGTTTTATTTGATGAAGATTTGTGTAATCGAAACGAGTCTATTGGGACGTCTATTATTATACTAAAGCTGAGTTAATCAACGTTTGTTTAGGGTTAGGGTTATTATACTAAAGCTGAGTTAATCAACGTTTGTTTAGGGTTAGGGTTATTATACTAAAGCTGAGTTAATCAACGTTTGTTTAGGGCTAGGGTTAGGGTTATTATACTAAAGCTGAGTTAATCAACGTTTGTTTAGGGTTAGGGTTATTATACTAAAGCTGAGTTAATCAACGTTTGTTTAGGGTTAGGGTTAGGGTTATTATACTAAAGCTGAGTTAATCAACGTTTGCTACCATAAGGCTTTTTTTCCTATATATTTTAATCAAATAAAATACATGTTGAAATATTCCCTTATTTTCGGATCGGATTTATGTTTAAAATAACTATTTTAATTAATCGAATTCACTTTTTTTTGGCTTTTTTTCTCACTCCCCATTTCACTCCAATGAATTTCTGTACAGAAATATATTTATGAAAAATAAAAATGTCAACAATTTTGGATTTTTTAAAGTAGGATGAACCCGAGAGTAATTGTGGTATTGTGGTGACTGAAATGATTCTAGTAAAGAGCAGGATAGACATTTGTAAAAATATTTTTTGAACCAAGGATGACCAATGATCCTCATTTTTCTCACGGCATTGTGCTAAATTTGTTACATTTGTAAAAAATACTGCATAGCAAATAAATAATTAAAAGTGTAGTATCTGTTCTTATACCCCACTTCATCCGTTCTGGCTTCGGTCAGTGAACGGAAAGTCTTTGTAGACTGATACAATTTTTTTCTTTTTGTCCCACTCTAGAGTGCCCCATTTAGGGGAGCTGAACTTTCCCCACATTAAAAACCGACCTTTTAAATGGTTACCTATACAGATGAAGAGTGCTTGAAATCCGCAGAGACTAGTTGTCACTCAGACATCAAAAAACACTGACGGTTATTTTGAGTGAACACTCACTGATGATGACTTGTGTGAAACTTCATAGTGAGATAATAAATAATAATAATAATAATAATAATAATAATAATAAGAAGAAGAAGAAGAAGAAGAAGAAGAAGAAGAATATAAAAGTAAAGAGACTTGATAATGTCTCAACAGATATGGCGTCACCGTTTATGAACTTTCGAATAAAATGAAAGCAGAATAAATAGTGGTAGTGGTTGTGACCCAACGGGTCAGGGGTACGTCTAGTATTGATTTACTCCTCTCCAGGAGTTAGGCACAAGGCCAGGTTTTATCTTACTCCCACAAGCAAGACGTGACCCAAGGTCGGGTCGGGAAAGTGAGGTTTAAAAATTGCCTGGGCAGCCCCGTCGGCACTCTCCGGTAGGGGCGCCCCAGGCGGTAAGCAATAAACTTACTCTTCCCCAAAGAGGGGAGGCAAAGCCTGGGAGACCTCATAGAACTGCACAGGACAGACCCATAGACCGGCGCAAATCAAGCCCCGAATGCCACGACAACACCAGTCCATGGGGTGCAGCATCCATCGGAACAGATACCACACTTAGATCTTAGCCAAAAGGGGTACGTCTAGTAGATATAGATAGATCAAAACAAGATATGAAAAACGCTTTCAATAACATCGGAAGAGATAAGGCCCTGGAAGTTTGCCTTCAACGGAATAGTTCCATTTTCAACTGGCCGATCTTTCATCTAGTCACTCAAGCATGTTAATCGCCTTCGACAATGTAATCTCTTCTGCAAGCCGATCCACTCAATCCGCTACTGTTTGCAATGGCCGTTAACGAAGTCGCTCGTCCCATCACCTTTCCCTTCGTATACTGACGAAGCAAAGCTAAGTGAACCTGCTGACGACCCCAGGCGCATTATCCTCGCTTCATCTCTACTTAAACTCGTCCAAATCAGTTGATCTATATAACAATACGTTGAGGTAATTTTATGTTCGTATGTATGAGATCAGCAATCTCCCATTAAAAAAAAATAGGATCTCCCGATCGCCGAAAATGCAATGCAAAAAGTATTTATTTAAATTGAGATTTATTTTATTTGTTTAAAGAATATTTAGCTAACAATTGTGTTTACGAAAGAAGGAATAAATTATTTATTTTTAACCCATTTAAATTATAACAATAAATAAATAAAATAAAGAGGGTAAAAACTTTGTTTTTTTATTTATTTTAAAGAAGATATTTAGTTGGCAATTATTCTTTTCACAGTAAGAAGAAAGGGAATATTTATTGTTGTAAAAAGTATAACTTGTTACAATTTTTTTAATAAAGCAGAGACATATTTGTTTTTTTATTTAAAGCATCTATAACTGACAATATAAATTATTTTTACGGGAAAAGAAAAAGACGAGTTTTGCTTAATATTATGAAACCTTACATAAATGTATTATTTCAACAGAAATATTATCATTAAAAGTAAATTATACAGATAGATGGAAAAAACAAGCGTAGAATTTTCACTTTTGTATTATAGTACAAATGGTTTAGAAAGTGATATCCGGAATAAAAACAAAGCATCGAAGATATAGCAATAAATTGTTAGAAAACATTTTCCATTCTTGGATCTCAAGCCTTACTCATAGACACCAGAGAATGATTGGATGCTAAGTACAATGGAACCTCGGTTTTCGAACATAATTCGTTCTGAAAAGCTGTTTGAAAACCGAATTCTTTGAAACCCGAATACTATTTTCTCATTAAAATAATCTTAATTCACCCAATTTTATGATTTTTAAAGACAATTTTAGTGTATATTTTGACCAATTTACTACACAGTTTTCAAAGCTTTTATTTTGTTTAAGCAGGTATTTAAAAATATAGTTCCTAAGTAAAGCCAAGATTAAAAAATAAAAAAACTCTGATCGATAACAAAACAGATTTAGATTTAAAAAATCAAGAAGTTGCAACCCTGCACAGAACTGTTAACGTTTCATCAGTCGGTATGGCTCAGGAATAGAAAGTTTTTTTGTAGAAAACCGACGCATTTCCGGGTTGAATTTTTCTTTCGAAATCCGAATTATTCCAGTGTTGAGACGTACCACAGTGGGCTATTTGGCCGATATAATGTCCATTCGAATTCTATGTTAATTCTATCAATTATTTTTACATTGAATCATGTTCTGGAGTTAGTGTTACCATGTATAATTTTATATGTAATCATTATTCATAATTAGTAGGGTTCATAAGTGATGAATTTACAAATTTGATCCCATTATTTGCTTCTAAATCCTCATATTTAATGTATCAGCCGGGCATGGGTGAATACCAGCGACGTACAAGAACAGTAGTACTAGTGAATAAATCCCAATTTTAGGTGAATTATAAGGACTCAGAAATAATAATATGTGTCAAGTGTAACCTTTCTTTTCAATTGTCTTATGCGTATTGACATCAAATTATGTGGGTTACTGTCATAAAAAGTAAGTTATTTGGCTCAAATACTGAACGATATTGTCCAGTTTCAAATACATTCAAATAGATTCAGAGCAATTGGGCCATTTGGACTAATAGAAGGCTTTAGAATGAATACATATAATGATTATGAACCACTTCCAGGATTTTAAGGTAACCATAAATGAATTCATGTCAGCCGTCACTTAGTTTGAAAACCGGGCTGGTGTACATACCAAACTCCTGGTGATTTGAAAAGCATATAAAACTATCATTTAGAAAATACTATGGACTACATCGGCTTCGGAGATATTTTGCGCTAAATATGATTTTCTAGACACTTTTTTTGCAAACAAAAGGCATTTTTTAGTCAAATTGTAACAAAACGTTGTTTTCAAAAACTTAAAACTATGAAAATAGTGTTAGACGATGTTTTTTATGTTGATAAAATGATAATGACTCACAAAAAACGCACAAACGAATTCAACAGTCTCAAAATCGATTTTAAGGCGTTTTTAAAAAATGTGAATTTTATAAAATTTCAAGGTAAATATACAAGATTTTGAAAACCTAGTGAATTTCTGTAACTTCAAATTGCCATATTTTTATAATACATCAAGATATTGACCTGATTTTTTTGTCAAAATGCTGGGAATTTTATATAGTTTCGCAATGTGTTAATGGATATTCCTTTTAAATAGCTTCAGTTTTCACTAATGGACACCCCCATAGCCCATTGTGATTAACTGAGGTTTGATTGTAGATCATTCTAACAAAAATAACTGAGTGATCAATCGATACGCATCCAACCCTCTTCCTCTACATTCTCCGACACGCCCCTTACGGCATAGAACAGGACTTTTAAAACTCAGTAGATATCACAATTAAGAAATGCGCGAAGTCTAACTGCTACAGCATTCTTTGCGTTTCGACGGACTTGGCGCTTCAAATATTTTTCGTTCTCTTTCAGTCGAGAATTTTTGCAAAGACTTCTCCCCTATAGAATACGTTTCTTTGGGACTGCTTTCAATCCTACGTCAACAAATTCTAGTCATAAAGCATCCCAGAATTAATCAAACATTGTTCATCAATTTTAGTACTCACATAGTGTTCTTCATCTTTCGGCTGACAATCATGCAATCTGATTATCCTTTATTCTTGAATCGATCTTGGCCTTGATAAGTGGTGACTCAATAATAAAACACGGGTGCATGTATAATAAAAAGCCGCAAAAAAGTTTTTTTGTCTTTTAGTGTTGGAGAGGTAAATAAGGGGCAGGTAACTCTTACCACGAATTTTAAGCAAGATTTTCCAGTAATCAAAACTGATGGCTTAAATTGACGTTGCACATGTGGCTACTGTGCAAGGAGAACGTCGATTAGAATAAAAGGGTTAGGTTTAGGGTTAGGGTTAGGGCTAGAAAAATATTGTTCGAAAGCTAGAGTTGTTGTGAAGAGTTACCTGCTCCTTATTTACCTCTCCAACACTAAAAGACAAAAAAACTTTTTTTGGGCTTTTTTATTATACAAGCACCAAAACACGTATCACAATTCAGAAATACACGAAGTTAAAATACGACGACAAAAGGCTGGGAGCAAGCGTAGCATTCTTTGAGTTTCGGAGGACTTGGCTCTTTCTACGTATCTGTGTTTGCTCTTTTCCAGTTGAGAATGAATAGATTAAATAATTAGTGGATCGTCTCAATATATTTCAGTAAGCTTTTTTCTAACAAGCATACAGCGTCTTGGTCCACTGATCATCGCTCATCTCACGAGACACACTAGAACCAAGAAACACTGAGATATGAATCAATGCGAGGCCAATTTCACTCAGTTAGATCTTTATCTGCATCAGCAGTTTGTCTTTCTTATCTGATGGCTGCGTTACAGTGCAGCATCCTGTTCGTCTATCGGTAACATTCTAGATGAGTATCGGACTCATGTAGGAGTTGCAGTTTTGTCTTGAACTAAAATTATGTGAACTTTGCAGCTGCAGATCCGAAGTTCCCATTGACGTGTTTGGTCCTTAGCCATTCCCCTGGCGTCGTAGCGCCGCTCGCTTTCCGAGACATGCCCTATTAACCGATGTCATCAGAAAACGTCAGGATACTGACGGTTGGAAAAAGAACAATAATAAAGTTGCTCCGAAAGGTGCATAAATTCCAGCTTAAAGGAATTCTTACTTCTGACACTTGATTGAAATTTAAGTTTAAATCCACGTACACCTCTCTCTCTCTCCCCTTTTCCTATCCCCTCTCTCATATATATATATAAAACTAATACCGCCTGAAGATGATTTGACGATTCAAATCAAAAGTACTTGCAAAAAAGAAAAAAAGAATGGAACAAAAAACCCATGGATCATATTTACATCAATTTGACCGAAACATTAGATCGACAATTCGGAAAATTGAAAAAAAAAAAAAAAGTCGCATCAAACAAAACCACCCCGTGTTATTTAATAATGTTTGCCTAAATGAAAATATGCTGCCTAAATACACACAATATATATATATATATATATATATATATATATATATATATATATATATATATATATAAGCTCTATTTTTCGAATGAAGAAATATTGAGCTGTCGCTTTTCTGTAATCTCCAATAAATATATGTGTGCGTGTGTATGTGTAAAGGGTGCGAGCGAGAGAGAGTAAAATAGAATTGTAATAAAAATCAAGAAAAACAAAGGAAATAGAAAAATGATAGCTAGCTAGCTAGCTAGATAGATAGATGGATATATATATATATATATATATATATATATATATATATATATATATATATATATATAGATAGATAGATAGATAGATAGATGGAAAGTATCAAACTACTGTCCGTGAGTTAATCGAAAGTTCTCGCCATAGAAAATCGGACGTTTCTCCGATCAAACGTTTTACTTCCCGCCGGCGCCAGGAAATCGCAAATTGTTTCACCGGTCAATAATCTCCTCAAATAGTCGCTTGAATGTGTTTAGTGCCCAAATCTAATCAGAGACCGAAAGAAAGCATCGCTTTATTTGTGTCTCCGTCCGTTCATCCATACGTAATACGGACGTTCTGTCTACATTGCTCTTGTGACGCATCTTCAACTTCCGTTTTGATCGCGCATGCGTATCTATTAAACGATTGTTTTTATCCGCACATGCGCACACGATGCTGCTGAGATTACAAAATCGCCTTACAGGTCTTCTGATTCACGGCATATCAATTCTTTTATAGGTTGCTTAAAAGGATGAAGATTTAACTTTTCATAGGGCACACTTGTTCTATTTTATTCGAATGTTGCATGAACTTAAACTTTGTTTCAAATTACACCACACTGCTCCATAGATAAAGAGATGCAAAATTATATATCTATAATTATATATCCATAAGTCATGTCCGGATTTTAATTCTCTAAGATATAATAATAAGTTTTAATGTCTAATAAGACTAAATAATATTTATATATTATCAGCGGGAATCCTCAGAAGTTCAACGGTGCTTTTTACATCAATCTGTATAAGTTATTGTTAATAATAATAATTATTTTGAAATAATAAAACACCTCGGGATTCTACTTTCCAGTGTAAGCCGAGTGATTGCTCTTGTGACGCATCTTCAACTTCCGTTTTGATCGCGCATGCGTATCTATTAAACGATTGTTTTGTCCGCACATGCGCACACGATGCTGTAAAAAAATAATCAATATTATATTGATTCATCAGGATCCTCTGACAGCAGTCTTCATCTTTAATGATAATAAGGGTGTTTATTTACGTTTATTATGTATGCATATATTATATGTCTCTCTCTCTATATATATTTTTATATATTTACATATTTATATATATGTAAATATATATAAATATATATAAATATATGTAAATATATATAAATATTTAAAGTAAATCCATGGACACGTGTTTCTGGCTCACAGCCGTCATCAGCATGGCTAACTTAGACAGAGATTGAACCTTCGATATTGATGTCTATAGTCCAGCGTTCTACCACTGGACCAAGACGCTCTGTCTAGAAATATGTACGATTTTTATCACCTAAACATTTTATGTATATTTATGTAATTATTTTTATTGGTGATTGTAGCGTTCGTTGTTATTTTGCTTACTATTATTTCGATTGTCTCACTTTCCTAAGTGATTAAGATGCAGAAAATTGCATTATTGGTCGGGTAGGAGGTATTTTTCGTTAATATATATTTTTATTTATTTTATACGGTAGATCACCGTCACCGTCGCAACATAACACTAGTAGAAAGCCATCAGTCAGAAGCCGGGAGAAAGCGAAATTTCAATGTTTATATAAACACTGTCAATTGCTGTAGAGTGCTCCATTTTGTTTACACGAGAAGCATTTGCATTTTCGCTGACGGCAGTTGGCGATTTCAGTTAACACACACGCGCGTGCAATAACTACAACCGATTTTGATTACAATAACCGATTTTGATTAGAATAACCGATTTTGATTACAATAACCGATTTTGATTACAATAACTGATTTTGATTACTATAACCGATGTTGATAACTATAACTGATTTTGATTACAATAACTGATTTTGATTACAATAACCGATTTTAGTTACAATAACCGATTTTGATAACTATAACCGATTTTGATTACAATAACCGATTTTCATTACTATAACCGATTTTGATTAGAATAACTGATATTGATTACCATAACCGATTTTGATTACTATAACCGAGTTTGATAACTATTACCCCTCTATACTTCGTATAAATATATTACGCGATGTTTTACTTCACTGTAAATTTTAAATGTGGTGGGTTTTTTTATTAATAAATTTATAATTAACATTTAAATGGTAGTAGTTGTTTATAACTACAAAAGAGTATCCTGTCAACAACGTACTTACGTAGACGCGATACAGACTTTTTTTTTTGGGGGGGGGCGAGGGGTAATTATGTCTATACACAAACACTGGACGATGGTACTATTTGATATGAATGGAACCATATAAGTTACCCTCGTCCGAGAGGAAGAACAAAAAAAAGTGGACGAAAACGGTTCACGCGCAATTGGCGTAATAGAATTGTTAAAATTCAATTTGTAGTATGTAGGAGCAGTAAAGTCAATTTCGCACAAAATTAATCTGGAAGATACTGTCAACTTTCTCTTATTGATGAGAGCTCATAAAGGGGTCAGGCTATAAACCCATGCCGCCTCTGTAAAGAGGAGATAATGATTGGAGTATGACCTAATGTTAAGTAAGATAAATAATAATTACATTTGAATATTAAATATGATGTAAAAACGGGTGAAAGTAGACGTCTCAATCGATGAAGTAAAAGAGGAAAGAAAAAATAAAACGTCTCATAGCGTAAATGTATGTGAGCGAGGCGACAACATATTGAAGCTACTAATGCGTATGCAGAAGCCACAACAGTTCTAATTCGTTACAATTATATTGTGTTTAATCAACTATGTAAAAAATGGCATCTTTTGTGATTTTAAATTGCTATGCATTAGTTGTGACCTAGCGAAAAACAAACTTAGTTGTTAAATATGATAGGTGTTGTCCGGGAAGCTAAAGTTTGTGATTATGCGGAAGATATGAAATAGAATCTATAAAAGGAAGATAACCAAAGAAAGTAAGATTATGCTATAAGAATAATCAAAGAGACTATAAAGTAGCTATTTTGAAAATCACGTTGACATCTGCGGCCTGTTCTGAAAATTGCTATTCCACGATATGGCAATCCGGATTTTATGTTACACGGTAGTATTGCGTAAGAACATGAAACTCATGAACTGAAGAATGAAAATAGAAACCTAAATAAATAGGTTAATGTACCCAGCTTGACCCGGGAAGAAATTCTTTGTTCGTACATAAACCATACGATTTGAAAATGTGAAAAGAAAATTAAATAAAAATGGATGAATACTGAAAAGAATGAATAATTTTAGTTACTATTGTACTATTGACTTAGATGACCGCTCTATATTTTTGAATGCCAATCTGCTATTAATTTATTCCGTCAATCGGGAATACGAAAGGAAGTATTTAGAATATCTAATCAGAATGTCCGGAAAAAGAAAGTGTACTTGAAAGAAATGCCATGTATATAGGTTAAAAATGTAGAGTAAGCAATATACAATAGAAACGGCGACAAAATGAAATACTACGTCGAAATAGTTAACATATGAAAAACTACTTGGTGAAGTGAGTATCAGTGGTAATGAAGTTGAGCTGAAGAGTAAACATACCTCCGAGGACTTGTGTGAATGACAGTGTAAGAAGAAGTTGTCAGGTCAGAAAAATGTAAAAATTATTAAAAACAAACTGAAAACTAATGCATATTTTCCGAAAACACGCTTCAGGAATTGGCTTAAATGGCTACCGAACCAGATTCGCATATGCAGGTTTTGGTTAGAAAGTTATAAGAATCAATGAAATAGGGTAAAAGTTCACTTTACTTTATACATAAGATGAGATTGTTGTTCAAAATAAATATAATAATGAAAAAAGGAGTCAATGGAAGAACCAGCGTCTCTATTCTATTGTTAGTATAAGCCAAATAAATTTTCCCGTTTGCTTTTAAATAATACGGAAATTAGCGACAATTACCGATATTAATGTTGAAACTCATGTATTTGCCTTTGACGTAAAATTAAACACATCTTTACTATTTCAAACGCTGCTACTATTCCTACAAGTAAGCATTATATTTATTTAACATGGAGTTCAGGGCTGGCCTCTTAGGGTTTCTCAATATCCCCAGGCAACGCCGGGGAACGGGTCCTGCTAGTTAAGACTAAAAATAATTTAAAACTCGAAATCATTATTTTATTGTGTTTTCTTTTAAATACGTGTGTTGCCACTATTACTACATGTTGTATTAAAACATTTCCTTCGTTTTATATTCAGCTGTGACAATTCAACTGAATTACTACATAAAACCATCCCTTCTCTCTCCTCCTCCTCCTCTCTCTCTCTCGTTCGATTGGTCGTTTCTATTAAAGTCGTAGCAATTTACTGATTTCAAGTAACGACTCTTTCTTCTAAAATTAGATTTAAATATGAAAATGACGTAAGCAAAGACGAACCAATGAAAATGTAGTATTTAATTTACTCAGAAATCACCAGAAATCATCAAAATGAAGCCAGGCGACATTTTGAAAAAGGAATAGTTTTTTAACAATGCAATTAAAATAACATGTTTTAATAACTTTATATGTTTTCTTAGTTGTTAATATCGACAATCTATAATCTTTTTTAAATCTTTTCTGACGTTAATATTAACGAAACATTTGTAAAAATAGCATTCGTTTTAGCTTTAACTGATTTAATAAGTAAATTTGCTTGCTTTTATTTTTGTTTTTAAAGTTAGCCGACATTTCTTTTAAATTCAGTTGGTGTCGAGTCACTTTCGTCTAATCGTCCGACTAATGTTTAGCCGGAAGTGGGATGACATCACTTCCGCCTATACGTGAATATATTAGTGTGATAAAGGATAAATAGATAAATGGATAGATGCGTTATGTAAACTAAGCATTGTGATGTGGAATTAAAAACTCATCAAAGTATTTGCCAATGAATCTATGGTTGTGATTTTTTCTTTGTTTTTCCACATTGTTGTTTGTTTTGTTTTTTCTGAGTACTTACGCCCATTCTGTTCTGATAAGATATGATGTTTAAAATTGTTTTATGTTTAATTGTATGACTTAAAATAAACATTTCCTTGAAGCAGATGTAAATAACTTTAATACCTTGTGTATACTCTTTATTTTGAATACGGTTTGAAAATGATTTAAATCGTCAAAAATACAGATAAATAGACAGGTATATATATATATATATATATATATATATATATATATATATATATATATGTGTGTGTGTGTGTGAATAGATAAATCGATATAGATAAACTTAGACAGACTAAATAGCTGAGGCTCTTAATATTGATAATTCTCTATTTCTGGTCTTCTGTATATTTTAAAGAACTCCTGGTCTTTTAAAGATTGTATTTGTTCGATTTATTAAGGATGCCTCAAATCAAAAGGGGAAATAAAGTAACTTATGTCTGTACGGACTTCATCTGTTCAATCTTGGTCAATTTATAGTTACGACCCGTCCGAGAGGGTCATACGTGACTAGAATAGGCCATACGTCTACTTGCTTGGGTGCACTACAATTGGCCAAAATTGTTAAGGCTCGCCCTGGGCGGTTAATATAATTACCCACCCAACTGTGTGTTAAGACAGAAGAATGATGACTATATTGAAACAAAATGCCTTACGGGCGAACAAAAAAGTTTAGCGACTGTTATAAAAATCAGCCGAGGAAAATCGACGAGTTCAAAATCGATCTAGTGGTAGATGATCTCTTCTATTCCTTACAGTCCCTTCCTCACAGAAGAGACTTGCTAGTCTTTCTCCATCTCTCTCTCTTTCACACTCACTTTATCTCTCTCTATCTCTCAATCTATCGCCATTTCACTCTCTCCACTCTATCATTATTTCCATAGAAGATGCCCAACAGCTCCAATCTCTGATTCCCCCTTGTAAAACATTCACTACAAGAACTCGTTTTCTGCCACAGCGAAATACCTGTCCTTCTTCCTCATCTTGTCTAGCGTCAGGTAGAACTTCCACAAACAGAGATTATTCGCAAGAGCTTATTCCTTTAATAAACTGTCCTCAGTAGTAATTCAAGCTTGGTCTATTCCAATAATCTTTCCCGATCCCCTCACAAGCATCTCCATCTTTCAGATGGCACTTATTTTATCTCATTAACCTTCATCCTCGAGTGGCCTTTGACCTTAATAGTGGTGATCTTTTTTATAAAAACAACAAGAAAATATAGTCCACTCTTGAAGCATCGTTTAAATTTGAATTATATTTCAAAGTTTAGAAATTAAAATAAACAATACAGCGATTTTTAAAAATCAATCATTATTTATTTTCAAAACTTGAATTTAAGACACAAAGCGTCTTATTCATAAGTAATAGACTTGTTTCTCTATTTTTGTTTGTTTAGCTTTCTAAAGCTATAAATATAATTCAAATATAAACGATGCTTCGAGAGTGGGACTCCATTTTTATTATATCAACAAGCGCTGCCAGTGTGTAACCTCACATCTCAACATTAAACACTAATCGTCAACTATATCGAGCAAACTTCTATTGTAAGTATCAATATGTCATTAGTAAGAAGTAAAAAGAGTAAAACACGTCAATTACTTGTGGAAAGGGCGATTTGCATCGAAAATTCATGTTTAAAAAATAAGGATGATTTATCTTGAGAAAGAAACGCATCGTTTATCTGACTTTCTAAATTTCTTAGTTTCAAAGTTCGAATTCTGTGATAGTCAGCCACGCTTATGATTCGCAGTTATGGCGAAACATCTCCATAGAAAACTATTTTATTTATAGAAGAAAAATCTCTCTCTCTTTCTCTCTCTCTCTCTCTCTCTTTCTCTCTCTCTCTTTCTCTCTCTCTCTCTCTCTCTCTCTCTCTCTCTATATATATATATATATATATATATATATATATATAGAAGGAGAGAG
Source organism: Sepiola atlantica (assembly GCA_963556195.1). Taxonomy (NCBI): domain Eukaryota; kingdom Metazoa; phylum Mollusca; class Cephalopoda; order Sepiida; family Sepiolidae; genus Sepiola; species Sepiola atlantica. The sequence continues at coordinate 76,669,134 of OY744539.1, read as the reverse complement.
ATAGAGAGAGAGAAGTAAACAATTTGAAATATAGGATGTTTAGAAAATCTATAGCATAACTCCGGTGTTATAGGCTATTGAACAAACACTAATCAACATTCTTTATTGTAAACATCTATCATGTACAACGTGCACTTTTTATTTATCTCTCGCCCACCACGGGAAGATGTGACACAATATCGGAAAGTGGGGATTGAAAAGCCAGCGCCATAGACGAAGAGCACCTTTGCCTACAAAAATGCCCGAGACACCCCGTCAATATTCACCAGACAAAAATAAAAGCCGTGGGGCTCAGGCGAAAGATCTGAACGTCATTATCAACAGGGTTTATTTGATAGCCAACATCGGGAGTCTAGTCAGGATACTGCGAATGTTGGCCCTTTTTTTCAGGTAATAAAATACAACCAATCAAATAAAGGTAACAAAATATGATCAGCACAAATCAAAGACCACGAAAAGGATGGAATGTACTACAAAGGAAATTAGACTCGTAATTGGGTTCTATTAGAAAAGCAACCCTCACTCAAAGAGGATCTTTACACGTATACAACGTAATCCCGAGGTTATGCCATCGATTTTCCAAACACCCTTTTATAGATAGCAAATATTCTTCATTCCAGAAATATCTTCAAACACATTTTGAATCCGTTTCTCGCACTGAAACCAAAAATAATTTAGATGAAATGCCGGAGTTCATTTGGTTATGTCTTCGAGGAGTGTGAAAGAATCGTTTCATACCGTGATTGCATTAATTTCCATCGTGCCTTTTGCAGTCTTCGTTTTTTTCTTTAAAATTGATATTTTTCCGATTCCAAACGTTTCCATCTCCATTCCCCATTGAAATATGCATTCGGCGTGCGCATGCGTAACTGTTACGATTTGAGAATGCGTCCATTTTGTCCTTTGACTTCTCTTTCTTCACATTTATGTTTATTAGAAAATGTAATTTCTTTTCTCTATTTCTCTCTCTCTCATCCCTTTCTATTCCTATCTCTCTATCGCCCCCTCTCTCTCTCTTTCACTTTCCATACCTATCAATTTATCTCTCGAAATTATACACACATTATTTTTGTAAAACACTTTTCAAAGAAACGTGTTATATCTAACATTCACACATTATCACACTTTCTCTCTATATATCTTTCATATTTTTCCTACCTCTTTATATCTGTATCTCTATCTATCTCTCCCCTCTCTCTCTCTCTCTCTCTTATATATATATATATATATATATATATATATATATAGTGTGTGTGTGTTCTTCATACTATCTCGCTATATATACGTAAACCCATTACACAATCTCTATTAGTCTATTTTTATCAACTCAAACTCTCTTTCTTTTTCTCTATCCTTCTCCCCGATTCTCTCTCTCTCTCTCTCTCTCTCTCTCTCTCTCTCTCTCTCTCTCTATATATATATATATATATATATATATATATATATATATATATATATATATATATATGAGAAAGGAAGGATGGAGGTAATCCGACTTAATGGGAAATGAAAAAGGAAAAACCAAAAAGATGGGTTTTTTTTATGTATTCATCAACGTTTCGTCTTTATTTGTAAGACTTCCTCATGATGATAATTTTAAGAAAAATATCATACAAGTACATGAAAATATTGGGTTGACATGATGGGTTAATGAGAAGAAGTAGTAGCCACCACTGGGAGCACAGGACCGAGGTCCGGGTTGAAGGAAGTCGGTGGCATGGAATGAAAATAATCTGGATGGCTGTGGGTGGGGGTGAATGAAATTAATGTGGATGGCTGTGAGTGAAAAAGTGGTGGGGTGGGGGTGAATGAAATTAAAGTGGATGGCTGTGAGTGAAATATATATGTATATATATGATGTATTTTTATGTAATTGTTCTTATTGGTGATTGTAGCGTTTGTTGCTTTTAGTAATATACTACTATAACAATTGTTTCACTTCCTAAGTGATAAAGATGCAGAAGATTGCATTATTAGTCGCCTTTAACTTTATAGTGTTAATATTATTATTATTGATTATTTGGAAGTTGATAACTAATATCAGATTTCTGCAAATATCGCATTGTTCATATGATTTTGTTTACACATCTACTTCACCATGGCAATGCACCTGTTCACAACGCCTTGAGCTTCTGACAATTTCTAGTTGAGAAGAAAATCGTCGTAATGAAATAACCACCATATTCGCCCTTGCATCTGTTTGACTTTTTCGTTTCTCCAACTCAAGTTGACCCATTTTGAAGGCGCGGAAATCATCGATAGAAGTCGTAACAACAGAGCTGACGGGACATCCCAGAAAAATCCTTCCATTAGATAAAAATTGAAAAATGCATTAGACTCGAGAAGGGTTACTTTCAAAGGAAAACCATGAAATTTGTGGGTTTGAAATGTAAATATTGAAATATATTGTCAGCGATACAAATCCCGTTACTTATCTCTCTCCCTCATTCTCTTTCTCTCTCTGACATAACACGTGATTTTGTATGACCAATCACGGCTTCGTATTTCTCAATCCCCCTTTTTCTAGCTATCATTTCGAGATACGACGTTTTTAGGCACTGATACTTATTTCTAATAAGTCTCCAGGGACACTAGGTATATTTATGGTGTGGTGTCTACATTTTTTGTAATTTAATGGATTTAACTATGTTCTTAACTCATTCATGGCTTCAAATATCTAGGAGCATTCTACTGACCTTCGTTATCATGTGAATACGCGTATTGGTCCTGGGTGCAATCAACTCTCTCAAAATTTGGAAATCTGCTATCAAGAATGAGGCAAAAAAGGTTTTCAAAGCATCGGTCGAATCCTTCCTACGCTACGGATCAGACTCTTGGACACTAAATGTTGCTCGATGTAAGAAACTTGATGTATCATACACCAAAAGGCTACGTGTCGTCTACAACATTTCGTGGCAAGACCATCTAACGAACAAAATTTTCTATGGCTGCTTTTACGTATATCGGCAGTTGTTCAACGCTGACTTTTGGTGCTGGCTGGACATGTATTCCGACTCGATTAACTTGCTGTAAGCTGTTCACGTGATCTGCAGAGGTCCAGCGACGAGCTGAAATGACCTCATATTACAATGAAGACTCTTCTTAAAAAGGACGGTGGCCTCTCAGGATTAGAGCTTCTGATCGCAATGAGTGGGCGAGGATTATGGTGCACGAATATTTCATCACAATTGATGCATGATTCAAGACAAGAAGAAAAGAAAGGGTGTGCTTTTGTTTTTCCTTTGTATGAGTGGTGTTGTATTCCTGCTGTGCTTAAAAGAATGACGAAAATAACTGATGTATAAAAATACACTTATATATCTTCATTGCCGGTGGCGGTTAATGAGTGGGGGTAAGTGAGAAAGGCGGAGCATGCACAGGAATTGACGGAGTTGTTTTCTCGATTTCGATTTACAGTCGACTCTCGATTTCATTTTCGTGTATAATTATATAATAATTTGGGACGTCAATGCCTTTATCTGTAAACGTGTTCTGGGAGTTCGCCTTCGCTGTCAATGACGTTAGCAGCTACGCTTTGTGGATAAGGACAACCTTCTCGGGTGGTTTTGGATCTCTCAACAATTATTTTATTTCCGAAAAGTTGTGATTTCGTGTTACGCAACCGTGTTTAGTTACTTCCGATCAGGTGGGTGTCTGTGTCAAATACGTTTTATTCCTGCCAGATTTCATTTCCTGTACACACGACCCGATATTAAACAATGTCAACAAAGTTAACCGATATCTAAGCAACAAAGATTAAATTTGAGTAGGAGATGGACGAATGAGAGGGAATTGATGAGCGGTTGCGGAGGTATGCGCTCTACCGAGTGCCATTTAATTTATTCCTGATTATGTTTCCTTTTTTTGGCAGTACATATTAATCTACATTTCTGTCTGTTTTTACTTGCCACTCCAATCACTTTTCTCTTTGCCCTTTGAACAATGTTCTTTTTTATACACATTGCCTTGATTTTTTTATTTCGTTTTTTTTTTTTGTTAAGTTATGCTTCCTCGTCCAACTCGCAACAGTCCAGCCCCTCCTTTTGAGATATATGTGTTACTGGAATTCCTTTTAAAGAAACAACTCTCCCTGATTTCTTCCTGCTCACAAGTCCCAGCCCTGCGCCCACTCGCGTCCCCTTATCGTTATTCGCGCCAAAAACACCCAAAAAATGGCCGCCAGAGATCTGCCACGTTTTTCATCGACTCTGCCCTACAGGACGCCTCATCCCGGCTTTACTGGCTGCAACGCCTCGACCCTCTCGGGTGATTATGATCGAATTTGCAAACCAACACGCCCTTCCCATACATATACATACTCACACACGAAAAAAAAGATATTCGAACAGAATCATATTTTTTTCAGTGCCATGCCATCAACTATACGATGACGGTTAATTTTCATGGTTGTATTAAACGCATTGACTGACCAATCATCCTTAACATGTACAAGAATCAGAGACACGAAAGAATAAAAATACTTAATTATCAACATTTCTGTGTAGAATCAGGGTACATATGTTACACTTTCACGTACCGATGGGTGTATAGACTATTACACACCATTGTCGTAATCGTAAACCCAGGTTCTCTTTCATCTGCTGATAAACCCATTCGGACACCGATGATTATAAAAAGGTTTATTTAAAAATGCAGAAAAAACATCAGAGAGACAGGTTACTTGTATACGCGTGAGAGAGAGAGAGAGAGAGAGAGAGAGAGAGAGAGAGAGAGAGATGTTGATATACGGATAGCACGTCTCGCTACATCCCGCCACTCTGTGCGCGATGCTCCCTCCTTATTTTGGGATAACACCCAGACACGTCTTTTCTGCTTGGAGTTTCGCCAGCAAAATAGAAAAATGATCCTCGGTCGGAAGTCACGTGGTTTCATCGACTTACCCTTTAAGGTCACTTCTGATCTTTAATAGGCCACACACACCCTGCCACGTATGCTTTGTGGGAAAATATTTGTGTTATTCTCCAAATGCAAGTTACGTGTGTGTAACACTGATTCCTCCGGTGTTGCTCTCATAGAAATAGGATTTTCAGAAATTGTACGCCTTTCCGATTTGAAAAGGAATACATAAAAAGAATTTGATATCGTGCGAGTCGAACGCAATGCAAAACGCTAACTACTACAAATAATAAATTATATTCATTATTAGCAAGTAATGTTTCTGTCAATCAAAGTTATCTACCGGTATGCATGCAGCCCAAGTGAAACATAGATAATGACTTTTAAAACAGAAGATAGATGTGTATATGCGTGCATTTGTAGAGTTTATTTTATCCTTGAACGATGTTTGTTTACACTAAAAATGTAATTTGCATAAGTTTTATTCAAAAACTATTTATTCCGAGATTATAAAATAACATTGTACCCTATAACTATTTAGATGATATAATATCAATAGTAGTTTAAAAATAATAATTAAAATGATTTATTACATAAATCAAATAAATCGTCTTGTTACCACTCCAGTCAATACAAATATATTTTGATTTGATTTTATGAATTTCTTTTGTATATTGAGTTATCCCGACTTTTGTAATGCTTTGCCCTTATGGGAAAGCAAGTAAAAAAGAAATTAAACCTCTGTAATTATTATAATTATTCTTATAAAAACCCAATAAAGACTGGAATTTATTTTAGAAAGTATTAATATCAAATTATAAAAGAGTCAATTAAGTTGATATAGTTTTGTTTAGGCCTTCTCTGTCTATCTGTCTGTCCGTCGGCTAGAATTTTTTTAAGCGTAAGAGGGGGGAGCGGATAAATATTACTTACTTAATGTTGCAAGTCAGCGATAATCTGTGTATACCTTAGAATTAGGTTGAGAAACTAATAATTAATTAATTTAAATCAAATTACATTAAATGACATATAAATAATGTATAAATAATAAAGTATAAATAAATTTCAAGACGAGACTGCGATTCGAACACACAAGGTGTTAAGCATCTTACTAAATGTATTACCCTTTCAACTAGTTTATATACTGTTACCAAAACTCGCTCAGACAACAGGCGGGTTTTGCAATTTGCATAATTCATTTGTTTTAAACTTCTAATAAATTCATTCTATTTATCTTCCTCCCACAAGGCAAGATGTGACACAAGGTCGGGAAAGTGGTAAAGAACCAGCGCTCGAGAATTTGAGCACTTTGGCTGTTTAAAAATTGTCTGGGCAGCCCTGTCGGCATTCCCCGGTAGGGGCGCCTCAGACAGTAAGCAATAAACTTACTCCTCCCCAAAGAGGGGAGGCAAAGCCTGGGAGGGCGCACCTCCTAGAACTGCACAGGACCGACAACCCCCAATAGACAGGCGTAAATCCAGACCCAAAGGCCTGGACGATACCGGTTTATTAGGCGGGGTAAACACCCCTGGGTGAAAAACACTACAAATATACACTTATAACTGCCATTCTCAAATTTACATATGTATTTACAATATTTTTCGATAAAGTAATATATTGTAGAATAACACATTTGGTAGATGACATTAACTTAAAAATAAGAATGATTTACAAGTACCAACACTTTGATTAAGGTTTAAAAGATTAAACATTATAGGAGTTATCTTCTTTTCACTGATTAGGGGAATATATTTTGTTTGTCTGGATGATATTGGAAAAGCAGACGAATAGTTCGTCTTAGCACAGATCCCAGCGAGAGTAGGTGTTTACCTCCCTTGTATTTAGAGTTCCAAGTAAAAGTGAAGATGCAAGTCCGGAGTTTATTTTTACGCTTAGAATGAAAATATCAAAGATAGGTAATTAATTGTGATTATGCAATTGAAATTCTTTTGGACCATCTTATTTTTTTAAATTAAGTTTATGTTTATGATACAAAATATCGATTGCTACTGATTTGAGTATAATCGATAACTTTTAAATACTTGATCCGACGCTGGAAAGTTTTAGTGATTTTTATATGTTTGGCTTATCCTCATGATTGAAAAATGCTTTATTTAGTCTTACTGTCTTGACAATGTTTTGTTCTCGAACTGGTTACGGATGTATTTAATGAATGTAATCTGAGTTGTAATTTATAAAGTCTATTTTCTGAGAGTAAAATCAAGTAAGTTTTTCAAGCTTTGCTCTGGTGTAATGGTGATAATAAACTGTTTCTTTTTAAACGTGCGTACATATGGACAAGCATTGTTAAGTGTTGATTCTCTAAGCTTAAAACTTTAATTAATTACGTCATAAATTTGATAATCTACCGAATTATAATATGAAAGCTGTTTGACATAACTTGTTAACAATTGAGCTTATTTTTATATGCAGTATTGAAATATATCCTGAGAGATTCATGATATCTAAATTGTAAAAAAAGTTAATTTAGTATTAATTCATGTTTAGGGGATATTTTCAATTGTTTTGGCTCTTTAACTAAAACTTTTTCTTATATATATATATATATATTTTTCTTATATATATATATATATATATATATATAAATTCTTATATAAATATATATATATATATATATATAAATTCCCGAAACAGTTTTTCATGGTAAACAACTGATGATCCCTTAAAATAGTGTTAGAAACTAACTAATATAATAACTGTAAAAAATTAATTGACTTACATGAGTGATTTTCCACTGGAAGACTTGAGACTATAAGTTTTTATTTATTTATTTATTTTTTTTTATATAGTTTTAATGGTTGAGAAACTTCCGAGACTATATATATATATATATATATATATATATATATATATATATATATATATATATATATATATATATATATATATATATATATATATTTCAGAGGAAACATTTTTTTAAATCAATGAAATGGGCGGGTGGAAAAAAAGAAAATTGCTAACATTTTCCTTAAGGCCTTATCGTCTGACCCTCTAAGAGGAAACGTCAAAATGATAAATTAAAAACTAAGAAAATCGAATAAGACATGAGAAGGAAAACTTTTTTGTTTCAGTTGGAGAAAATGATTGAGAAATAAAAAAGTAAATCTATCAACGTTATGGTGGATTTGAATCATTAAAGATCTCCAACTGATGCTTCAAAATCTTTTGTCTACACAGGCTAGGCCGAGAATTGTGAATAACTAACGCCTCAATAATATTGAGATGGTACATATATAATTATTTTTATTTATACAAACATGTACAAAAAGCCGTTACACTGGCATGTGGATGTTATCAATCAGTAGTTTTTAGTAACTTAGATCTCACCAGGGGGGGATAATTTAAACACTTCCCATTATCTTACAGGCCCTCCTCACTTTTGCTTAAAAACACATCGACAGATAAATTCTGCTCTTACTTCCTCACCCATGTCCGCTGTCGACCCACATGCATTTCATTCAAATCTTTAAACCCGGCATATCAACCACCCCTTCCTACATCTTAACTTACAACCCTATCCCTATATAAACCCATGATATGAGACCCTGAAAATATGTTATAAATAGATGACCTTTCAACCTTTTAACTCTTACAAGCGTTTTTTTTTTATTGTTTTAAATTTGACAATGTGACCTCCCGGTTTTGTATTTGCTTTTTACCCCCTTTTCATTCTTTCCTAATTTGAACATCTAAGTGAAAGGATCAACTTTTTCCCCTAATGAGATCTAAGTTTCTCATAACTATTCATCGATAACATCGACATGGCAGTGTAGCGGCTATTTGTACATATCTGTATAAATAAAATTAATTAGTTTATTCTGAGGTTAATGCTACTTAAATGGAATTGTTATTCGGTATTTTATTAACGTTAAAAAGCTAAATATTGACTTTCGGGACTGATCTGATTTTGTCCAAGATCTTAAATTAACTCACTAAAAATATTTCAATTATCATCACACAATAAAGAATAAATAAATATTGGCACTAAAATCGGACTTAGCCATTCCTTTGTCCAGGTACAAAATTAACCGTGCGAATCCGTGGTTTTATTTAGTAATTTTGTTGGCCGCCTAACAAATGAATCTGCTCGCCATTTTTATTCTGTTTGTTTTTGGTTTTTGTTTTTCTTTCTGCCGAGTTCGAAAATAAGTTTTTGGCTTTATTTTGCATTGAACTTTTATTTTTGAAAAAAGCCATTTCCTATTACTATTAGGTATTTAAAAATAGAATTAACAAAACGTGTTTTAACCAGAAATTTTAAAATGAAATAATATGGAATGAAATAGAATATCGATAATTGAGTCGTATAACTTTTGGCTATACATTGACCCAGAAGATCATTATGTATGCACCATATTTTATGATCCAATTATTATTAATAGTAGCATATACGAAATTTACAAAATATAATTTTCCTTCATTTACAGAATTATTTTGAATCTATATTAATATGATGGACGTTTGTCTGATTTGTGTGTTTTCTAACTACTTTCAGACTATTAGTACTCCGAAACTTGACATTTGGTTGGACTTATTCTCTACCTATGAATAATATCGTAAAGGTGTTACAATTATGTTCTTACAAAGCGATATCAAATAGAACATGGAGCCGCCTGGGTTCGTCGATGGAAGGGATCAGGTCTAAATAGAGGTGGGAGCCAGATTCGGGCTCTGACCGACTCTGAGTATTCTCTGACCTGGCCATTGGTCCGCAACACGGTGTCCTACAATGGCATACTTTTCAGTTCAAGGAAAGCGGAAATGCCTGATTGTTTACGCTAAGACAGTTTTGGGAAGAAACAGCTGATCATACCTTCTTCGACTGTCGCAAACTTCGGTGGTTCTGGAGATGTGTCAACGAGGTGAAGTCTCGCATCGATTCAGAGATGTTCATATTGCAGATTCCTGTTGTAGCTAGAATGGTAGTGAGTCTGGATGACGCGTCTGAAGGGGATTGCATATCGTTTTCTCATCAGGATCTGATTTACTTTTTCAAACCCTTTCATTCATGATTGTTTACAGCCACTCTATGTACCTGATCTAACTTGCACTTGAACCACATGCCTTCAAGTTGAGCTGACTTACAAAACCACCAGTATAAACAAATAATGGCGGCAAAACGTATTCCTCGGTATGCGCATGTGGTTTTTCGTCATTTCGAACTCCTACCCGGGTGATGTCGTCACTTTACTTATTGAGTGAGTTCTGTCGCCCCTTTTAATTTTTTGGTAATAAAGATCACCCAAAATGCCCACTTCCAGCTTATTTTTTTCTTGGCATCCTCAAATTGTATTTATTTTGGGAAAACACCATCGACCTCGAAAGTCCATTCCATTTCATTGCCTTCCACTTAAGTCCTACTTCGATTTTGGGAACGATTCGTTAGTTTTTTTGGTTCTAAACAATCTGTAAAACGGTTTGCGACCAGGCTTGGCGACTACGATAGCTTTTTGTAGATAAGTATGTGTTGCTTGTGTGGCATACTCAAATAATGGTTATGTATGTGCGATTAAAAGTGTTTGAAGGTTTGATGAGAAAAGGTTTCTTGATCAGGTAGAGAACCCGCCAGGCTTTGTTCACTATCTCGATACAATGTGCGTTGGTTTGAAAGAGTTGTACACAACCGTGTCGTGGTTCTTCGAATTAGCGACGATATTGAGTGGTTTAGGTGAAAAACCAATAGTCAGTAGTGGGTAGGGAGCTGATAAGAATATAACTGCATTTTTACAGAGTTCAGCGGTAAATCCCAGATTGAAAACCATCACCAGACTTTGTTCAATTGATCATGCGATGGATCATAGTTACGTCCAGGTGATCCCAACTTCACATTATCCGCGAAGAATAATACTTTTTTCGCTTAAATCATCTAATTATCTTGATTTTCTAGAGTTTATGACGGTAAATAGATGTTTACTTCAATAATTCATTAATTACAGGATTTAAAGTAAGCATTATTTTACTAGGACAACTATGTGAGAAGAGTGAGCCTATCAGTCCCAGGGGTTTAGGTTCGATTGATGCGGTCAGCAGATCAGTTGTCTAGCAACACCGATGAGTCTTAAAAGACAAAACAAGCGGTGGTCTGTAGACATAAATATTTATATATAATATATTTAATTATTGTATTGATAATATATAAAAGAATTTAATAATATTTATTGTAATATTGTTTAGCCTCTTTTATACTAAGACATGCGCTTTAAGAGAATGATAAAAGTAGGCTGTCAAATTTAAATGCGGAATGCTAAGTTCCAGCCAACGTGTCGTTAAACACAGTCTTCTATGTGTGTCCGCTTACTTAGACATAAATAGGTTTTAATTCTATTCCTTCAATATAGTTAATTGGCTGACTGCATCGTTCTAAGCGTTCATACAGAAATTAAAATGTTAACTTGGGTCTGAGTGTTTCGAATCTTGTGACCGGCTGAGCAATCATCCCCCACACTGATGATTCCCAGTAAAAAGGATGAAACACATGTGTATGTGGATGAGAATTTAATAATATTTATCGTTATATATTTATATATATATATATGTATATATAATGTAGAACATGTATGTTGCTTTGAATAAGCTTATTTTGTCTTCCTAAAAGAGTGTGTTATTATAAAATACTAATTTATTCATCGACACCCCCCACAAAAAAGATCTAAATGTTGGCCTTTTTCCGATTAACTCGATTTAGATCAAAACAGAAATGTCAGCCAGCACAAAAAGGCATGATTGTTAGAAATAATATATATATATATATATATATATATATATATATATATATACATGAGTATGTACATATGTGTATGTGTTTTGTAAAGACACGCATACCCCGAACACACACAAACACACACATATATATATATATATATATATGAATGGGTGCATGTATATGTACATATTTATGTGTGCATATATATATATATATATATATATATATATATATATATATGTATATATATACATATATATATATGCGTGTATGTGTATATGAACATATACGTGAATATATATGCATGTATATACATATACATATATATATATGTATATATATATATATATATATATGAATACATATGTTTATATATGTGTCTATCTATATGTATGTATGTGTGCATGTTTCTCTCTCTCTCTCTCTCTCTATATATATATATATATATTAATGGTTGTGTATATACACGCATGTACATAAATATAGTGTCTATCCATATGTACACATGAAGATATATATGTTGGGTAGGTATACGTATATATATATATATATATATATATATATATATATATATATATATATATATGCATACATTATATATATGTGTGTGTGTGTGTTTTGCATATGTGTATAAACACGTGCATAAGCCTATATATACAATATATATATATGGAGACTAGCCTAAAATAAACAATATATATACGTATATATGTGTACATTATTATGTACATATTGAAATACACTCATATATGTAAATACAAACACAGAAATATATATATATATATATATATATGTGTGTGTGTGTGTGTGTGTGTGTGTGTGTGTATAAACGAGATCAGAGAAAGTAAAAATAAGAACAATCAATATGCAGCGCCCTTTTCCCTTCTTACAAATTGGCAAAATGCTAACGTTTTAATTCGACTATTTCCGGTATTTTCCGGCCAAGTCTCGCACCGTAACGAAGAGCCAATCAGTAGTAGAACAAAGATGGCGACCATAGGGTCGAATTACAGAAATAGTAAATTGTTTCTCCAGTAATGCGTTGTTTAGTTTAATTTTCGATTGGCACGTACATCGAAACCTGAGAAACGTTGTTTAATACTTTTTAAAATCATCACCAGATCTATTAATTTGTTGATTTTTATTATTATTATCATCAACTCGCTTGGAGTTCTTACACAGCTCATCATTAGTGATTGCTCACTGATAATACCCGAGAGTGTTCCCTGGAGTATGCGCGACTACAAGTCTCCTCAGATTTCGAATACTCTTCATCACCTCTTTCGATAACGATTTATAATGAATTTGCATTATCGCAAAAGACGTCTACCATCGATTTTTAGCTGGCAATGGTTATTGATTTTTTTCTTTGATTTGGGTGGTAATAAGCCTCTGCAAGGTCACAATACTCTCCGCACTCTTCCAGTGGAGGTCTGGTTGGTGCTCTCCCTCCTCAGTCTTTCCATCCTCCTTGACCCTTCACGAATATTTTATGTGGTATCAGTCGAAGCTGATGCCGTATTTTTTCTTGGGAGCCCAGTTTTATAGATTTCTTGCAGTTTCATTTCCCTCGGGTTCACGTGGTCTTCCTTCTATGTTTTTTAAAATTTTTTTATTTCTGTGGTAATTTCCACCTGGCTTATTAGTGGTAATAGTTTATGTGGGTTGGTTTTCGCATTCAATGATTTTCCTTAAAATATCAGCTGTTTTTTATCATTGCCGTCCGTTGTTTAGTCTCAGACTTCTCTTTGATTCCAATTTCTACTAGTCTTTTGTACAGTTTTTTCGGGACTGTTCATACTGCTCCTACAATTATTGGTATTATATTGACTTTTTTCATGTTCCATATACCTTTAAGCTCTCTGGCAAGTTCCGTGTATTATATTCGTTTTCACTCTCTTTGATCTTTACCCTGTAGTCTGCTAGGACAGAAAAATTCACAATTTGTCATTTTCCCTTCTTGCTAACAATTATCATGTCCGGTCTTTTTGTTTAGATGTGTTTATTTGTTTGTCCCTCCATATCACAAGGGATTTTGTGATTTGGGGTTTCCAGTACTGTTTTCGGTTTGTCTTATTTATTTGTCTGCGCGTTCGAAGTGCAATTGTTTGCATAGTTACAAGTATACTGCTTTTCACACGCAGTTGGGTCTGTTTTATTATTCTTTTTATGCTAGTTTGCTGCATTTACTTATTATGTGTTTTACCGTTTCGTCTCTTTGTCCACAAAGTCTGCATTTACTGTATTCCTGGGTTTGATCTATTTTAGCTTTAATGAAGTTAGTTTTTCTCGTGTCATTTTGTGCAGCAGTCAGTAGTGATTCCGTTTCCCTGTTCAAGTGTCCTTTTTCTTAGACATGTTCAGGTATGTTCGTGGGTCTCTGCCATTGTCATTCTTATGTAGCTGTTTTCTTTCCCACTTTGCTTTTCTTGACATTTTGTTTCTGGTTTAAGTGCTTCTTGTATTGTTCATTTTGAAAGTGTATCTTGTTCTGGTGAACAAATATTTGTATGTCTTTCACACAGTCTTTTATACTTACAGTCTTCTACCCACTTCGTTCCTTTTCACGAAGAGTCAATCAGTATCATATTTCGGGTGTAGTGCGTTGTACATTGTTATTAGTTTCATAAAATCGTTTAAGAAAACGTACACTTAGTTGCCCCTTTTTCAGTTGCTCAATCTTTATTTTAAATGGAAAGTAGAAAACGCATTGTAGGTGCATTTTCGGCAACCCCGTAGCTCTCGCTTCAGTCCTTATTTACCATGAGCAACATTTCTGACAAGGGGCAAGAAAACGCTATCTGCTTAGTCAGCAGTTTTGTGTGAGAAGCTGGGGATGGCTTGAATAATTCTCTTTCTATTCGTATTGCCATGTCACTAATTAAGGTGCTGGCGGCAAACGTTTTACCTGGGCTGACATAATCAGCCTGATAGTCAAGGACCCGAACCATAGAGCTACTCCAAAGGAGGCTGTCATATCCGGGCTGTTGTATTGCCATTTGGTGAATGGAGTTTGGACAATGCAGTAAGTTCCGTTGGGGCTTCTCGATGCAATATAAGTAGGAATGCTACGGCTTTTCCTTCTTCAATGGTCTTCAAAGAAAATCCTTCTTCTTACTCATTCTCTCTCTCTCTCTCTCTCTCTCTCTCTCTCTCTCTCTCTCTCTCTCTCTCTCTCTCTCTGCCCTGCTCTTAACAACTCAGCTGACCTCTTCCACAAATTGTCCAACCTCAACATTACAAGTCACAATACACAACATAAACGTAAACCCAGAACCCGAACTTCTAACATAAAAACGCATTACCAGGTCTCCCTCTCCAACATCAGGTGTCTACGTTCCAACCATTCCGGACGTTGAAATCCAATTACGAGAAACTAAAGCCGCCTGTTGCTCTTGTGCGATACTGGTATTGGCCTGACTGTTTCTGTAGATGATTTCACGATTAAAACCCTAACCGTAACCCTAACAAAAAATGCAAAGGTGCTCTTATCGATCCTGAACCAGTTTTCGTGACGTTCGACTCGGAAGCGTACGGCTGTTCTACGCAAACGCCCGAGAATAAACGAGCCGATTTGTACCAGACGACATTTTTGATACGGTGCTGCGTCCTATGATCATAATGTTTTGGTTGGTTTTTTTTTGGTTTTTTTTGTTAGGGTTACGGTTAGGGTTTAGGGTTAGGGTTTAGGTTTAGGGTAAGGAATTCTTAAAGAAACAACAAAGAAAATTAAACATATTTACATTCATTGTTTTGAAAGAAATAACAGGAAAAAAAGATAGCGAGGTTACTATTATAAAATGAATACTGTATTTTTATTTACAAGGAATTCTTTTGAAGAAAAAAACAAAACAACGTACCAAAATTACTTTTATCACGACATATTTTTTAAATTTTATTATTTATTTTTACTTGCTCGCGATGATACTGCAGTGCAAAGCTGTTCGTAATTCATTTTGGGTTTATTTCCTTCAAAAAATCTTCCTGACCAAAAATCCGTCTTCGAAAGCACTTATTTTCACTTTGTAACAAAGTTATCGGCTGCTCGCTTCTTCGGCTCGTCAACACTCGGCCGTTTGCGTAGGACAACCGAGCGATTCCGGGTCGAACGTCACGAAAGCTGGTTCAGGATCGATATCGGTACCGAAATATAAAACTTACATAAATATCATTATTTATTTTAGTAAACATAATTGTGGTACCCGAAATGGGAATCCCGTTTTTAGGGTTTCAATCGACGTGGTGTTTGTTTTCTAATCACGGACAGAAAATAAAAATCGGAATGGTACTACTGTTTAATGAAGTAGTCAATTATAATAATTACATGAAAAATATTTATGAGGAAGATAATCTACAATAAGCTTGATTAAAAATATTTTTTTAAAAATAAGTATTACATTTTTTAAATTTTACTTCAAGAAGATATTATAATCGAAAATCTTTTTTTTTTATTTATTAATTTTCCAACGAATGTTAAGTCTGCAATATCTTGGATTTAGTTAGTTTCTCTGGGAATTAAAACTTCATTTTTTAAAAATGACTCAAAGCTTCTTTAGACTATATATATATATATATATATATATATATATATATATATATATATATATATATATATATATATATATATATATAAATTCTTTGTAGAATGGTAGGAAAAATCCCAGCAGAGTGCTCGATTAATTAAGAATCAAAGTTAAAAATTAAGAGCATAATATTTATTTATTCTGGTACAGAAAAATTAGTACAACATTCGTACCGTCGGTTTCAAGCACGGAAGGTCTTACCCATCCGGCTCTCTTCAGATGACAACAGAAGCTGAAGAGAGCCGGATGGGTAAGACCTTCCGTGCTTGAAACCGACGGTACGAATGTTGTACTAATTTTTCTGTACCAGAATAAATAAATATATATATATATATATATATATATATATATATATAGAGAGAGAGAGAGAGAGAGAGAGAGAGATAGATAGATAGATAGATAGATAGATAGATGTTTAACTTGAGTAGACATATAAAAGGTTGAGATAGCAGAAGACGATGATCTTCAATTGTTCAAGTTATTGTTCCCGACAAGTTGTGTTAATGTCTCGATTTGATGTGCGTGTATCCTGAATGGGGACTGGGACTGGAATAACGCTGTCTGGTGCGTGTCAAGGTTGTCTAATAAAGTGGAATATAGATTGCTAATTAAAGTCTCGATTGCAACTAAATAAACTGGGGAGATGAGTTGACAGAGCTGAAAAGACAGACAGATCTAGATAGTACTTATATATACATATATATATATATATATATATATATATATACATATATATATATATATATATATATATATATATATATATGCAATATTAATTTTAAATAAATAATATTAAATTATTTTACTTACATAAGCTAGCGTTTCGACCTTCTATAATATATATGAAATTTGATTAAAAACACAGATTTCGCGATGTAAAAACTATAAATATATATATATATATATATATATATATATATATATATATATATATATATATATATATATCAAAGTAAGCGTTTTTGAACGTCACGGAACTTTCTCGATAAAAGTATTCCAT
Source organism: Sepiola atlantica (assembly GCA_963556195.1). NCBI lineage: Eukaryota > Metazoa > Mollusca > Cephalopoda > Sepiida > Sepiolidae > Sepiola > Sepiola atlantica. The sequence continues at coordinate 76,651,967 of OY744539.1, read as the reverse complement.
AATTAAATGAAAATAAAGTAATAAAAATAAAAAATAAATATAGAAATTAAAATAAATAAATTATAGTAATAATAAGAATTAATAAATAAATAAATAAATAAATAAATAATAAAACCAAATACACAAACAGAACTCAACCGCACACCCTCTCTTTTCTTTCATTCGCCCTTAACGATACCTATAAAACATTAATTACAGTCTTCTTATTTAAAAAAGAGCTACTCCTGAAGACGACTAAGAAAGTCGAAAGTGCTCGAAAAAAAAGGCCGAATTTAGAACAATTGGTGAAATACTATACGGACTGCCACCTGCAACCAGTACGATAGCTCGACGCTTTGAGAACCTCACGAAGAAGATTTACAAACAAGAAAGTTCAGTGACGCTCAACAACGCTTGCTTTGATAATGACTTGCTGCCCCTAAGTATATGTATATATATATATATATATATATATATATATATATATATATAGATGCATGTTTGATTAAACAGGAGTGCCAACTTCTGCTTATTCAGCTTTTGATCCGTTTTTTCTAGTCTTCGTACGACGGATTTGATGTTATAATTCAAGGAGTGTAAACAATCTCCGTATTTTGGGCGAATGTTTTCGACCGACATCGGTCGTCGTCAGGCGGTTGCAAAATGAAATAAATTGGTGAAATTATTTCAGCAGCACTTCAATACACCTTCATCCCTCTCATCACGGGAATGGTTAATGTTTGGTTTATTAATGCGTATAAACAATGCTTCCATTATAGGGGAGGCGAACACTGCAACCCGAAACCGCCAGAATGGATGTGTTATTAGTGTAAATGTTCCTAAATTCGTTCTTTGGGATGCCATGCTTTATAAGATGTTGGTATATGGAGCTTTGAGGGGAGGTGAGGTGGCAAGTAAGTCGACGTGATATGGTAGTCCTTGTCATGTCAATATACGTGCTGTTTGCAGAGCCACATTCTTCGATAGGGCATTTAATCCAACATGCATAATAGAAAGAATGCTGCCCAATTTTACAAATTTTAAACTAACTATATATATATATATATATATATATATATATATATATATATATATATAGTTACCTTTCTGGTACCTAAGGTACTTAAGCTTTATTTTTTATTTATTTATTTTTTAATGCAACTTTAATTCCTATATAATTTTATTTCTAGCTACCATATTGCAGAATGGTATTTGGGTGTAGTGTTTAAATAGTATTATTATTTTTTTATTATTATTATTGTTATAATTAATGTTATTTGATATGCAAATTATCATATCATACGGTAGTCTTAAGGATAATATATTATTATTATTATTATTATTATTATTATTATTTTATTATTATTATTATTATTTATTTATGTATATATTAGTGAAATTTTAAGCTGAATTATTTCGACACTTGATTATTGGGGAAATGGTAGTTTAATCAGTACCATTGGAGAGCCATGAATATTATAACTGTCCTGTTTTTAAATCTCCGAAACAGTTACATGGTAAACAGCTGATGATCCCCGTGTTAATATTAGACGCTTAAGGTCTCCTGTTTTTGTTTCACTGTTAGATAATTACCCCCCACCCCCTTTTTATTTTCTTTATTTACTAATTTTTTTATTTATTAATTTTCCAACGAATGTTAAGTCTACAATATCTTGGATTTAGTTTAAACTGCATTTTATTTTTTGTTTGTTTTTTTGTTTGTTTAAAATGACTCAAAGCTTCTTTAGACTATATACATATATATATATATATATATATATATATATATATATATATATATATATATATATATATATATCTCAGCAGTAAGACCCGATGTTGCTCGAGCACTACGCACATAACACCATATGATTGTCTTTTCTCTTCCTCTCGTTTCACCACCTAATATAGTCAGAAGATGCTGAAATGTAGGACAATTCTCTGAATAAATGTCTTATACATATGGTTTACATTTCATTAAAATCGGATATCAGTACTTGAAGAATTAAGCTGGTTCTGTCCCAATAGATCACTTAGTGGTGGGGGTATGTGGATATTCGGTGCATAGAGGGTACGTAGAGATTCAACAAAACTTCCATTGTCTTCCCCGGATAGTTTTGTACATATTATATAAATTTCATCGACATAGGATATATACGAAGTTTTAAAGGAGGTTCGGCTTCTATAGCTCCTTTTCGCTAGGGGCGCGAGAGGATGCGGGTCCACTTCCATTGTTTTCCCAAGAAAATCTCATACAAATAGTTTAAAATTTGATAAAAAAAATTATATTTAGATTTTGAACGGACTTTTGCTCTCATATACCATCATGAGATGCACTTAGAGATTCTGTAACACTTACATTTTCGTCTCCAGTAAATTTTACATAAGAATACACTTTTAGATTTTATGTAGATTATGTAACCTTTCTTTATAAAGTTAAAACAAAAACATCACACACATATGCACACAGACATTGTGTTATATATATATATATATATATATATATATATATATATATATATAATTATAAAAAGAAAAAACTATACACACATTAAGGTTGTACACATTATAACTTATTTCGACCCCTTAATTAGGTCTCCTCAGATGTATAAACAACCACGTCAAAAAACCATCTGAGGAGACCTAATTAAGGGGTCGAAATAAGTTATAATGTGTACAACCTTAATGTGTGTATAGTTTTTTCTTTTTATAATTCTGTTTTGCTCTGTTTAAATTACATTGAGCTCTGTTATTCAGATTCTCAACACAAAATTGAAATTTACACACTATATATATATATATATATATATATATGTATATATATATGTATATATATATGTATATATATATATACTAGAAATCCGATAAAACGATAAAAATCGGAAAGAATTTGCCAACAAAATAAAATGGAAAATGCATAAAAAATCAATATAAAAAAGATAACGTCAACAACTCATGAATAAAAGAAAGGGACACATTAGTCCTCTTCGTTTCTTATTGATGTGATATATTTATTTATTTTGCGTTTGTTTATCCTTTTTCCATTTTATTTCATCTACACACATACACACACATACACACACACATATATATATATATATATATATATATATAAGGGGAGAGTTTTAATTACCTACTAGGCATTATCCTCGAGTTTCTTCGGTCTCTCTGTACAAGGGTTTGTCAGGGCAAGCTGACATAAGGGTACTTCACCCTACAAGTAAGCCCTGACCAAATATTCAAAATAACATAGTATTCAAAGCCCAAATAAGATCCCCCTCGACATGGCTATACACTGGCTCATACGAGGAATGTACCTTCTCCTATTGATGTCACCTCAGGTAACAGCACTTAGCTGAATACTCCATCAGACAAGATTAATTATTGCCCGGGAATTCGGTAAGACCAAGAGACCACAATGAAGATAAACCATAACATAGCAAACTGGTCTATTGGCGAGAGAAAAATTAATGTTCTTAACTTCTTTACGTTTGACAGGAAAATAGAACTTCAATGGAATATTCGAATATCTGTGTATCTCATATAACGATCAAGAGTTAGCCCCAGGTTTAGGCCCTTTGATTTATTAGAATTTCGACGGAAGTAAAAGAAAAGAAAACAGATAGATAGAGCGAGAAACGAAGATAGAAAAGAAAAGGGTTGATGAGATAGATAGAAATTAGGCAATTAGATAAATAGATATATAAAGTGTTGAGATGGATATTAAAAAAACAGAAGATTGATAAATAGATTGATAGATAGATATACAAGCGTAGATATATATATATACATTAATAAATCGATACACAAGTTTCTAGATAAACTTTTTTATAGATAGATAGATAGATAGATAGATAGATAGATAGATAGATAGATAGACAGATAGATAAGCAGATTGGGATAGATATATATCGATAGATAAAATGTTTAAGATATATGTACGTATATATATATTTTTTTAATTAATAAATTAATTGGATCTAAAAAAAATGTTATTCATAAACTTATTTTGTGCACGCAAAATTAATTCATAAATTAATTAATTAAAAAATCTATCTATATATATATATACAAAAATTAATTTACAAATTAATTTAAAAAATCTATATATACAAAAATTGATGATACGTCCGATTAAGGGCGAATTAAAAATTTAGTACAATGCATGTTCTTAAAATAACTAAATTGCTCAGGGAAGCGGCAAACAATAAAAAACGATAATCGCCAGTAAAAAGAATAACAAACAATCAGCGTATATATATATATATATATATATATATATATATATATATATATATATATATATATATATATATATATATATAATATTCAGGAATAAAATGATATATTACGGATATATCTTTTAAGTATTTACTTAACCAGTGCTCAATACGTTAGAAGGGCTTAGTAGTAGTATGAAAATATATTATGCCAAGTAATCTACACGTATGTGTGTATGTTTCATTCGCGGAATAAATCAGCAGGCTATTCGCGTGGGTGTATAGTTTCTGGTTGCTTTTATATCTAACTAGTGTCTATTCGAACTACTAACCAAATCAGATTCGTCGGTTTTATGAACACATCAATCTATTTATTTCCATTATCCAATGGGTGTCAATTCCTTTGTTCGAGAAGAGTTTTAGCGCTCCCCACTTTTAAATTAGTCAGATTTACAAAAGTTGGCTTTACTTAAGAACTAAAATAATGTATATATATTTTTTTATTATGGTAGATTATTTTGAAGTCTCAAAGTTTGTATTATTTTAAACTTATATATTTTGTATTTTATTTTATTAGTAAAGTTTACTCTGTGTTTACAATTAGTTGTTATTTCGTTTCTACGATTTAGTAATTTTTTTACATCTTTAAAATTATTTTTTTTACTTTCCCGATCAAGTATAATCTACACGGATCGTTTAAATATGTACCCATCTTAATATGGACGAACGTCTGATTTTTTAAGATCCTAGTAATGGTTTTATAATGATGTAATAAATCTATAATAAAAGTTGTAGTATTGAAAACATATTCAGTAGAATTTCAAATATTCAAATCAAGTTCCAGAAATAATTATTCTAACACGCCATCTATATGTACGCACGTTTCCGAGATTTCAATTTTATTCATTATCAAATGATATTTTCCAATAAAGATAAGTTTCCAATTAAGAAAGAATTTTCCTCGTCAGAATATCAAAATTTTATGAAAGCTTCAGGGTAAATTATATTAAGTAAATGAATACTCACAAATCTATTAAAAACATCTTTTAGTCAAGACAATAATGATTTAGTTCTAAATTAGGTTTACTAAATAAAACAGCCCAGCAATAGAGTCCATGTAATAGCCAATCAATATTGTGTGTTTAAAAATAATAGTGTCAGATATAATTACTATGAAACAAATAAATAAAAAAAGAATTAGAATAAAATCAACTGGAACCTTCGGTAAAATAAATACAAAATTTGCTTATAGGCAGTAATTTGTTTTAAAGTTATTTTAAAGGATAATTCAGTAATTAAGATTATTTCTTATTTTGGAAGAGTTAAAATCAAAAATACTCTAAAGGTTGTTAAAATAGACAAGAGTGTCAACTACCTTTCGATAATAATTGTATCTGTTGGGCTTAGCGATTGTTAGCATTAAAAAATGTTTTTAATATATATATATATATATATATATATATATATATATATATATATATATATATATATATTAATTTTTACGTATATATAAAATGGAATCCATGGACACGTGTTTCTGGCTATCAGTCGTCATCAGCCTGGCTAACTGAGGCAAAGATCGAACCTTGCAGTCTGGCGTTTTGCCATAAGACAACAAATACCTTGTCAAAATATGTACGATTTTTTATCGCCATAATTGTGCCGGTTTTTTGTTATTGTTTTTTACTGGCGATAGAAGCATAGCTTTTTTCTCAGTATTTTTCCACTTCCTAAGCGGTAAAGAACATTGCATTAAGTCGCCCTTTTTAAAAGGATGTGTAATTACATGAAATACATTAACTATTTAGGTGATAAAAGCTGTACATATTTCCAGGCAAGGAGGTAAAACGCCAGACTATAGAAATCAATCCCGAAGGTTCGATCCTTTTCCAAGTTAGCCATGCTTATGACGGCTGTGAGCAAGAAACACGTGTCTATGGATTACTTTAATGGATGTATTAAATTAATAATATACATATGTATATATTTGTATACCTACAGACGACGTGGTTTCGGGTTTTCTACTCTAATCGATTGGCAGTCACATGGGCTCGAACGCTGTTCGTAGATTCAGTTCAGAATCACGAGCCTAACGCCTATGCCCACACGAGAAATCGCCGCAGACAACAGGGTAAATTAACGTAACGGTGGGGCAGGGGAACGCCTTTTGTTATCAATAGTGTTCAACGTTCGAGCGGAACGTTGCATAATCGCTAGGAAGACAACAATCTTGTAACTCCAAACAGGGCTCTACTATTAAGACTATTAAATCTTAAAAGGCCATTAACTATAAATATATATTTTTTAAATATTAAAGTGTCTCATACCTACAGACGAGGTCGTTTATATACACACACACACACACACACACACATATATATATATATATATATATATATATATATATATATATATATATATATATATATATATACATTTCTTTTGAAAGTCTCCTGTGTTGAATCATAGTTATATTTATACCACTGTTTATTAAATATATATTCAGTTTGTAAATTTCATAAATTTTCCAGAGTTCAGTATTCACAATTTCGACTCTAAGGTTCAAAAGAGGCACCTGAAGAAAGTCGGAGGTTCCCTTTGTCGAAACGTTGTTAATGTTACAAAATAAAAGGGGCAATACTAAGTCGAATAATACAAGAACAGATTTCTTTCGGACATTTTTTCGAATCTCTCAATAACAGTTCAGCCAGCTTTTTATGTCTTATTGACATCTGGCATAAGGGCATAATATTTGAGCGCTTGATTATTAATTGAATTTACTTTTCCTTGTAGATTATAAGAAGTTCATGATACTCTCAGCTGGCTCGCTTTCTTATGATTTCATTTCAAAGGCTTTCTTGCTGCTTTATTCCGCTTTTGTTTCACAACTTTTCCTCTTCCCTCAAGTCGCATAAGTTGATTTGATCAACTTGAAGAGAGGCTGACGTACGCTCAACAATTGCCATCTTATTCATCCTTGCATCTGAGCCCAAACACTCGATGATTCTATTACATGTTTAAAGGAAATCTGACACTCGATCCGAACTCCTATTCAAACGAGTGTAAATCTAATTAATATTGTAGGGATAGGACTTTTGTTAGAAAAGGAGAAACCTATAAAGAAAAAGGCATATATATATATATATATATATATATATATATATATATGTGTGTGTGTGTGTGTGTGTGTGTGGAAAATAGTAAATGAAAAGCCAAAATTATTTATATATTCATCAACATTTCGTCTTTATTCCAAGACTTTCTCAATATGATTGATTTTTTTTTTAACATGGTTCACCCCAAACAAGGCAGGCCGCCACTGTAGACGTAAGGGGCTACTGAGAAAAAAGAAAAGGGGAGAAGGTTGGGGGGTCACCCTAAATGATGATCCGCGCAGCGAGATGTCTGTTTACATTAGTTTTAAATTTCTGCATGTCAGTACTGTCGGGGAAACAGGGGGCAGGGAGAGAGTTCGAGAGGCTAGCAGCACGAGGAAAGAAGCTATTTGAGTAGAAGGCTCTCCGGCATCTGAGGACCTCCACAGTGAATAAATGAGATTTAGTTGATTGTCGAGTTATTCTAGTGAATTTACGTCGAGGGGGCACCAGAGTAGCCAATTCATCAGAGCATAATCCATTGAAGTACTTGTAAAACAAACATAAGGATGCTACATTGCGGCGATGGGACAGGGGCTGGAGCTTGGTTGACAGTGAGAGAAATAACATACAAGTACGATATTTGAAAATATGTGGTGCGGTTGTGACGTGACAAAATGAGTTTTAGTTATTTTTTAAACGGGACTTGTTGTCAGAATGTATAAAATGTGGTGCGATTATGACGTGGAAAGAATGTTTTAGGATTTTATTTTCGAACGAATTATAGTCGTTAGAATTCAAAATGTATAACGCGTTTATGAAATGGAATGAGTGCTTTTTGTTTATTTCTTTTTACCTGATCGACACTTTTTTCCCAAAATATTTTGCCTTCATCCATGAAAAAAAAATTCGTAAATAAAAGTTTGTGTTATATTAAAATTAACAAAACTAATTATATTTTAAAACAATGATAACAAATAGTAAATTAATTAAATTTTCTTTTGAAAAGCAATATACAAATTTCTTGAACTTACATCGTGGGTATATATATATATATATATATATATATATATATATATATATATATATATATATATATATATATATATATTACAGAGGATCAGAACAATTTCGGTACTGTCAGTTTCAAATGCAACAAAGAGGCAAATCACTAACTACCGTTAATGGACTCCTCAGCCCCCGTTGTGGTCTGCTGCTTTAGATTATATATATATTCCAAAGAAACAGAAAACTACGGAGGCTGAGGAGAGTCCATAAAAGGCGATTACGTGCTGTTCTCCTTTGTTGGATTTGAAACCAACAGTATCGATGGTTTTCAGATATCAATGAATAAATATATTCTTATATTTTAAGTAAGGAAAGGAAATCAACATCTTAGAAGCACGGATCATAATGTATTAAAGTGAAATATTTTAAAACTCAAACAATCGTGCAATTTTAAATGAAAAATTCATTTATTTTATATTATTATATATACACGCTGTAAGATAAAAAAAATGCATATTTCTTTTGAAAATAACATCTCATTAACTTACTATTTGTTATCAGTGTGTTCAAATATAATGATTCTTATATGATATATATATGAAATTTATACCTATATTTTATATATATATATATCTTATACATATGATATATATATATATTATATATATAATATATATATATATATATATATATCTTATATATATATGATGTATATATATGCTATATATTTATATCTTATATGATATATATATGATATATATGTAATATATATGATATATATGTGATATATATATGATATGTATATGATAAATATATATTATGATATATATATGATATATATCTATATTTTATATTATATATATGATGTATATCTATATTTTATATCATATAAATATGATATATGCATATTTTATTTGATATATATATATATGATATATATTTAAATCTTATATGATATACATATAATATATATATATATCTAAATCTTATATGATATATATGATATATATCTAAATCTTATATGATATATATATATATATATCTTATATGATATGTATATATATGATATATATATCTTATATGATATGTATATATATGATATATATATATCGTATATGATATATATATATATATATCGTATATGATATATATATATGATATGCATATGTATGATATGCATATATATGATATATATATATATATCTACTATGATATATACATATTGATCTACTATAATATATATATGATATATATATGCTATGATATATATGCTATGATATATATGTATATCTTCTAATGTGTATAAAAGATCAATGTGAAAAATATATTTTCATATATTTTCACAATTTATTTTCTATATTTTGACGTTAGGGATATCAATTTTCCCTTATATAGAAAAAGTTTTTTTATCCAAAAAACGAGAAAATCTTTTTCGGCTTTTATGATATATATATATATATATATATATATATATATATATATATATATATATATATATATATATATATATATATTTATATCTAATATATATATATATATATATTTATATCTAATATATATATATATATATATATATATATATATATTTATATCTAATATATATATATATATATATATATTTATATCTAATATATATATATATATATATATATATATGATATATTTATATCTTATATATATATATATATGATATATTTATATCTTATATATATATATGATATATTTATATCTTATATATATATATATGATATATTTATATCTTATATATATATATATATGATATATTTATATCTTATATATATATATATGATATATTTATATCTTATATATATATATATATATGATATATTTATATCTTATATATATATATTATATATTTATATCTTATATATATATATATATATGATATATTTATATCTTATATATATATATATGATATATTTATATCTTATATATATATATATGTATATATATGATATATTTATATCTTATATATACATATATATATATATATATATGATATATTTATATCTTATATATATATATATATATATATATATATATATATATATATATAATATATTTATATCTTATATATATATATATATATATATATATATGATATATTTATATCTTATATATATTTATATATCATATATTAAACAGTGTTGTGTAAGGATTACAGGCGCAGACTGTGACTTAGGCGTTCCGGATTCGAGTTCTATCGTGGCATATGCATTATTTTTAGTAATATCTTTAGGAAATGTAGCAATTCGCTGCATTTTTTATTCATGCTAATGTTTTCGTGGGTAATATCATATTAAACAAACAAATATCATCGGTCTCTTAATTACCTAGCCCCCCGGGCAATATGAATCATTTATTTATTTATATTACTTGTACACACCGTAACAAAAAGCACCATCATACATAATATATTGTCGGAAATAATATCCAATAGTAAACATATTCATATTGAGTTAGGTATGTTTATACATCTATATAATAAAGTAAAGTCGATGTTTGTCGTTTACATTCAGACATTAGAGCTCTGTAAATACAAGCGATATATAGAATTCAACTATGCTCATTCTTTAGACCGATTCTTAATATATGTTTTAGGAAAATATGCGCCCGTTTCGGTCGCTTTCAATAATTTCTACATTATTTCTGACTTGCCTGATTCTCCTAAAATAGTAATACATACATAATACATCGGAGTAACCTTTACTCTCGCGCAAAAAATCTATTTACACGGGAAATAATCTTCATAGCATACTTTTTCTTGATACCGCCGTTATTATTTCATTTTTTCTGACATACTATTGACTCTTTCCTGCTATACTCGTACGACCTAAATACGGGGCGCTCCCTTTTGCTTTTGCAGCGATTTGATTCGCTATTTCAGAGATTTTTCATATTTTCCAGAATTGATCAAATAACAGAATTACTTAATTGCTCGTTACCGGCCGCATTCATTATTCATTACTGTTTGCATACATTTTAATATTTTTTTTAAAGAAAATTAACTTTGGATATTAGTCAGAAACAATGTCTAGCTTTAACCATCAATTTGTGACCTATTTGCGTTATGCCTCAGGCCGACAGCAACAACGCCTCTGTCGACTGGTACAACATTTTTAATAAACAATTGTTTGCTTTTATTATGTGTCTCTTATAAAACATACCTACCTTAAACCGACCGCTAGCCCCAAGCCCCCGGGCACTCATGATTTAAATTAGATTTACATCGTGTAACGCGCAAAATAAATAAACGTACTGTTAGTTTTTCCATATCATACGCTTCTCTCTCTCTCTCTCTTTCTTAATATGGCAGCATGCGATTAAATCCTTTCCTGACAATTACACTTTATACAGTTTTTGACGTTCTAAATTAAATTTTCCATTAAGGTGATACGTATTCACATTGTACATTAAACACAAAGCTTTCACCCGAAACACACACAGCCCCAAAGTTTTTAAAAACTTTTCTAATTGCTGTTTTACATTAACATCGTGTGGTCTGTGTTCGCTCCAGACAACTATAAGCAACAAATAATTCAATAGTTTGGAGCATGGAATTTTTAGAGCTAATCTGCTTTCCCGGGTAACACAGGGACACAGTTCAGCTACTGTGTATATATTTATATGTACATGATTCATTCCTAAACTTATTATGAATTTTAGAACACTAAAAGGTTGCAATGTGGGTTATATTTAGTTTAAGTAAGTTTTATGCAAAGGGGGTAAAAAGAGAGCGAAAACCCTTTGTAAGAATTCAGATACATCTGATTTTCTTTACAATAGTTAGTAGACATCAAGTAATAAATATTCGACAAATATCAGTTTAGTTATGGTATTTTAAAAGGGCTTTTTTTTATTAATATAACCTTAATTTGAAAATTCAAATATTTCAGATTTGCATTGATTTTGATCCATGTTCATTAGACACTAAGTAAAAAACATTTCCTGAATTTCAATTCCTCTTAAGATTCCTTAAGTTTAATCTTACATTTTAGACATTTTCTATAATATAATGAATTTTGATCAAAATTGAAATAAGGTTTCTACACATAAGGTTTAGTGCCATATTTTGATTTTAAACTTCATTAGGAAACATTAAAATGGTACGAAACTTTTGTATTCGGGGAATTAGTTTTACACGACCTGGGACGGGTATTCTTCTAGTGTATATATAAAAATGAAAAATGCAAAAACAACAAAAAAAGAAAGAAAGAACAAAGAACGAAAGAAGTTGTAATTTCAACGAGAAAGAAAGGGACGAAGAAAAGAGCAATAAGGAATTAAAGAAAGAAAGAAAGAAAGAAATAGAGAATGACAGGAAAAAGGAAAGTGACTTCTTCGAAAGAAAAGCAAAAATAAATATAATAAAGATGTCTTTGCCAGTTTTGCTTGTCTCTTGTATTTTTTTTCCTGGTGACTCCCACCGCTGTCACCATTCGATGTAATTTCTGACGTCTACCTGAATTCCCGCCTTGAGCGACGTGGTGTGTGTTTTATGCTCGCCAGTTCTTGTCGCCATAACTTAAATCAACGTCGCTCAATACGCCACGTTTCTCGCTCAGGCGACTGAGAAAGCGAATCACATCAATCGCTCCGTTCGACCAGATATTGCTGCGGGTTGTTTGTTATAAAAACACACACCTGATTTCAGTTCGTAAACGACTTCTTCGGATGGAAAAATAAAGAATTAATTTTCGTTTTAAATAAGCAGGATTTTATAAGACACTAGAAGAACACCCGTCCCAAGACAGGTAAAATAAATTATCCGAACAAAACAGTTTTTCATCAATTTAATGCCTCGTTACAAAGATTCAAATAACGAAATAATGCTACTAAACCTTGTTCTAGAATTCTTATTCCAATTTTGATTGAAATCGATTATTTGATTTTGATTAAATAAAATATCTAAAGTGCAAGGCTTAAGCTGAAGGCCCCTTCAGATTAATAAATAATTGAAATTCAAGAAACATTGCATAATCGGTGTCTAATGACTATGGATCATATTTAATGCCAATATGAAATATTCGAATTTTAAAATAGGATATTCTGCACATATTATACCCCCTTAATTAATTAATTTTCAAATCGGATATTCTGCCCATATTATACCCCCTTAATTAATTAATTTTCAAATAGGATATTCGGCCCATATTATACCCCCTTAATTAATTAATTTTCAAATAGGATATTCTGCCTATAGTATACCCCCTTAATTAATTAATTTTCAAATAGGATATTCTGCCCATATAATACCCCCTTAATTAATTAATTTTCAAATAGGATATTCTGCCCATATAATACAACCTTACTTAATAAATTTTCAAATAGGATATTCTGCCCATATTATACCCCCTTAATTAATTAATTTTCAAATAAGATATTCTGCCCATATTATACCACATTAATTAATTAATTTTCAAATCGGATATTCTGCCCATATTATACCCCCTTAATTAATTAATTTTCAAATAGGATATTCTGCCCATATTATACCCCCTTAATTAATTAATTTTCAAATAGGATATTCTGCCGATATTATACCCCCTTAATTAATTACTTTTAAAATAGGATATTCTGCCGATATTATACCCCCTTAATTAATTACTTTTCAAATAGGATATTCTGCCCATATTATACCCCATTAATTAATTAATTTTCCAATAGGATATTCTGCCCATATTATACCCCCTTAATTAATTAATTTTAAAATCGGATATTCTGCCCATATTATACCCCCTTTATAAATTAATTTTCAAATAGGATATTCTGCCGATATTATACCCCATTAATTTATTAATTTTCAAATCGGATATTCTGCCCATATTATACCCCATTAATTTATTAATTTTCAAATCGGATATTCTGCCCATATTATACCCCCTTTATTTATTAATTTTCAAATCGGATATTCTGCCGATATTATACCCCCTTAATTAATTAATTTTCAAATAGGCTATTCTGCCCATATTATACCCCCTTAATTAATTAATTTTCAAATAGGATATTCTGCCGATATTATACCCTCTTAATTAATTAATTTTCAAATAGGATATTCATCCCATATAATACCCCCTTAATTAATTAATTTTCAAATAGGATAGTCTGCGCATATTATACCCCCTTAATTAATTAATTTTCAAATCGGATATTCTGCCCATATCATACCCCCTTAATTAATTAATTTTCAAATAGGATATTCTGCCGATATTATAACCCCTTAATTAATTAATTTTCAAATAGGATATTCTGCGCATATTATATCCCCTTAATTAATTAATTTTCAAATAGGATATTCTGCCTATATTATACCCCCTTAATTAATTAATTTTCAAATAGGATATTCTTCCCATATTATACCCCCTTAATTAATTAATTTTCAAATAGGATATTCTGCGCATATTATACCCCCTTAATTAATTAATTTTCAAATAGGATATTCTGCCTATATTATACCCCCTTAATTAATTAATTTTCAAATAGGATATTCTGCCGATATTATACCCCCTTAATTAATTAATTTTCAAATAGGATATTCTGCCCATATTATACCCCCTTAATTAATTAATTTTCAAATAGGATATTCTGCCCATATAATACCCCCTTAATTAATTAATTTTCAAATAGGATATTCTGCCTATATTATACCCCCTTAGTTTATTAATTATAAAATAGGATATTCTGCCGATATCATACCCCCTTAATTAATTAATTTTCAAATAGGATATTCTGCCGATATTATACCCCCTTAATTAATTAATTTTCAAATAGGATATTCTGCCGATATTATACCCCCTTAATTAATTAATTTTCAAATAGGATATTCTGCCCATATTATACCCCATTAATTTATTAATTTTCAAATCGGATATTCTCCCTATATTATACCCCCTAAATTTATTAATTTTCAAATAGGATATTCTGCCGATATTATACCCCCTTAATTAATTAATTTTCAAATAGGATATTCTGCCGATATTATACCCCCTTAATTAATTAATTTTCAAATAGGATATTCTGCCGATATTATACCCTCTTAATTAATTAATTTTCAAATAGGATATTCTGCCCATATTATACCCCCTTAATTAATTAATTTTCAAATCGGATATTCTGCCCATATTACACCCCCTTTATTTATTAATTTTCAAATAGGATATTCTGCCGATATTATACCCCCTTAATTAATTAATTTTCAAATAGGATATTCTGCCGATATTATACCCCCTTAATTAATTAATTTTCAAATAGGATATTCTGCCGATATTATACCCCATTAATTTATTAATTTTCAAATCGGATATTCTGCCCATATTATACCCCATTAATTTATTAATTTTCAAATCGGATATTCTGCCCATATTATACCCCCTTTATTTATTAATTTTCAAATCGGATATTCTGCCGATATTATACCCCCTTAATTAATTAATTTTCAAATAGGCTATTCTGCCCATATTATACCCCCTTAATTAATTAATTTTCAAATAGGATATTCTGCCGATATTATACCCTCTTAATTAATTAATTTTCAAATAGGATATTCATCCCATATAATACCCCCTTAATTAATGAATTTTCAAATAGGATAGTCTGCGCATATTATACCCCCTTAATTAATTAATTTTCAAATCGGATATTCTGCCCATATCATACCCCCTTAATTAATTAATTTTCAAATAGGATATTCTGCCGATATTATAACCCCTTAATTAATTAATTTTCAAATAGGATATTCTGCGCATATTATATCCCCTTAATTAATTAATTTTCAAATAGGATATTCTGCCTATATTATACCCCCTTAAGTAATTAATTTTCAAATAGGATATTCTTCCCATATAATACCCCCTTAATTAATTAATTTTCAAATAGGATATTCTGCGCATATTATACCCCCTTAATTAATTAATTTTCAAATAGGATATTCTGCCTATATTATACCCCCTTAATTAATTAATTTTCAAATAGGATATTCTGCCGATATTATACCCCCTTAATTAATTAATTTTCAAATAGGATATTCTGCCCATATTATACCCCCTTAATTAATTAATTTTCAAATAGGATATTCTGCCCATATAATACCCCCTTAATTAATTAATTTTCAAATAGGATATTCTGCCTATATTATACCCCCTTAGTTTATTAATTATAAAATAGGATATTCTGCCGATATCATACCCCCTTAATTAATTAATTTTCAAATAGGATATTCTGCCGATATTATACCCCCTTAATTAATTAATTTTCAAATAGGATATTCTGCCGATATTATACCCCCTTAATTAATTAATTTTCAAATAGGATATTCTGCCCATATTATACCCCATTAATTTATTAATTTTCAAATCGGATATTCTCCCTATATTATACCCCCTAAATTTATTAATTTTCAAATAGGATATTCTGCCGATATTATACCCCCTTAATTAATTAATTTTCAAATAGGATATTCTGCCGATATTATACCCCCTTAATTAATTAATTTTCAAATAGGATATTCTGCCGATATTATACCCTCTTAATTAATTAATTTTCAAATAGGATATTCTGCCCATATTATACCCCCTTAATTAATTAATTTTCAAATCGGATATTCTGCCCATATTACACCCCCTTTATTTATTAATTTTCAAATAGGATATTCTGCCGATATTATACCCCCTTAATTAATTAATTTTCAAATAGGATATTCTGCCGATATTATACCCCCTTAATTAATTAATTTTCAAATAGGATATTCTGCCGATATTATACCCCCTTAATTAATTAATTTTCAAATAGGATATTCTGCCGATATTATACCCCCTTAATTAATTAATTTTCAAATAGGATATTCTGCCCATATTATACCCCCTTAATTAATTAATTTTCAAATAGGATATTCTGCCCATATTATAACCCCTTAATTAATTAATTTTCAAATAGGATATTCTGCCCATATTATACCCCCTTAATTAATTAATTTTCAAATAGGATATTCTGCCCATATTATACCCCCTTAATTAATTAATTTTAAAATCGGATATTCTGCCCATATTATACCCCCTTAATAAATTAATTTTCAAATAGGATATTCTGCCGATATTATACCCCATTAATTTATTAATTTTCAAATCGGATATTCTGCCCATATTATACCCCATTAATTTATTAATTTTCAAATCGGATATTCTGCCCATATTATACCCCCTTTATTTATTAATTTTCAAATCGGATATTCTGCCGATATTATACCCCCTTAATTAATTAATTTTCAAATAGGCTATTCTGCCCATATTATACCCCCTTAATTAATTAATTTTCAAATAGGATATTCTGCCGATATTATACCCTCTTAATTAATTAATTTTCAAATAGGATATTCATCCCATATAATACCCCCTTAATTAATTAATTTTCAAATAGGATAGTCTGCGCATATTATACCCCCTTAATTAATTAATTTTCAAATCGGATATTCTGCCCATATCATACCCCCTTAATTAATTAATTTTCAAATAGGATATTCTGCCGATATTATACCCCCTTAATTAATTAATTTTCAAATAGGATATTCTGCGCATATTATATCCCCTTAATTAATTAATTTTCAAATAGGATATTCTGCCTATATTATACCCCCTTAATTAATTAATTTTCAAATAGGATATTCTGCCGATATTATACCCCCTTAATTAATTAATTTTCAAATAGGATATTCTTCCCATATTATACCCCTTTAATTAATTAATTTTCAAATAGGATATTCTGCGCATATTATACCCCCTTAATTAATTAATTTTCAAATAGGATATTCTGCCTATATTATACCCCCTTAATTAATTAATTTTCAAATAGGATATTCTGCCGATATTATACCCCCTTAATTAATTAATTTTCAAATAGGATATTCTGCCCATATTATACCCCCTTAATTAATTAATTTTCAAATAGGATATTCTGCCCATATAATACCCCCTTAATTAATTAATTTTCAAATAGGATATTCTGCCTATATTATACCCCCTTAGTTTATTAATTATCAAATAGGATATTCTGCCGATATCATACCCCCTTAATTAATTAATTTTCAAATAGGATATTCTGCCGATATTA
>OY744539.1:76616043-76628543 GCA_963556195.1 Sepiola atlantica | reverse complement strand
TAGAAAACAGAAGCAAAAAACGAAAGACAACGTCTCATTATGAATGCAGATTGAAGGGGGAGATGTCTGGCTTGTTATTTATTCTGCCAATTCCCCTAAATACTAAAAAATGATTCGTCCGGCAGTATTTTACTCGCTACCATTTGTGTGACGGGACGGAAATATATACATATACAAATAAATACAGGTTGATCTTTATTATAGAGTGAAGGTATGTATATATATATATATATATATATATATATATATATATATATACATTTATATGAATATACTTATGACAAGCAAACTACAGAAATACGTTTGTGTTTCATTCATACACGGATTTTTTTAGAGTAACTGCGAATATTGACATTCTACAATCCTTTAAAAACTCCAATAATATTTACATCTTCCAACTAATTAAAGCTATTAATGTTATTGCTTATATTCACACCACTCCGATGTATTAAAGTTAGCAATTAAAGTCATGAAGATGAAAAATGGATCTCTTGAGAATTGAAAGTCTTCAGTGTCATTCTCTTCTTAATACGTGCACATTTATTAGTCTGAGTCACGCTGTTGATACAGTGTTTGCAATCAGTTTTGTTGGTTTTAAATACATCCGTTGATTTCTATGTGAAGTCAGTAAAAACTCGAATAGCCCTACTACGAAAGTCATAACTATATATATATATATATATATATATATATATATATATATATACATACATATATATACATATATATGCATATAAATATATACACATATATATATACATATATATACATACTATGTACATATATATATATACACACAGAAATATATATGCATATATATACAGATATATACACATATATATATACAAAATATATACAGCATATATACACACATATACACACATATATATATACACACACATATATGTCTATACACAGACACATATATATATATGTATATATAAATACATGTACATATATATATATATATATACATATATATATATAACATATATGTCTATACACACATATATCTACATATATATGTATATATACATGTACAAATGTATATACATATATATACATATAAACATATATATACATATATATATATACATGTATACATATATATACATCTATATACAATCTTCATATTTATATTTGTAATCTGACTATATATATATTTATATATAGTTTGACTACAATATATATATATATATATACATATATATATATATATATATATATATATATATATTCATGAGTGTGTGAGTGTGTTGGTATAGAGGGCTCATAGAAGGCTATGACAATGCTAGAAGTTGAATATGCAGGTGTTGAGAAGGAAGACAAAAACGTTCTTTGTATATTTCTCCTTCTTGTAGTTTTCTGTTATATATGCATATTACATATTACAGACAAGGCTTCAGGCACACACACATATATATATATATATATATATATATATATATATATATATATATATATATATATATATATATATATATATATGTATATGTAATATTTAAAAAGTGCAGATCAACATGGTTCTTTAGGTTTCAAGCTTGGACGACAGACCCAAGCGAAAATATACTAGGTTTTCTTAGATTTTAATTATAATTATAAACCGCTGTTGGTTTTTTTCAGCCATATTGACTCTATTTTTCTTTTGATCTCTTTCTTTCTCGCTCTCACTCCCCTTTTGTATATATATATATATATATATATATATATATATATATATATATGTTTCGATGTGGTTATACAAAACTTTAAAGAAAACGGTTTAGTAATTTCAAAGCCGATTCAGTCAGCATATGTTGCCCGGAGAAAATCAATGGCTAAATCATTGTGTCACTGAATTAAATACTAAAAACTATGATTCTTTTGAAATAGATCCTACCGAAAATATGTAACCTCGTCCCCAAAAGACCAAACACAAAACCAGGCAAAATGCGGTTAACCTAATACCCCATTACACCAACTATACTTTTAAATATTTTGCATTACTTCCGGGACTTTTTTTGCGCAACTCATTTTGCTGTTAGTGGCGGGCCTTTTTTTTACTAAATAAGCTCATTTTTATATAAAACGTAGATAATTCAGTGAACGTATTCCTGAAACCATCTTGTTTTATCTTCTGCCAACCATCTCTATAACTGTACGTAAACTATCGACGTGCTGAAAACAAAATTAATTCCTTCACACTTAACCAAAAAACGGAATATAATGTTTGCAAATTTCGCTTCTTTTTAGATATATTTCCACTTTTAATTTACAACTAGTTTTTTTTTTTAAATTTTAAATCAAGATCTATTTTCATCTGCTATAGGTTGGGTTTTAACGAATTCCTCATTATGCTCCTGAGAAGATGATCGCTTAAAGACAGTTTGAAATTACAAAACCGTTCCTTTTTAAAGTTGGGGGTCGATATATATATATATACATATATATAGGTTATATATGTGTGTGTGAATATGTAAGTGTATATATATATACACACATATTTTGATGTATACATGTATATATATATTTCTTCGCATTTAGAAGTAAGTATATATGTATACCAACATATGGAAAAAACATATATATATATATACATATAGAAGTATGTGTATATATCTATGTATACATATAAATATGTATATGTATACGTATACATATGTATATGTATTTATATGCATATATACATATACAGTTGTGTGTATATATCCGCACTAATATATATTTATGCACATATATATGTATATAAATACACATATACATCAATTAAGATATACACTTATACAGTTGCACGTTCGCGAGTACATATGTATGCATATATATAATATATATATATATATATATATATATATATATATACACACTATATAAATATGTCCGAACATATATGTATATAATCATATGTATATATGCATATATATACGTACATATGTAGTTACATATATATATATATGCATATATTTTTATACATGTATGTATACGTATATATAAGTGTATATATCTACGTTTTAAGCATCTGTATACACATAAGTATACATACATATATAGACATGTATGTATATACGTATATATATGCATATATGCACATGTAGATAGGTATATATGTGTATATGCGCATGCATCTATGTATACATATATATATATATATATATACCAATGATTACATATTTATGAATTGATATATATATATATATATATATATATATATATATATATATATATATATATATATATATATATACATACATATACATATATACATACATACAAACATACTTATTTATGTATATGTACATATACAAATGTATATATATATATATATATATATATATATATATATATATATATATATATATATATATATATATATATATATATATATATATATATATATATATGGTTTAACAGGAGTGCCAACTTCTGTTTATTCCTTTTGTGATCCAATCTTTCTATTCGTCGAACGATAGATCTTGTACTATTAACCATGGAGTGTACGAAATCTCTATATTTGACGCAAACGTTTTCGACCATCATTGGTCGTCTTCGGGCGGATGATTGAACAATGCAAAATATGGAGATTCCTATACTCCATGGTTAATAGTACAAGCGAATAGAAAGATTTGATCACAAAAGGAATAAACAGAAGTTGGCACTCCTGTTCAACCAGATATATATATATATATATATATATATATATATATATATATATATATATATATATATATATATATACATAATACATGTGTATAAGTGTAACTATCAAATAAACGCTATTTGATCGAGGTAATAATTTTAGCATTTTTAAAATAATAGTTTTATAATTTAAAATAAAACTTCATATGCGAATGTCCCCATTGTTTGTATGTATTGACGATTATATTTGAAATATCTTGATAAAAGCACAACAGCGTTTCAATCTATTTGGTTGTTATTAATTATTTTATTTGTTGTTTTTTATCGGACTGAAAATAATTCGACTTCCTACTCGGCTTTTTCAAATTGCTGATATTCAACACTTTACAGAAGACTTACAGATTTGTCCGGAAACCATTTTGTCGACGGAGTTTTTACCGAACCTACATTTTGACTTACGGAGATACTACATTTTTTTAATGTCTCCGTCTTGATCCGTGCGATTGTTCCACATCGTTCTGGTCGGAGAGCCTTCGTTTTAGGAAAAGTATTGGTAGATATGTAGCCATATGAGATACGTGTGTGTAAGAATAGAATAAGTCTTGTACAGTTCCACGCAAGGTAACGCCTTGAGTATTTACTCCTCTCCATGAGTTAGGCACAAGGTCAGTTTTTATCTTACTCCCACAAGTAAGATGTTACCCAAGGTCGGGTCGGGAAAGTGGGGTTTGAAAAGCCAGCGCCCGAGAGGTGAGCACTCTGCCCATTAAAAATTGCCTGGGCAGCCTCGTCGGCATTCCCCGGTAGGGGCGCCTCATGCAGTAAGCGATAAACTTACTCCTCCCAAAAGAGGGGAGGCAAACCCTGGGAGGGTTGACCTCCTAGAACTGCACAGGACAGACCCATAGACCGGCGTAAATCAAGCCCCGAAGACCAAGACAACACCGGTCTATAGGGTGTAGTACCCATCGGAACAGATACTACACTTTTATCTTAGCCAAAAGGCTAACAACAAGGTTAAGCATTGAATAGCGCCAATAAAAAAAGATTTTATCACACGAAACAGTTTCAAGGTACAAAGAGAAGCTTTATTGCCGATCGTACAAAACATCAAAAGTGTTAACATAATATGGATGTGTCACACGACGAGCAGGCGGGAAGGGCAAATAACTCAGTCGTACTTAGAGTTATCGTCCCTGACCGAGAACTCTATGGTAGTAACCTAATACTGACGTGAAGTTGATTTTTTCAATTATAATTCAAGAAAAGCTACGTGTCTTAGCTATGGTATCAGAAACACAGAAAGCGGATAAGTGGATGTGTGTCAGATTGGTAGAGAAAATCTCTCTCTTTCGTCTGTGCCACCGAAGAAGGCTGTTGGGATTTTTAATAGCTGCTTCCTGCCCCCCCCCTTATGGGGGATAGGGGGTTTGTTTGCTTGGGGTGTGTACATGTGTGCTCTTAAGAACAAATAAAACCCCAAAGAGAGTAGGAGGACACCGAGCGGAAGAGAAGGAGATGGAAGCCTTGACAGTCACATCAACACCAAAACCTGACCAGTGAATCCCGAAAACGAAGTGAACGAACCGTGGGGTGCAAGTATATTGTACCGTGGGGATCCAAGGACGCACCATCGTATTACAGATACAGGGTGTCTGTATAGTCTGCACATATAGGTAAAAACGAAATAATTTGGGATTTACTTGCTTCCCATTGCAGCAATATGTGGCACAAGGCCGGAAGCTGAGGAAAACTAGTTACTTAGGTCGGGTGCAAAAATAGCCGAGAGGAGTTCCTTCGCTATCTTCCGATAGGCGATCGGCAACAAACTGATGCTTTCTCGAAAGAGAAGGTAATGCTTGTGAGGGTGTAATGGAACCATGCCGGCAACCACTAATTGTTTCCCCTTGATCTCCGCCCAGGAGGGGCCAGAGAGTATTAAGAATTCATCGCTGTCAGACCTCTTTCGCGGGGCTCCGACAAAATGAAAAATCTAGGTCCACCCGGTAATCAGTTCATATCTTTAAGGTAGAGTAAGGACTTAATATCTTTTATCGTTTTGCATAATGTATGTTACTTGTTTTTTATACATTTCAACTGTTAAAAAAAATGTACACTGTCTTTTAGTCATAACCTTTCTTTTTAATGATGGATATGTTTGGAATATATTTTTAATACATGAGCTGTGAAATAAAATAACGTGTTTTCAAACAAGGGTTCACTTCCTAGGGCCAAACCGAAATGTTCCTCATTCAAAAGGGGCTGAAGGTTAAAATGAGCCCCGAAATTTTTAGATTGAACCGAGGTTTGTACGATAACTTGCGAATATCAAATTATCCTGTCTAGACTTTATGAATTCCTGTATAATGGTCGGTGTCACTCCCCTCTCACTGCTTAATTCTTTAATTAATGTTATGTTATTCGTTGATGTGAATGATATGAATGATGACTTACTTTTAATATTTCCTCTTTCCTATTTGGTTCAATTTAATAATTTCTTTTGTTATTATATTGCCACTATGTTATGTTATATTTTTGTTTATTAACCTGTTTTGAAGGGGTTGTGAGTGGTAAGACACAGATATAAAGAGATAAATAAATTAAAACGATTTCATGTAGATAACCAATAATAAATGGTTTATTAAAACTATAAAATGATCAGGTTTTAATTGTCTGTCGCTGAGCCGATGTTAGAGGCGTCCTTCATTGAATCTTCCTGTCTTTTGTCGTTTGGTAAATCTAAGAACAGATAACTCATGCTTTAAAATTTCTGTTGACAAGGAAGATAATTTAGGGTAGGGTTTTCTCTTTTACACATATTTAAAAGTAATATTAGATGGCTTATGTGTCCACATAACACAACGATATCTATCATGCAAGAGGTTTCTTCCGTCTCGTGTTTTTGTTCTAAAAAACATCTTTCGGCATCCATAATTTCAAAACGTTTAATCATTACTTTATTCGTTCAACATATTTTTTGTCGGTAAAATGTCTATCGACCAAATGTCGATTCGGTCAAATGCCCGTGCGTAAAATGCACTTTAAGTGTATGTTTTTTCTTACAGGAATTTCTTTAAAAAAGAAAAAAAATCAGTCCAAGAACAATGAAATAAAACAAGATGGCGTCTTAAAATATCTTCCATTTTGTATCTTCTTTCTCTTTTTCAAAGAACGGGACGTGTCTATTATTTTAACGTTTTCTCATGATAAACAACGATTGGAATGGATCTTGAAAAGAAAAAGACGACTGCCGTTTTTTTTGCTTAGATCTAGCCTTCACGAATCTCGTGTTGAAACATGTGTAAAGGGTAAAAAGTATAGCGAATTTATGAAACCTTATTTAAAGGTACTTTTAATCAATAGAAACGAACAAAGGTAGCCAGTGTTGCCAGGTAAGTAATGAAGACTCTCTGTATTCATGTACCCACTCTCTTTCTTTATCTTATTTTTCAATTTCTAAAATAAATAAAAAGATATCATCTGTGCTTCTTATCAATATAAATTATTATTTGAAAAAAAGAAAGAAAATTTATACCACAATCGGTTTTCATCGTAAAATTTTACTCGGGAGAAATTGTTATTAATTTTCATATTGGTCTTTGTTTCCGATTGCATTTTCAGTAAAAGATAATTGGAATCGATCATTGAACCTGATGAATTTGAATGGTGTCATTAAATTCATTGAAAAATGCAATCTTTACCTCAAATAATTTTAATTATCTAACTATCAACATATTTAATCTAAAAAACATAAAACTTGCTTCTGACTAGCCAATGTTCATTTGTTATTGTTGTACCGTGTTATTGGCAACATAATAAAGTACTTAGCTGAAATTTATTTTTAAAATGACTTGGTCTAGCACAGATGACTGCTATATGTAACATTTTTAAATAATCACCTTAAAATAAAAGTCAGCAACTCCCAACTCATTTTAAGTTTAAGAATATAACAGGTATTGCCTACCCTAAGTCTTAAAATGTGCAAAACAAATAAACTCACAGCCAAACTAAACTTGTCAGGTGGCCGTGGGCAATGTTATCACATTTGACAACTCGTGACAAACTTCGTCTCTCATCAAAAACTTAAGATCAAGTGACAAAATAAATAATAGTCTCTCATTATATCACATAGTATAGTCGACCAATTACGGTATAGTATCTCCTTATTCTCTAACAAGAAATTCAATTTGGAATATTTCAATAATTTTTAGCGAAAGAACCTTCATTACTTTTTTTCCAGTAAGAACAGCAAATGTAAATAGCTGTTAAATGTAACGAACGCAATTGAAGTGTTACGGTAATGCGATTCTATAATTCCAGAACGTAACAAATATCTGTGACTGACGTCTTGTAAACATAGCCGAATTCTTGATTCGGTAACATGTAAGTAGTTTACAATGGGTAATGGTAGAAATACTGGTCGTCGTAAAGATGTTAACATTTTTCTTTTTCTCTCTTCGTGGCTTTAATAATGGAAACAATCTTTAAAAAATAATACAGTTTCAATTATTTGCTGCGGACTGCATATAATTTTCGGCTTAATTTATTTTGAATTTACAGCAAGTAGGTATAGATGATTGTAACGTTCCGGTCAACACCGGGGATGCATTAGAAGCCTTGAAACATATGTCCGTTCGCTTTGACGTCGAACACCAAAGAGGCAGGAACTATCTAGTTTGATTTAACGCAGCTTCTTGTACACGTAACTCTAACCTCTAACTTAGCATGTGAGGGAAAATTCCTTTTTTCTACTAAATGTAACTTTACCTTTTTTTATACCCCGCATCCATTCTTGCTCCACTATTTTAAAAAATTATCGAAAAACAGCAATAACTTTCCGATAGAATTAATACGATCGGGAAACTTACCGATGGTTTTATTGGCTCTGTTGAAAAGTTAAAAGCATTTTTTGGTACATCGGTAATGATGTAACTTATATCCAGACACAATATTAACATGATATTTTGTGTAAATGAATGATCTCCCTTTTGATCAAAACAATAATAGAAAAACGCCATTTTGGTTGCGCACACGACCTATCGACGATAATACTGCATTTCTCTAATCCATGTTAACCCCCTCTGCGACATAGGATCCCCTTTGATGATGCAATTTATTTTGACTATGAAATTTTCACGTGTCTCAAACTCGATATATGCTATAAAAACCACGGTATGTGTGTATTATTTCAACACCTTCTGATAAACGACGTTTATTTGAATAGATCTTAATAAAACAAACGACTATCATCTAATTTTGCTTAGATCTAGCCTTCATGAATATCATTAGGAAACAAGTGTAAATGAAAAACTAAAAGAATATAGAATTTCTGAAAGCTGACGTGTTGTTTTTAAAGTTTATAAAAGAAAGAGCAATTAGTAATATGTTTATATTTTTTCTGACCGACTTGAACACTTCTTTACAACTTTCACATGTTTTATTACCATTAATAAGTATTTGTGTACCGTGTTAAGTAATAATAGCAAGGACGAATAAATCCTAAATGTATAATAAATTATACCGCCGGAGTCAAAAGAAACTGGGTAGTAAAAAATAGGCGCGACAAAAATGAATGCAAAAAAGATGCCTGAACAACGCCAGGTAAGTATAAAACTAAAAATGTTTTAGTATTTGTGGACAGCATGGATATGTCTGATTTTTAAAATAATTATAATTAACTCACATTCAATTGATATATATATATATATATATATATATATATATATATATATATATATATATATATATATATATATATATTGTTTTTTTTGACGTGGTTGTTGATACATCTGAGGAGACCTAATTAAAGGGGTCGAAATAAGTTATTATGTGTACAACCTTAATGTGTGTATAGTTTTTCTTTTTATAATTCTGTTTTGCTCTGTTTAAATTACATTGAGCTCTGTTATTCAGATTCTCAACACAAAATTGAAATCTACACACTATATATATATATATATATATATATATATATATATATATATATATATATATATATAGTCTAAAGAAGCTTTGAGTTATTTTAAACAAAAAAAAAAGAAGGAAAATGCAGTTTAAATTCCCAGAGAAACTAACTAAATCCAAAATAGTGTAGACTTAACATTTGTTGGAAAAGTCATAAATAAATAATATATGATAGTAAGTAAATAAAATAACACGGGGGATTAAGTATCTAACAGTGAAACAAAAGCAGGAGACCTTAACGTAAGCATCTAATATTAACACGGGGATCATTAGCTGTTTACCATGTAACTGTTTCGGAGATTTAAAAACAGGACAGTTATATATATATGAAATTGAAATGTGAGTTAATTATAATTATAAAACATCGCTGCAGTATATTGCATTAAGTAGCCCTTTTTAATAGGATGTGGCATTATTTTATTATATATATATATTTATTTATTTATTTATTCGAACGAGTCAATGCAGAGCTTTTACAAAAATAAATGCGCCACTTTTTTCTTTTTCTTCTTCCGTTCGCGCTCACCTTCCAACGAATGTTCCAAATCACTTTTTTGTGCTTCTTGTAGTAGCGACATCTTACATATGCAAATGAGCACGCCAAAGCCACCCGCCGCCGTTTTCTCTATAAAAAAAAATTAAATTCAAATTTTTTGTGAATGAGCGTTTCCGGGTTCGCGCCGGCAGCCCTCTTCTGCACAAGCAGCAAACCAACCGTCTTCTCTTCGACCACCGCGGACAAGCGTCCTGCCCACAGCAGTCGGCTGCCTCACCTGCTCTGCGCTACACTCCTCCCTGATCTCATGATCACAAATGTGGCAACCCGGTTCAGGTCTTTTTTGCCTAGTGCTTCTTCGCGGTAATATGGCTGCGACTTCCTCTTCAAATACCTCGTTTGAGGAAGGAGCATCTGATGCATTTGTACCAGGCCTGGGACTATCCACCTCTCTTTTCTGTAAGAGTTTCCGTTATCTATTTGTACACGCAGGCAGAGTCGGTAAAAAGATGCAATATGGATACTTCCCTCATCAGTTCCATATTAACACCCTTTAGTACAGCATCGAGCTCTGCCAGGTTTATGTTCTGTGCATCGTTTGCCTTGCGTAACCAACTTGCATCTTCCATCACAGCTCCATTGTTCTCTAGTGACACACCGATCGCTAAAGAGCTTGCGTTAACCCAGACATCGACCATACGACCATCAACACACCACTTGTCTCGCACGGGGTTTCCTTCATGCACTCTCGCAACGATTTGTGTCATCATCGTGGTCAATGGAACATCATCCACCTCATCGTCCCAGCCCTCATTGACTGTCACTTCTCTCCTCTTAATAAATGCTGCTGCCACTCTGATCCATTTACAAATCGGGAAGTGCCCGACTAGTTTTCCGCACAAATAGAACGCAGCACGTCGACTGATGTTGCTTGGCATACTTGGGATCTCGTTACCTCGTTCCCATCTCGGCATATTGCACCCCCCAAACTTTCAGGCCAAGTACTCGCGCACCATCCTGCAGCCGTTCAGGTTCCTTGCTTACCAGTTCAAAGTTGGCCATGTGCTGCCTCACTTTAGCTGCAGACACTATATTTTTGTCTATAAAGACATCATCGATATATACTGATGTTGCCCGTCTAATTGCGTCGTCCTTTGACAATGCAGCATCTACGATGGGTCGCATAATGGCTGGTGCCATATTGAGCGTTTCAAGCAGTACATTTTCCCCTTTTACAGTCTTGTATGGCCACAGGCATTGATGCACATGCACCTGCAAGTAAGCCCTCCGTATATCGAGCACTGACACATTGGAGCCTTGTGTTCGCCACTCTCTCAGCTTGTGTGCACAGACGTCTGCATGCGCAGTATAGGCATCGACGTGCCCATTCAGTTCGCGAAAATCTAGAACTGGTAGTACCTTAGATTTGTTTTGCTGGAAGACTGCCATTAGCGGAATTAGGCCCTATGGGGCCCTAGTTTTTCTTCAGGGTAGGGAAGTAGCCATTCATTATCCATCCACGTCCGTAGCTCATGTCTATAGTCTTGCCGGATTTGAGTGGGCACTGAGTATTCAGGCACCCTGTTGTTAAGTTTACCAGGCGGGTGATCACCTGACCACTTCCACGATGCCGTCCACACCTTGGCCTGTTCGTCAAACACAGCGCCAAAATCAGGTTCCGCTATCTTAATCGCAGTGCAAACATGAGGATCTGATTTGTTGAAGATGGCTTCGTCAGACTGATAAATGGTGACTCCACCCAGTATTTTTATAACATCAGCATGTCGAAACCTAATAGTTGACTGTCAACGACCAAGACATCGACCTTTATAGGACTTATATTGGTTATTGCCAACAAGATGGTTCCAACGCCATGACTAGATAATTTCGTCCTCAGTGATCATGATGTTAGATTTCTGACGACTCCGAGGACTACATATTGATCCAGTTATCGGAGTCCGGGAACATCCAGAGTCCACCAGAGCTCTGCGTTTCTTCCCATCAATCCACACTTCAACGGTAGGAAGCGCCTCTCTTAAATTGAATGGGGAGAGACTGGCGCTGATATCTCGCCTCCTTTTTCGTTTCCCGGACACTCAGATGCAATGTGGCCTATCTTCTGGCATCTGTAGCATTGCATCTTTCCTCGCGATTTGTATATGGGGCCATTACGCCCTTCAGCATGCTGATACTGGCAGTCTCTTGCGGAGTGGTTTGGACCAGAGCATTTATAGCATTGAATGCTACCACTAGTAACGAGTAACGTCCGATTGGTATGAGACTGAACCGGTTGTATAGCTGCCGCAAGTAATTCTTTATCGTCTGCCATGATAGCCCGTGCTCTAGTCAAAATCTGCCTTAAAGTCATGTCATCCATTCTCGACGACGCCCGAAGATGTTGCCTTACGTGACTCGGCAGTCCTGCTAC
>OY744539.1:76518543-76608543 GCA_963556195.1 Sepiola atlantica | reverse complement strand
AAATGACCAGTTAACTATTTTATAGTGTATCTTTCTTTTGATCTCTGGGTCTAACCGGATTCCAGGACAAGACTTCATCTAGTCTGGTGGATTATCTAGCTATGTGCTTTTACTAAAAAAAACTGTCACTAGGAGAAAGTGCACCATTCCTCGTATGAACCAGTGTATAACCGTGCTGAGAGAATTTTATTTAGGCTTCGAATACTATATTATTTTGAATATTTAGTCAGGGTTTACTTGTAGGGTGAAGTATCCTCATGTCTGGTTGTCCTGACAAACCTTTGTACAGAGAGACTAAAGACACTCGAGGATGGTGACTAGTAGATAATTCAAACTCTCCAAACTGTCTATGTGTGCAAGGTGATGTGTTTTTTGTACTTAACTCAGTTTCAAGTCGGTAAAAAACATCAACGTTCACAAATAAACAGTATTTACCGATTAAAATAATGTATAATAAATACTTGGATTAGTTTGCTTAACTGAATATTGGCCGTGACTAATTTCAGTAAAGTAGTTAAATTATAGAAAAATAAAAGTAAAACGAAAAAAACCTACGTAATTTGAAATTTTAAAGTTAATTTTAGGACAAAATTAGAGTAAAAGTACTTATGCTCGGAGGAAGTTCGAACTCGGAATCTCGGCTCTAATTTCAGCGTCTTAACCGATTGGGGAACCGAATCAATTTCCCCCCTTTTCCCTTACTTTCTCTATTGCCCTCTCGTTCTTCCTTCTTTATCTCTATTTACTTTCTTTTTCTTTCTCCTATCAGCTAAAGGCAATGAAAGAAAGAAAACAAAGTAAAAAAAACTTCCTTTCCATCTTGTTGACCGGTGAATTTTCAAAAATGTGTCTCATTAATTTTTCCCGGTGTCGATGCGGAGAGTAACAGTACATCTGTATTAAGGAGTGAAATCGCCTTTCTTTCTTTATTCATCACTAAAAAATCGATGAAATCGATTGAAAATTTTTTTGTTTGTTTTTTAACAACATGGACCAATATTTGCCAAAAGTAACTGACTGATCAATTTTAAGTGTGTACTTTTTGTTACCAAATATATTTAAGCCAAATAAATAGGGGAAATCGACTTTACTTTATGTATAAGATGTTTTACTATTTTAAACGAATTGTTAGAAGAAAAGTAGTTGCACGAGGAGATGATTTCACTTTGAAAATTAATTCCTCAAAAAGAAAACTTGTTTATTACTAAACCTTATGTCTAAAATCTTTATTCCAATTTTGATAAAAATTCATTACGTGATTTTGATTCCAGAAAATGTCTAAAATCTAAGTCAGGATGATTTTTTTTTTAATTGGTGCCTAATGACGATGGATAAAATTTAATGCAAATCTGAAATATTTGAATTTTCAAATGAAAGGTTGTGCCATTATTATGTCTTCTAAAACACTTTAAAATACTCCAGAGAAATTTAATTTAGTATATATATATATATATATATATATATATATATATATATATATATATATATATATATATATATATATATGTGTGTGTGTGTGTGTATATATTAATTGATGTTAATACCTATTGCACCAATTTCTTAAAAATCGAAATCATTTGAACTTTTACAGAGGCTTTCACTCTTCCCCTTTAGGTACAGCTAAATGAAACTAAATATAGTTCACATTACTCACTCTTCTTACTAGCAGATGTGCTAAAAAAATCATAATGATCGGTTAATTAATTTAGGAGTGGCAATATATGAACGTATACACGTACCTATCGTAATATATACTGAAAATCTGTGTATCACCGTTATAATATCACGTGTATATATAAATATATATATTTATATATAAATTATATATATATATATATATATATATATATATATATATATATATATATATATATATATATATAATAAATATTTGTTATTGTTTATTATCTATGTACGTATACGTTTCGTCCTTTTTCAATCGAGACTCATCAGCATATGACTATTCACTACCGGTCATGCGATTCAAAACCCCGGACCTCAAGTATTTTTCAACTCCAGTCCGACGTCGCTAATCGCTGGGCCAATTGTAAACAGCGAATAAACTATGATAATTTTAACACTTTAACGGCGGCTTTGACGTCGAGGCATTCTACTTCTATTAAGGGAAGGAATGATGCATTATAAGCAAGTGACGTCATGCTGTGTTAATACTACAGTATTTACAGTGCTCTACTTTCAATGAGCGACAAATAATAAATATTTGTTATTGTTTATTATCTATTTACGTATACGTTTCGTCCTTTTTCAATCGGGACTCATATAAAGATAGATGGACGAAGAGTGGTAAACATGCACGAATGTCCAAATTTATATCAAACTTCGATTGTTCAATGCAAGGTATATTCTGCAATAAAATTATGTTTATGAATCTTTCCTTAAGCCAAGGCTTTTCAAAGATCGAGATCTTATCATCAGAGGAATTATACAGATAGATAAGTTGGTAATAGAAAAGCCAAAATTCAACATTTGAAAAAATATTTTTAAAAATGTATGTATATATATACATCCCCTCTCTCACGCGCGCTCTTGCTCTCTTTTGATCTCTCTCGCTGTCTCACTTATTTTAGAGCGAGTAACCTCTTGCCTTGAATTCTTTAATGCATTATATTATCGTCCTGTTCTTCCTCCCATCTCTATCGTATCATATCATAGACTGACAACTACAATTAAAGAAGTACTTTGTCACAATAAGAAAGACCAAAAATGTAAATCGCAGATTACAACTATTTGTCATTAGTTCTCGCGCCAGTCTTCAATTAGCAAAGCACTAACCGAGTTTTGCACTTCAGACTTTCAATATCCCCAAAAGAAGGAAACCAAATTAAAATTTAATGAAGTAAACAAAACAAAAAACATCACTGTTTTGGGCGGCTGAATTTTTGGCGAAATTCATTTACATTTGTTCTTTAATTAAATTCTTTTACCTCGAATCGTAGCGACATTAGTTTGCAAGTTTCAGCGCGTTTACACCGAATCTCAATCAAGACAGAGTTTTATAAAATCAGAATGACTTCTTCTTTCTGTCTCTTTGAAGAACGCGGTTATACAACGTTTTCCAATTTCTTTTCACAGTTGTTTGCATGAACATTTCAATCTGCGAGATCTTTTAAGCTGCGCTGGTTGGGTACTAGGAAACAGCAGGGCAGTGCTGCATAGTATGACCCTCTTTTTCATATTCGCAGACTTTTGGGTCGGTTTTGTTGACGCATCTGCCTATAGCAGCTTATGATCGCCCCATTCCTGTTCTCGGGCATCCGAGTGTCCTTTATTGGTCCCACGTAGCTTCTGTGTCCCATGATTGATCTTCATTCCATCACGACGAAGTTATTCTCTAACTTTCTAGTCCACAGCCATAGTCTGTTTTTTTTTTCTGGGATGTTTTTTAGTGGCTGCGAATGTGAGATGTTTATTTTTAAGATATGTTCATTCAATTGGCGCGCTTAGCGACGATAATTCTATTTCAATATCAAGCATGACATACTAAAAAATATATTCAAAATTTAAGTGTGAAAAACTGACGAAATTGTTATTTTTAAACTCAAGCGTGACAGACCGAACAAAAGCTTATTTCAAACGTAAGCCTCTCAGACCGACGAAAATTATATTTCAGATTTAATCGTGACAGATACCCAACTATTATTTCAAATTTAGGCGTGACAGGTCATTAAGGTGATACTAAATATTTGCCTCTCTCGCTTGGAGAGGGGGCAAAATAAAATCCCTTACCTAATATGACCCACACTTTCTGCCAAGCTCCAACTCCCGTTGCATCGCCACAATGTTGCATTTTTTTTTAAGTACTTCTACAAAATGTCCGCACTTTATTCCCATTCCCAACCTAAATAACCCGGGCCCACCCAACTAGCAGCAAATTCAGCATCCCTAGATGCTGGTACAAATTCTACTCTGATGGCTTCTTTTCTCTCGCCGCTTGGATTTGGAATTCTCTTCCTGCTTCCTGTTTCCCCGGCCGTAAAAACATGCAGAAATTTAAATTTCATACGAACAAACATTTTGCTGCCCAACTCCTTACCCAGGTTTTCCTTCATATAAAATATGTTCCCTATCACAATTCCCCCTCGACTTCAATGGCATTATGCCCTGTTTGGGGTGGGCAAAAGTAAAAGTAGATAGTTTAATATATATTATCCTATTTATTTATTAAAATTAGTTTTATATTCTAAGAGTAGATAAACATCTTTCGGTAACAATTATATCCTTTTCAATAAATATTAACCTGTTTATTTCTTAAGATTATTCTTTTCCCTATTTGGTTATTCGTAGTTTCATTTGCTTAGCGATTTTTTAGATAACTCGAAATCAATTTTGTTCTTCGCTGCCGATATACGTAATATTTCAACAGCCCAATGGTTGATTTTCATTCATACGTTCTAATCTGACTCTTTAATTTTGTTACCCTTTTTTATTATTTCATTATGAAAAAAGCACAGCTATGAATAACCTTATTTGCCTTATTTGCCTTTTTCTTTGTTTATTTACTTCAATTAATGTTGCTATTACACTGCCACCTCCCAAAATAAACGAAGAAGTAATGACTGCAAGGATGTTCTCATGTAACAGAATATATACTACATTACTCCCACCCCTGAGAGGACGAGTTCATGACAACAGAACAGATAAAACACTATACCACCCCCTGAACTTAGTATTGACATGTATTACATTAGTCTGAAACAGTATAGTAAAATGAATTGCGCATTAAAAGATAGTAATAGTATAGTTTCAAATTCAAACAGATACCAAATCTTCATTAGTAATAAATGTAGGTTACTATTGTCTGTTTGAAAATAAAAAAACAAAATGGCGTCTAAGTCTTTCTTGTGCTTCTTTTTAGTTTGATCGGGTCGATTTTGTTTGCATCTTTCACAGGAAAGGGAACGATAATTTTTTAACAACTTCGTATATTTCGGCTTTCAATTACTTCTAGTTGTCTGCTTAAAAATACACATTTATCATTAACATTACTTTGATTTCGAAACCAAATTGAAAGTGCAAATAGCCCCGAAAAGCACCGGCTTGGGATAACTATATACCTGGACATAGAAATGCTCAAGTTGGTGCCTGAGGAAGCGGTAAAACTACACGGAGAGATGTCCCCTTTAATCTTCGTCCAGGCGTCTAAGAGGAGGAAAACGCTCATAAAATGCGCGTTGCTTCCAATGATGTAGATTGCCGCCCTTTTGGGATCGTTGTATTACTCGCTAATAGCGTGAAATTGGTTCTATGTAAAAGCTTTTCTAACTTAAAAAAGCTTCATACACTAGCATTAGATGAGAACTTCAGGATCTTATTGTGTTTCCATGACACAGTGACAAATAGTCAAGCAACAGCAATGGTGGAACACGAGTTTGCAGCCATTATAAACAAAATCAATATAGATTCCTTTTTGCTACTTATATAAGACATATAAATCAATTTTTATGTATGGGCATATATATATATATATATATATATATATATATATATTATATATGGGTGGTGTGTGTTTGTATGTGTGTGTATGTATATAAATGTATGTATGTATATATATATATATATATATATATATATATGTATGTGTGTGTGTGTGTGTGTGTGTGTGTGTGCCCATGGCCATCGAAAATTGAAGTGTAAATTGCTTGTGATACGCTAAACACCGAGGGAAACCGGCCAGAATCCGCAATTACCGTATTTTATGACGGGGTAGCCTCGGGGTGGGGGAAGGAACCCGGTAGAAAATAATAGACACTATAAACAATGTCGATTGACAGAAAGAGAAAGATAGTTGGTCAAAGAAGGAGAAAGGATGAAGTAGATTGAAACGAAAGAATGAAAGAAGTAAAACAAAACGAAAAGAAAGACTCGGTGAAACGAAGAGAAATGAATGGAAAGAAGAAAGTTGGAAAGAATGGAAGGAATGAATAAAAAAAAAAGAAATAACATGAAGAAAGAAATAACCAAGAATTAGGAAAGAAAGAAAATAAGAAATAACAAGTCTAAGAAGAAAGAATGAAAAGGAAGCATGAAATAAAATAGGAGAAGGAAGGGCGAGTACATTAGAAGGAACGAATGAAAGAAATAAAAGTTGTAGTAAAAAGAAAAAGAAAAAAATTAATGAATTTGAAAAAAAAAGAACGGAAAGAGAAAAAAGAAGGAAATTAAATAGAAAGAAACATAGAAACAACGAAAATGAGAAGAAAAAAATCAAGAAAATTGAAAGGAAAGAAATAAAGAAAGAAAAGTAGAGAGAGTACTTTAGAAGGAACGGATGAAAGAAAGAAAAGTTGTGGTAAAAGGAAAAAGAAAAAAATTAATGAATTTGAAAAAAAAAGAACGGAAAGAGAAAAAAGAAGGAAATTAAATAGAAAGAAAGAAACATAGAAACAACGAAAATGAGAAGAAAAAATCAAGAAAATTGAAAGGAAAGAAATAAAGAAAGAAAGGTAGAGAGAGAGAGAGAAATGAAGAAATAAAGAGGAGGCATTAAAAAGACAAAAGAAAGAAAAAAGAAAGATAGAGCGAGAAAACAAAGAAATTGATGAAATAATGTTTCGGAATGAGGATAATTTGCATTCTTTGTATTATTCGGACTGCAAAGTAAAACATTAGTTCGAATCATACAAATAATACAAATTTAAAAGAGAGAAAGAGAGAACATATCAACACTATCAACATTCTCATCATCATGATCATGATCATGATCATGATGATGATGATCATCATCATCATCATCATCATTTATTTATTTAGATAAACTTCGAGTACGCTATCCAGGGTAAACAGATACATTTGGGTTTGAAATGGTAGTACTGAAGTCAATGATTAAATAAGGGGCATAAAGTAGGCGATAAAATTGTGAGTTATTTTGTCAAATTATTGGTAGCAGGGAACGCGTACACTTTCAGGAACAGCTGATTCTACAATTCGGGTCGTGAAAGAGACCTACGTGCGATTGAGTAACACACCATATTCCATAAATGCCACGTGCCAACTTTCATTAGTGTGCTACATATGATTCTAGTTTATAATTGACAGCCTTAATTAGTGCGCTTTAACCTTTTAACCTTTATCGGAAAACAATTATGAAACTTGATATAAAATTAACTTTATTATATTTTACTACTATTTGTTCTTCGTGATTATGGTCATGTGTATTTGTGAGAATGACAACATTTGGCATAAAAACAGAAATAGATGAAAATACAAAAATAACAAATTACTTTCAGAATTAGAGGCCAATAGCTTCTCTTGACTGTACATATAATTATACACACACACTATATATATATATATATATATATATATATATATATATATATGAAGGTTTATAACTAAAAGATAACTTTTAGAGAATTAGACCTATTGTGAGATGAGGAAAGCTCAATATACTGGATAGAGCAAAAATAAAGTGAGTCAATGAAAAATAGTTAGACCTGTAAATGGAAACAGATCAATATCTTCAGTTGTTCAGAACAAGGAGCATTTAGTAAATAAAAATATGTATTCTTAAGTTGACAGATAAGAACAATCAATATTCAAAATTTGGAAAACGTTTTTTTGATCTGTTTCCATTTACAGGTCTAACTATTTTTCATTGACTCACCTTATATATATATATATATATATATATATATATATATATATATATATATATTATGATATAAAATGAAGTAATAAAATAAGGTGTCAATCAAATTTTATTAGAATTCATATATATATATATATATATATATATATATATATATATATATATATATATATATATATATATATATATATATATATATATATATATATATGCAAAACCCGGACCCCGGCGTTGCGCGGGAGAGATATATAAGTATTGGTAATTCTTAAAAAAAGAAGTTGAAAAGGATCCTGTAAGTAATTTAGGAGAAAATCCTTCTAGACTGAGGTAATTTATATCTCAATCCGAAGTGCCCATTTAGGTTGGAGATTGAATTTACCAACATTAAAAAGAAATGGTGGTTTTAATGTGTTGAAAATCCATCTCCTGTCGAAAAGAAATTGTCGCAGTCTAGAAGTATTTATTGTCTACTGACAGAAGAGAGAAAAGAATGTGTATATTATCATAACACTTAGTAAAAAATAAAAATAAACAAAAATAAAAAGTAGAAATGACTTGTAAAATTTAAATAATATAACTTGTAAAATTAAATAGACGAAAAGTAATCAAAATATAGTTAAATACACGAAAAGTAATTAAAGAAATAAAAATTGCCGCAGTCTAAAAAAGAATCCTATTTCAGCGACCGAAAAGAGAAGAGATTAAATAACAGATACTACACTTTAAATTTAAGTATATTTTGAAAATTAAAAATGAATAAATAAAAATAAACCAAATTAAATTAACCTATTTTTTAATTGTAATAAGTGAATAAAGAAATAAAGAGCGAGACAGAGAGAGAGAGAGAGAGAGAGAGAGAGAGAGGGAGGGTCCCAGACGTAGAGAGTGGATGGTTAGAATATGTAAAAATTTAAATGAAAATAAAGGAAAATGAATTATATGCTAAGTATCACATAAAATAAAAATCCCCCAAAATATCGATGTTTTCGATAATTGTAAAGTAAAAAGAGCATAGGAAAGACAAAAATAATGATAATGTATTCTGAGGTTTTGCGATTATTTGAATGATGTTCGATGAGTATGGATGGTCAAAATTGAAAGAGTTTACCTGTGCTGTGTGGGAATTATTACTGGCAGTATAGTGTAAAAAAGATAGTACGACCTCCATAAATTTCTATGTTGTTGTTTTTTTATCGAAGACCTCTGTTTATTTTATGCTGTGATGTGTTATAACCCTTAAAGGTGTTATGTATGAAATTGCGTAAGTGTTTATGGCATAAATGAATAAGTAGAAGAAAGAAATTAGACGTGTAACTGTGAAAGATTCGCAACTTAAATGCATTTTATCGATGAGATTGATAAGTAAGTGACGCCATTTTGAATCAATGTACAATATGATTTGGTTCGTTAATTTAATCCTTAAATTCCGGGATGAGTTGAAGTGTATGTTTAATAGTTGTAAGTAACGACGGACAATAAATGAATATATGTAATCCGATATTCTGGAATTATCAAAGATTAGGAGCGTTTATTATTGGATTTATGAATCTTGTATGCTATGTATGAAATAATTAGTAGAATGAAATGAAACAATTACGGTGATCATTGTATAAATTACAGATGTAATTTATTTATCGGGGCTAAGTGGGTTGGTGGGAGTAAAAAATGTTAGCGGGAAAAGTTTTTGCTACTATCTGTATAGAGTATGTTTTTGTGAGAGTCTGTGATGGCGGTCTAAAAGTAATATTCATTGTTTAGATGTTGAAAACAATCATCAATTTTGTAAAACTCCCTCTTCCATTAGATATCAAGCCTGACCTTCACACCTCAGCCTAACAATAAAAAACGCTCTCGTAAGTAATAAAGTACAATATAATTACCCCTGTATACTCAAACATACCCCCATAAAAGTGACTATATAAATATAAGACATAAATACTTTAATGACATGAATACACCAATTATTCTGTAAATCACTTACAATCAGCCACCTCCGAATTTAAGTCACACGCTGGTCTACAAATAATTACACTCTACACCACCCCTAAATACGAATACACAATAGTAACAAATAAACATGCAACCACCGTCATCAATAACTATGTTGTATTTATATAATACTAACTTACAATTAAGGCACACACATCCATATGGGCGGACTCCGTAAACACGGTACTTCCCCCAAAAGGGACAACTTGAGAGAAAACACCGGACGATAAAAGCGGTGATCATCACCGGCTGTTTGATTTTTGGAACTGTCCCTATTCCGTGAGACGCTGATGATTATATATGAGTGTAAGGGCCTTTTCTAAACAGTGAAAACCTACCCGTGTCAATGAAACCAATGTACATCGTTGGAAAATGTAATGTATAGTTTTTAAATACATAATTTGCATTTTAAGCTCTCGCATTTTTACGGTCGAGCATTTTATTCATTTCTTGTAAACAAACCCCGACACACACACACCCACATCCACACAGACTCTCTCTCCCTCTCTCTCTCTCTCTCTCTCTCTCTCTCTCGCTCTCTCTCGCTCTCTCTCTCTCTCTCTCTCTCTCTATATATATATATATATATATATATATATATATATATATATATATATATATAGAGAGAGAGAGAGAGAGAGAGAGAGAGAGAGAGAGAACAGCTTCCAAATTTAGGATGCCCCCCAAAGCTTTCACCCTAATTCTCAGTAGCATCTCACGTCTTCAGTTGAAAATAAATAAATAAAGTGCTCGATCGTAAAAATGTGCGAGCTAAAGCACAAAAGAGAGTGTCTATCATAATTTTTTTTCGGCCTTCGCCTAGAGAACGGTGCTAAAACTTCGCTAAGCCGGTCGCTACTTTTAGGACCGGTATGGTTAGATTGATAAAACCTTGGCACATTCAACCCACACTGTCATGTATAGTTTGTCTAAATAAAATACTTATATATA
Organism: Sepiola atlantica; assembly: GCA_963556195.1. Classification (NCBI taxonomy): domain Eukaryota; kingdom Metazoa; phylum Mollusca; class Cephalopoda; order Sepiida; family Sepiolidae; genus Sepiola; species Sepiola atlantica. The sequence goes on along the minus strand of OY744539.1, from coordinate 76,597,994 downwards.
TATATATATATATATATATATATATATATATATATATATATATATATATATATATATATATATATATATATACACACATATATATATTATATACACATATATATATTATATACACATATATATATATATTATATACACATATATATCTTGTTTCATTTTACTTTAGTCGAAGTTCTCAGATATCAAGGAGCCCCTTCCTGGGACTAACACTTGATATCTATATGAGATACATAGATATTCCATTAAAGTTCTCCTTTACATATCAAATGTTGAGTTAGTAAAGAAGTTAAAAACATTAACTTTCCTCTCCCCAATCGACCAGTCTGTTATGTTATAATATATCTTTCTTGTGGTCTATTGGTCGTACGTGATTCCAGGACAAGAATCTATCTTGTCTGGTGGAGTATCCAGCTAAGTCATGTTACTTGAGGTAACATTACTTGGAGAAGATGCACCATTCCTCGTGTGAGCCAGTGCATAGCCGTGTAGAAGTGATTTTATTTTGGTTTCGAATGCTATGTTATTTTTAATATTTGGTCAGGGTTTACTTGTAGGGTGAAGTATTCTCATGTCAGGTTGTCCCGACAACCCCGTTGCATAGAGTGACCGAAGACACTCGAGGATAGTGTCTAGTAGGTAATTCAATCTCCTCTATTTATATACACTGTGATTCATAAGTCACTTCACTTAGCTATTTAAAATGATTACCATATGAAGCATAAACATACTATAAACTTTTGATAATTGTTATCTTACTCTCTAATTACTGCTATTTGTTAGGCAATGGAAACCTGATGTGAACAGAAAGCCTCCTTCGCACAGCACCAAAATCAATCACATATGCTACAAAGAGTCGTAAATTCCTTGCAAAAAAGAATGGAGCTATGCATGCAGAACGAAGGTGGAAATTTTGAAAATGAATTTGTTGAATAAACTTTCTGTTTTGTATTACCGTATATTTTAACTTTAGAATTTCAAAAATAAATAGCTAAGTGACTTATGAATCACCATGTATATCTGTGTGTGCGGTACATAATATACTATACAGTAATATTTCGATTAACCATTGATACTTGTGGTTTCAGAAGGTATGGGAAGTCTTGCCCGTTTGATTTAGGTCTTTTGGTCTTCGGCGAGCAACATGAGACTTTTAAATTCTAGCATCAGACATATTGTAAAATTGTATTCATATCTACACACGCCGCTTAAAAATGAGAGTGGTATTGACTGTTGAGAGGCTTTATTTGCCACTGTTAAAGTAAAGTTTGCATGTATTTGGCTTGGCTTTACGTTTTTTATATTCTTGGCTGCTTTACTGAGTGACTAGGCCTCAATATCGACTGCAATATTCAAATCACTCTGGTATGTATTCCTCATTTAATGATTGAATGTAATTTATTCTCGCTTTCATCTTTCTTTACCAGTTGTATCATCCAATCTTTGCTATTATTAATATTAATTTGGAGGCCGAGAGTTGCTTTTTTATAGGATGTTTTTAATTGGATTAGGTCGCTCCGTTTATTCCTTATTGGCATAAATGGCCTGTCTACATTCGCCCTCTGGTGATGCATCCTGTCTTTTGTCAATAACAATCTGGTCTTTGTGCCTCCTTATATATATCAGGCAAGTTCCAGTTGATTATGCTGAATCTATCTTGGATTGCTGACCTTTTTCTTGTTTTTGTTTATCTGTTCATTATTATTTTGTCTACTCACGACGAATTCTCGCACAAGTCATTTTTAGTGATTACTCAATGGCAACAACAACAACAACAACAACAATAATAATAATAATAATAATAATAATAATAATAATAATAATAATGATGGTGATGATGATGATGGTGGTGGTGGTGGTGGTGGTGGTGGTGGTGGTGGTGATGATGATGATGATGATGATGATGATGATGATGATGATGATGATGATGATGATGGTGGTGGTGGTGGTGGTGGTGGTGGTGGTGGTGGTGGTGGTGATGATGATGATGATGATGATGATGATGATGAGGATGATGATGATGATGATGATGATGATTTTTTTTTTTTTAATTTTTTTATTAATTTAAAGAAATATTTAATTAATTAATTTATTTTTTAACTGGTGACATCAGACAACATATTTGTAAAGGGTCGAGGAGGATGAGAAGACCGAGGAGGGACAGCACAAACCAGACCTCCACTGGAAAGATGCAGAGAATGCATCTTTCTCGGGGAGGCTTATTGCCACCCAAATCCCAGAGAAGACCAATTGTCCTTACCAGCAAGAAATCAATGGTAAGAGGCTATTGTGATACCGCATCGTTATCGAAAAGAGGTGAAGAATACTGGAAGTCTGGGGAGACTTGTTGTCACTCAGTCTCCAGGAAATACCATTGGTTGTCGTCGGTGAGCAATCACTGACGATGATCTGTGTGAGAACTCCTACTGAGTACAAATAATAATAATAATAATAATAATAATAATAATAATAATAATAATAATAATAATAATAACCTACGTAACAATCGAACGCCGACCAACCAGATATAAGGTGTAATAGAAATAGAAGAAATATAGAAATAACCTTACACGAGCCCAAGGGGACTGAAATCACCTGATACTCTATAATCTGATTCATACGCCTTTTGTGGGGGAGCCAGCCTCGAGTGATACCACATGAGCTGGTCGTAAAGGGTGGAAAGACCGAGGAGGGATAGCACCAATCAGACTACTATTGGAAGGATGTGGGGAGTATTGGAACTATAGAGAGGCCTATTGCCACGCCAATTTTCCGGCGATAAATCAATGGTGAATGGCTGCTGCTAAAACGAAAAATGTATGTACAACTGTTATCGAAAAATACGGGAAATGCTGGAAATATGGAAAGACTTGTTGTCACTTAGACTTCAGTGAACCTCACTTGATATTTCCGTTATCTTGAAGATTTCAACTCTGTAATGCCTGCCAAATATTTGGGATTTGTTTCGTTACACGTTTCGACCGGTACAATGGAAAAAATAATACGCCTTATTATTTTTCATTGTTCGATTTTAATTTCCAAATAATAATTTATTTCTGATAATAAAATCAAACGGTTTTTATTAAAAATGTAATTGAAATATATTACAAATTTTATTTTTTTTCTATTTTTATTTTTCAAATATTAATTAATCACCAAATAATAAAATAAAAACAGTGTTTATTCAAAATAGAAATTGAAATAAAATAAAACATTTTTTTAAAATCAAACAGTGTTTATAAAATATGGAATTTAAATATATTATAAATTTTCTTTTATTTTCAGTTCAATTTTGCGAATATTAATTAATTAACAAATAATAAAATAAAACAGTGCTTATTTAAAATAGAAATTGAAAATATTTTTTTTTATCAAACAGTGTTTATAAAACATGGAATTTAAATATATTATAAATTTTCTTTTTTTTTCAGTTCAATTTTGCGAATATTAATTAATTATCAAATAATAAAATAAAACAGTGTTTATTTAAAAAAGAAATTGAAATTATTTTTTTTTAATCAAACAGTGTTTATTAAATATGGAATTTAAATATATTATAAATTTTCTTTTTTTTCAGTTCAATTTTGCGAATATTAATTAATTAACAAATAATAAAATAAAACAGTGCTTATTTAAAATAGAAATTGAAATTAATTTTTTTTTAATCAAACAGTCTTTATAAATATGGAATGGAAATATATTACAAACGTTCTTCTTTTTCATTTCTATTTTTTTAATATTAATTAATTAATGAACAAACAATAAAATAAAACAGCGCTTATCAAAAATAGAAATTGAAATTTAAAAAATAGTTTTTAAAATCAAACAGTGTTTATAAAAAATGGAATTGAAATATATTATAAATTTTCTTTTTTGTTCATTTCAATTTCGCAAATATTAATCAATTAACAAATAATAAAATAAAACAGTGTTTATTTAAAATAGAAATTGAAATTAAAAAAATAGTTTTTAAAATCAAACAGTGTTTATAAAAAATGGAATTGAAATATATTATAAATTTTCTTTTTTGTTCATTTCAATTTCGCAAATATTAATTAATTAACAAATAATAAAATTAAACAGTGTTCATTTAAAATAGAAATTGAAATTAAAAAATAGTTTTTAAAATCAAGCCGTGTTTATAAAAAAATGGAATGGAAACATATTATAAATTTTCTTTTTTTATTTCAATTCTGCAAATATTAATTAATTAACAAATAATAAAATTAAACAGTGTTTATTTAAAATAGAAATTGAAATAAAAAAATAGTTTTTAAAATCAAACAGTGTTTATCAAAAATGGAATGGAAATATATTATAAATTTTCTTTTTTATTTCAATTCTGCAAATATTAATCAATTAACAAATAATAAAATAAAACAGTGTTTTTTTATGACTGAAATTACAAAATTTAATTTTAAATGAAACAGTGTTTTTTTTTGTTTTTTTTTTTTAAATGGAAATCGCTCCAGACAAGGCATGAATCCACATGATGTAAAGGGCTAAAAAATAGTACTTCAAGGTCAAAACTAGCCAACGATAAATGTTAGGTGGATAGATTCTGGCCCAGAAAGTAGCAATTATTCCCCCTTTGTCATAAACATCGCCCATGGAATGTGAGGACTAAAGGACTAAATAATGGAAGCGAGACTTACGAAAGTTTATTAAAAATTGAATTGAAATATATTACACATGTTTTTTTATTTATTTTCATTATATCAAGAGTAATAATTGAATCAAAACACTCTCAGGCGTAAAATGTTTATGGCGAGCATTTTGGGTACCTTAAGCAGAATAGTTACAAAAGATAAAAGTTGTGGACGAATAATAACGAAGAATATTAAAGAATGGACGAGTGAAAAGCGAAATTTAAAGAATGAACGAGAGAAAAGCGAAATTTAAAGAATGGACGAGTGAAAAGCAAAATTTAAAGAATGGACGAGTGAAAAGCGAAATTTAAAGAATGGATGAGTGAAAAGCGAAATTTAAAGAATGAACGAGTGAAAAGCGAAATTTAAAGAATGAACGAGAGAAAAGCGAAATTTAAAGAATGAACGAGAGAAAAGCGAAATTTAAAGAATGGACGAGTGAAAAGCGAAATTTAAAGAATGGACGAGTGAAAAGCGAAATTTAAAGAATGAACGAGTGAAAAGCGAAATTTAAAGAATGGATGAGTGAAAAGTGAAATTTAAAGAATGGACGAGTGAAAAGCGAAATTTAAAGAATGGACGAGTGAAAAGCGAAATTTAAAGAATGGATGAGTGAAAAGCGAAATTTAAAGAATGGACGAGTGAAAAGCGAAATTTAAAGAATGGACGAGTGAAAAGCGAAATTTAAAGAATGGATGAGTGAAAAGCGAAATTTAAAGAATGGACGAGTGAAAAGCGAAATTTAAAGAATGGACGAATAATAACGAAGAATATTAAAGAATGGACGAGTGAAAAGCGAAATTTAAAGAATGGACGAGTGAAAAGCGAAATTTAAAGAATGGGCGAGTGAAAAGCGAAATTTAAAGAATGATTAATAAAACCAGTTTTTTTTATGTTTATCTTTATTTTATATCTTTGCTGAGTGAGAAGAGAAAAGTCGCGTTTCAGCGCTGTAATATTTACAACATAAAGCAGGAAAAATAGTCCGCAATATTTTCAAAATTAAAATAAACACAAGAATTCCGCAAAAATCGGACAGGGCAAAAATAACACGGCGCGTTATTTTAACCCTTAGACAATAATGTGTCTATATATTGTAACAATTTCAATAATTTTAAAATAAATAATTTACTTATTTAAAATGGTAATAATTAGTTGTACTAAAATCAAACAAATGAAAGAATGCGATGTAAAAGTGTTTAGGTCGAGGGGACAGCATAATTCTATTCATGACGGTTTAGTTGGTTTGAGATTAATTCATTTTGAAGTGAGTAACATTTAAGTTCTTTGTAAACAGCGACATTAGATGTTATTCAGTTATTTTATGCATTTCATCTTTGACGATCGGACGATCTCACTTTTTCAAATGGATGGAAAAGGTGACATCGTACGTACGAACACAAAATACCTTAGCGTGTCTCTATCTGTAGACAGTTAGGTATATTGATATGTTTATATATTTGTATTTATTTATTTATTTATTTGTTTGTTATGCCTCCTTAAGCATCCTCCTTCTCAATTGAACTGTTAAAAAAAAAACTCTTATTACAGTATCGATATCCAGATTAAATTCTGTTAAATATTTCATTTGATAACTCCTAAATGTGCCCCCCTCAATTTCTCCCTCCTACTACTTTCTCTGAATTCATCCAACCTCATCTTAAACTGATTCACGTCATTGCTGTTCTTAATCAGATCTGGCAACTTATTCCAAAAACATATTACTCTGTGAGCAAAAAAACTTAACTGGTTAACAGATCTAGTTTTTGAAAACTGCCTTGACAATAACCTTCCAGATCTAGGAGAAATACTAAAAAAATGGCCACCATAGTTAGAAATGCCATTAATTATCTTGAAGTCTCAATCATATCACCTCTCATTCTTCTCTCCAACAAAGTATTCAATCCCAATTTGCCCAATCTCTCCCTATAACTGCACTCCTTTACTTTACTTATTAGTTTTGTCACCCTTCTTTGTACGCCTTCGAGTTTCAATATTACATTCCAATTTCCATATTTAGTTGCTGGAGTCCAGACCTGGGTGCAGTATTCTATATGAGGTCTTATTAGAGCTTTATATATCCTTAACACAGCAATTGTCTCCCTCAAAATAATATTCCTAACCATCCACCCGATCATTCTATTTGCCCTAGATACAATGGTCAAAATATGATTATTTGCCTTAGGATTCACACCTAAAGTAAATTAACCGATTATTATTAACTTTTAAACGTAGCTGCTACACGCAATGGGTCAAGATGTGGAATATATTTAATTTTATTTCATGCAAAAGGGTAAATAGGTGGAGGAAGCCCTTCCTGAAAATTACTTCCATTTTTGTGAATTTTTAACAATAGCGAAAAAGGCATCGATTCACCAAATTTCAGTTTATTTTTTTATTTTTTCATTATCATAGTTCACCCCTAACAAGACAGGATGCCAGAGCAGACGTAAGGGGCTACTAAGAATTAGAGAGTAAGTTTTGGAGGTCATCCTAAGCTGTGAGCTGTGCAGCGAGATCTTTGTTTACATTAGTTTCAAATTTCGGCATGTCACTAAAGTCGGGGAAATAGGGAGCAGGGAGGGACTACTAGAGACCGGCAGCACGAGGAAATAAGCTATTGGAGTAGAATGTTCTCCGGCACCTGGGGACCTCCACAGTGAATTGATTGGATTTAGCTGATTGTCGGGTTCGTCTAGTGTATTTACGTCGAGTGGGGCACTAGGGCAGCAAGTTCATCGGAGCACAATCCATTGAAATACTTGTAAAACAGGCACTAGGATACAACATTGCGGCGATGGGACAGAGGCTGCAGCTTGGTGGATAGTGAGGGACCTATTAAGTTGGCGACTAGTGGATGATGCACCAGCCCAGATGTGGCAATAATACTGTGCGGATGGTGGCTTTATAAAGATATAGGATAATGTCAGGTGTAAGAAGTTTAATAGCTCGGAAGAGGGAGCCCACCTTCTTTGCTGCAGCCTTGGCAATGTATTCAATGTATTTGTTCCAAACATGTTACCTGTGAATGTTAGGCCGAGGTGTTTGAACGTTTAAAGGGATTTGGGGTCATAATATGGTCATAACCTTCCATTTGAGCATTCACATATATCAGATTTTCATTGAATTTGATTCATAGTCATTAGCCACCAAGTAAGCAAGATTCACTGAATTTCAATTTCTTCTTGAGACCCTGAATTTAATTTTAAATTTAAATTTTAGAAATTTTCTAGAATTAAAATCATGTAATGGATTTTGATCAAAATTAGAAAAAAGGATTCTAGACATAAGGTTTAGTATCATTATATGCTGATTTTATTTTTTGTAAGGGAACCTAAAAGTAATGCAAACTGATGGAATTAATTTTACCCGTTCTGGGACGGGATTTCTTCTACTTTTTATATAGATAATACTTCATTGTCTGCGATTTTGTTTAGTTCGATAATTTTTGCTTTCTTTTTTGTGTGTGTTCTTTTTACTTTTTTTTCGATATCGAAGTTGCTTTGATTATTTTTGGTATTTAAGCATTATTCTATTTGTTTCGTCTTTTTTTATCTGATTTTCTTTTCGTTTTTTTTTGTGTTTTTTTCCTTTAATTTTGTCATCATCTTTTTTCATGCATTTTTATTTCTTCCCTTTTTGCCCTTTTCTTCTATTATCTCTTATCTCTGCTTTTCTTTTACTTAAACCTATTTCTATGCTCTGTCTCTTTTTTGGCTTTCGTCTGGACTTTTCTTCTACCGATTCGTCTGTATTCTCAGATTAACTCTCTTCAAACATTATTCTCAGTAAAGACTAATTAAACACCCTTCAGTGCTAGCAGTGTTTATCTATCATTTGATCTTGGTTCTCGATAGCTATAACAGTTATAAGCGTTGACTCTCAAAAAACAATCGTTTCGATCCCGGATTGAAACGCTTGTTTATCTAGCCATACTGAATAGCTGTGATACAGAGAAATAGTCTGTCGTTGGAAAACTATATATGCCCTCACTCCTTTGAGGACTAGCCACTGTAGTTAGTAAAAGTTATCATTAGCGATTATAGAAAAGTCTTCATAAAGAACGTATTGAGCGTTCGTCGCTAATAATAGTTAGAAAAATGTTTACATATTTCTATGTATTAGATTCAGATTACTTTGATTTTTGTAAAAATTTAACAATAGGTATTAGACAGCAATTTCACACATTTAAATTTCTTTGGAGTATTTTAAAAATATTTTTAGAGGGCATAATATGAACACAACTTCAAATTTAAAAATTCAAGTATATCAGATTTGCATTAATCACGATGAAAAGTCATTAGACACCATTAAAGCAAAATTCTTTGAATTTCAATTTCTTATTAAGACCTTTTAAATTTTAGACATTTTCTAAAATCAAAATCATGTAATGGATTATGATCAAAATATGAATAAGGATTCTAGACATGAAGTTTAATTTCATTATAACCTGATTTTATCTTCGTAAGGGGGGCATGAAAGTAGTGTGACACTGTCTTTTTCTGAGAATTAATTTGATTCCTCGTGTGACGTATATTTTTCTAGTATATATACAGGGTGATTCATAAGTCATTTAGCTATTTAAAATGATTACCATATGAAGTACAAACATACTATGAACTTTTGATAATTGTTATCTTACTCTCTAATAACTGTTATTGTTATTTTAAATTTGTTCGTTTATATATTTGTTTCTATATATATTTATTTTTATTTATTTAAATTTGTGTAAATCATCATATGTGCTTTTTTTCAGGCAGTATGTCATTTACAATTTAAGAGCGATTTTTTATTGTTATTCATATGGCCAAATTTGATAAATCTCCCACACTTGTTGAAAGGCAATGACGACCTCAAATCAAAAATCACTGCCGAGTTTGTTAAAACTAATCAATCAAATATGCTATAAAGAGTCGTAAATTCAGTGCAAAAACGAATGGAGCTATGCATGCAGAACGAAGGTGGAAATTTTGAAAATTTGCTGTAATTTTAAACTCCCATAAATGAATTTGTTGAATAAACTTCTGTTTTGTATTACCGTATTTTTTAACTTTAGAATTAAAGAAAAAAATAGCTAAGTGACTTATAGATCACCCTGTATATATATATATATATATATATATATATATATATATATATAACTTTCGATTATTTTTTTTAATTTCTAAGAACAGAAAATGTTTTCTTCGACCACGCCATTGTCTCTGCCGCTTGTCCGGGCATATCAATATTGTTACTTATTGGCAAATTTTCAATGTAGAATCGATTCTGAGATGCTGCCTCGCTTTTATATTCCGACGTCAAATGTTGCCATATAGCGACTAATGACACGTGAATTTACTAGAAACAGCGAAACTATCTTCATCATGAATTTTAAATTGACTTTAATGGCGACGATGAATAATTAAAAAAAATATTTCACCCCCCCCCCCATCCTAATCCTTATGATATTGTTAAAGTTTTGAATCTAACTTTGTAGACTGCACTTTTGTTCAGCTTTAGACCTTAATAAATTCTAAAACAGTAACAGAATATTTTTAAGAAGATCGAATTGCGATATTCTTAATATTTGATCAAACAGCGACGATTACATATACGAGGATGGGAAAGAAGTTGACTGAATACCAATGTCTTATGTACGACATTAAACGAAACTGTAGTCTTAGGAAGATTTGCATCATTCCAGTAATCATAGGAGCTACCGGGCTCATCAAAAATAATTTCAAAAACTACCTGGCGAATACACCCGGTGAACCAAGTGCAAGAGAAATCCAAACAATCGCGCTTGAAGGGACGGTTAGAATCCTGAAAAAGTCTGTTAGTTAAAGTCTGTGAAATAACGTGTAAATGTCTGACATTCTGTAGAATGTCGCATCTGCAGCAAAAACTAAAATACTAGAAAATTGAAAAAAAAGGATTCTTATAAAAGTGCACAGTTTTATACAGAAAGAACAGACGATCTCTTTCTATCTCCTTCTATCCCCCTCTCTACCTATTTACTTCTTTCTCTATCTATCTCTCTCTTTATTTCTTTCTCTCTCTCTCTCTCTCTCTCTCTCTCTCTCTCTCTCTATATATATATATATATATATATATATATCAAATTCCTTTAAATTCACGCAAGAGTTGGATTCATAATTAGTGTAAATATTACAAGAGCTCAAAGTATAATAATTCAATAAATGTTCCGAATTTATTTAAAAAATACATCTTTTCCATACAATTGTTTCTGCCCATGTTCAAAACACAATAAAAGGTGTGTGTTTGAAAGTGAGCAGCAAAAATTGGCGTATGTCGAGTCAATTTTAAGAGTTAGAATAATAACTACCGGTACTGATATCGATCCTGAACCAGTTTTCGTGAGGTTCAACTCGGAAGCGTTCGGCTGTCCTACGCAAACGCCCGAGAGTTTACGAGCCGATTTGTACCAGACGACAATTGTGATACGGTGCTGCGTCCTATGATAATAATGTTTTGCTTGTTTTGTTTTATTTTTGTTGTTATGGTTATGGGTTAGGGTTAGGGTTAGAGTTAAAATATTTATTTGATAACAGTAATTTCGCTCTGTTTTGCTTGTTTTATTTGTTTTGTTGTTTAAAAAATTTCTTGCAACTATAACTAAAAATTATAGGACGCAGCAACGTATCAACATAACAAAAAATATTTATTTGATAACAGTAATTTCGCTATGTTTTGCTTGTTTTGTTTTTTTTGTTTTTTTTTTCTTTTAGAAAATTTCTTGAAAATATAACTTACAATCACAGGACGCAGCACCGTATCAAAATTGTCGTCTGGTACCATTCGGCTCGTCAACACTCGGGCGTTTGCGTAGGACAGCCGAACGCTTCCGAGTCGAACCTCACGAAAACTGGTTCAGGATCCATATCAGTACCGAACTACCAAATATAAATAAATAATCGACACTCTCTAAATTAAATTCTACTCTTAATAGAGATTTAAGATATGATCATCCTATATTTTTTATTCATTTTTTTTAAGAAAGTAAGTTTTATAGATGATAAAAATGGATTAGAAACTGATTTGAGTTTAATCGTACCTTTTTTTTACTTGGTCCCAACCTGAATTCAATGTGATTTTCATGTGTTTTGCCTGTCATCATTACTGGAAAGAAATGTTTTATTTGGTCTCTTTATTTAAACATTGTTTTGTTCTCGGCCCGGTTATCAATATATCTACTTGATGTTATCTGAATTGTAATTGATAAAGTGTATATGTTGATGCGGAAAATAATCGTCTACCGACGATCCGGGTTCAGAATCTCGTAACGTTACGATTAAATTGGAATTAAAAGAAAAGAATTCTGGACACTGAGAAAATACACAACTAAAGTTTATTATAATTTATTGAACATCCAAACTTACTGACCGATTTGTTTTATGTTTTGATAACTTCCGGAGTTTTCATAACTTCCAGTGATACAGACTGAGCGGTGAAAAAAGATTGTGTTCTATCCGAAAAAAACTTCCCGGTGTTTTAAGACTGTCCGAGAGAGAAAATATCAGATAGAAGAAGTAATAACTCCTACTCGCCAACTAAATGAATACGAAGACATGGGATTTCGAGTCAGATAATTTATTTTTTCAAAGAAATTAAATCGAAATATGTATATTTTTCTTTTCTAAGAACAGAGATCAATATGCGCCATAACTGACTGCATGAAACAGATTTAAATATGACAAACCTCAAAGAAATGCTGAAGAAATATCCAATTTAATACAAATGCGCAAGGGGGTTGGGAGCTCATCGAGAAAAGTCAGATAGCTTCGATTTGCATGAAATTTTACTCCTGAGTATCAGACATAAATGAATAAATAAAGGGAGGCGCGAGAGCGCTCTATCCCTTAATAGACTTTACGAATGGCCTATGCTGGAAATCTCATTTCTTTGATCAATCATAATTCAAAAAACAATAAACCAAATTAGTTAAAACTTTGCACAAATTTTTTTATTTGATAGGGTCTATAAGTGTGTAGAATTTCAGCATCATTAGTCAAGGCAACCCAGAGATCCAGAAAGTTCAATCCTGAAATCATGTTACCTGTACGTACGTACGTACGTACGTATGTGCCACCCTGTATCTCATCAACTATTTGATGGATTCAGCTGATGTTTGGCAGAGATAGAGGTTCTAGGGTCTAGATGATGGCATTTTAATTTCAGTTTATCATATACCTTAGTTTTCCAGAAAATTCCAAAAAACCTTAAAAATTACCAGTATTCATACATATATCAGTTATGAGAAGGCATTGTATTGAGACATAGCCTTTACAAAAGTAGTGACATTCCATAAAAAATGCCAGTATACTGAAATCATATGCCCTTAATAGGGTTAAGATGAAAATTCATATACACTAAATGTACAAAAGCAAGGAAATTCCCAAGTTTTTACACTTTTATTGTCATTAAGAGTATGACTACATATCAACCAAACCATTTCATTATCACATCACTACAGTATAAATCTCTATGCGTGAGTGGATGAAGTGTGTGAGGTGCGCTGAAGAAAAATTCCTACCAGTAAAATACATAGCCCTGTTGTGCTCGCATACCCTTAATTACAATAAAAGTGTAAAAATTTGGGAATTTCCTTGCTTTTGTACATTTTGTGTATATGAATTTTCATCTTAACCTTATTAAGGGCATATGATTTCAGTATACTGGCATTTTACTTGGAATATTAACTAAATTTCGTTTTTTTAGTATAATAATAAAGGGGGTAGGGACATAATATAGGTACACACTTCAATTTAAATATTTCCGATCTGTAAGAAATTGGATCCATAGTTATTAGACTCCAATTAAGCAGAATTTAATTTTTTTCGTATCTTTAATTTTTAGCACAAACTTTTAGAACTTTTTCAAGAATCAACATTCTGTATTAATGTATTCTAGACATAAGGTGGTGCATGTATCCTGATTTCAATGTTTGTAAAGGGAGCATAAAAGTGGTGCAGAACTGTTTTGTTCGGTAAATAAAATAGTTTTTTTTTACAAGCAGAATATCTATTCTTGGACGGGTATTTCCATCGGTTATTATCAGCGATAAATGACCGGCAACGGATGGTTCGAAAGCGTAAAAATGCTAGTGGAATCGACCAGAAATATTGCTGGTACTCAGATTTAACGGAAGCCACTTTCTTTTTTATTAGTGAGAACTCCAAGTGAGTTATGATAATAATAATAATAATAATAATAATAATAATAATAATAATAATAATAATAATAATAATAATAATAATAATAATAAAAAGAAACAAAAATGGTACCAGCCTAGGCTGGCACTACACAAAATATTTGCATAGGGTCAAGGAGGATGAGAAGACCGAGGAGGGACAACACAAACCAGACCTCCACTGGAAGTGCAGAGACTGCTGGGACCTTAGGGGGGCTTATTGCCACCCAAATCCAAGAGAAAACCAATGGTCCTTACCAGCGAGAAATCAATGGTAAACGGCTGTTGTGATACTGCAAGTTTATTTGCGGTGGCTATCGAAAAGAGGTGGAGAATACTGGAAATCTGGGGAGACTTGTTGTCACTAAGACTTCAGGGAATACCACCGGTTGTCGGTGAGCAATCACTGATGACCTGTGTGAGAACTCATAGAATAATCACAGCTTACGCGGAAGATTGTTACGTATTTGGAAACGTATATGTTGCGATAAAACTTTGATCTTGCAACCGACTATTTTCCTAGGTACAACGCAGTTTCTTGTTCCTATGCCTCTCTCTCTCTATCTTTCGCTTTTCCCCTCTCTCTATCTCCCAAGAGGGTTTTCTTAATTTCTATTTTCAAAGTCAGTGATAGCGAAAGCCGGGACTGAGGCGAAGAACCCATATAGTTCTTAACAATGTTAGCCGTAAAGGGGCGGCATAAAATTGCCGCCAGCTTAGAGTTTCTCTCTCCCTTTTCTCAGTATTCTTTAAGTTCTCTTTCTAGCTTCACCCCGGTACTGATATCTATCCTGAACCAGCTTTCGTGACGTTCGACTCGGAATCGTTCGGCTATCCTACACAAACGCCCGAGTGTTGGCGAACCGAAGCAGCGAGCAGCCGATAACTTTGTTACAAAATGAAAATAAGTGCTTTTGAAGACGGATTTTTTGTCAGGAAGTTTTTTCGAAGAAAATAAACCCAAAATGAATTACGAACAGCTTTGCACTGCAGTATCATCGCGAGCAAGTAAAAATAAATAATTAAATTAAAAAATATGTCGTGATAAAAGTAATTTTGGTACGTTTTTTTTTTAAATATAGTATTCATTTTTTTCCTGTTGTTTCTTTCAAAAAATTCATGAAATTATGTTTAATTTTCTTTGTTGTTTTTTTTTAAATTCCTTACCCTAACCCCTAACACTAACCCTAAACCTAACCCTAAACCCTAACCGTTACCATAACAAAAAAAAAACCCAAAAAACAAGCAAAACATTATTATCATAGGACTCAGCACCGTATCAAAAATGTCGTCTGGTACAAATCGGCTCGTAAACTCTCGGGCGTTTGCGTAGAACAGCCGAACGCTTCCGAGTCGAACGTCACGAAAACTGGTTCAGGATCGATAAGAGCACCTTCACCCCTCCCATTTCCGGGGATTATTTCATTTAGCTTTCTAACTCCCCATTTTCTCTTCCCTCATTTCTCTCTGACTCTTTCTCTTCGTATTTTTTATTTTCTATTTTTTGCGTTTTCTTCCCCATCTCTATCTCTCTATTTCTCTCTTGCTCTCTTTCTACCTTTGCGTTTCTTTCTGTCTCTTTCTGGCCCCCGCACTCTCATCTACCTCTCTCTATATTTCTCTTTTGCTCTCTGTCTCTGTCTGTCTGTCTGTCTCACACACACATACTCATTTACCCTTTTTTTTGTCATGTCTTTTTTCAACTTTTCTTTCTTCTACGTTCTTTCTTTCTTTCTTTCTGTTTTAAAATAAAACCTTTCCTCTTTATTTCTCTGTATTTGTATTCTTTTACCGTTTTATTTTTCAACATATTTACCCCAAACAAGGCATGCCGCCACTGTAGTCGTAAAGGGTTACTGAGAATTAGGGTGTGGGTTTTGGGTGTCACCCCAAGTTGGGAGCAGTTTTCTTTTAAATTAAATCATTATTTTAAATACTCGCAGTTTCAAATGAGCTAAAAAGAAAGAATGTAATAAAATGTCAGAGATTTCTTCTTCCATTCTTTCCTCGTCTCTTTTTTCTCTTCTTTATGTTCTATATTCTCTGGCGAGAATATTCGCATTTTTACAGCCTTATCAATATTAATCAGAACGCCTAATAGAATTTCTTGTTCACCAACGAATTAAGAAAAAAAAATTGTAAAACTGTCCAGCAAGAGCGCGGCCTGAAAAGAACAAAAGGTGGAAAAATGACAGATTTTTTTCCCATGAAAAGTACAAAATAAATCACCAGGGAATAAAAACAAAACAAAATAAACACTTGCGAACTATTTTCCCTTAATCTCAATAGATCTAAAAGCAATTTATTTTTACTCAAATTTCCTTCCATATTCATTTATTAAAACCGTTATAATATTTCTTTACCACGTTTTTTTGTACTCTTATCCTTACTATAAAAGAGATTGTTTTTCGATACGTTTTTACTGAAACTTGCTTTGAGGGCAATGTATGACACAAGGTCATGTTGTTTATTTTGTTTTCATGCACTTTGTCGTTGTTATTTTATTTTGGTTGTTGTTTTTGATACAATTTATTTACCTGCCAAAAAGGACAAAATTAGATATAAGGTCTGTTTTGATGTGTGGAAAATCTGGCTCTTTAGTACGAGATACTCTGCATAAGGACAAAATAGTTATATAGTTCTGGCAGGAGGAGAATGTTCTGTGTCTTCTGTTTTCCTTTATGAAGTAACACTCACCTAAGTTCAAATGTAGTTGTTCACTCATTGTAATATTATAATTGTGTGACGAAGAGATTATATATATATATATATATATATATATATATATATATATATATATATATATATATATATATATATATATATATATTAGTTCGTTGGGGTATGTTGAAAAGAAATCTATAAAGTGGTCAATGCGAAAGGTAAAATACAAATTATTTATTTAAAAAAATATACATGACATATTCCAGAGACGTACCATAATTTAATTGATATAGGTAGACGGGTAGAGTATCTGTGAGTCGTCGAAGATTTGAAATGGGGTTTAAGGGTCTTTTCTTGACAGTAAATGTCTACCGGTGTCGATGAAACCATGGTACGTCTTTGGAATATGTAGTGTATAGTTTTTACAGAAATAATTGTTATTTACACCCCCTACACACTCACACACACACATATATATATATATGTGTGTGTGTGTGTGTGTGTGTGTGTCTGCGTGTGTCTGCGTGTGTGTCTGCGTGTGTGTAATAAAACAAAAGATAAAACATCAGACGGCATGAGCTAAAACAGAAATAAGGAAGATATGAAACTCAAAAATCCATCTAAACTCTTGCATGGGATTTTATAAATACACACACACACACACATATATATATATATATATATATATATATATATATATGAGGAAAAAGAAACAATGTTTCAGACAAAATATAAATTTTTATTTTTATATATATATATATATATATATATATATATATGCGTGTGTGTGTGTTTGCTTACCTTCTCTCCTACACATATTTAAATTTATTATACACCATATATATTCTCTCAAATTAGAGATTTTCTCCTCGTTTGGTAATTTCAGTTTCACGCTTGAAAGAGCCCACAGAACTGTTAGGCGAAACGTTGAGATGGATTCTTGAGTTTCACATCTTACAGTCTCCATATATATATATATATATATATATATATATATATATATATATATATATATAATAATAATTCAAATAAAAATTAGAGTAATTGATGTGTAATGCAACAGTTTAATATATGGTTGAAGAATTGTGAAGGTAATGGATCGAACTCGAAATAGTTTACTCTAACAAAGAGAAAAAACTGATTACTGATTTTAGTTTTCTGACCCCATTTTCTAATCCCCGCTGTCAGCAGGCAGGAGTGATTTTTTGGCAGGGATCAAAGTGTAGTATCTGTTCCGATGGATACTGAACCCCATAGACTGGTATTGTATTGGCCTTCAGGGCTTGATTTACGCCGGTCTATGGGTCTGTCCTGTGCAGTTCTAGGAGGTCCACCTTCTCAGGCTTCGCCTCCCCTCTTTGGGGAGGAGTAAGACCCGACCCGACCCGACCGGGGAATGCGAAAGGATTGGGGGAAAGTGGATTTATATTGGTTTTCAATTGGTCATTTCTTGTTATAACCAACTTGGCTAGTCTTACCTCGGAAGGAAATAGAGTTAGCCATTAGTCGTATACCGTTCTTTTGACAATACGTTACGGTCTGTATCCTGTGATCACGATTGGCTTCAAACGCTGCTCTCTTGAGAAATGGGTAATTTTCTTTTATCGATGATCAACATTGACAAACACTTCTTATTTTTAGTTATGTCTTTGAAACTTGTGAAGTTATTTTATCATCTTCCTAAAGTGCATATCTTTTTCTCATAATTCATGAAAGTATTATATGACAGATATTGATGGCTTTTCTTGTTTTCTAAAAACATGAAAAACACTACCAGTGTCCTTGATTCGGATACTTCATTTTTTAATACTCTTATAATTACACGTGTTTACAGATTTTAATTTTCGTTGTACTACCGCTGCGCTCTCTGTTAAACAGTAAACGACATACTGGAATAACAAAAAAGTTAAATGGTAGAAATGTTCACAAGTACGCACATAATACTTTAGGGTAGACTTTATCAACCATCCCTGTAACCCTTTTATTCTCTATTGGCTCGTAAAAGGGTTATGTTTTTGCTAGCCTGTTTGGGGTGGATGGGATTGAACGCTGGTGGTGGGGCCTCTTTTAAACTTAGTTTGTCTTGAAGTGATTCTATCTTCCCCTCCCTATATATTATTATGATTGGCTCCTTACATCAAGTAGCTTTATAACTTGTCTGGAGCGATGTCCATAACAAATTGTTATAATCGTCACAATATTCGTAAAAAATGGAAGCCAATCAAAATTCTTGTCACCCTGTATTAGAAATAGTCTAAGTAATTTGTAGTCATCAAACCTGACTTAACTATAACGAAAAACATTAAATCTAAGATGACAATGCAGACTTTGTTCCATATGTTTTGTTTTGTCGCTAGTTGCAAAGTATATTACAAAGGATTATAGGCACCTTTGGGCAATCATTTGTATTTTTACAGTTACAAGTATATTTTCCAGTCTCCTTCTATCTGTTTTAGTTAAGGGTTGTTCTTGGCTAATTATTATTTCTAGTGTCATGTTTTAGTATTTTGTTGTTGTGCTTTTTGATATTTTTTTCAAAATTTTCACTACAACTCTAACTCAAATTAACTGTATTTTATTTTTATGAAGAATATTATTTTGTAGAAAGTAGGTGTATTAAGTTTAGAAATTATGGCTATTTTACTATTTGGAATGGAGGTGTAAACCAAATTATTTTCCTACTTCTTTTTCTAGATCTGTTTAAAGATTTTTTTAGATTTACTGTGTTTAGTGTCGGTTATTCTATTACAACTATCCGTTAATGCTATTTTTTATAAAACCTTATGTTCGTAAAAATTCCTTTATTTGAGAAGTTATTACTAATTCGTCTTTCAATGGAGTTTTGTATATGCTTAATAATTTATAATATATATAGAGAGATAAACTACAGTCGGTGCTCTTAACCATTGGCCGCGATCATTGGTCTGCTGTTAAAAGTAAGCAAAATCACAATAATAAACATTGTTACATGCTGAAAGCTCCATTTCTTTACATAACGAGCATACTAAACACAATAAGAGGGAGCTTATATATATATATATATATATATATATATATATATATATATATATATATATATATATATATATATATATAGTAAAGAATGGTAGTTTGCTTGAAGCATTGCTGGGTATAGTAGTAGTATGTTTTTGAAAGGCTGTGGGCAATGCAAATTCCGGGTAAGATGCAAGTTGTAAGGAACAAAAACAATGAATCGAATACGAAATATGACTAACTATTTATTTTTCCTAAAATCTTACATAACAGCGAGAGTGTTTTAGCTGTTTGTGTGATGTCCGGGTTATTAACAAATCATTATTTAATATTTCGGGAAAAGAGACTTCCCTTTGTCAAAAAAAATTAAACCAGAAGAAAAATTTCTCCGACTGTGCAGAGAATCTTACAAAACAAATATATATATATATATATATATATATATATATATATATATATATATATATATATATATATATATATATATATATATTCTTGTTTTTTTATTGTCCACAAACTCCTTCTAGATCATCACATGGATAATCACATAGATAAGTATATTTCATTTTGATACATAAAGGCATTACATTATTGTGCTGCCTGCGACAGAAATCTACGAAAAGAAATACAAGGTTTACTTTATTTTTTACTTTTAAATATAGAAATTATAAAATAAGACACGAAATAGAATAAAAGATGTTCAGGGCTTGAAGTAGAGGTGCATTGAGTTCCACATCGATTCCTAGCAAATGCCGGGTGTGCCCCGAGAAGGTTTTAGACAAAACATACCGACATTTATTTCAATTAAAGTAACTTTATTTAAACCATTCAAACCCAATCAACACCGAGGAAATCATTCGCCCACGAATTGAATATGAGTTGGAAATAAAAGGAACATAGAGCTCCTCATCCAATTCCGGGTAATGCTAGGCTTTCTTGCTAGCGATGAATAAGACGCTATGGCGAAATTAGAAAAATACATTAGAACAGAGATCCAGTTTGAATTGGAAGGAAGAGCTCATTTGGGTGTTCATTCTTGAGTGATCTATCATCATCAAACGTACTCAAATGGTTAAGACACTTGAAACGTGCAATGTCGTCTTACATCAGACGAGGAACAAGGAATAAAAGTAGATAATTACAAGCAAACGAAGTCTTTGATAAACATACATAATCAATACTATACGAATAGATTTATAAATATAAATAATATATATATATATATATATATATATATATATATATATATATATATATATATATATTAAACACTTCCCTCAATAAGTCTTGGGCTTATCCATAAAGCCACAACATTTTGGCTAAATTCAACTTTATTCATCAACATAGTCCCCTTTCTAGTGTGATACACTGATTCCAACGCCTCTCTAATAATTAGATGAACTTTTCGTAGAACGGTTTATATGACCTTAAAATACACCTCGGTTTTCGAGATGACTTCTACATTGAAGCCATATTTCCTTCCCTGAAGTATGTTTTTAAGTATGCAAACAGCAAGTATTCCCTAAGAACCAGATCTGGAGAATAGAGTGGCTATGGAAGCAATTCGAAGTGCAATTCATATCCTTTTGCCCTTGTCGCGATCGACTTGTAGAACAATGCATTGTCTTGGTGAAAAAGTGCACTTTTTTCTTTCTTCATTTGTGACCGTTTGTTGTCGATTTCTTTGCTTGTAACGTATCAATATATAATATTAGTTATTGTTAATTGTTCATTTCTTAAGGTCATCGATGAACAAAATACATTGCGCATGCCAAACTTCGCTGGTTCAAAACTTTCTATTGATGTTTGCGTCTTTGGTAGCTTTGGACGGCTTTAACCTGCTGCTGTCCACGCAGCTTACGGCAGATTTGACTCCGAAGTGAAGTGGTTGATCCATGTTTCATCCGCTGTAACATATTGACGAAAATTCTTTTTTTCTGCTGTGCTGAAATAGTCATAAACAACTCTTTTAATTGTCGAGGCATTGTTGTTTTTGATCGACTGTGAGCAAACGCGACATCCACTTTGAACATAACTTTCTCCAATTTTTATTCAAAATGGTAAATAAACTGCTTTCTGATATCTTCAATTGTCCTGCTTACTAACGCAACTTCAATTTACGATCGGCCAAATCGAGTTTGAGGATTTTTTTAAATGTTGTTCTGTACAACTGCCGAATTTTGGCGACCTGAGCATTCAGCATCATTTGTGTCTGTACGACCGCTTTTAAAGTCAGCATACCACTTCTTAACCGTTGTTTCTGACGAATAACACTTATCAAGACATTGCTTTGCTTAAACAGTACTGTTTCTCATCGGAGATCAGGTGAGAAATTAACGATTGATTGTCTTCAAACAGCAGTTAAGCATAGAAATGTAGGAATTATGGTGTGCGTTACATTTTCTTCACTTTGTATTGAAGAGTTTATTATGTGTTATAACATATAACATCAATACTAAAAGATACATTTGTATTTTAGAAAAAGGGCTTAATTGTTACAGTTCAAGAGTTTTTTACTGACTGTTCCCGGGAGAATATTTTGTCAGTTCACGCTGCAAAATTAACCAAAAAAGTGGTCAAATGATAACTCTTTTCAGATAATGTTCTGACTCGAACAAAGTCCTGATCTTAATCCGATCGAGAATTTGTCGAGCACGATTAAAAGAAAACTGATTTGTAGAAAATTTGTAAATAAAAAGTCACTCGTGGAGACAGTAAACAAATAATGGGAAAATATCATTCCGTAACAAGGTAAGAAGTGGACAGCCCGTTTGCTCAAACTAATAGCCTTGTTACAGAATGCTAATGTGGAGCTATCCGGTATTAGTTAAATGACAATATGATCATTTGTGTTTGTGTAATTGTTATTACAAAATAACTATACTAAAAATCAAACAAGTTAAAAAAAATTAAACTATTTTTTTCAAAATCAATATTCAAAATTAGCCAAACTCAATTTTTAACTATTTTCTTGTGAATATTCAAAGTAGGCCAAGCTTGATTATTTTACCCGGGAGTTTATTATAACAACCACGCTAAACAGAAACGTCTCCCTTAGAGTGAAACACAAGCGTTGCTTTTTTGCAGCTTGCTTTCCATAATTATATTATCATAATATTACTCAGCTCTCAAAGGCCTCCTGGAGAGTTAGCCAACATCGTATCTGGACTGGTGTGAGTGGAAACTTGTCTGAAAGAGACTTCTGAGTATTCCTGGCCATATGTATCCTGCCGTGAAATACCAGGCCTAACCTCTGCCATAATTCTAATCCAAATCGTCACCAGTGTTTCTATAAACTCCTGGGGCACCTCTTGGTACAGCTTCAGGACCGAAGCAAAAACGTGACTGTGTCATTCACTGTTGATCACTCAGAAAAAACCGTGTTGAGAGCTTCAAAATCATTTACATCGGCCTTGTCACTTATTCGGACGCAGATTGTGTAAACAGCCATGTCTTCTCCTCGACACCCAACAGGCAACTTGTAAGCGTCTAATATGTCTGGGTTTTGCATTGTCTTAAAAGAAAGAACAATTTTAAAAATCAATATGAGCTCACATCATAATGAAAATGTATTAATATGATATTAACTCATATTGATTTTTTAGAAATAATTCAAAGTCTCCACAATAAGCTAAACTTACAGAGTTCCTTTCCTTGTCGAACACTTTCATTGGCTTGCTATATGTTTGCTTATAAACAACAATAATAGACTTATTTTCTCGTCATTTCTGTTACGTCGAATTTCAGTCAAAGATAATTCGAGTCTGGTATACGAATTCTGCGACTTGTGGAACAGATATCTCCACGTTGATGATTCTATAAAGATAAAGCATATATGTCTGTGGATATTTGAAAAAAAAAATTAGAAATAATTATATATATATATATATATATACACATATATATATATATATATATATATATATATATATATACATTATTTAAAAATCTTGAGCTTTCGACATAAAACTTCCTTCTTAAAAGTAATAGACACTTTTTTCTCTCCTTTTAATCTTTCTTGTTGGAGACATATTAGCTCATCGGAGACAGGAGTCCGTCTGTTGAAATCAACGGTTGAAGTTTAAATGTTGGCGTGTGTATTACGTAGCTGCGTTTTTTTTTTAGTCAATACAACTATTCACACTTTTGAAACAATGCTTGATATTTGAATAACATTTTATCTCTCATCAAATGCAGCCGTAAAGAAAAGGCGTTCCCACCAAAGAGGTATGGCTAAAGCAATCCGAACTTTCAAAGCCAGGTTCAAATAGCATTTATGCTGACAAATCTAACTTTGCTTCTGTTATTTTTGTACCGTATTATTAGCAATATAATAAAGAACTGAACTGCATTTTTTTTAAACATTCTTAGTGTGGTTTAGACGACTGCTAGTGATAAACATTTTAAATAATCACCTTAAATAAAAATAAACAAGGAGGGTTACTGATTTTAAATTGAAATAATATACTAGAAGGTGTCTTCCTTAAGTTTTGAATGATGCAAACAAACAAAAATTAAAAACTAAAATGACTTGACTGTATCTCTGGCAATGCCGCGTAGGTTCAGCATATATATATATATATATATATATATATATATATATATATATATATATTTCCCAGGGGTATTTAACATTTGGGAGACCACTATGTCTTCTTATGTTTAATGCGTGTCCGCGCATATTCCCTAAAAGACTTCGACATTTGAACTATCACCGAATCAACATCTTACGGAGTCTACCTTCTACTAGCGATAAACATGTCGCTAGGAAAAAAATGTCTTGACCCCGACGAGGACGTATTACGTCGAAAATGTGGGACTACTTTTAAATAAATTAATATTTATTTTTAAAAATTCATTTCTAATGGGAGACCACCATATCTTCATATATATATATATATATATATATATATATATATATATATATATATATATATATATATATATATATAAATTAATATGTAGTAATGCATATTATTATAAAAGCCTCTTCAAGAAAATTAAAGTTTAGCACTGTTGAGATTAAATAGACATTCATTTAAGCTACAAAGCGAGGCTCTTCTTAGGTTCGTTGAGTCCTATAAGATTGTCTTGATGTTTATAGCCCGCCGAAATTGGCATAAATATAACGTAATTTCTCCGTACGTTCTATTTTCTAATGGCAGAGAGGATAGAGCAAAAGCGTGCAGCCTCAAGAGTGAGTCGATGAACCGGGTTCGCGCCTTGTGACTGTCTGAAACTATCACTCCTCTGCACTGATGAAAGCGTAAGCCCGAAACGCTGTCGTTTGCAGGCAAATATAATTTAATATTTATTCATGAATATTATTATAAAAGCCTCTCTAAGAAAATTAAAGTTGAGCACTGTTGAGAGATCTTAAAAAATAGACATTCGCTTAAAAAGAGTCTATCGATGCCTAGATTCGAAACCAGAAATGTGTTCAGCAGTGTAGAGTGTAATTGAAGTCGCATGGTGGGGTTGCTACAGACACGAACCTTAAGTGTTGAGTTCGAGTTCTATAGTGGCTACTGCATCACTTTAACTAATACCCTTGGGAAAGGTATAAATCAATATATCCTTCTTAAAACTATAGATAAAATAATAGGTTAGAAATGACTATCAAGCGTTGTTTGTGTAATTAGTCTATCGGATGGTAAACTTCGAGATAACAACAGTCTTCTTCTGATTATCCTGTTGTTTTTATTCGTCCTTTATTCCACTCTATTCAGGAGATGTTCGGTTGTTTATTACGCAATCCTTGCTTCACTATAAACTGCAGGCAGGCTGAGCGGGGGTATATCTTGTTTCCTAACCCTTTCATTCATACTGTCCCGACACAACAAATACAAAATGTGTCATAAATTATCATGAATTTTGATTTGACCAATTATATTTGTTTTTGTGAGAATCAGGGATATCGAGGATCACGTGTTACCTACATTATTAGTCATTATGAGCCTTTTCGGGAAGTTAGCTCAACTTGAAGGCACGTGGTTCAAGAACAAGTTAGATCAGGTACGTAGAATTTCTGTAAAACATCATGCATGAAAGGGTTAAAGCTAAAAGGAGATCAATAAGTAAAGACTGATAGAGGAACACGGAAAAAGGTAAGTAGATATATACATTGGGTTTGTCTCTTTTTCAAAAAGACTCTCTTTGACAGATTTTCTGCCGATGAAGAGACGAATGATTGATTGACAACTAATACTCTCCATTCACGCGAGATCTTTTCGTATTACTTTCTTTAATCACACGCTGTCAGACTGGCCTGTCATTCCTCAGTATTTATTGCCTTTTTCTTAAATAGAACATGGGCACAGGTGCCATTCTATGAACGTATCGGACTTCACGACTAATACTACTACGACTACTACTATTACTACTACTACTACTACTACTAATAATAATAATAATAATAGTAATAATAATAATATGGAGCATGATGAAAGTCAATATGATACCAATAATCGTAGGAGCACTAGGAACAGTAAAAAAACTTGGAGAAATCGAAATCAAAGGGACCACTGAGACCATACAAAGGACGACAATGATCAAAACAGCTGCAATCTTAAGGAAAATCCTCGAGTGTGGAGGCCAGTCACATGGAGGTTGCAATAGAAGGAGAGCAGGACAATAGGTAGAGCACCGCCGCACAAGCCAAAGAACAGAGACTGCAGGAAATGCCATAAGCTACCCCAAAAAAATGAAATTGGCACCGGCCTCGGTGGACATCAGGCAAAATAGTCGTAGAGGGTCAAGGATGGTGAAAAGAACGAGGAGGGACAACACTAACCATACTGCCATTTGAAAATTGCGAAGAGTGCTGGGATCTTGGGGAGGCTTATTGCCACCCAAATCCCAGAGGAGACCAATGGATGTTGCTAGAGATAAATTAATGGTAGGTGGCTGTTGCGATACCTCAATATCATTTGCGGTGGTGATCGAAAAGAATCGGAGAGTACTATAACTCTGGGGAGGCTTGTTGTCACTCAGACTCCATGGAACACCACTGGTTGTTGTCGGTGAGCAATCACTGGCGATAACTTGTGTGATAACTCCTAGTTAACAGAAATAATAATAATAATAATAATAATAATAATAATAATAATAATAATAATAATAATAATAATAATAATAATAATAATAATAATAATAATAATAATAATAAAGACTACTGGGACTTTGGGAAGGCTTATTGCCACCCAAATCCCAGGGAAGACCAATGGGCCTTACCAGCGAAAAATCAATGGTAAACGGCTGTTGTGATACTGCAAGTTTATTTGCGGTGACTGTCGAAAATAGTTGGAAAATACTGGAAATCTGTGGAGACTTGTTGTCACTCAGACTGCAGGGAATACCACCGGTTGTCGGTGAGCAATCACTGATGACCTGTGTGAGAACTCCTAGTGAGTAAATAATAATATGCACAACGCACTACCCCATAAAGACGATACGGACAGACTCTGCGTGAAAATAAACGAAGATGGAAGAGCACTGGTAAGCATAGAAGACTGTGCGAAATACACGAAAAAGAAGCTGGAGAAATACATAAACCAGAACACAGAGAGACTGATCACCGCAGCAAGAGACACCATCCTAATAAGCAACTCGGGAAGCACCCAAACCAGAAACAAAAAGATGAGAAAATAAAAGTGGGAAGAAAAACAGCTACATGGACGTTTCATGAGAATGATAAGAGAAAAGACCTACAAACAATCCTGGGCATAGATACGAAAAGGACACTTTAACAGAGAAACGGAATCTCTACGGATATCGGCACAGAACAATGCGATTAAGACTACATTAAAGCTAAAATAGATAAAACCCAGGTAAACAGTAAATGCAGATTATGTGGACAAAGAGACGAAACAGTAAATCATATAATCAGTGAACGCACTAAACAAGCCCAAAAAGAATACAAGAACAGACACGACTGCGTGGGGAAAGCAGTACACTGGAAACTATGCAAATGCTTGCATTTCTTACACGCGGACAAATGGTATAAACATAAACCAGAGACAGTACTGAAATACGAAAAACACAAAATCCTCTGGGACATGGGGGTGCAAACGGATAACTCATATAAGTCGGATGTCATGATATTCAACGATAAGAAAAACCCTGCCAAGTCGTAGATTTTGCCAATTCAGCAGACCACATAGTAAAGATCAAGGAGGCGGTAAAACGAAGCAAGTTATTTGGAAACTTTTAACTAGCATATTGTTTGGAACAAAACAACTTGCTACCTGGGGAACAGAAAGTCTGCGAAAAAGATCATGTGGACCCAAAGATCAGCTTCTGATCGATGAAATGATCCTGAGAACTGCAAACGAAGAACTACTAACCTTGCCATGGGGTGGGTGGATTATAAGAAAGCATCTGACATAGTGCCCCATTCATGAATACCCAAATCCTTTGAGATTTTCGGAATATCCCCCAACATTCAAATAACTTTAAAAAACAGCACGAAGAATTAGAAAACCAATTTAACTTCAGGGGATGTTGCATTAGGTAAAGTAAAAATCAGGAGAGGGATTTTCCAGGGCGATAGTCTCCCCCCTTTGCTTTTTGTCATTAGTTTGATCCCGATGACACTTCTCTTACGCAATGTGAAGACAAGATATGAATTTAGGAAATGGGTTCCTACAGTTAACCACTTACTATTCACGGATTATCTTGAAATTTTTGGAAAGAATGAAAAACAACTTGATACCCTAACGAATATGGTTAGATTATTTAGTAACGACATACGAATAGAATTTGGCATCACCAAATGTGCTATTCTTGTTATAAAAAGAGGTAAACTTGTTCACTCAGATGGTTAAAAGTTCAACCCAACAACAGATCTGATGAAGACTGTTGACAGTGAGAAGGGCTACAAATACTTGGGAATCTTGGAGGCAGATAACATTAAAAACAAGGAAATTAAAACAGGTCACAGTTGAGTAAAACAGAAGAGTAAGGTTATTCTTAAATCACACCCAACAGTCGAAATACGATATATGATATCAATGCCAGAGAAGTAGCTACCATTCGATATACTGCTGGTATACTTGACTGGAATGTAGATGAATTAAAATGTTTGGACACAAAAATACGGAAAATGCTTACAATTTATGGAGCTTTTGCAAAGAAAAGAGATGCAGACCAATTGTATCTACTTAAAAGGAAGGTGGACGAGGTTTATGTAGTGTTGAAGATGTCGTGAATACAGAAGAAGGTCGTGTATATAAATATATTTCTGAAAGTAATGAGAATCTTCTTTGCGAATACAAACTGATGTTCTTGAACATTCGAAACTCGACTCAATCTTTCTAAACAAAAACAAGAGAACTTGCTTAATCATTGATATAGCCTGCCTCTTCGATACCAGGGTGCAGGAGAAAGAACACGAAACAATCAATAAATATCAAGATCTAAAATCGGAATTAGTTAGACTATGGAAATGTAAAGACGTCAAGGTGATTCCCGTTGTAATTGGAACGATTGGAATCATAACGAAAAGCCATCATAGATGGCTTTAACAGATTGACGAGACAATTTCTTTTCAAATTATACAAAAGGCTTACATGTGAGGAACGCCGAAAATATTATGGTACAGCTTGAATGTCTAAAGTCAAGGGAATTGACTTGATGTTCAAAAAGAAAAATCCATCTAAAGCATCCAAAAGTTGAGACTGCAATAATAATAATAATAATAATAATAATAATAATAATAATAATAATAATAATAATAATAACAATAATAATAATAATAATAATAATAATAATAATAATAATAATAATAACAATAATAATAATAATAATAATAATAATAATAATAATAATAATAATAATAATAATAATATCTTCTCTCCAGTCCACAAAAATGCGATGGCATCGACATAAGATGGTGCCACAGAAAATAGGTATGGGGAGGATTATAATGTCAAAGAAGGAAGCGCACCGCCCAGACCTCCACCGAAATGGCACGGAGAGTATCATAGTCCCTAAAAGGCTTATTGCCACTCAAATACTAGAGAAACTCAAAGGCAGTTACCAGCAAAAAATGACTGAAAAGATAGAATTCAAAGTTAATTAATACGCTCATCGAATAAAAATAGAGTGACTGGAAATCTTGGGATATTTATTGTCACTCAGAACCTAAAGATAACCACTTGTTTTTTTTGTCAGTGTGCAGTTACACGTGTGAGATCTAGTGAGTAAATAATAATACACACTTATATGCTCCAAATCTATTGTTATGATTTGGCATAAAGAGCCCTTGGTATGCCAGATATATTCTGAATACTCGTGGAGACGAGTGGAGCGATAAGCACCGTCACGCGAAATTTCCTCAACCGCCTAGGTCTATTAATGATTCGCCATATCGGGTACGATCATGAATTGGCTTGGCTCTACGAGCGCCTTTCCATTCCTATTATTCAACGGAACGCCTTAAGCCTGCCAAGCCAGCAGGACATCCGATTAAACGTTCTGAATGTAGGCTTTTTTTGTTAATTTGCTGGCTAAAAACATCTTCATAAACTGTTTAAGTTAAATCTAATATTTATATTTTGTCAAATGTTTAATTATGTATTTATCGAATGAATTAAATAGTGAGATAAAAATTAAAAATGATATTTATTGAAATTATCTTCTTTCTTATGTTATTCATGAACTGAAGTTCGTGCGGCATGATGCTCGCTCACTCATTGCGACCAAAAGCTTCAATTTCGAACCCCCTAGTGCCCCTCTACAGAAGTGCTTCAAGCCTGTTGCTTGACCCCTGAGGACCACACAAACCCTTTCCTAGCAAGTTCAATAAATTGTAAGGGGCCAATAAAGCCCAAACAGTCCTCCGCTGGACTTACATTATAAAGGCTAGTTTCATTAAATTTAGACATTGTACTGAATTTGTCAGAAAAAGATGAAGTATATATATATATATATATATATATATATATATATATATATATATATATATATATATATATAGATATATATATAGAGAGAGATAGAGAGAGAGAGAGAGAGAGATAGAAAATATATATATATATATATATATATATATATATATATAGTGAATGCTTTTATTCAAACATGTACAAGGTCTGCTACACTGGTTGCTGAATTCCAGGGAATTCAGCAACCAGGTTGGATCAAAAAATAATTTTCTGCCTGATGAGACCTCAGCTCTTGAGAGCTGTAGATCGACAACATCGACATGCCAGTGTAGCAGACTTTGTACATGTTTGAATAAAAGCATTCACAATACAGCTCTATATTTTTTATTGAGCACTCTTTTATAAACCCGGTTTGATTCCCTTTGGATTTCTACCCTGTGGATTTTTACCCTACCTGGATTACTATATATATATATATATATATATATATATATATATATATATAGAGAGAGAGAGAGAGAGAGAGAGAGAGAGAGATAGAGAGAGATAGAGATAGATAGATAGATAGATAGATAGATAGATAGATAGATAGATAGATAGATAGATAGATAGATAGATAGATATGAAAAAAGAGAAAGAGAGCAAATACATTTCAGTCGACAGTGAGTTGTTGGGAGACACCACGTGATTTATTTAGCAGACGCACTTCTAATGCGCCGCCATGATAAATATATTTCGTTTACTCGGTCGCTTCATTAAGGTAACTCGCTATCAGACGTTGTAGAGAGTCCCGGCCATTCGATTAAATCTAGCAAAGACTATAAAGATGGCCGACAATGTTGGTTCTCGTCTGGTACGTCAATGTACGACGCAATATTGTCGGTCTGAGAATTTATTATTAAGTAAAAGTAATGTTTCATTAATGCTTGTGCTATTAAATATAAAAAAACAATGTTTTTTATGTCTTTTTATAAAGTCGTTCCTATTATTCGTCCAGTCAAAATACATTTTGAGATTTTATTGACGGAAATGAAGTGTTTGTTAATGACGTTTATGGGTTTGAGGGCCCTTCTCTCCCTCTCTCTCTCTCTCTCTCTCTCTCTCTCTCTCTCTCTAATATATATATATATATATATATATATATATATATATATATATATATATATATATATATATATATATATATATATACGACCTACGGAATTGCAATTATGTTTCAGCAACCTAGTGCTTCGTCAGAGCGGAAAGATTATAGTCGAAATAAATTATACAATGGATACAAAAGAAAGAGAAATAGGAATCTGAAATAATTAAGCTATTAAATAGTAAATAAAATTATTAAAATCAGACGAAATTTCGGACCGTAATTGCATTTGGGTCGGTCGTTCTAAATGTTTATACTATAAATATTTATAAAAAGCTCTACTTTTAAAACAATATTGGGTTTAAGTTAATTTTATCAATATATCTGAACTTGGTTAATTCATATATATATATATATATATATATATATATATATATATATATATATATATATATATATATATATATTGTCAATTAGGCTAAAAGAACAACGGAAATAGAATCGGTGACCTTTGAACGAGCCCAAGTGTGTGAGTTCGACGAGTTCATTTCGAAGTATGACGTCGTAAAAAAAAAAACGACTCGGTAACCTTTAAAAGAGTCAGGTGCATGAGGGCAGAAGAAGAAGGCACCCGGAGTGCAAAGTCAGAAATAAAAACGGCGATTTTAAACGAAGGAAGACGGAGCGCTTACGTAGCAGAGATCGAGTTGGGAGGATATAGAGAAACGCTTTCCGTGGGTCAGTAATGAAGAGAGGTACCGCCACCACGGCTGAACTGCCGTAAACAACTGGCGTGGTGATAACAAGCCTTCCATAGATTCCGGGAGAAACTGCTACAGAAAGTTTTGTCGTGTTTCCCTCTAGGTTGCAATGGAAAATCACTCTGCCTGGTTTTCGTGAAAATAACCTACGTTGGGTAGAGTCAAAAATAAACCGCCGTCAAGGTAAATAAAGAGGTTGCTTCGTAAGACAAGGGAAAGGACAATAATGCCAAAAGACTTTGCTAACAAAGAAATATTAAATATTGAGTTTATAGTTAATTTTGGCGGGAAAATGTACTATAGACTCACTCCAGGTATTTACCTGATTGACATTATTCCACTGAAGATAGACCCAGATGGGTCAGAATGTACTTTGGACCTAAAAGAAAATTACGGCAGATTCATCAGACAATTCTCATCCGAGATTAGGACTTTAATCCGGAAAATGGAAGGGATTCATACAAAAATATCCAGACATGAGTTGTCGGTTATTTTTAATAATACGTGCCTTAGAGAAAAAATACTGCCTTTATACATACATACATACATACATATATATATATATATATATATATATATATATATATATATATATATATATATATATTATGTGTGTGTGCGTATATATATATATATATATATATATATATATATATATATATTGTTATTGTTTTTACATATATATGCATAACAAAAGACACCCTAGATAAGGCCTTAACCATTGCACTTTCACACACAAACATCAGTCAACTAGAAAGGGGCACAATACTACAAGCAAGACAAACCCTTCTCACTTTTCGAGGGAAGGGCTTGGGTTAAAAAATCAAACCGAGAGGACCCATTTGATGTTGCAATGGGAGCCTACGACAGTGCAGACATCTGCGACTTAGTCGGCTTGCTTATATTAGATACGCTCCAAAATAAATTCCCAGACCATTTCTTCGGTCTCTATAGAGATGACGGACTTTGCCTGTCACGCAACCACAACGGAAACACATTAGATAGATTTAGAAAAGAATTAACAAGCACCTTCGATAATCTCGGTTTCAAAATCACCATTAAAACTAATTTAGACCAAGTAAATTTCCTAGATACCACACTGAACCTTAAAAACAATACACACAAACCTTTCCACAAACCCAATGAAACACTCCAATACATACACAAAGGAACCTGCCACCCCCACCCCACTATCTTAAAAAATTTAGTCAATAATATTAGCCAAAGAATTTCCAACCTCTCATCCAGTCCCGGGATTTTCAACCTAGCAGCACCCTATTACAACAAAGCGCTCCGCGACAGCGGGTTCAGAGAAGAGATCTCATACACCCCCACCCAAGACCAACCACAGGGGACCCGCAATAGAAGGAGATCGGTGATCTGGTTTTCCCCACCATATTCCACCAATACCAAGACAAAGGTAGGCCAACTTTTTCTCAAATTACTCGACAGACATTTCCCACCCACAAATAATCTACATAAACTTTTTAACAGAAATTCTGTTAAGGTTAGCTATTCCACTGCCCCTTCAATAATAAAAATTATCTCTGCAGAACCCAAAGCAATTACAAACGCAGGCTGCTCATGCCAAGACAAAAACAACTGTCCCCTGGAGGGAAATTGCAAAATCGATTCGCTCATATATGAAGCAATCGTCACAAACCAGAATACCGGTAGTGCAGAAAAATACATTGGGATGACGCAGGGAAACTGCAAACAAAGATTATACGCACACAGAAACTCCTTCAGATACAAAAACAAGGCAAATACGGCACTCGCGACCCGAATATGGCAACTTAAAGAAGAAAATACACCCTTCACCATCAAATGAAAAGTAATTGAGAGAAAAAACATCCTTCTCTCCAGCCATAAACAGATGTCCTCTATGTGACGCTGAAAAATACCACATTTTAAGGGCCATCATTGATCCGAATACAACCTGTTTGAATATTCGCGATGAAATCTTTAAGTGATGTATCCACAAGAGACAAACACTTCTCATAAACTGGACTGACCGATTCACATAAGCTTAGCTACTCCCCCTCTGCTTCCAACCCATATCCACATTAATTTTCAAGAGCAAAAACTTCGACTTTCACAAAAATATTCCTCCAGTCATTATGAGGATAACACCCCCATTTCACAATTCATTTCTCGGTCATTAGACTAATCTCACAAACAAACCCAATTAAACGACTTCAAACCATTTAAAATTCCAAAAGAATTACCTCCCTTAGACCGGGCTGTCTAAAAGAATTTAAACACGAAATTAAGTAACTGTTTTCCCTTTAACTTTTTCTCTCTTCCTTTTTATCTCTCCCTATAGAACGCATATCATCAAACCCCAAAACAGTAACGGCCAAATATACAAATTCATATAATTGACTCACCGGAATTATATAGAAAACTGTTTATTATTTTTTTATTTTTTATATTATATTATTTTCTTTATTTCTTTTCTTTTTTTATTCTTTTTTTTATTATTATTTTTTAATTTTTTTATATTCTTATATCTCTTCACATCTCCTCCGGTTTTAAATCTCAACTGTTTCCTAACACTAAATTTAAATTCAAACAAACATACACAACACGCTGAGCAAATAACGCGTCCCAACGAGAGTGTCACGTGACTTCACATTTCCGAAACAGATAAAAACAGAAGCTGAAGAGAGCCGGTTGGCTAAGTCTTTCCGTGTTTGAAACCGACGGTACGAATGTTGTACTAATTTTTCTGTACCAAAAAATATATATATGTATGTATGTATGTATGCTGTTATTGTTCTTACTGACGATAGAAAAATAGCTGTTTACTTAGAATTTTCTACTTCCTAAGCAGTAAATAATATTGCATTAGGTCGCAATCATAATTATTATTTCATATATGTATATATTTATTAATTAATTTTTGCGTACATAGAAATAATCTATAGCACCGTGTTCATGGCTATCATGCGTCATCAGCATGGTTAACCTTGGCAAGGATCGAACCTACAATATTACTGTCTGCAGTCTGGTTTTTGACCACCAGACAACAAAACACTTGCCGAAAGATGTACGATTTTTTATCGCCATAATGTTACGTAGTTTTTTTACTGACAATAGAAACCTAGCTGTTTTCATAGTATTTTCCCACTTCTTAAGCGGTAAAAAATGGCCATAAAAATCGCACATATCCCGGCAAGGTGACTGTGGTCTGGAAGTAAAACTTCAGACTGCAGAAAGTAATATCGTAGGTTCGAGTTTTGCTCAGGTAAACAATGCTGATGACGGCCGATAGCCAGAAACACGTGTCCATAAATGCCTTTTATGTACGTAAAAATATTAAATAAATATACAGATAAATCGAACCAATGTCATGTCCTATTAAAAAGGGCGACCTAATGCAACATTTTTTACCGCTTAGGAAATGGAAAATACTAAAAAAACAGCTATGTTTCTATCGCCAATCAAAACAATAACAAAATAACTACGTAACATAATTTCAATAAAAAGTCGTACATATTTCGGCAACGTGTTTGTGGTTCGGTGGAAAAACGACAGACTACAAACAGCAATATCGCAAGTACGATCCTTGCCCAATTAAGCCATGCTGCTGCTAGCCGTAAGCACGTGTCCATGGATTTTCGTTTTATTTACGTAAAAATAAATTAATTAATTAATTAATATATAGTAAGGCATATTTATATGGTTAGATATTTATATATACAGATTTCATTTCTAAAATAATTAACCGATCATTATTAATTTCGTAGCACAGATTCTATGTATGAGATATCCAAATGTGAGCTACACTTAGTTTAATTTAGTTTAATGCAAAGAGAATGGAAGCCTGTCCTTAAAATTCTGTAACTTTTATTTGGGTTTAATTTTAACAATAAGTATTATACATTAATTGATATTCCCAAAATTTTAGTTCTTTAGGCGTGTATTTTTAAGGTTTTAAAGGGCCTTATATGGGCACAACCTTCCATTTGAAAATGTAAATATATAAGATTTCCACTGAATTTTCTCAGTACAGATGTGTATTGTAAGGGAAAATATTAAAATATTTTTGTCACAGCTCTAGTCCTAGCTATCGAGCTATTACAAAATAGTTGTGTTATAAAAAATTTTATATTTAATTTTTTAAAATTTTAATATATATATATATATATATATATATATATATATATATATATATATATATATATATGAATAATCATCTCTAAACTGACGATCCCCTAACTGAAGAAACGTATAGCTATATAGATAAAATAAAATATTTATAATTCGTTGGCGCCCCTAAATCTAGGCTGGGCTCTGTAATGGGTAGTATAAACACAGCCATCATCGTGGCTTTAATGCATGTTCTTTTCAGCAGTCGAACACTCTGACGACGGCTGCTTTTAATTTACGTTTGAAACTTGACTCGTGTTCCGAGATTCGTGACCAGTATGAATAATCATCTTTACACTAACGATTCCCGAACAGACGAAACGTAATATATATATATATATATATATATATATATATATATATATATATATATATATATATATATATATATATAGTAAGTTATGAAAATATATTTATGGCAATTAAGCTACACAGAGGCGTCTGCGTTTCATCGCCGTAGGGAATCGTCAGGCTAAAGGGCGTCTACTCTCTCTCTCTTTCCTTCTCTCTCTCTCTCTCTATCTATCTATCTATCGCTTTTTCTCTCTCTCTCTAATACTAAAATACTTAGAAACAGCTCTGTTACTAACGCCAGTAAAAACATTAACAAAAAATTACGTAACATTATGGCGATAAAAAAATCGTATATATTTCGGCAAGGTGTAGTGGTTTGGTGTTAAAATGCCAGACTGCCGATGGCAATATCGAGAGTTCGATCTTTGCCCATGTTGTGCATGCTGATGACGGCTGAGAGCCAGAAACACGTGTCCATGGATTCCTTCTATGCAGGTAAATAGTAAGTTATAAATATATAGATAAAATAAAAATAATGACACGTCCTATTAACCTAGAAAGTGGAAAATACTAAGAAAACAGCTTTGTTCCTATCGCAGTAAAAACAATGACAAAAACTACGTATATATATATATATATATATATATATATATATATATAATGTGAACAGAGAGAGAAAGAAAGGCAGAGAGTGAGAGGGGCAGTAGTATAGCCTTATATAGCCACTCTGATGAATCTTATAAATACAAAATAGATATGTATGTGGATGAATAAATAAATTATCTATTATAAGAATGTTTAATTGCTTCCTTCAAAGGTAAAGCATTTTGCAGGTAAATATGAAAATATTCCGAATTAAAGCAATATTGTGCCGTTCGTTCCCCTTACCAGAAAGTATGAACTCTATAGAATATTAAATAGGTATATTTCCTGTCCATTTCGTAAGTTTATCTCAGTAGCCAAGAGGGCAAAGACGCCGTATGGAAGTCAAACCGTTCGAATATTAGTATCGTATAGCATTATCTAGCCACACTGATGAGTCTTATTAAGACGAAACATATACGTGTATGCATAAATAAATAACATATTTATTATAAAAATATAATATATATTTATTTAGATATGTCGTGTGATATTAGGTGTTTTCTATTTTAATCAGCTGTAGTGTATGATTAATAACCAAATATGGCGATATCATGATTCATTTTTTTGACTTGTTTTACTTTGTCAAACATCTACATCGGGAATCAAACAGACGTTGAAATTTCCATATGGATCTATACCCTCGGGTATCCGCGAAGATACGGAATATGTTTTTTGTCATACTCTTCAAAGATCTATGTGTAACTTTTCTTAGAAATCCTTTGGGAATAACACCGGCAAAAGGTTATTTTTACAAACTACTTTACGTACAAGAAACGTTTTAAAAGTTTTATGCATGTTTTTTTTGTTGCTTTTAAATTTACGTTTCGAAATTGTTTTTCTTTTTTTCTTTCTTTCCAGTTGTTTTTATTCAGCTGCTTAACAAGATAAGTAAAGACAAACCGCCAGATTTATATAAACACACGTCAAGCACATCACACGACCGTCGTCTATAATTGTACTATGTTCATCCTTTCGTCTCTTTTTCGCTGTACTTATTTCGTGTGTTAACCCAACTCTTCTATTCTCCCTTTTCCGATTTTCCCTTTTTCTCTTTTGCCCTCCTTGCTACTTTCGTTCTTTCCCCTCCACATGTCTTGTTTCCCAGACAGTAACGAATTCTTTACTATCACCCTTTGTAGAGAGATGATGCGGATAGGAGTTTTCGCTTTGATTACACTTGATCGCTCAATTTTCATATTAGAACAACAAAAGTAATGATATAACTCTTTTGCTTCTGACGATCGACTAGATAATATGTAACGAGTTAGGCTCCTAAAAATGTTACATTTGGGCATTTTACTAGTTATGTAAGAAATATTTATTTCATTCTTTATATATATATATATATATATATATATATATATATATATATATATATATAACATAGTTCACCCCAAACAAGGCATGCCGCCACTGTAGATGTAAGGGACTACTGAGAAAAAGGGTGAAAGTTGGGGGGCGTCAGCCTAAATTGGGAGCTGTGCAGCGAGATTCTGTTTACATTAGTTTTAAATTTCTGCATGTCAGTACCGTCAGGAAAACACGGAGCAGGGAGGGAGTTCCGGAGTCTAGTAGCACGAGGAAAGAAGCTTTTGGAGTAGAAAGCTCTTCGGCATTTAGAGACCTCCACAGTGAATGGATGGGATTTGAGAGATTGTCGAGTTGGTCTAGTGAATTTACGTCGTGGGGGTACCAGAGCAGCAAGCTCATCAGAGCACAATCCATTGAAGTACTTGTAAAACAGGCACAAGGAAACAACATTGCGGCGATGGGACAGGGGCCGGTGCTTGGTGGATAGTGAGGAACCTATTAAGTTGGCGATTTTTTTTTAACCTTGTCTAAGAGGGAAAGACTAGTGGATGATGCCCCAGCTCAGATGTGGCAACAATACTCCATGCATGGGCGGATGGTGGCTTTGTAGAGATATAGGATAGTTTCAGGTGTGAGAAGTTTACTAGCACTGTTGAGGAAGTTCACCTTCTTTGCAGCAGCCCTGGCAATGAAAGTTAGGCCGAGGAGTTTGAATGATGACCTCTCAGGTAGGGTTTTATGACAATCGGTGGTTGAAGAGGTTTCTTGTAGTTATTGAAGGAAAGTAGCTTTTCTTTGCGGCATTAAAAGTTACCATCCATTTTTACCCCAATCTACTACAGACTGGGGGTCATTTTCTAAGGATTCAGCCATTGCCTCAGATATGTGCGCGTCGGTTTTACCCACAAGACGAGAGTAGAGCGTGGTGTCGTCAGCAAATATTCTTATCTTAGTCTCAATGGCATCAGGGAGGTAATTTATAAAAATCAGGAACAGTAGAGGTCCAAGGATCGATCCCTGGGGTACACCAGCATTTATGTCATGTTGCTTAGATGAACGGCCATCGAGAACAACCTGGATCTTTCTTTTTGTTAGGAAGGATTTAATTATGTTAAATATTTGTCCAGTCATACCATATGAGTGCAGTTTTAGGAGAAGCCCTCCATGCCAGACCTTGTCAAAAGGCTTGGATATATCAAGCGCTACTGCCCTAGCTTCACCTGCCTTGTCTGAGATGACCGTTAGGATATCTGCGGTAGATCATGCTGGTCTGAATCCGTATTGATGATCAGAAACAAGTTTAGCATTAACTACGTGCCAGACTATTGCTAGATTGATTAATGATTCAAAGATTTTAGCAAAGATCAGGGGTAGACTGATTGGGCGGTAGTTTAGAGGATCAGATCTATCTCCAGAATTCTTGAAGACTGGTACCACAGAGGCAATTTTCCAACTATCAGGGAAACAAGATTCAGTAAGGCATTTGTTGTATAGTTTGGAGATGATAGGGGCCAGCTCAGCAGAGCATTTCTTTATTACTATTACTGGTATAAGATCAGGCCCACAGGCCTTGGAGGTGTCAAGATTTTTTATGATGTATTTGACCTGAAATTGGGTGATGACGAGGTTCTCAAGTGTGGCTTCAGTCCGCAATGAGAATTTGGGGAGGGGGTGGTTTGCTGAGTCAAAAGTGGGGTTTAAGGCGAAACGAGTGGAAAGTAGTTCAGCCTTATCAGTTGCTGTGCAAACAACATCGTTGTGATTTGATAGCGGAGGAATTGTCGATTGTCCATTGTTCATCACACTAATACCTAGTTTCTGTGACTGAATGCGTTTTTGATTATCTCTGTATACCTTCTCTTTGCTTAATCTATCACTACTTTGCAATTATTTCTCGTCTCTATAAATTTTTGTCTATTCGTAGTTGACTTATGACGGTCGGAATTTCGGAATGCCTTCTGCCACCCATCAATAGCAGCTGCACAATCTGAGTTGAACCATCGAGGAGAGTAGGGTTTGCTGAAGAATTTTCACGTGGAGACATAAGCATCAATGCCTGCTTTGACCCATTCGGTTAGCTCATTTGCACACTGATAAGCAGGGAGTGAGTAGGTTACACCCCATGGCGCGTCGCTGATATGATCCCTGATGGATTCAAAATCAGCCTGCTCATAGTTTCTCGTCGTTTTAAGCAACGGCTCTTCAGCTCTTGGACGAGTTTTAAGGTGATAAGTATCATTGCCACAACGTGATCAGAGTTTCCGAGTGCGCTATGGCCATTCGCCACACAAGCCTTGGATAGTGAGGTCAAGAACAGGTCGAGAAGTGAGACTTGCTGGTCCGCACAATCAGGAAGGCGGGTCGGAAAAGTGACAGTCTGTGAGAGGTTGTGAGCCGAGGAGAAATGAAACGTAGAGTTCCCAGCTGCATCAGTAACGCTGAAAAATCCCAACCAGTCACGATGGTGTGCATTAAAATCCCCAAATACATGTATTTGGCCATTCGAGTCGAGTGAGAGTGAGAGTGCTCTATCTAAGCTTTCAGAGACAGAGTCACACAGGGTACAGTCCTGGGTCGAATTAGAACAGTATAAGAAATATAAGTCACTAACTCTGTTATGTAAGGTCAATCTAAAGCACATGTAGGTTTAGTCATCTGACTCTAACCTATGTTTTCTAGTCAAGGGGAGGGTGTACCAAACATGAACTCCTAGCCCGTGCATATGTTTGTCAGAGTCCTTTCGGTAGAGTGGAAGGTAATCAGTCGTGTCAAAATGGTGAGAGGAGATTGAGGATTGAAGGTTCGTTTCACTTTGTGCTAGGATATCCGGGGAGTTTATCAGGAGAAAAGTTTCTACATCAAGGGCGGAGGCGAAGATGTTTTTTGTTGAGTGTCTGGTTTAGGTTTTTTGGGGGTTTTTGGGAATTCATGTTTGTTTTGAAATAGAGTGGGGAGGGCAAAGTGGGTGCTTGTTTGGTGCCAATAAGCTCAGACAACCAGTCCATTAGTCGTGACTTGGTCCATGGGATTGTGACCTCGGGAAAACCCACCGGGGATAACTGTAGGGTCCCTCTCCGTGTGCGACATGGTACGTACAGTTACCCACGATATTATGCAACTGTTGACAGAGCAGCCGTTCTTAGCGCTACCTAAGAGTTAGGGCTCCTAACTACCAGTCGCAAACAGCAGCCAGACCAGCTGTCTAACCTGTACCATCAACCTGTCGGAACAAAAGCGACCCAGACTAGTCATGTAGGACTTAGTGGCAAGAAAAACTTTCCCCAAGTTGCCCAGATGGAGAGAAAGAGAAACGGCGTTCATTGCCGTAGTCAGGAAACAAGGCCAAGCCCTAGGTGTCTTTAGAGGTGTCCCAGTGCTTGTAGACAGAGAAGTGCGAATGCGGGCAATAGGCAGAGCCCATCTACTCCTTAAGCAATTATAGGTTTGCAAACCAGATACTTTGTTCGAGATTCCAGCTCTAAGAAAACTTGTCGATCAAGACTACGGAGGCCTCCATCCCCAACGGTTTGTTGCCAAGACGTAAGTGGTTAGTAGCAAGGTGTTATTATCAGAGTTTCTCTTCTCTTAGATGGATGACCTGAAAAGGTCTACGGGTCCAATACTCCGAGTGAGGATAGCCTGCGCCCGTATACTAGTCGGGTATTTCCGAGCCCCTGCAGGTAATAAAATGTCCATCCACATATGAATATATATATATATATGTGTGTGTGGGGGGGATGTGTAGATAATCAGTCAACTGTACACTTAACAGAAGGAACAGAAATTTGAAGATATGTTTCCCTCTCACAAGTTAGTACAGATAAAAGATTGACAGCCAGAGAAAGTGGGGTAAATTGAAACTCAAAATTAAATTTAAAAACACAAGGTAAATACAAGTAAATTTTGTAACATGATTAGAATTAGTAAAAAATGACAAATACATTTAAGATAGTTAAAAGGACAGAAACTTTGCTGAAAACTTTGGTGAGTCTTTTTCATTTCAACAGCCATGTGTCTGGCATTAATTGAAGGCCTGCCAGTTTGCAAGTGACCCCTTCAAGAAAATGATATCATGTAGATCTAAGAGAAAGTTGATGGGAGGTGGGAAGGGATGTATGTCGAAGGTGGTTGGAACTTTTTTTTCTAACAGACTTGGCTATCCATTTTCCCATTTTTTTACATTTAACTACAAGAACATCGAATTATACAACCAGTAGAGGCCTACTAGTTTACTATTTATAAAATTAAAGCTACGGAGAAGATAGGGTGAATTGAAACTCAAGATTTTAAAAAATCAAATTAAATTAAATAAAGACAAAAGTTTTAAAAACACAAGATACATACTAGTAAACTTGGTAACATGATTAGAAATATATATATATATATATATATATATATATATATATATATATATATATATAAGAAAGGAAGGTAATCCGACGTAATGAGAAATGAAAAAGGAAACAAACAAAAGATGTTTTTTATGTATTCATCAACGTTTCGTCTTTATTTGTAAGACTTCCCCAGGATGATAATTTTAATAAAAATGTCAAGTACATAGAAATATTTTTATGTACTTGCATGACATTTTTCTTAAAATTATCATCCTGAGGAAGTCTTACAAATAAAGACGAAACGTTGATGAATACATAAAAAAACATCTTTTGGTTTTTCCTTTTTCATATATATATATATATATATATATATATATGAGAGAGAGAGAGAGAGAGAGAGAGATACATACATTTAGGAAAGTTCATGCCTTCAAAAAAACATTTGTTTGATGTAGATATTTTTATTAAAATAAAAATATATATTTTTTCATCTTAACTTTTTTTTCTAATAATTTTGCTCGGTGTAACGAGCCAGATCAGAGATTTAAACACATAGAAGGTATTAACCTTT
Organism: Sepiola atlantica; assembly: GCA_963556195.1. Lineage (NCBI taxonomy): Eukaryota > Metazoa > Mollusca > Cephalopoda > Sepiida > Sepiolidae > Sepiola > Sepiola atlantica. Next base: position 76,554,456 of record OY744539.1, on the reverse strand, counting down.
TTTTTCGTAAAAGTTCTTCCCAGTTTTGTTAAAGTGGCGTCCGATGTCGTGTGAACTTAACGGTGTAAATGTCTCTTTTAAATTTGAACTTTAACTGCGCATAGTCGCTAGTAGGTATAAATTTGTGAAACTTTATTTTTTAAGCATCTTTGAAATTAAAAACTTAAAGAAAGATGTAAAATGCCTTCAATATATATATATATATATATATATATATATATATATATATATATATATATATATATATATATATATATGTGTGTGTGTGTGTGTGTGTGTGTGTGTGTTTGTGTGTGTGTGCGTAAAAAATTAATTTATTAAAAAAATAAATAAATATATAAATAAATATGGGTTTATTTATAAATAATCATATATATATATAGATTGGATTTTCATACAGATTCTTCTGGATTTACCAATTACATTTGAACCCTATACAACTTGGATCTCCGTGTTTGGTTACATTGAAACACACCCGTTTGAACTTTTAAAACCTTTTAAAAAGAACTTTTTTTTAAAAACTTTTTCCAAATTTTGAATATTGACTGTTCTTATCTGTCAACTTATCAATCACTACTTCCTCTGATGATAAGATTTTAATCTTTGAAAAGCCTGGCTTAAGGAATGCAATCGAAAGAGAAGAAGGATAAATATTTTTATTTACTAAATGCTCCTTGTTCTGAACAACTGAAGATATTGATCTGTTTCCATTTGCAAGTCTAACTATCTTTCATTGACTCACCTTATATATATATATATATATATACATATATATATATATATATATATATATATATATATATATATATATATATATAGGGAGGCCAAGAAGTCACTGAAAGATCATTGAGAGATTTTTAACTTGAATATATCCTTTATTTTTAATATGACGAAGACAATAGAGATTTTGTGCAAAAAATCAAAATCAAAATCAAAACAAATTTTATGATTCTCTATCCACTTAAGTTTTGGAAATGTCCACGTTGGAGACTTCTTTAGGTGTAAGATTCAATAAGAGGTCAGAGGTAAGTGGATAGGCACACACTAGCCACATTTAAGCATTTCTTCATCTCATTGGCTATACTCTTTTCCCCTGTCACCACCACACACCGCACAAGCACACACACACACACACACCTAGTTATACTTATAAAGGTCGGAAATTATGTTTCTTTAGAAAGACATTTTTGAAAGACATTTTGTTCTTTTAGAAATACTTTTTTGAAAGACATTTTGTATTCCTATAAGTCAACAAATAAGAAATAAAAAATATATAACCATTAATAGTTTTCCACATTAATTTTATAGACACACACATGTACACACATATCTATCTATGTGTATATATATATATATATATATATATATATATATATATATATTATGCGTCGTTGTCCTGTAGATAATAACATTTTGTATCACCGTATAAATTAATTCAGCAAAAGTTACAATCTATATTAAGATTTTAAATATATTCTTTTTTTTAACATTTATATTAAAAACAAAAAACAATTATAACAATTTTAACCAATTTTAACCGATTAACTGGATTTTGCTTTAACGGTTTCCATAGTTTTTATGATTGTTTTTACCTCAAATTAATATTTTTTACGGTTATGATATTAAATCTTGGAAGTTAGGCACCCTTACAAACAAATACAAGCGAATAAACATAAATACGAATTTCTATGTCATTTTTCTTACTCATGTTAGCCATATGTAATTGATTATGTTAAAATGTGCCCTTTTCGCAATAACTCGATTGAATACAAACTCAGAGTTTTAATATGTTTCATATGTATACACACAGAATAGAAGGATTTTTATATATAGTTATTCCCAGACAGGCTGTTTCTCTACATCACAATTCTTTACTGTAGCTAGGCAAGCAACTATATTAAAATTAGATTTAAATAGATAGGTTGTCAACAGTCGGGCCCTTTACCCACTACGTAACCTGAAAATCTTAATTCTTATCTTCACTCGATGACAAAGATCTATGTGTATTTTTTTGCACATATATATATATATATATATATATATATATATATATAGTCATCCACAAACAGACTATTTCGCTGTATCACAGCTCTTCAATGTGGCTAGATCGAACCCACAACTATCTAGCCGATAAGTAGTAGCCCTAATTACCAGACCACGGGGGCAGGTGCTGCTAGTAAATGTCACCTACAATGTTTTTATATAAACAGTGACCGCCACTTGATAGCCCTCAATTTGTTTATTTTACAAAGAGCTTTGCATTGTATATATATATATATATATATATATATATATATATATATATATATATATATATATATATATATATATATATATGTATATGTGTGTGTGTATGTGTTTCTTAACACAAATGTTAGCGAGTGGAAAACCGAGGGACGAAACAATTGTAAGTGTTTAGAAATAGGATCAAGCAAGCAGCAAGTCCGTCTAAAATAGATTCGGAATGACATTCTTCACTCTATTTCTACAATGAGACGTTTTCTTTTTAATTTTTAGTTCTATATCGATTGCCATATATTCATACAGTTTTTCTTAAACTTTCAGTGTGATACTTTTTATTTATTTCTTATTTCTTTTTTAACTTCACCGATTGAGACGTCATTTTATATGAATATTAGTGCGAACACTAGCGAAGAATAACATCTTTTCCGTCACTTTTTTACGTAGTGTATACACTCGTATAAGAATAATAGCTTGTGAAAAAGAGAGAAGGCGGACGTTTATGTAAAATTTCCAAAATCATTAAAAATTCAAAATATTAGTTTCGATTTTTTATTGACACTAATGCGTTTGTGTTGAATTAGTATTTAAGAAAATGAAGAAGAGAAAAACGCATCTTTCCTCATGTGGTATCATTTCATTAGTTCTTTGAAGTGGGCTTCCATTATTTAAGGCATTTCTCTGTCGATTTGGATTGTTAAATATTCAGGCCGGGTGTATCGAAAAGGTGATATTGCATGAACACGCACCTGGCAGAAAAAATGCAACATAACATTGTTAATTGTCAAAAATGTAAATAATCACTTGTTGAAGTCGAGCACTTGATCGGGAAGGCAAATATGGTGGATTGTTAAAAATAAAATAATTGTTAATTGTAACCACCTGCAAGTTAGCAGCAGAAGGAAACTTCCTTTCGCTGAAGAAAACGCGATGGGGGCGTGGCTACATTGACTGTGAAGTCCCACGGTGGGCGTTTGCAGGGGCTGACAAATTCTTATATAATAACAACCCGAAATTTATATCGTCAGTTTGGTTGGCTATTTCGGCACGAGAAGAACTTCCCATCGAATCTCTGTGCATCCGTCTTCCTTCCTCACAAACCCACACTCCTTCACCGCAACCGACAATAAAGATACATCATTATATTGCAGTATATCAGTTTGTCGTCATTCTTATATTCACAGCAAATATATAACAAAGTAACTTCCACACAAATGTCGTCAACAACACATAATCACTCATTGATCAATTGGGAAACAAATCACTAATTGCCAAAGTGATGTCGTCAATTGCTTTCATTTGGTGTGCCGACTTACGTCCCTGTGCACAGTCCCCTGATTTCAACCGTTGTGCAATGGCATTTTTATAGAGGTGGAAATGCATGTATTCAGGCAAAATACGCCGTACCGAATGATTATTGATGACAATTTCAGAAGCTTACCTTGTGCTGCATTCACCCTGGACGTAGTTTCTAGCGAATATTAAATTTACAAATGAACATTAGTCGCATATATAGCTCAGTCAGGGGAGATAAGACAGTAGGTTTTGCCGACCTCTCAAATACAGCGCTTGGTATTCCGAAACTGTCACCAATCTGATAGTGACCAGGCTCAACGTCGCTTAACCATGGTGATTTTAAAGAGAACCTTTTGTATAAACGTGTTTATGACGTATAATTTCAGGACCATGGTCAACAACAAAGTGTGTTTCTGAAATACGTACAGTTCTGCGCCGCCAGCGATCTGCTATTCATTAGTGTACCGCTTGTACGAAGTGCTTGACCTGAACGTCAGATTACGTTACGAGTGCAGAACAACTAGATTTCGGTGAACGCTCAATTGGTGACGTAACTCTCACTGAATTGAGACAGACGGGTTATTATTCGCTGGACTATCATAGGCGAGTACACGGTGAGAGACTGTTCGCAGCGTCATGGTTTAAACCAAAAGAAAAAGAAATGTTAACACACTCAGAGACCGAATGCTACCTGCCAGACATATGCCGATTCCTCCTGGTGCTAAGTTATAGTTTCAAATACGCCTCAAATTGCAAATTCTTCTCCTGTATATAATTATAAGATATTTGACTACCTTAGACAAACCAAGCTAAAACTATATTTTAAACTATTAATCCATTAAAATTTCCCAGTGAAGCTGCACTTATCTCATTAGCTATTACATTTAATAGAGAGTAAATTTACAAAACTTCCACCTAAAAAGAATGAAGAATAAAAATGAATAACACTCTCAAATATGCGCTCTCTAATGATGGTGTATTTTGAAGGCTTTAAGAGTGAAACTGTAGTTAACAATATTCGCGATCAAACAACCAGCGTACGAACATAAGGAAGACACTATACTCGCAGTACGCATACAGAACATACACATTTACACATACTGTCACATATACTAACAAATACATACACACTCATACAATGTCCATCCTCACAATCACATGAAACTAGCGGAAGAACTGTTCTGTTGGTCAACGGTAACTTCTGACTCAGAAAAAGGATGGTTTGGATTGCTGTACTGCAGTTGTGTCGGTTCAAAAGGACCACGCTGGCCAACCTCCGTCTAAAGAAGAGGACACACGACGACCACGGCCACAACCACGACCACGACCACGACCACGGCCACGGCCACGACCACAACGATGATGATGATGATGATGATGATGATGATGTTTTGATCTTGGTGATCAAGATTTACCACAGCAAGGAACGTTTTAATTGACCATTGAACGTTGCCAGCGATCCGATCGCTTTCTTATCTTTTAGTCTCTTAATCGCTATGTTCGTCTTCGGGTTTTGGCCCTTCCTCCAGAAACTCTCGACAAATCTGACTAAGTCAGCAACACCAGATATCCAAAATTGATATGAAAAATATACTCTTCTTCTTCTTCTTCTTCTTCTTTCATCGTTTTCTTCTTTTCTTCTTCTTATTATGTACTCACTTGGAGTTTTCACACAAGTCATCATCAGTGATTGCTCACTGGCAATAGCTGGTGGTATTTTCTGGAGTCTTAGTAACAACAAATCTCCCCAGCTGTCAGTATTCTCTATCTCTTTCGATCACCATTGCAAGTGATTTTGCGGAAATGCTGCTTCCCATTGATTTCTCAGTGGCAACGGCCAATTGTTTTCTCTGGGACTTGGGGGACAATGAGCCTCCCCAAGGTCCCAGTACTCTGTGCACTCTTCCAATGAAGGTCTGGTTAGTGCGTTCTCTCCTCGGTCTTTCCATCCTTCTTGACTCTTCATGACTACTTCAATGTTTTTTGGGGGGTCGGACCAGTTTATAAGAGTACTTGCAGTTTCAGTTCCCTCGGGTATACGTGGTGGTTCTTCCATGTTTTTGTTGCAACTTTTTATCATTGCCGTCTGTTGCAAAGTCTCAGTCTTCCCTTTGATTACAATTTCTCTTCGTCTTTTTCCAGGGTTTTGGGGCAGTTCCTAGTGGTCCTCCAATTATTGGTATTATATTGACTTTTTTGATGTTCCATATTTTTTTCAGTTCTCTGTCAACTTCCATGTTTTTGCTTCGTTTTTCTGTGTTTTTTTATCTTTACCCTGTAGGCTGATGGGACAGCAAAATCTACAATTTTGCAGTTTTCCGTATTGTTAACTATCATGGCGTCCGGCCTCATTGTTTGTATGAGTTCATCTGTTTGTACCTTTATGTCCCAGAGAATTTTGTGATTTTCGTTTTCCAGTGCTCCCTACGGTTTATTATTATTATTATTATTATTATTATTATTATTATTATTATTATTATTATTATTATTATTATTATTATTATTATTATTATTATTATTATTATTATTATTTTTATTATTATTATTATTATCATTATTATTATTATTATTATTATTATTTTTATTATTATTATTATTATTATTATTATTATCATTATTATTATTATTATTATTATTATTTCATAGTTTCAACTTTTTGATATTTTTAGTTGGATTTTTCTTTTTTGAACATCAAGTGAATTCTCTTGACTTTAGACAAGCTTTACCTTAACACATTCGCCGTTCCTAACAGTCAAGCCTTTTTCAGAATTGGAAAAGAAATTGTATCCTCAATCATTTATGGTGAGTTTTCGTAATGGTTCCAAATGTTTCAATCACCACGGGAATCACATTGACTTCTTTACATTTCCATAGTCTAACGAATTCCCATTTTAATCTTAGTATTTTTTTCGTGTTCTTTCTCCTGCACACTTGTATCGAAGGGACAGGCTATATCAATGATTAAGCAAATTCTCTTGTTTTTGTTTAGAAGGATTAAGAAGTTTGTATGCACATATCCTAAATAAGTTTGACATTATCGCTCTCCTGCATCACTTCTGGCTTATACTCATACCACTTCTTATTCTGTTCCCATTCATAAAGTTTACATATATCCCAATGTTGTACCTGAGCGACTTTGTCGTGTCACCGTTTTTTTTACTAGTGTTGTGCTAGCATTGGACATTCAGATACAATATGTGCTAAGGTGTTTTTACCTTTCATTACACAATCGACATATCGGTGATTCTGTAGGGTTTTTTCCAATGTAATGTTTGATGGACCTAGTGCGATTTGTTTGTTCCTAGGCTGTCATTAAGGTGCTTCCGGTGGAGCTATCATAATTACTCCTGGCCAACCAATTCAGTTTGTCATTATCTCTAAATGCAGTATTCTTAAAGACTACACTGTGTAGTTTCTTTCTAAATAATCTTAACACTGTCTTGCAACCTTTGATTCTTTTTCTCTTTAGTTCTTAGTTTTTTCCCGTTTTCACTTCACGAATGAGAATCTCATTACTTTCAAAAATATATTCATATAGACAATCTTCTGCTGTATTCACGACATCTTCAACACTATGTAAACCTCGACAACTTTCATTTCGAGGTAGATACAATCGATCTGCATCTTCATTTCTTTGCAAAAGCTCCAGAAAATTGTAAGCCTTTTCCGTGTTTTGGTGTCCAACCATTTTAATTCATTTAAATACCAGTCAAGTAGACCAGCAGTATATCGAATAATACCTACTGATCTGGCATTGATAGCATAGACTGTATTTTGACTGTGGGGTGCGATTTAAGAAGAACTCTTACTCTTCTGTTGTACTCAGCTGTGACATTGTTTTTCATTTTCTTTGTTTTAAATGTTATCTGCCTCCAATATTTCCAAGCCTTTGTCAATATTATTTATCAGATCTGTTGCTGTGAGTTAAAGACCATATAAATGGACAAGTTTTCTTCTTTTTATAACAAGAATAGCACATTCGGTGGTGGCAAATTCCATTCGTATGTCGTCACCAAATAATCTAACCGTATTCATTAGGTATCAAGTTGGGTTGAATATATAAAATTTACAATAACTCCCACTCTAAGTTATTCTTCCTGCACCTTTCATTGTTTTACGGTTAAGATTTTAAAGTTTTAATTAAAGTCAGCTTAATTTTAATTTGAATTTGAATTAGTTTCATCCACTTCGGTGAAATTAGATATAGGCTACACTTTATCTCTATTAATCAGCAAACTCATTCTAACCAAACAGAAGTGAATTTAGATCCAGGCTAGCTATTTTACACCACATTCTGAAGAAAACTTTTATATATAAAATTAATATTGAAAAACAAAACAAAAACAATAAGTAGACAAGAACAAAAAAACACTCATTCTATTTAATAAACCCATTACATATTTCGATTGATATATTGATGGTTCGTTCGAAAATCAAATCGAATCATTCTTTCACGTCATAATCTTTTAAAATTATAACGACTATGTTTCGTTTAAAAGAATAAAATAAAATAAAATAAAAACAAACAAAAACATTCTTTTCACGTCTTCAAATGCATAGAATATTTTATAGTATTGTACTTATATACTATTTTTTTCAAATCAATCATATTGAGAAAGTCTTGAAATACAAACGAAACGTTGATGAATATATTAATAATTTTGGGTTTTCCTTTCCATCACGTTAGAATATTATGTCGATTATTTTCATTATATATATATATATATATATATATATATATATATATATATATATATATATATATATAGGGTGAGCCAAAAGTAGGTAGACAGTAAAAAACATTTTTTGTCGAAGCGTAAGAGGCAGTGTAAAGCTGTGTAAATCAAGAAGGAAAATGTTTTTTTACTGTCCACCTACTTTTGGCTCACCCTGTATATATATATATATATATATATATATATATATATATATATATATATATATTAGACATCCGATGTGTTGTCCACAGTTCGCCTCCGCGTTCAATGCTGTTTTCCATATCGTGTTATCATCTGAGACGTCCACACGCACCGACATGCGCGTAAGAAATAAATAAACAGAAAAGAAACCCGGTCATGCGCGCCTATCAAGGAAAATGCAGGAAAACACATCGATCTAATTGGACGACCTCTTCATGTATTGGCTTCCTTATTGGATTTGACGTCTCTTCTCGAGCAGAAAATATCATTTTCCTTCATAAATCAACGCGAGGGGTGTGGGAGATAGGGAGAGATTCGATTCTTACCAAAAGCAATTGTTTCTTTTGCATATGCTGCTGGCTTCCTTGTAGCTCGAAATACAATGGATGTTTCTGTTTTCAAAGGGTTTTGTCTGTAATGGCGATTTTGATAACTGAAGCAAGGGTTGCTTAATTCTTAAAAGCATTTCTCATTACCCATAATTGCCTAATTCCAAAACGATCGGAAGCAGTGCTAGGATATGTTTAGAAGGACTGGTATTATTTCGGAGTTTTCCTTCTCCTATGTTAGTTGTCACCCCAACGCATCATCGGCTTAAACTATCCTACTATTTATGCCATAGATAGAAAGAGGAGGGACAAATCCAAATATTTCACGAGGGTTTTTAGAGAAATAAGTTACGAGAAACGGTCTAAGTAAGGATCAGGCTCAATAACCTTTCTTTCTTCTAGGCTAGTTGGCGTTACGAAAACGTATGGGTGTGTGGTAGAACCAGATGAATACCGATCTCTTAGAGAAAGCGATTTTATACTGACTCCCATTTCCAAACTAACAGCTCACGATATTCGAAAATGATCACTCATCTAGGTACTGGCTCGATAAGCTTCCATTCTCCAATATTAATGGCTTCACTAAAGTTCGATTGTATAGTTTATTCTTCTATTTAAAGGGTAAGGAGAGAGGGGGTCATGGGTATAAGTAAAAATGACTTTGCACAAACCTCTAAACTTACGGCACCTTGTATGTTAAAATTATCACCCATCAAAGTACCCAACGAGCTTGTTTAATTTAATCCTGTTAAGACTCGTGTCTTTCAATCGTAAGCGTGCCCCTTTTCTCCCTGAGATTCTCATGGATAGCTCTGCTATTGAGGAGAAATCCACTCTGAAACTTCTTGGTCTTTCTTTCTCGGCCAATCTTTTTTTGGAGTTCATACATTCGATTCATTTATCTTTCTGCTACTCGCAAAGTCGGTTCTCTCTATCGCTCCAAACACTTTCGCACACCTGAGGCTATTCTCTATCCCTACAAATCTACTATCAGACAATTATCGAGTACTGTTGTCATATTTGGGATGGTGAATCTCTGTCCCATTTGAGGGTTCTTGATAAGGTGCAGAAACGTATCTCTAATTTAATTGGCTCCACCCATTTTCTTTTCTGCGACCTTTCACTCACAGACGTGATATTTCTGGTCTCAGTCTTTTCTATAAATACTGGTTTGACATGTGCTCTTAAGAATTGTATGATCTATTCTCTGCTTGCTTTGTTCTAGCTCGTTAAACTTGTTGGTCTAATGGTCTCCATCTATTCGCTGTTTTGCTACCTCATTGGTATACAGCTTCCTATTCAAATAGCTCATTTCCAAGAACTCCCTTCCTGCTGACTTTTTCCTCCAATCTATAGTCTTCATCTTTTCAAGACTAAGGCCAATAGGCATATCCTGTTTTTGCGATAATCATCTTTCGTTCTTTTTACCTCCTTATATCAAGTGGCTTCATGTCTTGTCTGGAGCGATTTCCATAAGAAAGCACGTTTACATATATATATACAATACAAAATGGAGAACCATATATATATATATATATATATATATATATATATATATATATATATATATATATATATATATATATATATATTAAAGTGTTTTCTATGACTACAGCCGACGTCGTTTCGGTTTTTCTACCCTTATCAGTGCAAGAGTGGCGATTTTAGCTTAATATATATATATATATATATATATATATATATATATAATTTTTTTAAGACAAAAACGATAATTGTTTTCTTTAAAATATATTTTTTATTTGTTATTTACCTTACAGATATGGGCTTGCAAGCTTTCGATCTCATAGATCTCTTTCAAGCGATTTTTTTTCTTTTATAATCTTTTTTTTAACCATTCGGAGATAAACTCTTTCTCTGTTATAGTAGTCCGTTGAAATATTTCCGATCGTATGATCAACATCTCAACGGACTACTATTACAATGAGAGTTTACTTCCGAAAGACAAAAAAAAGACAAAAATTATTTTTTTAAAGAAAACATCGCTTGAAAATAATTTATGATTCAAAAGATCTCTAGTCCATATAATTATGGTAAATATAAAATATATATTATAAGGAAAAAATATCGTTTTTGGCTTTAAAAAATTCATATTTAGATACGAAACGATATTCAAAAAAGTGTCAACACATATACCCACTGTTGAATTGCTGGTTTATAACACGTTGTAATGTCGAACCTCGTGTCGTAGAACAGTTCGCCCGTTGATCCCGCGAACGAGACGATGTGTCGTTTCTATTCGAGAATTCTAGCTGGTAGGGGAAACTATTTGTACTAACCGTGCGTCGTCGTTGTCGCCTGCCTTGTGTCGGGCTGCTATCTGTCTTCTTTCGGCCATATTGTCCGTGGTCACAATCTCCATCGTCTACTGCCGCTGGCTGCTTCCTCGCAAGCTGAAATCAAATCTTTTACACACGATAATTTATAACAAGCCTTTCTTTTTACTTTGAGCCATTTATTGGTATTAGCTTGTCGACACTGAAGCAATTACGTCGTAGTGGAGATAGAAGCTTACGCTAGTTAATTTCCTAATTAATCACCTAATCACCTGTAAGGGAAGGGAGAAGTGGACATCGTCTAGCTCTCATTTTTGGGGATCCGAAATCCCCTAGCTTATGTAATCGTTACATGGATAAAGCGTGTTGGCTCGTCGGCTTCCAAGTCCAAACTGAAAATCTCACTGCCGTTTTCCCACCGGGAAAACTGTGACGTCACGAAAACTCGTGATCGACGCACAGGTGTGACCTAAACCCCCGACCCCGAGGTCTCGTCAACTGCCCCCGCGAATCGTGAGAACACATCGCACCAACATTGCACGAGATGACTCCGTCACAAATCGCGCAAGTTAAGCGATCTCACTGTACGTCCATCACCCATGCGTCCCATTATATAACACCACTTCAACTTAATTGCGGTTATGCAAGTTAGTTTCCGCACTCGAAGATAGATATTCCCTGATATTTCAACTGTTTTTATAAGTATTGTGCGTTGTATGGTGACCCTCCTCTATTTGACTCTAATTTCTCTTACTTTTTTACCAGCTTTTTCGGAACTGTTACTCATGATTCTACTGCAGTATATTACTTCATTTTCATTCAGTCAAATATTTGTTGATACGTCAACTTAACTGGTCCATTTGGTATGATGGTTAGTGTTCGCTAATGGGCTGAGGGGCTCGGGTTCAATCCGAGGTCGAGTCATACCAAAGACTCAAAATGTGGTACTTGATGGCGACGTGCTTTAACACTGAGTATTAAAAGGTAAGGATAAGGGTAAGTGAAGTAATCCTGGGAAAGAGGTTGCGTCGTCACCTACATCTCGGTGTAGTAGATAATGAAAAGGCTTCGGGTGGCCCTAGACTATTATCGCCTAGTTTATATTTTTACGTCAACTGGTCATAATTGGGGAACTATGTAGCGGATTGTATCACTTAAACAGAATGCGAGAGTTAACAGGTTCCGGGCGGTTTACGATGTCTTATGACGTTGAAGAGACGGGTGAGAGAGAGAGAAGTGGGGGGGGGGGGAGAGAAAGAATAAGAGGTAGAGGTAAGGAGAGAAAGAGAGGGGGAGAGAGAAACAGAGAGAAAGTGTGTGTGTGTGTATGTGTGTGTGTGTGTGTGTGTGTGTGTGGGTGTGTGTGTGTGTGCGCCCGCGAGCGGTCCTGGGTGAGATGTCTTAAAATCAGTTTACACGAAGATCTGCGGTTCTAACAAGGGCCTATATCCGCACCTGACCTCTCTTTGCCACCGTTCTTTGTGATACGGCAAACACGAACTGAGCTGAAAAAATTTCTTCGTCCATTAAGAATGTGCTTTTACTTAACTTTGTTTGTGCCAGACTTTAAATCCAGAAGGCGATTGTCCCCCGTTAGGAAGATCACTACTGGCATGGGACCATCAAGACTCTCGTAAAAAAGCAGGTATGATTTAAAATGATAATGACTTCACTGTTACCCCCTCCTAGTCGCGTTGCATATGTAACACATTCATTGGTTTATTATTATTATTATTATTATTATTATTATTATTATTATTAGTAGTAGTAGTAGTAGTAGTAGTAGTAGTAGTAGTAGTAGTAGTAGTAGTAGTAGTAGTAGCAGTATTATTATTATTATTATTATTATTATTATTATTATTATTTCCTACTAACTAGGAGTTCCCACACAGGTCGTCATCAATGATATCTCACTGACAATAAACGGTGGTGTTCAATGGAGTCTGAGGGTCAACAACAAGTCTCAACATATTTCCAGTATTCTCCTTCTTATTCGATAAATATTGCAAATAACTTTGCGTTATCGCAATACTCGCTTACCACCAATGTCTCACTAGCAACAACCATTGGTCGTTTCTGAGCAAAGCACCTCTCCATGGTCTCAGTACTATTCGCACCCTTCCAGTAGAGGTCTAGTTATTGCTCTACCCCCTCGGTATTTCTATCCTCTGGTATCAGGCGACGCTGGTGCTATCACAGTGGGTGCGTGTGTGAGTGTTTTTTGGGGGGTGGGGGCGAGTGAGCTATTTAGATTTCTCGAACTTTCATTTTCCTTTGGGTCACGTGGTGTTTTTTCTATTTAAAAAAATGTCTATTGCAACTTCCATGTAGCTGGGTAGTGTTTGTAGTTCATGTTTCCGCATTATTATTATTATTATTATTATTATTATTATTATTATTATTATTATTATTATTTTCATTGCCTTGTTTTTAATATTATCTGCTTCCAGAATTCCAAAGTATTTGTAGCCCATCTCACTGTTTACATTCTTTATCAGATCTGTTGTTGGGAATTCAAGGCCATCTGAATAGACACGTTTTCTCCTTTTTACAACAAGAATGACACATTTAGTGGTGTCAAATTCCATTCGTATGTCGTCACTAAATAATTTAACTGTATTCATTAAGGTATCAAGTTGCTTTTCATTCTTTCCAAAAACCTCAAGGTCATCCATGAATCAAATAGTAAATGGTTGACTGTGGGAAGTCCTTTCCCCAAGTCCATATCCTGCGTTCACATTACGTAAGAGAAGTGGCATTGGGATAAAACTGATGACAAATCGCCCTGGAAAATCCCTCTCCTGATTTTTCACTTTACCCAATGCAACACCCCCTGAAGTTAAATTGGTTTCCCAATTGTTCATGCTATTCTTTAAAGGTTTTTGAATGTTAGGAGCTGTTCCTAAAATCTCCAGGCGTAAAGGACCATGTCAAATGCTTTCTTATAATCCACTCACCCCATTACAAAGTTAGTAGTTCTATTATTATTATTATTATTATTATTATTATTATTATTATTATTATTATTATTATTATTATTATTATTATTATTATTATTATTATTATTATTATTATTATTATTATTTCATAGTAGTCTCAACTTTTGGATGTGTTTAGTTGGAGTTTTCTGTTTTGAACATCAAGTCAATTCCTTTGACCTTAGACATTCAATATATACCTTAACACTTTCGCTGTTCCTAACAGGCAAACCTTTTTACATTTCCATGGTCTAACTAATTACCATTTTAGATCCTAATATTTATTTATTTATTGTGTTCTTTCTCCTGCACTCTCGTATCGAAGGGGCAGGCTATATAAATGATTAAGCAAGTTGTCTTGATTTTGTTTAGAAAGATTAAGTCGGGTGTTGAATGTTCAAGAACCTTATCAGTTTCTATGCGCATGTCCCAAAGAAGTTTGACATTGTCGGTCTCCTGTACCACTTCTGGCTTATGTTCATACCACTTATTATTGGGGTCCAATTCATAAGGTTTGCATATATTCCAGTGTAGTACCTGAGCGACTTTTTCGTGTCTCTATTTTTATATTGATGATGTGCTAGCGATGGGCATTCAGATACAATATGCGCTAAGGTTTCTTCCCTTTCATTACACAGTCGGCATAGCGCTGATTCTGCAATTTTGTCAATGAAATGTTTGATGGACCTAGTACGGGTGGCTTGTTTCTGAGTTGCCATTAAGGTGCTCTCAGTAGATCTTTTTAAATAACCCGTGACCAACCAATTCCAGCTGTCATGATCTCTAAATGCAGTATTCTTTAAAAATACAGTGTAGTTTCTTTCCAATTAATTTTCGTTCTCTCTCTTGTAACCTTTGATTCTTTTTCACCCCAATTCTTTGTATTTACTCTATTTTCACTTAATGAAGAAGAATCTCATTACTTTCAGAAATATATTTATATAGACAACCTTCTTCTATATTCACGACATTTTTAAGACTAAGTAAACCCCGACCACTTTACTTTCTAGGTAACTACAATCTATCTGCATCTCTTTTATTTTCAAATTTATAAGCATTTTCTGTGTTTTGGTGTCCAAATAATTTAATTTATCTACATTCCAGTCAAGTCTGAAAGCAGTATATCGAATGGTAGATACTGCTCTGGCATTGATAGTATAGATTGTATTCCGACTGTGGAGGTGCAGTTTAAGAATAATACTTACCTTCTGTTGTACTTAACTATGAACTAGTTTTTAAATTCCTTGTTTTTAATCTTATCTAATTATTATTATTATTATTATTATTATTATTATTATTATTATTATTATTACTTCTGCTCACTAGGAGTCATCACACAAGTGATCGTCAGTGATTGCTAACCGACAACAACCAGTGGTGTTTTATTGAGTCTGAGTGACAACAAGCTTCCCTAGATTACTAGTACTGTTCACCTATTTTCAATCACCACCACAAATAACATTGCGGTATCGCAACAGCCGCCTTCCATTGATTTCTAGCTGGCAACAACAATTGGTCTCAACTTTGGATTTGGATGGCAATAAGCCTCCATAAGGTCCCAGCACTCTCCGCACTGTTCCTTTGGGTTCTGGTTAGTGCTTTCCATATTCGGTCTTCCCATCCTCCATGGCACTCTTTGACTATTTTGTGTGATGTCAGCTGAGGCCAGTGCAATTTCTATAAGGGGAGCATCTTATCATATCTCCTGCAGTTTCTGTTCCTTGGGTTCATGTGGTGGTGTTCTTCAGCTGTTTCAAGCATTGTCGTCTTTTGTATGGTTTCAGTGATCCCTTTGATTCCAATTTCTCCCAGTCTTTTCTCCAAATTTTTGGACTCTTCCTACTTCTACGATTATTGGTATTATATTGACTGTCTTTTGAATAAACCTTTATAAACTTAAGTGTCGGCGTAGTTTTGTATCAAGAGATAAAACAGCAACCTTGGATCACAACGATGGTGATGGAGCCGGCGACAACGACCTGAACGGCGATGTAGGGTATCAAGGAGTTATACACCCGCTAGTAAGTTTATATACAACACGTCGAGGCTTTCAAATAGAACAGTAACGAAGGGATGCGAAAATAAAACAACGCTCTCGAGCTGATCTTTCAACCGAATCAATTAAAGAAACTTGTCCTCATTGCGAAAAGAGATGAACGGTTAGGGTCGGGCCTGTGAGCTATTTTCGCACCTACCTGGACATACAAAGAGAGCAAGAATACGACCGCCATCCTAACAGGTGCAGCCAATATGATGATATGTATGCTATCAGTGGTCTATCCTAGTATGTGTTTCTCATTTTTTGCACTGTTTTCAGTTTCGTTCCTTCTTCTGCTGAACTTTTTCTCGACATTTATTAGGTGTTCTTATTCAGTTTATTTACGAGCACCATTTTCAGAAGCTGACATCTTTAATCTACATTCAATATTCTACGCCTTCACGCATATTGTCAGTATCGGTTTATCATTGGTAGTCTGAGGTAATTGTGGTGGATAAATAATTATAAGTTATTTGAGCCATTGTCGCGTTATGCCCCTTACAAAAATGCGAAAGGTGTTCCAATAAAAATAAAGAATCGAAACACGGAGGTTGGAGTTTGATAAACTCCAACCTTCGAGATGCAGTCAACTCCCTAGCCCCCGCTGGAAGGATCAAAAGGCGAAACGTCTCTCATTTTGGTCGCAAGTTTCGCTCTGTTGTTTTTTCCTCGATTCTCCCTTGATTGGTGTCGTAATTTGGAAACTTGTTTTAAACACGTCCCTTAAATCGGCATACCTCAAAATACAAATAATGAAATGTTTATATTTGGATTGCTGTCTCAACATTGAAATTATCAGAACAATAACAGGCGCATTCCAAACGCGACGTCTACCCACACCGGGATTTATATCTCGTTACCATCTACAAGGTAATATTTTTTCTATTTACTATCCATCCTTTGCGATCGCCGGGAACAACCTTATTAGACCATGTGTAACTATAAAAGTTCGATCTTCATAAAAAATGCTCGTATTTGTTATTATTAATCTTAGTCAGTGTTCAGAAGAAATGGAGAACAAACTTGTGTTATTTCAGCCATTACACAAATCTGATTTTCATAAACAAATGCATGTAGTGATTATTATTAGAATATGATAGTGCTCAGGAGAGATAAGGACACAATATATATTCCAATCCTTAGCTATAAAAGTTATATTGTCATAAACAGATGATTATAAAAATAATTATGACTAGCCGGACCCCGTGGAAATTCCACGTTACTGTTAACCATAATATTCCTTTTTAAATAATAAATGTCTGTTAAGGTCAATATTATTAAGAAGAAAGTAAATGACTCAGTTTTTCTTTCGTAAAAGTAATTATTATTTTCAGATACATATTCTTTAAATAAATAAAACGAATATGTCTCTTCTTTCTTTATTTAAAATTGTAGCGATTGAATTCTTTATAAGACAGTAAATATTCCATTCCTTCTTTCAATAAAAATAATTGTCAACTAAATATTCTTCAAATCAATGAAACGAATGCCACTTTTTGAAATGTATTTACTTAAAATTGTAATTTTTAATCGACAGGGCGACATAATTTTTGTTTTAACAATTCATTTTAAAATGGATAAAGTTTTACGTTAGGATAAATTCCATTAATCACCAATGCCTATTTTTGATAATCATAAATGTATGTGAAAGGTGATAACGTACATACGAACATGAAGTGGCTTAACTTATTATTGCATAGAATACTAGTAATATTCATTTGGCGTTACCTGTATAGAGATATGTTGACGTTTGTATAGCGTTCTCGCTTGTCAATTGCTATGTGAATCTATTAATATTCGGCTCGCGACATAATAGATACTTATACATACAATGCGAAGCAGAGAACGTGGAATGAATAAGAGAGAGAGACATATTGATGTTTACGCTTCCGAGACCTTCTTCCAAGAGAGCGATCTTCGTCAGCATTCGTTTATATATGCAAGAGAAATATACAAAGGGAGATAATTACACAATGTAAGGGAAGTAACTATGATACATTGTTGTTGTTTCTAAATGTAAGATACTACAGTTTGGAATTGTTTTTTAGGAAAAAAATCAAATATTATCATGTGTACAATGTTTTTCTTAAAAGAAAAGTTAAAATAATATTTGTAATATGAGGTCAAGTAATAAAAAAACCGGTTAACGCGGTGTTGTTACTAAATAAATGATATTTGTAATATGTGGTCAAATAATTAAAAAAAAAATGATAGTGGTGTCCTTACTAAAAGATTACGTTACTTACAGACAGCTGGATAACATTAAATGGATTTGACGAATTGAAACAAATTTATTTTTAAAGCTAATTATAATAAATCTTAAACTACAAATACAAATAATTATCTAAATGTTAAAACGTTTTTTTACATGCATTCTTCACTGAGATATTCTTAGTGTAATTGTATTTTTGTTTTATGAAACAACTAAAAATTAACCTTTGCAAATTAATTTAGTTTCCTTACGTTCGAATATATTTCAGTTATTTTATTAACCTAACCAACAATTGCCGCTAGTGAACCAAGATAGAATCGAAGGAAAGTTTCAAGGGTGTCTCTAGATTATTTGAAAGATTTACCCCTTATTAAAAATTATTTGAATGTTCTAACTGTTAACATATCGATTTCTATAACAAACAAACATTTACATATGTATACATATTTATATATATATATATATATATATATATATATATATATATATATATAGGGTGGGCCAAAATAAGGGTCCTCCAAACTTCTCTCCAATTCCTCGAAATTTTGAGCTGTTCGTACAGTGCGAGGCCTACCACTTCTCGCCATGTCGGATATTCCTTGTTGGTCCCTAAAACGAGCAATAATTCCTCGGATTGCTTTTGCCGAAGGAGAGTTTCTGGTGTTGTAATGACGCCGATAGATGAGTTGAGTCTCCGAAATCGACTCATTGGATTTAAAGTACCACTCTATTATGAGGGTACGTTCTTTAGGGCTAATACGGCTCATGCTTGCTTCGGAAGGGGTCCTTTACTTATTCTAAAAAAAAAAAAATCAATAAATAAAAAAGTTATGAATTTTTAAAAATAGGACCCTTATTTTGGCCCATCCTGTATATATATATATATATATATATATATATATATATATATATATATATATATATATATGTGTGTGTGTGTATGTATATATACTATATTAAAATTTGAAAAAAAAACCTGATGCAATTTTAAAATGCATAAAATCATTAATTTATTTTATTTTCGATAAATACATCATTCTTAGAGCTAGACTTTTTTTCTATTTTCGTCTTCTCCATTTTGTTGGTATTAACCCTTAGATGAGACGAATAAACTGTAGAGAAATCAAACGTACGTCTAGTTGTTTAAGACGACAGTTTCAAGTAAAGTAAAGTCTGGTCGATGCTCGTTTGGCGCTGTTTGAATAAGTAAATAGATCACATCTTTGAAGCATCCATGTATAAGAATAGTTTATATAAAAATTTAGAAAACCAAACATGATGCAATTTTAAAATATATAAAATTATTTACTTATTTATTTTAGGCTAAGACTTTCGATGAATACATCATTCTCAGAGCAAGAGTTTTGTTTCTTTTTTTTCTTCTTCATTTTGTTGGCATTATCACCCGTGGGGTGAACCAACGGTAAAGTCATAACAAATATATAAATCATTTTATTCATTTTAAAATTGCATCATTTTTGTTTTTCAAATTTTAATATAAAATATTCTCATACATGCTGACTTTAAAGATGTGATCTATTTACTTATCTAAAGAACACCAAACAGCGCAGCACATCGACCGGACTTTACTTCACTTGAAACTATCATCTTGACGTATTTTTTCTGAGTCTACGGTTGATTCTCAACCCTAAGGCTTATACCAACAAAATGATGAAAAAAGGGTATTAAGTAAGGAGTTAGGCACAAGGCCAGTTTTATCTTACTTCCACAAGTAAGATGTGACCCAAGGTCGGGTCGGGACAGTGGAGTTTAAAAATTGCCTGGACAGCCCCGTCGGCATTTCCCGGTAACGGCGCCTCAGGCAGTAAGCAATAAACATACTCCTCCCCAAAGCGGGGAGGCGAAGCCTGGGAGGACAGACCCATAGACCGGCGTAAATAAAGCCCCGAAGGCCAAGACAATACCAGTCTATGGGGTGCAGTATCTATCGAGACAGATACTACACGTTGATCTTAGTCAAAAGGCCAAGAACAGGGTATTTCTCTGAGAATGGCGTATTCATCGAAATTCTTAGCATAAAAAACAAAAGAAATTACTTTATTCATTTTAAAATTGCATCATGTTTGTCTTTAAAATTTTAATATGAAATAGTCTTATACATGGATGCTTCTAAGATGTGATCTATCCTCTAATTTAAAAAGCGCCAAACTAGCGCAGCATATCGACCAGATTTTATTTCACTTGAAACTGTCGTCTTTTACTAGACTGATTTTTTTTCTGACTCTACGGTTGGTTTCCCTCGCGGGTTAATGCTAACAAAATAAAGAAGAAAAAAAAGTAAAAAGTCATCGAAAGTCTTAAATGATTTTATCTATTTTATCTATTTTATCTATTTTGTCATTGTGTTATGGCCCTATTCTAGAAAAGAGTAAAATCAACTAGTATGAATTTTGAAATTAGTGCAAGTTAAGCTCACACAAACGTTGGGAAATGATTAATTTTTCACGAAAAAATAAATCAGCAGAGTTAACCGAAGTCCATGAAAACAAAGAATGGGGTCAATTAAAGATAAATATGTATTAGTTGACATGACAAAGGATGTCACTTTTTTGTCGTGTACAAAGAAGAAAAGTTTTTTCGAAGAGATCTGTATGAGAGTTTAAACAAGACAGACGTGAAATAATTATGCTGAAAAACTGTGAAACAGTTAAAATCGCCCTAAGGTGAAAATGCCCCCCCCCCCTCCGAAAAAGTATATTCTTTGTGTTCACTCAATTTATCCCCAACAGTCAATTAACAACTCGTTACTTTAGTTTAGAGAAACCCATTCTCTCTCCGTCACGTACAATAATTTCTCAAGGGTTTTTTTTTAAACCTCTCAACGAATGTCTTAATCTCCTTTTCTGGGAGAAGAAAGTTTGTTCTAGATAGTTACAGTGATGAAACCACTAACCGATCACGACCACCACAACACGCGGAGAGGGAAAGGACGAAGCAATTAATACAACGATCACAAGACGAGACAGCGACGGTGAAAGAGAAAAAGATAAACTGACAGAGAGTTGAAGGTAAAGACACGCATTGATGTTAAAATGGACATGTGTTGCTTGTTGCTTGGAAAAAAAGAGAGGTACAAAGAGAGATGGGCGAGTGCACCTGTAGAAGAATTAAAATAATAAGTATACACGCATACAGAAATTAAGGGCACGCATTCACGTATAATGCACACGTATAATGAACCTGCATACAGAATGTAACACACGCGAAAATCGCGTAAGTGAAGAACAAAAAGAAAAATAAGTTTGAAGACTTTTTAGTAACGTGTTTTAAATAAAGCAATTGCATCATATTTGATTTTCACATTTTAATATAAAATTTTCTCATACAACTATGCTTCAAAGATGTTATCTATTTCCTTATTCAAAAGGCGTCAAACAAGCGCAGCACCTCGACCGGATTTTACTTCACTTGAAACTGTCGTCTTAAAGAACTTGACGTATTTTTATGACTCTACGGTTGATTTGTCCCCCTGGGGTTTATACTAACAAAATGAAGAAGAAAAAAAGTCTTGCTCTGAGAATTATGCATTCATCGGAAGGCTTAGCCTAAAAAAATGAATAAATAAATACTTTTATTCATTTTAAAATTGCATCATGTTTGGTTTGAAAATTGTAATGTAAAATATTCTTGGACATGGATGCTTCAAAGATGTGATCTATTTCCTTTATATATATATATATATATATATATATATATATATATATATACATACATATATATATATAATAAAATAAAATAAATAAATAAATGAATAAGGATACATATATATATATATATATATATATATACATATGTGAATTAATAGATATATAGCTAATAATAAAACTATATATATGGCTCTTAGTAACAATAAGACACAGCCTCCCGAAGACGGTCGAGAGACCGAAAGCGCTAGAGGAATGGCCCACGATACAACGCTAGGTGCCATACTCCACCAATTAACACCCGAAAACCGACGAATCGCTCGCAGCGTCGAGAAATTGACAAGAAAGATAGTGAAGAGAGAAACGTGGTCTTTAACGACGCGTTTATAAGAAATGACTTGCTGCCGATATATATATATATATATATATATATATACATATATTAAATTATTAAGCTCTGATAAGTTGAGCCTGCTGTGAAGAAATTAAATTGAAGATAAAAAGTTAGCCACATATAAGAACACTGTGAGGGTCTCATTTCTCGTGTTTACAAAAAACTATGAAGTGTATTTTTCTAGCATTTTAAATTCACGACGAGCGGGTGGTAAGAATCCAGGATTCGTAATACTTGGATTCAGGTTTCGAATCGTCTGACCGACGGTACTGTTACGCAATTTATATACTAACAAGTGTAGAAAACACTAAAATATATGTCTTTTAGTATTAAAAATATGTATTTATTTATTAAAATAATGATTATATATATATATATATATATATATATATATATATAATTTCATGTATCCACATGAAATGTTATGAGAAGCTATAATATTTTATATATCTATTTTCATTGCTTCAGCATACGTGAGGTAGTAAGTTATAGAAAATATTTTTATGGCAATTAAGCTACACAGAGGTTTCCGCGCTTGATCACCGTGGGGAATCGTCAGGCTAAAATGCATGTAGTTTGTGTTGCCGGTTGTTTTTATATATGCACGTAGTGTTTAGTCTAGCTAGCTAACCAATCAGATTCTTTGTTGTTCTCTCCACCGGGTTAATGTATCCATTAGCCAAATGTTCGGTTGATTTTACTTCATATTGTATTGTTCTGTTCTTTATAGGGTTGCCCATCCCAGTTACTTATTTGTGTCGAAATAATGAGTGACCTTATTTAACACGTGCTGGCTTGTATTTCTATTTTAGGTTTTGTTTAGTTTTTGTATTTATTTATTTGTTCAATTATTTATTTATTTATTATGTATTAATAAAAAGTAAATTTTATTCCGTGTAAGCAGTTGATTGCTATTTCACTTCTACAGTTTAATAGGTTTTGGGGGTCTTTAAAGTTTAGGATTTCAAATTTCTCATTCAGACATAATCTTCACGTGTCGTCTAAATTTCTACACGTACTGACCTGTCGGATTATATATATATATATATATATATATATATATATATATTCATGTATATATATATATATTCATGTATATATATATATATATATATATATATTCATGTATATATATGTATATATATATATACAGAGAGAGATGTTCATAGATAGATAGATAGATAGATAGATAGATAGATAGATAGATAGATAGATAGATAGATAGATAGATAGATAGATTAGACTGTGATAGCGTTTCGGAGAGACGAATACATATTATAATTTATCTAGGCCATCCGTACTTATACACATTTCATAAATGAAACGTGTCTGACAATGTGGCCGTGATTCGGTTTAAGAGAGGCCACGTTTAATGAGCCGTTTTTAGATTCGTGTGTATCGATGAAATCTCATAATGAAGTTAATTTAATGGCGTGATATCAAGGCAAGACTCAGATGTTAGCATCTCTTCGAATTTCATCTCGTTGCATAATTAGATCTATATATAGATTACTTACTATGTGTGCGCTGATTGAATATATCGATCTTTTTGATAGCAGAGGATCGTTAACTTCTAATATCTAAGATGTCTGCCTATCAAATACTCCAATCGAATATTTCGTTAGGTTCACACGACCTGTAGTAATACGATACGATGCAAACTACCTTTGGTCGGACCTTTTCTATGGCCGTTCTGCTTGTAGTAGAATTGTTATCATCCTTACGATTTCAATTTCCTCCAGTGTTTCGTTTTTTCGGGCTTAATCGGAACGATTCCGAGTGCTCCGTCTATTATTGGTATTACAGCGGTCTTATTCATGTTCCATATTCCTTTAAGTTCTCATACTGTAAACTGATGAGATGCCGAAATCTACAAAGTAGGTTTTTGAATTTCTGTCTACTATTATAACGTCCGGTCTTTTCGTTTAGATGAGTTTAACCATTTTGTATTTCAATGTCAAAGGGGCTGTATAACTTTTCATTTTCCAATATCAGCTGCGGATTTGTTCTCATAGTTTCGAATGAGCCATCTTCCCAACCACATGTTGTTTTTTAATAAGTTCTTTTCCACTAGTTTGCTGCGTTTATTGATGATATGGTTTACCGTATCGTCTATTCGTCCACAGAGTCTACATTTTCTGTTTTCTTGTGATTTTCTATCTTCACTTTTATGTAGTTCATTCTGATTACGTGGTTTGGTCCGGCTCACATAAGAGATGTCGTTTCTCTGTTCAAGTGTCCTTTTCGTAGACATGCCCATGTGTTTTTATGTGCTATTTCTCTGGTATTTTTTTATAAATAATCCACGCAATTGCTTCCTGTCGCATTTTGCTTTTCTTACCGTGTTGTTTCCCGTTTAGTTGTGTGTTCCGTATTGTTAACATCGGCTGTAATCAGCCTATCTGTATTTTATGTTATGTATTTTTCTAGTACTTTTATTGCATCGACCATTCATCTCCCACCCCCTTTTCCTTTTTACATAGATTCGCTGTGTATGTATATTAGGTTTCTGTTTTAAGTCAGGTGTTTTACTTCTTTTGTCCAGCTTATGAAGTGTTCAGAGTATCTTATTATGAAAACTGCGCAAGTATTTATTTCTTTTTTAGGGTTATTATTATATAATTAAGTTTCAATGGGCTTTCTCGTTCTTCTCAGAAATTCTTGTTCAAATCATCTCCTTAATATCTGTTGATTTATGGTGCCCGCTTCCCAAATGCCCATATATTTGTAGTTATCGTGTTCGCCAAGTGTCCTCGTCACGTCTCAATTGGGAATTTTTATGGCATTCCTTGTTATAAGTTTCCCTTTCTTCATCTAAAGGAGTGCACAATTTCATTCGGAATTTCATCCCTATATCGTGACTAACGATTCTAGTAGTGAATAATATTATTATAATTATTATTATTATTATCATTATTATTATTATTATTATTATTATTATTGTTGTTGTTGTTGTTGTTGTTGTTGTTGTTGTGGTTAACAACAACAACAACAACAACAACAACAACAACAACAACAACAACAACTACTACTACTACTACTACTACTACTACTACTACTACTACTATTATTATTATTATTATTATTATTATTATTATTATTATTATTATTATTATTATTATTATTATTATTATTATTATTATTATTATTATTATTATTATTATTATTATTATTATTATTATTATTATTATTATTATTATTATTATTATTATTATTATTATTATTATTATTATTATTATTATTATTATTATTATTATTATTATTATTATTATTATTATTATTATTATTATTATTATTATTATTATTATTATTATTATTATTATTATTATTATTATTATTATTATTATTATTATTATTATTATTATTATTATTATTATTATTATTATTATTATTATTATTATTATTATTATTATTATTATTATTATTATTATTATTATTATTATTATTATTATTATTATTATTATTATTATTATTATTATTATTATTATTATTATTATTATTATTATTATTATTATTATTATTATTATTATTATTATTATTATTATTATTATTATTATTATTATTATTATTATTATTATTATTATTATTATTATTATTATTATTATTATTATTATTATTATTATTATTATTATTATTATTATTATTATTATTATTATTATTATTATTATTATTATTATTATTATTATTATTATTATTATTATTATTATTATTATTATTATTATTATTATTATTATTATTATTATTATTATTATTATTATTATTATTATTATTATTATTATTATTATTATTATTATTATTATTATTATTATTATTATTATTATTATTATTATTATTATTATTATTATTATTATTATTATTATTATTATTATTATTATTATTATTATTATTATTATTATTATTATTATTATTATTATTATTATTATTATTATTATTATTATTATTATTATTATTATTATTATTATTATTATTATTATTATTATTATTATTATTATTATTATTATTATTATTATTATTATTATTATTATTATTATTATTATTATTATTATTATTATTATTATTATTATTATTATTATTATTATTATTATTATTATTATTATTATTATTATTATTATTATTATTATTATTATTATTATTATTATTATTATTATTATTATTATTATTATTATTATTATTATTATTATTATTATTATTATTATTATTATTATTATTATTATTATTATTATTATTATTATTATTATTATTATTATTATTATTATTATTATTATTATTATTATTATTATTATTATTATTATTATTATTATTATTATTATTATTATTATTATTATTATTATTATTATTATTATTATTATTATTATTATTATTATTATTATTATTATTATTATTATTATTATTATTATTATTATTATTATTATTATTATTATTATTATTATTATTATTATTATTATTATTATTATTATTATTATTATTATTATTATTATTATTATTATTATTATTATTATTATTATTATTATTATTATTATTATTATTATTATTATTATTATTATTATTATTATTATTATTATTATTATTATTATTATTATTATTATTATTATTATTATTATTATTATTATTATTATTATTATTATTATTATTATTATTATTATTATTATTATTATTATTATTATTATTATTATTATTATTATTATTATTATTATTATTATTATTATTATTATTATTATTATTATTATTATTATTATTATTATTATTATTATTATTATTATTATTATTATTATTATTATTATTATTATTATTATTATTATTATTATTATTATTATTATTATTATTATTATTATTATTATTATTATTATTATTATTATTATTATTATTATTATTATTATTATTATTATTATTATTATTATTATTATTATTATTATTATTATTATTATTATTATTATTATTATTATTATTATTATTATTATTATTATTATTATTATTATTATTATTATTATTATTATTATTATTATTATTATTATTATTATTATTATTATTATTATTATTATTATTATTATTATTATTATTATTATTATTATTATTATTATTATTATTATTATTATTATTATTATTATTATTATTATTATTATTATTATTATTATTATTATTATTATTATTATTATTATTATTATTATTATTATTATTATTATTATTATTATTATTATTATTATTATTATTATTATTATTATTATTATTATTATTATTATTATTATTATTATTATTATTATTATTATTATTATTATTATTATTATTATTATTATTATTATTATTATTATTATTATTATTATTATTATTATTATTATTATTATTATTATTATTATTATTATTATTATTATTATTATTATTATTATTATTATTATTATTATTATTATTATTATTATTATTATTATTATTATTATTATTATTATTATTATTATTATTATTATTATTATTATTATTATTATTATTATTATTATTATTATTATTATTATTATTATTATTATTATTATTATTATTATTATTATTATTATTATTATTATTATTATTATTATTATTATTATTATTATTATTATTATTATTATTATTATTATTATTATTATTATTATTATTATTATTATTATTATTATTATTATTATTATTATTATTATTATTATTATTATTATTATTATTATTATTATTATTATTATTATTATTATTATTATTATTATTATTATTATTATTATTATTATTATTATTATTATTATTATTATTATTATTATTATTATTATTATTATTATTATTATTATTATTATTATTATTATTATTATTATTATTATTATTATTATTATTATTATTATTATTATTATTATTATTATTATTATTATTATTATTATTATTATTATTATTATTATTATTATTATTATTATTATTATTATTATTATTATTATTATTATTATTATTATTATTATTATTATTATTATTATTATTATTATTATTATTATTATTATTATTATTATTATTATTATTATTATTATTATTATTATTATTATTATTATTATTATTATTATTATTATTATTATTATTATTATTATTATTATTATTATTATTATTATTATTATTATTATTATTATTATTATTATTATTATTATTATTATTATTATTATTATTATTATTATTATTATTATTATTATTATTATTATTATTATTATTATTATTATTATTATTATTATTATTATTATTATTATTATTATTATTATTATTATTATTATTATTATTATTATTATTATTATTATTATTATTATTATTATTATTATTATTATTATTATTATTATTATTATTATTATTATTATTATTATTATTATTATTATTATTATTATTATTATTATTATTATTATTATTATTATTATTATTATTATTATTATTATTATTATTATTATTATTATTATTATTATTATTATTATTATTATTATTATTATTATTATTATTATTATTATTATTATTATTATTATTATTATTATTATTATTATTATTATTATTATTATTATTATTATTATTATTATTATTATTATTATTATTATTATTATTATTATTATTATTATTATTATTATTATTATTATTATTATTATTATTATTATTATTATTATTATTATTATTATTATTATTATTATTATTATTATTATTATTATTATTATTATTATTATTATTATTATTATTATTATTATTATTATTATTATTATTATTATTATTATTATTATTATTATTATTATTATTATTATTATTATTATTATTATTATTATTATTATTATTATTATTATTATTATTATTATTATTATTATTATTATTATTATTATTATTATTATTATTATTATTATTATTATTATTATTATTATTATTATTATTATTATTATTATTATTATTATTATTATTATTATTATTATTATTATTATTATTATTATTATTATTATTATTATTATTATTATTATTATTATTATTATTATTATTATTATTATTATTATTATTATTATTATTATTATTATTATTATTATTATTATTATTATTATTATTATTATTATTATTATTATTATTATTATTATTATTATTATTATTATTATTATTATTATTATTATTATTATTATTATTATTATTATTATTATTATTATTATTATTATTATTATTATTATTATTATTATTATTATTATTATTATTATTATTATTATTATTATTATTATTATTATTATTATTATTATTATTATTATTATTATTATTATTATTATTATTATTATTATTATTATTATTATTATTATTATTATTATTATTATTATTATTATTATTATTATTATTATTATTATTATTATTATTATTATTATTATTATTATTATTATTATTATTATTATTATTATTATTATTATTATTATTATTATTATTATTATTATTATTATTATTATTATTATTATTATTATTATTATTATTATTATTATTATTATTATTATTATTATTATTATTATTATTATTATTATTATTATTATTATTATTATTATTATTATTATTATTATTATTATTATTATTATTATTATTATTATTATTATTATTATTATTATTATTATTATTATTATTATTATTATTATTATTATTATTATTATTATTATTATTATTATTATTATTATTATTATTATTATTATTATTATTATTATTATTATTATTATTATTATTATTATTATTATTATTATTATTATTATTATTATTATTATTATTATTATTATTATTATTATTATTATTATTATTATTATTATTATTATTATTATTATTATTATTATTATTATTATTATTATTATTATTATTATTATTATTATTATTATTATTATTATTATTATTATTATTATTATTATTATTATTATTATTATTATTATTATTATTATTATTATTATTATTATTATTATTATTATTATTATTATTATTATTATTATTATTATTATTATTATTATTATTATTATTATTATTATTATTATTATTATTATTATTATTATTATTATTATTATTATTATTATTATTATTATTATTATTATTATTATTATTATTATTATTATTATTATTATTATTATTATTATTATTATTATTATTATTATTATTATTATTATTATTATTATTATTATTATTATTATTATTATTATTATTATTATTATTATTATTATTATTATTATTATTATTATTATTATTATTATTATTATTATTATTATTATTATTATTATTATTATTATTATTATTATTATTATTATTATTATTATTATTATTATTATTATTATTATTATTATTATTATTATTATTATTATTATTATTATTATTATTATTATTATTATTATTATTATTATTATTATTATTATTATTATTATTATTATTATTATTATTATTATTATTATTATTATTATTATTATTATTATTATTATTATTATTATTATTATTATTATTATTATTATTATTATTATTATTATTATTATTATTATTATTATTATTATTATTATTATTATTATTATTATTATTATTATTATTATTATTATTATTATTATTATTATTATTATTATTATTATTATTATTATTATTATTATTATTATTATTATTATTATTATTATTATTATTATTATTATTATTATTATTATTATTATTATTATTATTATTATTATTATTATTATTATTATTATTATTATTATTATTATTATTATTATTATTATTATTATTATTATTATTATTATTATTATTATTATTATTATTATTATTATTATTATTATTATTATTATTATTATTATTATTATTATTATTATTATTATTATTATTATTATTATTATTATTATTATTATTATTATTATTATTATTATTATTATTATTATTATTATTATTATTATTATTATTATTATTATTATTATTATTATTATTATTATTATTATTATTATTATTATTATTATTATTATTATTATTATTATTATTATTATTATTATTATTATTATTATTATTATTATTATTATTATTATTATTATTATTATTATTATTATTATTATTATTATTATTATTATTATTATTATTATTATTATTATTATTATTATTATTATTATTATTATTATTATTATTATTATTATTATTATTATTATTATTATTATTATTATTATTATTATTATTATTATTATTATTATTATTATTATTATTATTATTATTATTATTATTATTATTATTATTATTATTATTATTATTATTATTATTATTATTATTATTATTATTATTATTATTATTATTATTATTATTATTATTATTATTATTATTATTATTATTATTATTATTATTATTATTATTATTATTATTATTATTATTATTATTATTATTATTATTATTATTATTATTATTATTATTATTATTATTATTATTATTATTATTATTATTATTATTATTATTATTATTATTATTATTATTATTATTATTATTATTATTATTATTATTATTGACGGTGATGCAGGTATTACCAGCGCAAGCTTTGGAATCGGCATGGAGTGATTGAGTTGAAAAAAAAATACGAATGTTAGCATATATATATATATATATATATATATATATATATATATATATATATATATATATATATATATATATATATATATATATATATATATATATATATATATACAGTAGCGTGTCAGCGGTTTTGAAGAGGAGACTACTAGTTCTTGCAGGACATGTCACTCGTCAAGTTGAACCTGCACGAAGACTCCTACTCTGGTCTCCGAGTGCAAAGAGAAGATTTGGTCGTCTTTATGTCACACTGAAGGCGATCATCGAGGAGGAAATTGGTTTGTAAGGGACAGATTTTGCAATGACCGATCGAAAGCTATGGATCTCGCAATTTGTCAACGTTCCACCCACGTCTACTGGCGTCGGATGGCTCAAGAAGAAGGGAGCATCCAAAATACCCCAAACGCATATATTTCGAAAACTAAACGTGGTATAACTTTTTTATGAATTTAAAAAAAAACTCGAATTTCGCACTTAGTTTAGACTGGCCTATATTTTCATGTTACTCTGAAAAATAATGCTCGAGTTTACTTTAAGTGTGTACTGTCACAAAAATGACGGTGTCGACAATGTTCGAAAATATATGAAATAATTCAAAATCCGATACAGTTTGTCAAAAGGGGAATGATTCCATTTAATATTTGCTGTGAAGGCTTTTTTATTTTAATCATACTTTCACATTTTTTGCTTTCTGAAAGCACTGTCAACCAAGCTCCAGTCCCTGTCCCATCGCCGCAATGTAGCATCCTTATGTTTTTTTTACAAATACTTCAATGGATTATGCTCCGATGAATTGGCTACTCTGGTGCCCCCTCGACGTAAATTCACTAGACTAACTCGACAATCAACTAAATCTCATTCATTCACTGTGGAGGTCCCCAGATGCCGGAGAGCCTTCTACTCAAATAGCTTCTTTCCTCGTGCTGCTGGTCTCTGGAACTCCCTCCCTGTCCCCTGTTTCCCCGACAGTACTGACATGCAGAAATTTAAAACTAATGTAAACAGACATCTCGCTGCGCAGATCCCAATTTAGGCTGACCCCCCCCCCCTCCCCATTTTTTTTTCTCAGTAGCCCCTTACGTCTACAGTGGCGGCCTGCCTTGTTTGGGGTGAACCATGTTAAAAGAAAAACTAGAGTGCTAACATCTTGCATAGACACGCTTCGTATTTAAGGAGAGTCCACAATTCTTCATTTGTTCCTGAAACTGTGCCTCTTGATCACACTATAAGAATCTTGCAAACATTTCTTACATGATTTAAACCCGGGCTTTAGAGAAGATTATTACTTCATTACCGAAAGTCCTAATTGACTTGGCCTTGTGGTATGCGGTCTTATCCCGCATGGTTGAACAATGGCGTTTCGAAACGAGGCAGGACATGATTGATAAATATACTATCAGGCCATGTGCGCCATATTTTTATTATATTCACCCCAAAGCAGGATCATTGCCACGAAGACCTAAGGGACTACTGAAAAATAGATGCCCTTATTTATAAAGCCATCCTAAGTAGGGGGTTGTACAGCGAAATATGTGTTTACATCACATTTAAATTTCTTCACGTTAGTACTGTCGGCGAATCAGGGAGCAGGAAAGGTATTCCGAAGGCAAGCAGTTCGAGGAAAGAAACTATTATATTAGAAAGTTGTCAAGCACCTGGAGACTTCTACATTAAAGGGATGGGATTTTGCTGATTGACGGGTAGATCGGAATATTTACGTTGAAGGGGGGGGGGCACAAGTGCAGCAAGTTCGTCAGAGAACATTCTCATTTAAGTATTTGTAAAACAAGCACATGGATGCAACATTGCGGCGATGAGACAGGGGCTAGAGATTGGTATACCGTGCGGGACCTAATAGATTAGAGGCTCTTTTTTATCCTGTCTAAGAGGGATGAACTAATGGTTGGTGCACCAGCCCAGATATGGCAGCAGTACTCCATGCGTGGACGAATGGTTGAGTTGTAGAAATATAAGATACTGGCCGGTGTGAGAGGTTTTCTAGCTTGGTAGAGGGAGCCACATTTTTGCAGCAGACTTGGCAGTATCGTCTATGTACTTGTTTCAATTCATGACAGCTGTGAATGTTCGACTCTCAGGTAGGGTGTTATTAGCAAAAATAATTCTCCAAAAAATAACGCGTCCTTCAACACACTTTATATTTATACATTTTAGCGACAACTTTTCACCTTTTCTTACCATCTGGTCCACACAATATAAACTTAGATTAGTCACGGAAATAGACGTTTTTACCGTTGATCTTTTTACGATGTGATATTTTCAATTACAAATTTGAAACGATCTTGTTCTTTTCACTGATCGCAGACTACAGAGCAGGTGTCCGAGTGACGAAATTTTCCCTGCCCAACACATGTATTGATTTTCGCATTGAATTCTCGCAAAACCGCAGCTGCTTTCTTTTGCAAGTTTATATATTACGCGGTCATTTCGTAATATTTTCTTTGGCTTATATCTTGATTTCCTGGCTTCTCAAGAGCCAATGTTATCATAGGCAGTTAGAATGTTATGAATCACACTTTTGATTTTTTTTAAATATCTGAAAAAGCTGATACAACTTCGTAATCTAATTTCTTTCCATATTGGCAGTTCTCTAAGCAACATATTGAAAAACTTCAAAAGACCGCATCCCAACTAATTATGAACAAACGTTTACGAATATAATATCCATATATCAATACATATATATGTTCCGATGTTGCCAAACTTATCAAGAACGTTGATGCCAGCAAGAAAAATTGATTTTAACAAAATTCCAGTCATTGCAGTTAAGAATCTGCTGCCGGAATTGGCTTCTATCCTTACAAAATTATTTATTCATTTCTTAAAAGAGAAAGATATGCATCCCCTTGGAGATTTTCTATAGTCTGCACTGTATCTATAAATACTGGTGATTGGTCTTCTTCATGTCAGTACGGACCCATCAGTATCCTGTGCGTCATAAATATTTTGAATCCTTGATATATATAAAAAAGACGACAATTATCTCAGCAGAAACAATCTACTTAGTGAAAAGCAATATGGATTTCGTCCAGCACAATTAACTTCTGGCGTACTGACTGTAATATCGCATAAAATTTCTCAACGTGGGCTTTGTTTCTATGACAATAGGTCTAATCATATTAAAGGCCTTTGATAGAGTCTGGCACAAGTGCTTTCTTTTACAAACATTCCAGCTATGAAATGTCTAACAATGTCTTTTCAACCATCAGATCTAATCGATTTATAAAAGTAGTTGTTCAGTGAAAGAAGTCTGAATCACATAGACTAAACACCGGTGTACCTAAAAGATCTATTCTTAGAACAACTCTCTTCCTGGTTGTCCTTATATGTCCTCCAAATTATATTCTGATATCATTTGTTAACATGACACAACTGTATATGGTAGCACGTTGAAGAGAATTAGTGATCAAGATGTCTTTGATTCTCTCCCCCCCCCCTCTCTCTCTCTCGCCCTATCTTCTCTGATATGAAGCATGTGGAACAATAGAGGAAAAAGTCCTCTCCTTTTACCACCAACGCCCGGATCCTTGATTTACTCCTGTTAAAATGAGGGGACACTATTTTAGTAAGCTCCCATAACTGACTTCCACAACAGATCTAAAATAAAAAGCTTGTATCAAATCTGTTGCTAAGTTTGATAACAATAATAGCTGGATCATTCTACTGCTCCAGAAAGTACCTGGCCTTGAGGTAATTCTTTTGCCTATATAAGAGTCAGATACGTCCTAAGATGAAGTATTGCTGTCACAACTGGGGAACCGCAGATCAGATACTCCGTTTTACCATGATAGAGTACAACATGGGCTACGCAATCTATTGGGGTGATCGCTTCTGTTCTCTACAGCTCCTTTCTCACTCGTTGATAGTCTTTCTCTACTCTATCGTCATTCTCATGAA
This sequence comes from Sepiola atlantica, assembly GCA_963556195.1. Taxonomy (NCBI): domain Eukaryota; kingdom Metazoa; phylum Mollusca; class Cephalopoda; order Sepiida; family Sepiolidae; genus Sepiola; species Sepiola atlantica. The sequence continues at coordinate 76,518,638 of OY744539.1, read as the reverse complement.
AGGTGCTAAACTGAACTTCGATCTTTGTTTCTTCCTTGTAAGACATTAATAACAAGAATTCTTTATTTTCTGACAACCGCAAAGAACTGTCCTCC
>OY744539.1:76411043-76513543 GCA_963556195.1 Sepiola atlantica | reverse complement strand
ACCCTAACCCCAACTCCAGCCCTAACCCCAACTCCAACTCCAGCCCTAACCCTAAACCTAACTCCAGCCCTAAATCTAACTATAGCCCTAACCTTAAACCTAACCCCAAATTTTCATATTTCAGTCAAGGAAAAAAACAAAACAAAATTTTAAACAAAAGAAATAAAAGTTTCGTTTTATTTACATGACATTATGCGTCACACCGTGTACATAGTGCACACCTGCTTCCAAAAATGATATAGTCTGTCGTCCATGCCACGGAACCGTTGCGACCACATGTTCGTTTCATAAAATTAAATTTCAAAAATGCAAACCAAAAAAAACAAAAAACGCCGCTTTGATTATTAGTCCCGGTAAAAAAAAACACTCACGTGACAACGAGAAGCCGAAGCGACTAAAACTGTTGACGCCATGTTTATTAAGTAAAAATTTTATTTTTTTTTCATGTCTAATAAAAATCCATTTATCCTACGTAAACATACAAACAAATGGAATAGCTAACTAGAAAAAAACTCCAGTCTCGACGTACGTCACATTTATTTGTTGCATATTCATTTTTTGACCACGTTCTACAGGTTTTTTTGAACCCGATTCGCGAGTTTGAGTGCTATTGTAAAAGATTCCCGAATTTTCAATTATTCAGTCACTCAATGTGAACATGATTACAATAAATAAATAGGAATGAAAAATATTATCGACTATAAAAGAATTAAAAATAACTGGTACAAATAAATGCTCTGAAAAAATTGACTTTACATCGATCATATAAGACAATACAAAACGGAAATTAACCGAAATCGAATTGGTCCATTCAATAAAGCTCAAAAGTACTCTATCGAAAACAATTCATGTATTAGTTTGATTCATGTTGTACGGCAAATCGATCCGTTTTTAAGTTATTAAATGTCGAAATGGTTTGCTATTTCCGTGGCCGTGGTGAAGTTGATAATGACGCAGATTGATATGTTTGGCGTGCCAAGTTCGAATCCAGTCGATCCCATCGCACCATTTTCATTCATGGGTGTTGACAACGTTCAAGTAAGTATCTTATTGTTGACGGAATCATGGAACCAATAAAACCAATAAAACTGAATCAATCTGTTCCAACAAGTCGTACCATGCTGATTCATAGGCATTTAATTTTTACGGCATATCAAATCTTTGTCGCTTATTCAATGGCAAAACACAATACCTATTGGAAGCATATCTTTCTAAACGTTATTATGACATAACTGAATACAATACGAGATGTGTCTGAAGAGTAACAGGACTAGTATCACAACTAATTTATTTCAATTCCACACAACACATCTTATAGTTTCCCTTTAAAAGTAATCCTGCTTTGAATGTTATTCACTTTCCCATTATTCTCTGGCAAACTTTTATGCACAACTGAAACGATTCTTTTAGGATGAATGTCGGCTGTAACGTTTGATGGCCGCCATGCCTTTAAAATGGGTCCTCTTAGTGATTTCCCTGAGCATAGGGAAAAGAAAAAGTCAGAAGGGACAAGATTAGATGAATAAGGAGGTTGTTCCATAAAGACGATTGTCGACCGGAATCTATCGGATTCCTAGGGTGTTTTGAACAGATCTATGATCGTGGTGAAAAAGAAGAGACGTAACAAAATTACATAATAATAACGCAAGTTTTACCGAAAGTTACAATTGCTATTATATACTCCCAAAAGGTCAAGGCTATTACCTTTTTCAGTCCTGTTACTTTTCAGACGCAGCTCGTATATCCGATACAATCAGAACTCGGCGTTACTCATTTGATATAGTGCAATGGTTTCTATTAGGTGAAACCCCACATTCTAAATTTCTAATAGTGGACAACGTCTTAGCGAGCAAATTACAGTATTGCGTGTCTGAGAGTCCATCAATCACGGGAATGACAGTCTAAACTACCAGTCGACCTCCGTACATAAATGGGCTTGTAATCATTATCATTTTATTGTTTTAACACCAGCAGAACACGAGCTGATGGTATTGGCTAGAAGAACTTGTCACAACAAGTCTTCCTAGCGCTTCACAAACTCTTCTTCACACATATGTCATTCGAGCATAAATCCATACATTGTACTTAAGCTTGTTTAACAGTAAAAATAGGGTCAGAAATATAAAAATATATGATTGGCCGAGAGGAATCAAGTGAGCGTGGACAGACAGTACTTTAAAAATAGTCAGTGAGAAACACGTGACAGATATGTGACGAAATGGGGAGACTCCATGACCACTTAGCAAAGGGAATGAACAGGGAGTAAAGTACCAGGAACTTATGACGCAACTAAACCGGCTGGTGGTAGGTGATTGTGAAATTGAATTGATTGATATCCTCTACTCTATAATAAAGAGCAATGCGTATATATATATATATATATATATATATATATATATATATATATATATATATATATATATATATATATATATATATACAGGGTGTCTCAAACAAATGTACTCACTCGTAGAATGACGAGAAAACTTTTATTTATGAACATAGAGTGAAATGAAATAGCATCGAATACATGAGACAGATGTAATTGAAGAATCATGTTCGCAAATGTTCAAACTGATGACCATTATTGTTCAAACAAAGCTGATAACGCGCACCAAGGTAAATAAAGGTTTTCTCGTCATTCTAAGAGTGAGTACATTTTTTGAGACACCCTGTATATATATATATATATATATATATATATATATATATATATCCGTTCCGTCACGCAAAAGTTAGCGAGTACAAGACTGCTCGACAATGAAATGTTAGGAAAAGAAAATTCACTAACACTTCAGATGATGTTCAAATCAATTCATCTTTTTTTATTATTTGAACAGAAAACTGTATTTTATTTAAACTTAAATAGTAGAAACATGCATGAGGAATTAAATAATGAAAGCTGCATCCAAAAATATCAAAAGGAAAACAAGATATAAGAATGTTTGTAAAATATTTTGGGGTGATAATTTGATTCCTATATAAAAGCAATAAAAAAATAATCACCGGTAAATTAACGAATAACAGAATAGTATTATTTCATTCCTAATCGATTCCATTACTACATTACGATCGGTGGCGGCCCCTGGCTAAGATTAATGTGGGTGCTTCTTCCAAAAAAGTTTACCCATTGTTTTAATATTGTGTAAAAGGAAAACAAACATATAAAATAAATTATACATAATTTATACATAAAACTGCCGTCAAATTCTTTTAAACAAATTCTACTCGCAATATGAGACGAGGTAAAAAAAAAGATTAGTTACTTCAATTTATTTTCTTTGATCTTTTTCACATTTTTTGCTTTCAAATCAAACAATAACGTTATTTTTTGTTTTCTTAAAGTGTTTACTACAACATTCGAGTATTACAGTATTATTGTAGATTAATAATCTCCGTCCCCTTCCCCAAAGTAAGATTCTACTTCATATAGGCGATTACGTGTGAAAACTCTAAAAAACATGAAAAAAACTATCATTTTAGAATTAAGAGAGGGGGATAAGTTTCACATATAAATCTAACGTAAAATGATATCTCCTTTTCGGGCATTTATTAAGACAGTTAACCTGTTTTTGTTATGAGAAATAAATTCTGTGCGCTTTTTAGGGGGTTCTACTTTTTTAGGTGATTATGTTTGGTTTTACAACTTTGCCACTTGGACTTAGAGTTAGTGGTAAAAAATTGAGTTAATTGTCCTAAAAGGTTAGAATGGTCCGGAAATGGGGAATCATTTTACGTTTGATTTATATTCGAAACTGATCACCCACTCTAAATGCTAAATTGATCGTCATTTTTTATGCGATTACGTGTGAACACTAATGTTCACACGTAATCGCATAAAAAATGATAATCTCATTTTTAGGCAAGGAGGTGATTTAGCTGAAGATGTCAATCTACAAATTTACCGGTTTTACTTTTTACTCCTTAAAAAAATATTAAAAATTGAAAAAATAAATGATTTATTTTTGTATTATTTGGATTATTCGGACTATTATTCTCATCTTGGTTTTTATTTTCAAAAACGTTTCGGCAGATATAACCCCGGCCTTCTTTAAGTACAATATCTTTTTGAATTTGTGAACTAGAAACTAAAAGTAGAAATTGGGAAACTGGACAGAATTTTTAACTAAACCCTTTATTTACTGCACGGGAGTAGATTGGTCTCATTCCGTAAGCCTTGAACCGATAGAAGTTCTAATTAATTAATTAATCAATATGTTATTCTTAGTTATTATTACAAGTTATTAGAAATAATTGAACCTTTAATACTTAAAGACTATCCCTTAGAATTGATTGTTAATACACGGCTTTATTCAGAGTGTGGGGGTTCAATCCGTACTACAGGCGATAATAGTTAAGAATAACATAATAATGAATTAACATTTCTACCCGGTTATGGGTGACGGAACGAGAACAACCTACCCTCGTGAATTAACTACAGGGTTCAGTTTTAAATTCCATATAGGTTTCCCGAGTTCGACATAAAGATTCCCAAGTTTGAAAATATGCACCTAAAGAAAGTCGAAGGTTACATCGGTCGAAACGTTGTGAAAATAATCACCAATTAGAGAATAGTAATCCGAATAATACAAATTATAAATCTCATCTAAAAAGAAGTCGAATTTTTTTTTATTGTTCAAATATTTTTTAAGTAACATATCATGTTTAAATCCTATTTTAGTCACGTAAATTATTTAAAATGGAGTTGTTTTATGACATTACTCTCAAACAATTAGTGCGCGAGGGATGGTGCCAAAAAGTTTTTTTTTTTTTTGCAATGTTTTTAAATCTTTGTCTTTATTATACGGCTAAACATTAGTCAACTAATAATATCATTCAATGGTAAACATGCAAGCAAAAACTAAATTTAACACAAAGTTCCCAGTTTTCGTCTTGATATTCTCAGAAAGTGGACATTTTTAGCAGGAATTCTACATTTTATCACATTCAAGAATATGGTAGACGGTATATAAAGACAACACACGCAGAATCCAGAGCAAACACTGCATTCCACCAGCATACCAAAAATAGAAGACTCGTCTCCATGGGAAGCGACAGTTCTCTGCTGCCTTTGTGCCGCTGGTCCGACTCACGCATGCGCACAAGAAGCAAACACCAAATAAGTGTAACTGTGAATCCCACATCTCCATGGACGGCTTTCATTTTTATTTTTACATAAATTTGAGGATGTCTACCGACATTAAACTTAAGGATTGTATAATGTACACGTAAAAATAAAGAATTAAATAAAAACGAACGTATTTTAAAAAAAAATTATCGATATTTGAGCAGAAATAACTTGTGGTGCTACAGTTTCACGGTTTATATACACGCGCCGCCACTGATTACGACAAACAGATATAATTTAGATACGAACACATTGACAAGCATAATCCATTCGGACAACATGGCGACGATAATCAAAACATCGTAAGATATTTTCCCAGGTTTTTAAATGACCATTTTAAACTAATGGTTATTTACTCCGTCCATATACTTATTCTAATTATTTCTTGTTTCATTACAAAAAATACTAAACAGAAGATTTTCTTTCTTTTTCAAATCCACGCACATAATGACTTCATCATCTTTCACGTTAGCACATGGTATACTTATAATGTAATGTCAAAATATCAGGGTAATTTTTCAATGTCTTTTTAGTTTGGGGGCCTCTGATTACCAACTACTTCATGACATTTTAAAATATTGAACGCGATAATTTGGGTCAGTAAAATTAAGCCTCATAAAAATAAACACTAAATCTTTTCATACTCAAAACTTTATTTAGACTAGTTGAACAGGCAGCTTAATTGCTGGGGGATATTAATCTTTTCGTTTTCTTCCGATCTTGGCGAATATATTTTCGCAAAACTAAAGATTCTGCTTATATAAGCGATTACGTGTGAACATTCAAAGTATTTCGAAGGACTTAAATGCTATTTATTTAAATACATTTACAATAAATCTTTATTAGTACACTGTCATAGTTTACCACCTAAAAAAATTTTGCCACTACTGCAGTTTTGCAATTCAAAGGAATTTATATTTTTCATTTTTGAACAATCATATTCGAGACAACGGGCTTTTCATTACGAATGGGGATAAAAAAGGCTCATCGTCCATAACGTCTAAAGAATACTGCCGTGTTACTTTGTTTTTTTAAAATCTTATTTCAGTTATGTAAATTATCAGATTTAAGTAGATTTCGAGATTATTTTTCAAACTATTTTAATCGACACAACTGTCAGCGGATTTTTTTGTGTTTTCACTTCTTTTTTATGTTACAACAAATAAGTGTTCCAAAACGAAATTAAATTTGCTTTTCTACTGACCTGCATAGTTTTAAACTTCTGAAATTGTTTTACAGTTGTTGTTTTTTTAAATTTCAATATAAGATTTAGTCGATATCCACTCCTTTGGAGACAATAAAAATCCAAAATGGCCGACCCATGAGTTGCTATTGGGGTTTCATTCATTAAATGCAGTTACAAAATGACTTACCACTAACCCTAAGTCCGATCGGCAACACCCTCGGACTTAGAGTTATTGATAGGGTAGTTGCATTCATGTGTAGTATGGTTACATTGCGAATAGCGAAATCCAAGATATCTAAGCGGTCAACATGTTGAGTTTAGATAAAACCACTAGCCGAACACGGGGACTTCAAGATCTAAGAGCTGTGAGTTGTTAAATATGATCACATGTAAGTTTAGAGAGGTTTAGAGGGGTAACTTTTGAAATAGTCCGTCATCTAAAGCAGTCAGCAAGAGATGTGACTGACAAGTTGTGCGAATTTTTACACTGGAAATGAAGATAAATTCTTGCACGTAAGAAAGTAGGAATTATACTCGAACATTCGTGCTGAGAGTTTAATCGGAAGCAACAGGTTTTGCAGAAAAAGAAAAACAACTTTGTATAATCATTTTACTTGGGCAATAAATAAGGCTTATTATACAAGAGAAAAAAGTAAATATACAAAGTGATCGTTTTCGAATACGTGCTTCCACAGGAACATTGTTCAGGTAAGAACTTTGCACGCTGGGCTCCGATGATTCTGGTTCTTTCCGTCGTGGAAAGAATAACTTTTGTTTGCGAACTGTAGTTAGTGTAACGCTAACCAAAATGGGGAAATGGAAAACGAGGAATGGCTGCCTGCGACAAACTTCTGTGGGTTTTTTACTATCAAGGTCAAACTGTCGTTTAATATCGTAGGGTCACAGGGAAGAATAGAAAAGGAGCTGGATCTCAGGACGTTTGAGTTTATATAAGCTGACTCAACTGATCTCCAACGAAACAGTGATTGGATTTCATTTTGTCCAATCAATGTGACCCTTAAGAACATAAGGGAAACAATCAATGAATAATGCTCTTTTCCTTGGTCACACTAGAAAACAGAACGAAAATTGTAATGTCCTAGGAATTTATGACGCAATCAAACCTGCCGGTGTTTAAATAGATTAATGTTATAAATAATCAACGTCATTTATTACCGTCAATTCGTAAATGCAGTCAACACGTTGTGTCAGGATGCAGGCACAAATCTATCGTAAAGGTTTTGCAATGCAGTCACGTCGACGTCAAGCAAAATGGGAAAACTGGAAAGAAGGAATTGCTGCTTGAAACAAACTTCTGGGTACTGTTGCAATGCAGTCAAACCGTCGTCCAATATGGTATAGTAACTGGTCAAAGAGGAACAGAGGCTTCTACCCATAGCGTTTGAGTTGATTATTATTATTATTATTATTATTATTATTATTATTATTATTATTATTATTATTATTTGTTTTTGTTATGCTTCCTTGAGCATCTCCCCTTTAACTATCTTCTCAATTCAACTGTTAGTACAGTATCGATATTCAGATAAAATTCTGTTAAATATTTCATTTGATAACTCCCAAAAGGACACCCTTAAATTCTTCCTTCTACCACTTTCTCTGAATTTATCCAACCTCATCTTAAACTGATCCACGTTATTGCTGTTCCGATCTGGCAACTTATTCCAAAAACATATTACTCTGTGCGCAAAAGAACTTAACTGGTTAACAGATCTAGTTTTTGAAAACTGCCTTGACAATAACCTTCCAGATCTAGGAGAAATACTAAAAAAATGCCCACCATAGTTAGAAATGCCATTAATTATCTTGAAAGTCTCAATCATATCACCTCTCATTCTTCTCTCCAGCAAAGTAGTCAATCCCAATTTGTCCAATCTCTCCCTGTAACTGCACTCCTTTACTTTACTTATTAGTTTTGTCACCCTTCTTTGTACGCCTTTCAGTTTCAATATTACATTCCAATTTCCATGTCTAGTCGCTGGAGCCCAGGCCTGGGTGCAGTATTCTATATGAGATCTTATTAGAGCTTTATATATCCTTAACACAACATTTGTCTCCCTCGAAATAATATTCCTAACCATCTATCCGATCATTCTATTTGCCCTCGATACAATGGTCAAAATATGATTGTTTGCTCTAAATGTATTGAGTTACATTTTGCCCAATCCATACAATCCTTAAAGGAACAAGAAAATTTTTAAAAAACTGCTCTTTTCGTTGACCACACTGGAAAATAAAACGAACCTTGTAAAGTCTTAGGAATTTATGACGCAAGCAAATCTGCTACCAACAGTCTATTGAGTAGATAGATTAATATTATAAATAAGTGACGTCATTTTTACTAAACTGAGGGCACATATTAACACTTGCATATGAACACTGTCCCATATTCTCTTAATTTTCTATTCATAGATGTTTTATATTTGGAGAGTTTTTTTTTTAGATTTTGTAAGGCGATGTTGCTTTGGAGACAAACTTAATTTTTTTCTCATTTACTTCTAGTTCAAGTGTGTTGGTCTTATTTATTTATCCGTTTCCTCCCCCACTACTTCATTTTTTCATATTAATATCGCATAAAGATCAAAGTGTAGTATCTGTTCCGATGGATACTGCACGCCTGTCCTGTGCAGTTCTAGGAGGTCCACCCTCCCAGGCTTCGCCTCCCCTCTTTGGGGAGGAGTAAGTTTATTGCTTACTGTCTGAGGCGCCCCTACCGGGGAATGCCGACGGGGCTGCCCAGGCAATTTTTAAATGGCCAGAGTGCTCACCTCTCGAGCGCTGGCTTTTAACCCCACTTACTCGACCCAAGCTGTGGTCATATCTTACTTGTGGGAGTAAGATAAAATTGGCCTTGTGCCTAACTCCTAGCGAAGGAGTAAATAAATATCGCATATTGCAGTATCACGTTGGCACACCGGTTCTTGTTAGATCACTTAAGTTAAACGACATAAAGGCTGGTCACGACTAGATGGGTGACTATTTGGATATATCAGGCGTTGTCTTACTTGCCCACTGGTTCTATGATGCGGCTTTCGGCCAATTCGAAGCCTCCATCTACACTAGATGGTATGTCGTCTCTTGTTTATTGAACATTCCTGCACATTTGTTTGGTGCCATCTTTCAAAGTAATAATTGGTCTTAATGTATTGGTGTGGAGCAGCAATAATAAACATGTCAGACTAAGAATTTAGGCCAGCTATTATTAGCCATTGGTTTATTTGGAATTCGTCCACATCTTTGTCTTTGGTTATTTTCGCATATAAGTTTCTGTTCTTATTTATTACGATATTGGTCTGCTTCAAAGTATACACATGATGTTTGTTTTCCGTAATTTCATAGTCCCTCGTAAATTCGTTACTTCATCATCCCTAGAAATTTCGTTATTTCATCGTATCTAGTAATTTCGTTATTTCATCGTATCTAGTAATTTTGTTATTTCGTCGCCCCTTGTAATTTCGTTATTTCATCGTATCTAGAAATTTTGTTATTTCATCGTATCTAGTAATTTTGTTATTTCATCGTATCTAGTAATTTCGTTATGTCATCGTATATAGTAATTTCGTTATGTCATCATATCTAGTAATTTCGTTATTTCATCATATCTAGTAATTTCGTTATTTCATCGTATCTAGTAATTTCGTTATTTCATCGTATCTAGTAATTTTGTTATTTCATTGTATCTAGTAATTTCGTTATTTCATTGTACCTAGTAATTTCGTTATTTCATCGTATCTAGTAATTTCGTTATGTCATTGTATCTAGTAATTTCGTTATTTTATCGTATCTAGTAATTTCGTTATTTTATCGTATCTAGTAATTTCGTTATGTCATCGTATCTAGTAATCATAACGAAAACTTGGACTTTTGTAGAATATCCCCGCAACTAATGAAAAAAAGCCCCGCAATCTGGCGAAGTTGGCTCACACTCCTTTGATCTATTTTTGTGAGTCTTGTCTAAATATGAGTCAGGTTCGGGTTAGTTGTTAAGGGTAGGGTAAGATTAGAGTCGGTGTTTGTGTTCTTACTTAATTTCCTCCCCACAATAGGGCAGAGTTAGACACAATGTCAGTTTTTAATGTGGGTAAAATCCAGCTCTTCAAAATGGGAATTCTGGATTGAGACAAAAATTTACATTGCCTCAGTCGAGAAGGATCTGTTCCTCTCCGCCCGAGAACAAAAATGATAAAGCACAGTATCAGAACAATATTCAGAATAAACGCCACTGTGAAACGCATCGCGATATGGAGGACAGTTATCTGTGTAAGTTGATGTAAAGTCTTAAATAAAAGGGAAACAACTTTTTAGGCAAGTACTCGATGACATAAATGGATTCTTTCCTCTTGGGTAAATTTTTTCCTACAACCCGCATTTTGTCTGTTTTGGGGGAGAGGGAGGGGTATTTTTTGTGCGGCTCTTTTACAAAAAATCCGGAAATTGTCGTGCTTGGTATTCGAGTGCGTTTCAAATAGTTTAATACGGCGTCTCGATTTAGACAAGATCCTTTACATCTGATATTCTGGGCTTGAAAGTGAGTTTTTTTTTACCTATGAGAAGTTTCCTTCCTTGCGGTCGAGTTTCTTTCATTCATCAACTGTAGGCGACTGCCGAAACTGCAAGATATTAACGGCATTCATTTATTTATTATTTTGGATTCGCATATCGCATTGTTAGGTTGCGACATTCTTTTCTGTCACAGTTCATAATATGTGTACATCTCGAAATATAAATGTCAATGTCTTTGTATGTGTTCCCTATAGAAAGAAAGGTTAGAGAATCTACATAAAATCGAAAAGTATATTGATATGTCAATATTGCCGGGGAAGACTATTAAAGTGGTTCTGCCCCTCTAAATGCACCCTTAAGAGAGCTATGAAAAAAGACCCACAGTGAAACTTCAAACATATCCTATTTTTATGAAATTGTATTCATATGTATAAAACATTTGGGGAAGACAATGGAAGTTGTCTTGAATCTCTATGTGCCCCACGAAGTCAGCAATACTTTCTTTAAAACTTAAAATATTTTGAAGAATGTTAACCATATGCATAAAATTCTCTGGAGAAAACAATAGAAGTGGTCCCTAATCTCTACGTACCATTCTATTTGTTCAATCTCGGTGTGCCACTCTAAAGGGAACCTGGGCGAAGAACCCCTTTAAAACTTCATATACGTATATCTGATTTTAATGAAATTTACACCATATGTTTTCCGAAGTTCCAGTTATTCTGAGGGAGGGGGCAGTAAAAAAGGAAAGTAATATGGTGTCATAGAACATAGTGAAAAAATACATAGCGATGTTCCTTATTAAATCCCGAGTAACGTCGGGTTTTCCTGCTAGTAATTTAATATTATTATCATAATTATTCTATTTCTTCATTATTAAAAGAAAACAATGTTATTCCACATTCTGTTATCTGAGTATAAACCTTGGGCTAAATACGGATTTGATGACAGTTCATTGTTTATTTAAGTAACAACTAATTGTACTCTACTTATGTATTGAGCACTGTTGAATTAATTACTGAAACTAGAATATATACGTAACAAATCACTTCATAATATAAATACATATATGAAACAGTACTCTAATGTGAGAAAATAAAGATTTGCTCTGAGCGTAAAGAGCATTACACTACTTCATTTGAATAGAGTTGTCAAGAACCGTAATATGTAAACAAAAATATTTTAATTTTTTTTTAGTTTTTAGAAGTATGCAGGTTACTAAACCGATGGTTGAATTCTGAATCTCATCTTTAAACGTTCGACAGGTCTAGCCACAATGAAAAGCCGTAATACAGGTAAACAGCCGCATGTGAATAACTATATATATTTATTAACATAAAGTTAGACATGTGTACATGTTTATATATTTGTAGGTACACGATTAATTCTAAAACTAATTAACCGATCATTATAAATTTTGGAACATAGATGCTATGTTCTTGGCCTTTTGGCTAAGATCAAAGTGTAGTATCTGTTCCGATGGATACTGCACCCCATAGACTGGTATTGTTTTGGCCTTCGGGGCTTGATTTACGCCGGTCTATGGGTCTGTCCTGTGCAGTTCTAGGAGGTCCACCCTCCCAGGCTTCGCCTCCCCTCTTTGGGGAGGAGTAAGTTTATTGCTTACTGCCTGAGGCGCCCCTACCGGGGAATGCCGACGGGGCTGCCCAGGCAATTTTTAAACCCCACTTTCCCGACCCGACCTTGGGTCACATCTTACTTGTGGGAGTAAGATAAAAACTGGCCTTGTGCCTAACTCCTGGAGAGGAGTAAATCAATACTCGTAAGGGGTCCAAATGTAGGCTATATTTAGTTTAATTTAGTTTTAAACATAGGAGATAAAAAGGGGGTGAAAGGTACTTAATATACTCTCAATATTTGTGAAATATTCGGCATTAATTAATTCCTTAAATTTCAGTTTCTCTGAAGTATTTTAAAGGAGTTTTGGGGACATGATAAGGGCACAACCTCTTGTTCGAAAATTCAAATATATCAAATTTGCATTGAATTGTATCCATTGTAATTAGACACCAATGAAGCAAATTTTCCTGAATTTCAATTTCTTCTTAAGCTTAAGTCTATAATTATAGACATTTTCGAGAATCAAACCCATGTAATGGATTATGATAAACGTTGGTATAAAGATTCTAGACATGAGGTTTAGTAGCATTACATCTTGATTTTACCCTTAGTAAGGGGTCTCATAAAGTGGTCAAAATCTGATCTGTTCGTGGAATTAATTTTATCCATCATGTTACGAGTATTCTACTAGTAGAATATATATATATATATATATATATATATATATATATATATATATATATATATATATATATATATATATATATATAAGTCAGTTTATATTATATTCCAATAACCATGGTTTTATTTTATTATTTTTATTTTTTCACATTTCCAAAAAATATAAAATTTCTGTGAGATATATTTTTACGGTCTGTTTCATTTGTCTTGTGCAAAACAACATTTTTATGTCAATATCGTCTCTGCAACACTACAAAACATCAGAAAAAATTCCCAAAGAGTAAAAAGTTTTGGGATTAAAGTATCTTGAAAACACCTACACTATACATTAGTTTCATTTTAGGGTGTAAACAAACAAAAAACAAACAAAAAGAGAGAGCAAAAACTCACACGTGTGAGATCACACTATTACGCCATTTTGAATTTTTCGTTCAAAGCTAGTATATCCTAAAAATGTAGTGCGAACAATTTCAAAATTTTAATTCAGTAATATTTCCTAAAATAGTTAATAAGTTCTATAATTTATTCATGAAATTCTAATTCACTTTAAGATAATTTATTTTTTTCTACAAATTTGCATCAATATTAATTTAGGTCGTTTGGGTACGAAAACTCATTTAAGTACAACATTTTAGAGCTAGTTTCATAATGTCAGCCGTCACTCCAATCAACAATTAAATATTATTCTACATCGGTGTTTTTGTGGAAGGTATATAGTGATTACTAATAAATATTTTCCAATAATATTAAGATAAGCTTAATTCCCCCAAATTCTTCACTCAATTAGTAAGTTACTAATTCAAAATGCGAAACTACGGGGGGGGGGTATCACTCACGACTAAAATATATCTCCAATCTCCCAGACACGATTCCAAAAATACCGAAGGGGGCCATTAAATATTTATTTATTTATTTCATTTCTTAAAATATTCTGAGGATTCAAAAGTAGTTTTACGGGCATTTATACCAAAAAAATAATCTTTACTACGTTAAAAATCTAATTCGCATTATCATGTAAATAGCGACAAAACAAAAACCCAAATGTAAACACTGGTTTCTCTTTAATTTCAATGTTTACATTTATTATTTCGTCGTGTGCCTTCTATTATTTATCCATCAATATGTCTATTAATACACATACACGAAGATGTTTTATATCTATTAATAAATTGTTTCCACATATATACACACACACACACACATATATATATATATATATATATATATATATATATATATATATATATATATATATATATTAGCTTAAAAAAGGCAATGCTCATTAGGTAAAAACTAATTCGAGCTCCGGCAATTGCAATGTTTACATTGAGATACAACTTTCAGTCAGTGTCGTATGATGGCGTAGGGGTTAGCAGCGTCGACTGTCAGCTCGACGGTTGCGTTCCGATCCCGGCTTGAGGTACTAACTGGTCTAGCCGCACCGATGAGCTGCGAAACAGTCTGTATGTGGATGACTATATATATTTATATATATATATATATATATATAAAGATACCTCATTTTTCTATGAGGATTCAAAAATAGTTTACCATAGAAGTTCAGATTTAATTTAATGTATTTGTTATTGTTTAAGGTTTCAATTTAAACGAATTGGAACTCTCACGCTCAGCATCCCACACACATATACATGCATACACACATACACACATAATATATATGTACATATCCAAATACACCCACCCACACATGCACACACAATACACATACACATATATATACATTTTATTTATTTATTTCTTTTTTTTACCTATTGAACATTTATTTGGCATTATATTTTAGATGATTATTGTGTTATCAGTTTATACTCCTTCCAAAATAAATATCCTATTTACTAGTTACTGTTTCCTCACTAATTAATGCAGATAGAAACCAAAATGAAATTTTTATTATTTTTATTATTATTGATGCTTTCATAATCTAGCCCTCTTACTATTTTTATTATAAGCCAGATATAAGCTTAATTGCTTCGGTCCTTTTAGTTATAAGTGATGGGTTCTATATCTAAATGTTTTATATTGAGGTATTAGTACACTGTCATCTACTATTAGGTTTATGGTTTCTATTGTCATTATTGTCTTATATTATTCCTATACCTTAGATGCTTCCATATTCCTGTTGATGAAAGGGTTACCAGCACAAGTATTTTATATGGGTCTGTAACGGGATACGATATATGCGGTTCTATATATATATATATATATATATATATATATATATATATATATATATATATATATATATATATATATATATTTATTTTGGTACAGAATAATTTGTACAACATTCGTACCGTCGGTTTCAAGCACGGAAGGACTTAGCCATCCGGCTCTCTTCAGCTTCTGTTGTCATCTGTTTCGGAAATGTGAAGTCACGTGTCACTCTCGTTTGGGCGCGTTATTTGCTTAGAGTGTTGTGTATGTTTGTTTAAATTTAGTGTAAGGAAGGTTTAATAAGGTTTGAAAAAAAGGTGGGGGGAGTTGAAAATAACATTTGAGATTTAAAACTGGAGAAGATTTAAAGAGATATAAAAAATATAAAAAATGAAAAAAAAAAAAAAAAATGTAAAGAACTTTTTTTAAATAAAGCAATATTTTCCTGCTATATTACAAAGAAGTTATATATATATATATATATATATATATATATATATATATATATATATATAGAGAGAGAGAGAGAGAGAGAGAGAGAAACGTGTGTATCTGTGCTACAGAGAGATTTCAGAAATCGATAGGAAGTATAAAATTAAGTATTGATGAAATAAATTGTCTTATAGCGAATCTAATTTTAGACACTCCGGTGGGACTTGAGAACCTTGCTGAAGGGGGAAAGTATCTACTGACTCGATAATAGGTTTGCAAGATGGATAGCATCAGCTGGGGTAGACACAAGAGGAGAAAGGTGAGATCTACCATCTTTTTTTATTGAATTCGCAAAGTGAAATACATTGATTCACTTGGTCTCTCGGAACATTCCAGTCTTGTATGACTTTTTAGCTGTTTGTTTTTCTTTTTACTTTGCTTTCACACTGCCAATGCCTTCCTCATCTTTGTGCGAATCCTTTAATCAGATGTCAGATCGAACTTTTCGCCCACGCCATAACGGATACACCCTGGCGCGAATAATGTCTTTTTTATTATTATTTTCCTATTTTATTGAATTTTTATTTTTTTCTCCGTATTTACCTGCATTTTAATCGCAAACTACAGCAATGTTTTGCTTTCTTTTTGATTCACACTCTATAGAAGTGTAACTTTTCAATATTACGTTGCTATGTAGGTTGGTTTCCGCCCTCTAGGCCTTTTCTTTATATTCTTGCTGTTCTCATCAGTGTTGTAGTTTGTATGGTGTCAATTGTTCCTTACACCAAAAATTATCCTAGTTCTACTAGAAGCTTTGAATGTCTAAAAGATACATCTCAAGAAAGTCGGAGTTTACATCGGCCAAAACGTTGGGGATATAAGATCCATGATGAGAAAGTAGTCCAAATAATCCAAGTAATACACAATTAAATCAGTGTGGAACTATTTTAAGGCGACGTGATTTTTTTCTCGCGGTATATATTCGCTAATTATCCCCTCGTATGATAATAGGTACTCAGTCTATATTTTGGGTGTTGAACCTGAAATTGCATGTATAGGTTATCGGCGCCACATAGGCAACGTATACTTGCTACCATTAATTACCTACATACCCCATGAAATAATGTCACGGTGTAATTTACATACGAAAGTATGTGAATTTTCTCAAACGGTTATGCGTGGTGTTGTTTCTTATAATTGCTAGCAAAAAAGAATACGAGATTTGGTCGCATATTTTTGCTAGTATATCACTAATCCCCCCCCCCCCAAAAAAAGGGAGAAAGTAACCTTGTGAAGATGGTATCCCGCCAAAACAAAAACAAAAAGAAGAAATTCCTAAGGGGGGGGGGTATAATGACGAATAAACATATACTACACCAGCTCCCAAAAGGAGGAATAATTCCTGGGAGAATGGTATCATGACGAGCGAATATATACTACACCGCCCCTCCCAAAAGTAGGGGGTTATTTATAGAAGAATGGTATCATGAAAAAAAAACATATATTAATGCGACATATATGTATACTATATATTTGTTTTTTAAATTTTATTTATTTAAAATAAAGAATGTTTATGTATTTTATAGCTATATATGTGTATATGTATATACTTATTCGCTAATTTTACCTCCCCACACAGATTAAAATCTATTATACTATGCTTACTCTATATATATATATATATATATTCCACCAAATTACAGATTTTCTCGTCTTTTGCCACTTTTCGCTTTTCTCTCTTGAAAAAGCCCACGAAACACTTGAGCGAAACATTGATTTTCAGGTCTTCCGTTTTTCCATTTTAACTCATATCGTCGTATTTATTTTATTAAGGAGGCTTAAGAAAAAATTTAAATTCATGGAATTTTACTTAATTAGTGTCTAATGACTATGGGCCAAATTCAATTGAAATCTGAATTTTAAAATAGAAGGTTGAGCCCATAGTATGCCCCGTAAAACTCCTTAAAATCTTTTTTTTTTTAATCCTGAAATTTTATGATAATTTATTAATTGATGTATAATACCCATTGTTAAAATTCCACAAGCATTAGAGGTATCTAAATTTTCACGAATAATTTCTATCAAACATATTGCCCAACCTTACGTCTAGCAGTTGTGTTTAAAAATTCATTATAATTGGTTCAGTAGTTTAGGAGTGCATCCTGTACATACAAATAATCAGCATATACACATACCACACTTTATATGGCTTAAGATTATGTGTTTCGGCATGAAATAGCTACAAAAATTGTTGAGCTGCCGTAAAGCAGAAAACACAGACCAATCATGAAAGTGTACACAGTATTGTGCTTCAGCTTTAGATAAAGCCAGGAGGGTTGATATGCCGTTGAACTTAAACAGGCAATTGCAACCATGCCTTGACACTGGACCATAATTTAAGGTAGAGTTCATGTTTTTTTGCCGAAGTTATTGTATTGTTTTATTTATTTCGCGAGAGTGTAAAAAAGATGGCGCAGCTGCCGTTAAGCTTATATGAATCTATTAATTCAGATGCATGCGTCTTACTTTGTTCGATCGGACCATATTCTTTTTGATTCTATTTTATACAGATTTCTGACAGGCAATGAAATATGGCCGGACTAAATAACAAACTAGCGCGCTTTCCGCTTTTATGGCTTTGTGCAAATTAACGCCCGATTCTATCTGACATAACGATACAGTGAAATTGACACACACACACACACATATATATATATATATATATATATATATATATATATATATATATATATATATATATATATAATTAATTGAAATAGTTCGCTTGCTGCAGTATGGAAACGTTATCTCATTCTGAAGTCATGTTTTGTTGCAATAATAAGAACAGTAAAAAAGAAAAGCGATCATATATATATATATATATATATATATATATATATATATATATATATATCAGATGACCCCAAACTTTTACTGCAGTCGAATAAGATTATATTTATGAGCGTACAATACACATTAAATTCGCATCGTTCGATTTTTTGTTTCCTCGTCTTATAATACATGGCAAATTTACAATTTTGTACGGAATAATATTATAAGCTTACAAAAGTACAAAGGTGCATATATATATATATATATATATATATATATATATATATATATTATTTTTGTTATAATTATTATACTAAACTGACTTAATCAACGTTTGTTTCCTATATATTTTTCATATATTTTTATCACACAAATTCATGCTAAAATTTTCAGCCGTTCTAGGAATAAGTTATTTTGTAAAAAACTTCCATTTTAATTGTTCTAAATAGCTGCAATTTGCAAGTAATTAATTGGTTAATATAACGAGTCCCATTTCCTTCTCTCTCCCTCTCTCTCTATCTCTCCATATATATATATATATATATATATATATATATATATATATATATATATATATATATATATATAGTATGAAAATAAATATGTATTATTTTGATTATTCGGACTACTGTCTTAATCTGAGGTGTTATTCTCGCAATGTTTAGTCTTATGTTGCTGGTTGTTACTGAATAAAAGCCTGAAGAATGGCGCCTTTTTGAGGGGGGCAGTTTTAAAAAGAGGTTTAATGCGTACTTTTACATAACGGTAACAATTATGCGTGTTTTCTTATTGGACATTCTACAAAAATAAAGAATGAGCACCAATAGGCAATTTGTGTAAATTTGAAAATGGTAAACTTTCTATTCGGACAACAGTTAGGTTATGCAAAGTATCCTTGCTTTTAATACCTGTGGCGAAACAGGGATAAAGCGCAACATTGGGTGAGGAAGAATTGACCTGTGAGAGAAACTTTTGAGATTGGTGATCGTAACATCATTAATGAACCACTTGTTGAAAGAAATAAAATCATATTACCGACTTTTCACATCAAACGTGGACTAATCAAACAACTCGTCAAGACACTCGATAAAGACGGACATTGGTGTTGCCATATATGCGAAGCCTTTCCGGGCTTAAGCAGTGAAAATGTACCTCAGATAAGGACATTGATCAAAGATCCAACATTCATGAATTCAATAACTGATATCGAATCTTCTGCTTAAAAATCATTTTAGAATGTTGCTCAAACTTTTCTGGGAAACAACAAAGCTAACAACTGTTGATAATTAGTGGACACGATACGCAATGATTTGAGAAAAATTGGAGCTAATATGAACATAAAGATGCACTATCTCCATAGCCATCTTGATTGTGTCCTAGACAAACCTTGATGATGTAAGTGACGAGAAGGAGAACGATTCCACCTGGATATAAGAATGATGAAGGAGATGTACGAATGAAGGTGGGATAGTCATATGATAGCTGGTTGTTGTTGGAGCCTTCAACGTGATTGTTCAGGTAACAACTCGCGAAAATCCATAAAATGAAGCTTTGACCAAACGAATAAACTTAACCCTGACCAGAACTCTTCTGATGTAATTCTTTTCTATATTTGACATTCTTAACTACTACCAGTTTGATTCTTTTTGACAAAAATACTTTTTTTTCTGGTATTGACACGCCTGAACAGAATTGTTCCTCAAAATAAAAATAGTCTTGATCCATGATAAATTATGAGTTATGTTTACTATTAGAGGGAGGGTATGAGCTTACACCACTAGATAACAAGAAAAGGGACAGATTTTATCTCTTTAATTCAAGGAAATAGAAATTTGTACAGTTAAAAATTTATGAAAAGATATTCAAAAAATGAAATAATTCCACTAAAGATCTGACCTGATGAGAAAAAATAAACCATATTTTTAGATTCAGTGTATTCAAATTATTCAAAATCACTTATTAGCTTCTTGACAGCAAAATATGTGCTGATAATGTCATTATTATTATTATTATTAGTAGTAGTAGTAGTAGTAGTAGTAGTAGTAGTAGTAGTATTATTAGTAGTAGTAGTATTATCATTAGTAGTAGTAGTAGTAGTAGCAGCAGCAGCAGTAGTAGTAGTAGTAGTAGTAGTAGTAGTAGTAGTAGTAGTAGTAGCAGTATGTACTCACTAGGAGTTTTGAGATATGTCATCATTAGTGATTGATCACGGATAATAACCGGTGGTGTTCCCTGGAGTCCGAAGTACAAAAAGTCTCCCCGTATTTCCAGTACTTTCCACATCTTTCGATAACCATTGCAAATGACTTTTCATTATCGCAACAGCTGCTTACCATTGATTTCTCGCTGGCAACGGCTATTGGTTATCCCTGGGATTTTGGTGTTAACTAGCCTCCCCAAGTTCATAGTATTCTCCGCATTCTTCCAGTGGCGGTATTAGTTCTCTCTTTCTTCGGCATTTCCATCCTCCTTGACCCTTCACGACTATTTTGTGTGATATAAACCGAGGCTGGTCCCATTTTTTTTAGGGAGGATATCTAAGTGAACATATTTTCGGTTTCAGTTCTTTTGAGTTCACGTGGTCGTGTTCTTTCAATGTTTTGTTTTTGTTATCCTTCTATTGCAACTTCCAAGTTGGCGTTTGCAGTTTATGTGGGCTGGGTTTCTGCATTCAAGGATTTTCCTTAAGATTTCAGCCGTTTTCATTATTGCCGTCTTCCCTTTGATTCCAATTTCTCTCAGTCTTTTTTCGAAGTTTTTCTGGACTGTTCCTAGTGCTCTTATGATTATTGGTGTTATATTGACTTTCCTCATGTTCCATATCCGTTTAAGTTCTCTGGCAAATTCCGTGTATTTGCTTCGTTTTTCTATCTCCTTCATCTTTACCCTGTGGCCTGCTAGAACGACAAAATCTACGAGTTGGCAGGATGTTTCCTTCTTGCTGACTATTATGACATCTAGTCACCCTGCTTGGATTAGTTTATCTGTTTGTACGTTCATGTCTCAGAGGATTTTGTGATTTTCGTTTACTAGTACTGCCTCCGGTTTGTGTTTGTACCAGTTTTTTGTGTGTCTGAAATGCAGTAGTTTGCATTGTTCATAGGGTAATGCCTGCTCTAAATGGTTGTGTATGCTCTTATATTCCTTTTGGGGAAATTTGTGCATTGACTTATATGGTTTACCGTTTCATTTCCTTGTCTACATTTGTTGTTTTCTTGGGTTTTGTCTATTTTAGCTTTGAGATAGTTAGTTCTGATCGCGTTTTTTTTGTGCGGCTTTTAGTAGTCATTCTGTTTCTCTGTTTAGGTGTTCTTTTAATAGCCATATCCATGTGTATTTGTGAGTCTCTTCTTATGCCATTCTTTTGAATCGTCTGTGTAGCTGTTTATTCTTCCCACTTTTCTTTTCTCGTCTTTTTGTTTCTGGGTTCTCATTTTTACGCTGCCTCTTCCTGCGATGATTAGCCTTTCTGTGTCTGTATTACGTATTTTTTAAATTCCTTTTTAGCATCATTTACACAATCTTCTATACTTAACAGTCATTTCTTTTCACGTTGAGTCGGTCAGTATCATCCTGCGAGTGTAGTGTATTGTGCATGGCCATTAGTTTCCTCGTCGTCCGGTCGAAATGCTTCAGTTTTCCTTTGGCTCAGCCTATGAATGGTCCAGAATATCTTACTAGTAATACTAGTTTTCTTTTTTCTTGCGAGGTTCCTTTACTATAGTTTAGTTTCTAGGAGTTTTTATGTTCTTCTCGGGTATTCTTTTCCAATCTTCTCTTTCATTTCTGTTTATGGTGTATGCTTCTAGAACTCCCAATTATTTGTAGGTATAGTATTAGCCTAGTGCCCCCATCTATACTTGGTTGGGTAGTTCCATGCTCCACTCCCACCGCGTTGCTTCCAGTTTTCCCTTTCTCATCTCTAGTATTGATTTATCTACCTCCCACAAGGTAAGATGTGACACAAGGTCGGGAAAGTGGGATTAGATAGAGAGGTGAGCACTCTGGCCATTTAAAAATTGCCTGGGCAGCCTAGTCGGCATTCCCCTGTAGGGGCGCCTCAGGCGATTAGCAATAAACTAACCCCTTCTCAAAGGGTGAGAAGGCAAAGCCTGGGAGGGTGGACCTCCTAGAACTGCACAGGACAGCGTGCAGTATCCATCGGAACAGATACTACACTGTAGTATTTATTTACTCCTCTGCGGAAGTTAGGCACAAGGCCAGTTTTATCTTACTCCCACAAGGTAAGATGTGACCCAGGGTCGGAAAGTGGGGCTTGAAAAGCCAGCGCCCGAGAAGGTGAGCACTCTGGCCATTAAAAATTGCCTGGGCAGCCCCGTCGGCATTCCCCGGTAGGGGCGCCTTAGGCAGTAAGCAATAAACTTACTCCTCCACAAAGAGGGGAGGCAAAGCCTGAGAGGGTGGACCTCCTAGAACTGCACAGGACCGTCCCATAGACCGGCGTAAATCAAGCCCCGAAGGCCAAGACGACACCGGTCTATAGGGTGTAGTGTCCATCGGAACAGATACTACATTTTGATCTTGACCAAAAGTCCAACAAACAAAAATTAGTTCACACTTTTCTATTCCGAATTGCATTTGAATGTCTTGGCTGAAGATTGTGATTATTTTTATCAGCATTTCCAGTTCCTTTTTGCTTTTTGCAAATAGTTTCAGGTCGTCCATAGACATGAGGTGGTTTCTTCTTTCTTCAACATTAGTAAACATCATCATCATCATCATCATCATCATCATCATCATCATCATCATCATCATCATCATCATCATCATTATTATTATTAATTAGAAATTCTGTACAGATTCTCAATTTCGATTTAAAGATTTACGAGTCTGATAAGACGCACCTGAAGAAAACAGGAGGTTACACATGAAAAAGGTCGGAGGTTACATCGGCCAAAACGTTGTGAGAATTACATCCAAGATGAGAACAGTAATCTGAATAATCCAAATAGTACAAATGATCAATTCTCATCTCAAAAAAAAAGATTATTGCAACAACGTCAATTAATTCAGTTTATGTTTGAAGAATGTTTTAGTTTGTCGAATGTTTTCTTTTTCAACCACGAAACGTTTCTTTTCTCTTTTTACGCCATTCCGTTGACGAATATTTAAATAACCACTCTGCCGGTCGTAAACCTTTCTTCATCCGATATTTTGTAAGTTAAAGATGTTCACCACTCCATTGTACGGATGCAATCAACTTAGAGATTTCCCTTCGCTACTGAACTGTTTAGGGGAGATTGATTGATAGGACAAGAAAAATCGAATCTGACCCTGATTGATATTAATGTTTGCCTGATTTCATTTCAAAACTGGAATCCATAGTCGGATAATCCAAATTCTAAAAGATTAACCTTGTTTCAAAAAATCCATCTATCCGCTAATGGCTAAACCAGTTTCCGCTTGCAGAACTACTAATCGAATACGAAGATAGCATTATGGTTGTGCAGTGTCTGCACAGAAAAGATGCGCTCAAAGCCGGTGGCCTTGTGTCATACTGGTGTTAGCACAAGCGAACAATAAAACAAAATTTACCTTTAAATTAAGAGACGGACACAGAAGGCACATAGTCTACGATCGGATATAGAACGGATTTAAATTGTGAAATGATCATATTCGGGTACGTGAGTTGAAAAAAAGAGGGGAACAAAATTATAATCAGCCTCTTTTCTCTCCGGATGTCAAATTCGCGTTTCCGGTTTCGGCTTAGCTTGAACACAGACCAATAAAGATAGACTTAAGTGCACAATAAATATCGACTTCAAGTGATTGTTTCACTTTTCAAAAATTGCAAATACCGTAGTCGATATTATTTTCTTCCATACCTTAGTCTAACATGTAAAATATACCAAAACCTATGTTAGAAACTAGTCTAGAAGGATAGGCTTATGTTGAATTCTAAAAGTATGACCAAATAAAACGTATCCTATGTTTCGAAATCTTTGAGATGAGGATTTATAAGTTGTTGTATTTGGTTTATTCGGACTACTGTTCTCATCTTGGATATTATTCTCACAACATTTCGGCCAATGTAACCCCCGACTCTTTTCAGGTGCACCTTGTCGAGCTTGGGAATTTTTCTGTCGAACTCGGGAATTTGTACAGATTTTTTAACGGTCATGGCTGACGGAACGATAGCAAGCAACCCTCTAGATAACTATCCAGGAAGTGGGTGCTAATTTTACGTTAAATCTATATAGAAAAGTGAGTCCCACTCTAAAATGCATTAGATTTATTTGTTATTTTAATTCCCTTCTTTTGCGGATAGTTTTCAGGCTGTTTACATGTAATCGACAAAAAAAAAGAATCTTACGTTTTTTTAGGGAGTAAACTACGCCGGATTTGATAGTCAGGAAATACCGTAAATTCCCCTTCGTAATATTTAAAAAAAGAAAAAATTCATTTAAATGAAGGAAAAAAATAATTCTACCACCCTAATTTTCACGTCCCAAAATTGAGAAACCATTCGGTAATATGTAAAATTGAAATAAATAAAGTAGTCACGGTTATGTTTAGAAATATTTAAAATAATCGATGTGATTGTGTTTGTTCGAAAATACAATTTCAATTAAGGTATTAGGAAGTCTGAAATGTTGAAGTTTAGCGAAGAAATTATGTTTATCTCATCTCTGAAAAATCCTTTTAGACCGAGGCAACTGTTTTGCGTGGGTAGATGTATTGCTAGTTGTATTAATGAACATATTAATAGTTTATATCGAAGTTTTTCTTATTAACGAAGCGAAAACATGGAAATAATTTTTGAAAGCCTTGCATGTGTAAACATGAATTTAAAATGAACGCCTAGAAAGTGAGAAAAGTAATAAAATTGTGTATATCAGATTTTTGTTGTTATTAACTGAACGAAAGTTTACTGATGAAAATAATTGTAATAAGCCTCTCAGAAAGTAAAAAACTATTATAAAGTGAAAAAAGAAACTTAGTTTAAGCGACGTCATTTTGACTGAGTCTATCTGATGAGATTGGTGTTTTATTAGAATTTAATTTGGAATATCGGAATGTGGATGATGGAATCGGATTAGTCACACAGCGTTGTTGTGCATAATACGTGTAACGGTCATTGTATTGAATATTCAATCTGATATGTCAGTAATCGTCTGAATTTTTATCTTAACATTTAAATATGAACCAGTAATATTTAATAGAATGCATGAGCATTATTTCCGTTTTCTTTATACTGAATGGAGGAATAGAAAACGCCATATTTTATTTTTCAAAGGGTGTTTTAATCGTTCGACAATTATATTCCGTTATTCCTGAATAGGTTTTTCACCAGCTAATTAAAGCGCCGTACAAATAAGAACATAGGCTCAAGAGAGCGATCCGTATTTACTTGGGAAAATTGTAATGAGTGAAAGATAAAAAAATAATGAAGCAATGGCGGGCGGAGCTGGAAAATGTATCCAATGAATGGGGAAGTCCCGGTGATAGATGGGGGAGTTGTAGTAGAATTTTGTGTGTGAGTAAAAGTTACTGCCTCCAAGTATGGATTTTTGTGATAGTTAGCTAGGTCGGAATTAATGTAAGAAATTCTCTGAAATCGAATGAAACTGATTGATAATTTCCGGAGAAACGCATCCGTTATTGGCAGGAATTGTGACCATATTTGAATTATATAGAGCGCCTGTGTTTATAGTCCTATAGTGACTGAAATTACAGCGGAAAATATAGTCTACTTTATATAAATATAGATATTCTGCGAGCAGTAAACGTTAAAGTAATGGAACCGTATTAGAAATACCTAAAAACGATTTTGTAATGCGTTGTAAATTTTTGCGTGACACGTCATATTATATTGGTGAATGTTTATTTTTACATTTGAGTTTAGAATTTTTGTGGATGAAAAGTACTGGATAAAGTATCATAAACAAACGGTATGGATTTTATTTAGCATTACCGAAAAGTGTAAACCAGTTATTCAAATAAATATTCTTCGATATTTATCACGTGAATTACGATAAAGATAAAATGAGAAAGATATGGTATATCATTTTTTTGCATCGTTCAGACTATTGTTCTCATCTAGGATGTTCATCTCTCAACGTTTCAGCCAATCTACCCCTTGACTTTCTTCAGGTGTGTCTTGGCGAACTCGGAAATCTGTACGGATTTTATGCAACACTTAATACAATTTTGCCTGTTATACCCGTAATATTTGATTTTTTTTTTCGATTATACGATGTACACATTACGGACTGTTTGTTCCGGCCGTTGTTTTCTTCGGCTTTCCACAATATCATTTAGATATATGCTACCTGTATTATTTGGATTATTCCGGCTACTATTCTCGCAGAGAAGTGGCGCAACGGATAAAGGTGTTAATTGACAATTAGTTCTAAGTAACGGTATTTTTAAGGTTGCGGGTTCAATCATCACTACAGGCAATACTAATGAAGAATAAAATTTAAAATACTTACATAATACTAATACCGGGTCATGGCTGACGCAACGAAAACAACCAATCACCGTGGATTAAATAAAGTGTTCAGTTCGAAATTGCGTATAAATTCTTGGGGTCGACAAGATGCACCCTAGAAGGTGTTTACATCGGCCGAAACGTTGTGAGAATAACATCCAACATGAGAATAATAGTCGGAATAATCCTAATTATCAATCCTCGTTCCAAAAATTCCGAAACATCTAGTATTTGTTGTGTTCCTTTATAGAGGATTGAACTCTCAACCTATCGGTACAATTCACAGTAGACTATTTGTTCACGAACGCTTTTATGAACTTGCAATGGTAATAGTGCAATCTATGATAATTTAGGAGATTTTTAAAAATAGTGAAGGGATTTTAAAAGAAAAGTTAACTGATATTAGATATTTAAAATGCATGGTAGGTGAAATGAGAGAAGTCTATGTATCCAAGTTGATAAAATAAAGATTTCAATTCAAAATTCACAGGCTAGCGAAAAAATCTGAAGAGAACGAAATTCGAAATGTGGTGAATATTACACAAACCAAAATGAGGCAAACAGTGAGAAATATGTTAATAATATATCCACACGTAATATCTTGCACTTGGGTACGGTGATTGTGGTGTTGCTTACATCTTCGTGATAAGTACTTCATTCTACTTTGACGGACGTCATTTTCTGTATTATTTGGCATAAATTCCGATCTTGGCAAAACCCCAGACGCTTTCATAAGAACGGCGGCGGGGTTTGTTTTATGGCATGCCATGGCCTGGATGGGTAGGTCGGTACGGAAGGACGAGCCAGCCCCAAACTTTCATTGGTAAGCTAAACGACGCATGGATGGACGAAATAGATTGCAAATACGCATATCAGGGAATAATAACCCCACTGGCGCAAATAAAATCTTTCGTCTTCCGGGACTCTGATGCGACCGATGAACTACATAGAAGGCCTGGCGATTGTTGGATGGCTAAGACTCACACGTAGAAACGAGGAGAACGAAGACGATTAATCGTTGCAGAAACGGGAAAAATAATCAAAGGAACCAAACAGATTAAATCGCATTTTATTTCGGAATTTTATAATTCAGCAGTTAATAAAACGAATGCAAACATATATACACATTCTAATCTCTCTTACTTTTCGTAGCGTAAGGGTAAAATTGTCGATTGAATATATATATATATATATATATATATATATGATCCCCGTGTTAATATTAGACGCTTCAGGTCTCCTGTTTTTGTTTCACTCTTAGATAATTAACCCCACCCCCTTTTTATTTTTTTTTTATTTTACTTATATTTTTTCATTTATTAATTTTCCAACGAATGTTAAGTCTGCAATATCTTGGATTTAGTTGGTTTGTCTGGGAATTTAAACTGCATTTTACATTTTTTTTTTTTTTTAATGACTCAAAGCTTCTTTAGACTATATATATATATATATATATATATATATATATATATATATATATATATATATATATATATATGCAATTTTATGAAGGCTTACCAAAGCATTCCTTTCAGGACACCAATGATCACCATTAAAGATTATTTCTTACAAATATTATATTTATATATATTTTATAAATAATATTTGTGAGAAACAATCTTTAATGGTGATCATTGGTGTCCTGAAAGGAATGCTTTGGTAAGCCTTCATAAAATCGCATATAAATGCTCTGTACTTTGTAATCGAGTATCATCGAGATTGTTTTTTATTGGCACACCCCCGGTCTTCACTGAATGATCTATTTTATAAGTGAAAAATCTAAATATATATATATATATATATGTGTGTGTGTGTGTGTGTGTGTGTGTGTGTGTGTGTGTGTGTGTGTGTGTGTGTATTGTCTTTGATCTAATATTAACATTTATAATATTGTATGCTTGCTTGCATATTGAACGTAAAATTACCTGTTTAAAGCTTAGTTCTATTTCTCTATCGAAATGTAAGTAAAACAGGGTTTAGGGTATTTTGTTTCTTTTGCTGTCTGCTATTCTACTGGGTGCGCTGTAAGCCGTCGTCTCTGTAGACCCCGATACTTTATTTGTTAACACTTATGTTAAATATATATATATATATATATATATATATATATATATATATATATAATATATATATGTATGTATATATACATATGTATATATATATACATATGTATATATATACATATGTATATGTATATATACATATATATACATATGTATATATATACAAATGTATATATATACACATATGTATATATATACATATGTATATATATACATATGTATATATATATATATATATAATTTTAAAGAGGTAAATCTTACATTTCATATGCAAACAAGCAAGCAAGATTATCAATTTTAATATTAGATTAAAGACAATTCCTTATGCATACATAAGTGTTTTATATATCAATTATCGGTTGATTTTCACTATATAAATATTAAGTTGTTACAAAAATATGAATAAATCGGTATTTTTTTTACCTGTGTAAACGCTGTGAAACTGTTGCAGTGCTGAGAAATATCTTTGACACTTTGACGAGGATTTTCCTCAACAAGTGCTTGCAATTTTTCATTGTCAAGACTACACGGCCGTCTTCTACCTTCAAGGCTCTCACTACAAAATGTCTGGAACCACCTACGTACTGTCCGATCGCTTGTGGATCTATTGGTCTATTGATATTGGTAGAGGTTTCGGACGCATTGTGTCCAAGTTTGAACTCCTGCAACATAAGAAGGTGAAGGTCATGTTTTGGCATGCTCATCATAAATGAACGACTTTTTACCGTAGTTTAAAATACTATTTCATCTCGTGTTTTAATCTATTTATATTAGTAAATTAGTATATTTTGTAATTTAACATTGAGTAAGTTTTTTTATTCAAAGCATTTTAAAATTAAGAAACCATTCTATTGTTAATCAATAATATATATAACCAACATTTTTTAGTTTCAATTAAATTTATCGAATCAACAAACAGAAAAGCCTAATCGATTGTTACAAATTCGAACATATTTTTGGAAATTTTAGTATATAAAAAAAAATTGATAACTGGTATTTTAAAATAAGGTGGAACAGAATTGGTAGAAGAAATCGTTTATCTCGGCTTGTTGTAGATACAATACTTTCTCATTCATTTTTGTTTTTAATGTGTATTAAAGTGTAGCATCGCGGACGAATTTTCGCCACGTAAACAGATTACTTGCGCGAGTATCGCGTAGAGTTGCCTTAAGTTTTTTGTAGTAGTACCGAACATAGTTGTACCTGTGCAGAATTGATGTGAGATTTGAGTGTTGATTACAGTCGACGCGAGTATAGAGTTGACTGTCTATCTCCGTAGGGGGAGAAGGGTTACAAAATACGTCTGCTTCCTTCGCAGACCAAAAACGCAAGAGAACACATCTAGTTTTACGCATTACTCTCTCCATTTCTTATTCGCTGCGTAACTTTCTTTCATTTAATTCACTTTCGAAAGGGGAAATATTATTTTTGTGTAACCTTCTTATCTCTTGTTCAGTATTGCTACAGAAATTCCTATTTTTATTGGTGAGAATGTACCTGATAGTTATCGTATGATTTTTTTTTTCAAATGTAAACCATTTATTTAGCAAGTTTATTCTTTTTCTATCTGGAAACATTTCTATGTTAAAATGGAAATAACAATTATACAAACGCTTAAAAATAAAATAGAAAAAAAACACATTTTTAAAATGTGATGAAAAAGACTTGCCTTGTTTTTTTTATATTTGATGTGAAAATAAAAACGCAAAGTCTTCTATTATAGAAAGATAAATGCTTCCTCAACCACCACCACATAAGCACAAAAAGAAAATACAAATAAATGGTTTCCTTTTTTTACGCAAAATTAGAAATTGATTTATTGATGTGCTTTTAACAAAAAAGAGTGGCATTAGATAATGACCTAGAAAGAAATTGATACAAATGCCAAAACTCATAACACGTTAAGGTCACCACGTTCATTCTTCAAAATTGGCCGTCGTTGGTCGAAAATAATATCGAATATAGTAATCCACAAATAGACTGTTCCGCTGTATCACAGTTCTTCAGTGTGACAAGAAAAGCAAGTGTTTCAAGCCAAAATTAGAACAGTACTGTCTAGACGAGAATCGGCGCTTTTAACCACTTAGCTCCATTTGTTTACACAAAGAGCAATAAGTCATAAGCTTGTGACAGTTGACGAGTTCACTTACAAAGGAACTCTACCCGAAAAGGGGTATCTCTCTCTCTATCTCTCTCTCTCTCTATATATATATATATATATATATATATCCATGCGTACAAGTGCACGTTGGCTTTAATTTCCGCAGCTTCGTAAGATTTTCCTCTCTTTAGTTTGTTTTTTAACTTCTATATTTCATGAGCGATGCTTCTGACAAAGGGAGAAGAATTGCTGTGTTCTTCGTCGGCTAATATCCATCCTCATTCAACTGTTAAATAATCATCCTATTAAAATTTATCCTCAGGTGTTTTTGCCTTGATGAAATCTGACTTTGTATATATATATATATATATATATATATATATATATATATATAAACAATAATATTTTAATAAATAAATATTAATTATTTAAATACCTAGAGACATCGATGTTTCATGCTAACGCAATCTTCAGTCTAGGAACTAATACACCATTATATAGAGATACGCATGTTGAAATGGGATTGTGCACTTATTTTCCTTTATATAGATATATATAAATATATATATATATATATATATATATATATATATATATATATATATATATATATATATAAAGGAAAATAAGTGCACAATCCCATTTCAACATGCGTATCTCTATATAATGGTGTATTTATATATATATATATATATATATATATATATATATATATATATATATATATATATATATATATATATATATATATATATATTTAACTTCACAGCCATGGCATAACATTTATATAGTACTGTGGGTACTGATATAGAATGGGACACAATTTCCGCTAACTTTGCGTCGTAATCGTCCAGCGGTTTATGTAGGCCGCCGGAAAAAGCCGACGCGTAGACTGACAGACGATAAGAACGCTGTTGCTTCAAGTAAATACATTTTTTGTGTTTGTTGATACTTAGATAAAATAAAAATAAACAACTTATTTTTTTTATATAACATGAACAGAAAAAAGCTAAACAACGGCTAATAATCAATTTGTTTTCAAGAAAAGCTTTTTGCGTATAAAACGAAAAACACATAGATTAGCAAATGTTGCTAAACATTTTTGTTTCAAGAAAAGTTTGTTTTTTTAGATAAAATAAAAATAAACAACTTATTTTTTTATATAACATGAACAGAAAAAAGCTAAACAACGGCTAATAATCAATTTGTTTTCAAGAAAAGCTTTTATGTATAAAGCGAAAAACGCATAGATTAGCAACTCTTACTAAACATTTTTGTTTCAAGAAAAGTTGTTTTTTTTTAGATAAAATAAAAATAAACAACTTATTTTTTTATAAGCTAAATAACGGCTAATAACACTGGACAACAAATTTCAGAAAAAAATTATTACTGGAGATGTGTAAAGTGATTTATACTAATTTGGGTACGCTGATTTAAAAAAATCATAACCGTTTTGCTGTATCACGTCAGGATTTTGAGTTTCAGAAATACTCCCATTGCCTAGAAGTCAGGGTTTCAATGAAATTTACAAAAATTCATTTATTCATTTATTTCATCATAAATGCTTCAAAATTATAGAAATTACAGAAAAACTCTACTAGAATGTAATTAAAAATGCTTTAAACATTTGGCTTTGCGTTTGTGCTGCTCTGTGTCAGTTTCACGATGCAGGAACCAGCAGAAGTCGCCCATCATGCTCGGGTTGTGCCGCCCTTGGTAACGCGTCTCCATGAGTGAAATCTCTTGGTGGAATCGCTCGCCGTGCTCGTCCGAGACAGCTCCCAAGTTGTCAGGGAAGAAGTTCAGGTGCTGGTGTAGGAAATGGATCTTCATGGACATCCTGGAGCCAAGTTTCCTGAAGGACTCCAGCAGCTGCTGCACTATTTCTTCATAGTTGTCCGCGCGCTCGTTCCCAAGAAGTTGTCCGTCACAGCTTTGAAGCTCCTCCACGCTGCCAGCTCTTTGGGGTTTAGAGTTGTCGGAAAAGTTTCGTCCTTCATTACCTCTCGGATTTGCGGTCCAACAAAGACACCAGCCTTGATCTTAGCTTCCGGCAAGGTGTTGCCAAACTTCTCCTTCAGGTATAAAAACCCACGCCCATTCAGATCTATTGCCCGTACAAAATTCTTCATCAAGCCGAGCTTTATGTGGAGTGGTGGAAGGAAAATCTTGGCTGGGCCGACAAGGGCAACATGATTCACGTTGTATCGACCAGGTACGTGCTCCGTCCGCTCTTTCCAATCAATCTTCGTCCAGTGATTCTTGTCGTCTCTGCTATCCCAGAGACAAAGGAAGCACATGTATTTCGTGTAGCCTGACTGCAGCCCTAACAACAACGCCACCACATTCAAGTCTGCGCAGATGTGCCAGTTGAAGTCATTGTACTTGATGGAATCAAGCAGCTGCCGCATAGTCTCATAGGTCTCTTTCATGCCGAACGCGTGAGCCAGTGGGACTGATGGTTTCTTGTTGCCATTGTGGAGCAGAACAGCCTTCAAGCTGTTCTTCCCCGAGTCGATGAAGAGGCGCCAGTCTGCAGGATCGTGATCACACCCAAGTTCTTTCAAAAGACCGTTGATGTCACTGCAGAATGTCATCGTGTCTTCCATCTCAAAGAACTGAGCCATGTCGCTGTGACGTGCTCTGAACAAGGATATCTTGGTGTTAGGTTCAAGTAGATTCCACTGCTGCAGCCTTGATCCAAGCAGCTCGTCCTTCGCCTTTGACAGCGAGAGATCTTTTACAAGATCATTTAACTCTCCCTGGTTCAGAAGGTGTGGTTCTTGTTCTTGAGTGTCGGGTTCAAAAGGTTCATCACCATCTTCTTCGCCACTGCTTACAGTTATGTTAGGATCAGATGAACATGTTGGAACGGGGTTCTCGTCATCATGAGGCACAGGTTTACGAGCAGAGACGCAGTCAGCGTACTTGATGTGGCCTTTATTCTTCCTGTTGAAACCGGCGATGCTTGTGCAGAAATAACAATCATGATGATGATTCTGCGGCTCACGCCATATTATGGGCACCGCAAATGGAATGCTCGCGCGCTTGCCCACCAACCACTGAGTCAATGATGAGTGGCAGCTTGTGCAGCAGATGTGTGGTGCCCAGCTCTTTTCTTGGTCCCCGACCTTACACCCGAAGTAGTGAAAGTAGGCTGCCTTCATTTTCACTGCTCTAGATACATTCTGCTGTTGATCTTTTTGGATAAACCGACCACAGACATAACAGAAGTTGTCTGGATGATTGGTACAGGAACGTCTACTCATGTTTAACTGAAAGAAAGAAAGAAAGAAAAATTAGTAGTTATATAAGTACGTTATATCGTAGTTACGTAAGAGGTGGTAGGCTACTTCTAGGCAATGGGAGTATTTCTGTAACTCAAAATCCTGACGTGATACAGCAAAACGGTTATGATTTTTGAAATCAGCGTACCCAAATTAGTCTAAATCAATTTACACATCTCCAGTAGCAAACATGTTTTTGTCCAGTGTAATCAATTTGTTTTCAAGAAAAGCTTTTTTGTATAAAACGAAAAACGCATAGATTAGCAACTGTTACTAAACATTTTTGTTTCAAGAAAAGTTTTTTCTTTTAGATAAAATGATTTGTATTAGTTACATTAATTTCAGTACCTTAACCAGCTCCATTTTTGCTTGAGAAAAGAATGTGTCCTTCCTTATAGATGTCCACGCTGTGTAGTTAGTGTGTGTGCATCTCCATGCATCCTTGGGGTTAACTTGCACATATATTCGCAGTTTCTACATTTTTCTTAGCTATTAGACGTCGTTCTTTGCAGAAGAAAATAATTCGTTCAGGAGATTCAATTCGCTCAGTTAGATCGTTAAAATTCATTTTCTGATTTGACAAAGTTTTCTTGATTTACTCAATATTTAGATTTCTTGAAAATTGGTCGTCTGCTGACATCTGACATCTTATTGGCTTATCTTGTCTTAGCGCCTGTCAGTCTTCGCGTCGGTTTCTTCCGGCGGCTTACGTAAACTGCCGGAAGATGCTGCCGCAAAGTTGGCGGAAATTCGGTCTCATTCTATATCAGTACTATAATGTGCAACATTGACCCAACAGGTCACAGGTCGTTTAGTTATTAACAACATTACAACAAAAATATTTTTAATGAAACGCATTTTTTAAGAAAAATATAAATACAAAATAATTTTGGAATTTTTTAGATGACGATTGATAATTTGTATTATTCTGATTATTCAGATTATTGTTCTCATCTTGGATGTTATTCTGACAATGTTTCCGCCGATGTAACCTCCAGCCTTCTTCAAGTGTGTCTTTATGTCGAACTCGGATATTTGTACGGAATTTCGAACGGAACCCTTCATTTAATTCACGGGGTTAGCTTGCCCTCGTTCCTTTAGCCATAATCGGCTAAAATTCATAAGCAATTTGCAAGGACCAGTGGCGCAACAGATAAAAGTGCTAGGTTTTAATCACTTATAAGTCTTCTGGAGGCTGAAATGTCAATTTTCAGTATAGGCGATGTTAAGAATACAATTAGGAATTACTTAAGACTTCTACCCGGCCATGGCTGACGGAACGACTGCAAGCTATCCCTGTGGATTTAATAAAGGGTTCCGTTTGAAATTCCGTACAGATCCATGAGTTTGACATAAAGATTCCCGAGTTCGACTAGACGCGCATTAAGAAGGTCGAAACTCCAAGATGAGAACAGAAATCGGATAATCCAAATTATACAAATAAATTAGTTTCTTTGTATTTCTACTTTTCCCGTAACAATATCCGTACAATTTCTATTGTTCTTGAAAAATAAGCAACAGATCGATTATCGCTGATTCCTCGTTTTTTTGCGAAGGAATATAAGTTTTCAAAGAAACTAGACTGATTTGATTTTCGAAGCGAAGAAACTAGACCGATTTGATTTTCTAAAAAAAAAATTCTAAACTTATGTTTCTTTATGGAGTAATTCTGCCAGCACAAATGCCCAGGTTTTTGACTGATAACATCTGGTAGAAAACCGTGAATATTATTTTAATAACAAGTTATTTGCTTTTGATTAGTACTGATAGTTTTGTGCTACCCTGTAGATATACCCGTATTCATGCGCACGTGTTCATGTGTTGGAAAAAGTAGAAAGATACATAATACGTTGATTTGTTGATTTGTAAATTTTAATGGACTTCATAATGGAATATCAAAATGTAATCACGGGAGCTGTTTTCTGAGTTGAACTGATTTATTGTATTTGCATGCGCCGGGGAACAGTGAAATGGGTAATAATTCACACGCATATATATATATATAGGCGATGTTAAGAATACAATTAGGAATTACTTAAGACTTCTACCGATTGTATTTGGCAGAAAAATCATTTTGAAACTGCGAAATTACTTAAGTCGAACTCTGATATTTATATCACTCGTCCAGACAAAGGTTCAGGCGTTGTAATCCTGAACCAAGTAGATTATATCTCCAAAATGTGTAACATTTTGGATGATAAAAATAAATTTTTCAAGATGGGTGATTTAAGCCACGATGACACTTTTCGTATGGAAATAAAAATCCAGAAAAGGCTTCTTCAACTTTATAAAAGCAAGTTTATTTCTAAAGAGATATATGAAGGAATACGACCTATCGGCTCTCAAAGGCCTAGAATGTACGGCTTACCCAAGGTTCATAAACCTAACGTTCCTTTACGGCCTATTCTATCAATGTTGGGTTCTGCACAACATGCACTTGGTAAATGGTTAGTTAATATTCTTAAGCCCGTACTTACTTTTTATTCGGACTATTGTATCTCTGATTCCTTCCAATTTGTGTCTTCTATACACAAATTATCTCTCTCAAAGGACACCGAGTTCTTGGCTTCCTTTGACATTAGTAGTCTGTTTACCAATGTACCTTTGGATGAAACCATTGGTGTATGTGCAGATTATCTTTACCGTGGCCCCTTAAAGTCTCCACAGTTTCCTGAACGAATTTTTGTTGAACTGATGGAACTTGCTACTAAATCAGTTTCCTTCAGTTTCAATAATATAATGTATCGGCAAATTGATGGTATATCCATGGGCAGCCCTCTTGGTCCATCGTTAGCCAACATTTTCGTTGGATTTTTGGAAAACCAATTATTTTCCAAGGTGACCAAGCCGGCTTTCTACACACGTTACGTTGATGACACTTTTGCTTGTTTTCCCTCTCGGAGTGATGCTGAACAGTTTCTTCTTCTTCTTTGTGACTTGCATCCATCGTTGCAATTCACTATGGAAGTCGAGGATTGTGGTTCCTTACCATTCCTCGATGTTTTAGTGTCTAAATCTGGTTTATCATTTGAAACCTGTGTGTATAGAAAACCAACATTTACAGGCCTTTATCTAAATTGGTTTTCCTTCGCCCCTAGAGCAAGAAAAATAAATCTTATTGGTACTCTCACTCATCGAGCTCTTATGATTTGTTCACCAACACGACTCGATGCAGAACTTGGTGAGATTACTAATATTTTTCTTGCTAATGGATATCCCATCAATACTATAAAAGGCACCATTGCACGTAAAGTTGCTTTATTTAATGGTGGTAAATTTATTGGCCCGTCACGTTGCCCTATTTATTTGAAACTCCCTTGGTTGGGTTCTGACGGCCTTGACATTGTTAAAAGGATTTCTTCTTCTACTCAACGTTGTTTTCCGGCAACCATGTTGAGGGTAGTTTACACGACTCGAACCTTTTTCTCTTCTTTTCGTAAGGATGTTTTGCCAGCCATTCAAAAGAATTCTGTAGTTTATAAATTCATGTGTCAGTGTGGAGCTGACTACGTTGGCAAGACATCCCAAAGATTAGAATTTAGAATATCCCAACACATACCACGTGATATTCGCCTACACAAGGTTTCGAGATCATCCGGGAACTTCCAGGCACAGGAATCAGCCATCGGTAATCACCTCGTTAGTACAAATAGTTGTTCTGACAGGTATTCCGATGGGTGGTTTTCTGTTTTACACAGTGCCAGGTCGAACTACCATCTCAATATTCTTGAGGCGTTAGTCATTAACAACTATCGACCTAGCCTGTGTAGACAAAAGATTTTGAAACATCAGTTGGAGATCTTTAATGATTCAAAGCCACCATAACGTTGAGAGATTTAATTTTTTTTTTTTTTTTTTTTTCCTCTTCTCATTCGTTTCCTCCAACTGAAATAAGTTTTATTTTATTTTATTTTTTTTCTCCCCCCTTCATTTCTCATTCGACTTTTAGTTTTTAATTTACCATTCTGACGTTTCCTCTCAGAGGGTCAGACGACAAGGCCTTAAGGTAATTTTAACAATTTTCCTTTTTTTTTTCTCCCACTCGTCTTTTTCATTGATTTTAATAATGCTTCCTCTAAAATTAATCCTACCATTCTGTTGTACACGTAATTTACTTATATATATATATATATATATATATATATATATATATATATATATATATATACATTGAACACTGTTATGACCGATGACTATAGTTGTCCGCCTCCCCGACACATAAATAGGGTGTATTTCTTATCTCGTCCGTAGCCATTCATTATTATTGAATAATTATATATATATATATGGTGGCTGTCTGTTCGATTTTGAGTATATATATATGAGAATAAAAGGATGAGAGTAATCCGACGTATTGGGAAATGAAAAAAAAACTATATATATATATACAAAATATATAGTGGGCCAAAATAAGGGTCCTATCTTTAAATTTGAAATTCCTCGAAATTTTGAGCTGTTCGTACAGTACGAGGCCTACCACTTCTCGCCATGTCGGATATTCCTTGTTGGTCCCTAAAACGAGCAATAATTCCTCGGATTGCTTTTGCCGAAGGAGAGTTTCTGGTGTTGTAATGACGCCGATAGATGAGTTAAGTCTCCGAAATCGACTCATTGGATTTAAAGTAACTCTATTATGAGGGTACGTTCCTTAGGGCTAATACGGCTCATGCTTGTTTCGGAAGGGGTCCTTTACTTATTCTAAAAAAAAAAAAAAAAATCAATAAATAAAAAAGTTATGAATTTTTAAAAATAGGACCCTTATTTTGGCCCCCATATATATATATATATATATATATATATATATATATATATATATATAGATATAGATATATATATATATATATATATATATATATATATATATATATATATATATATATATATATATATATATATATGAATAGTTACTGAAGGAGTGTTTAACGTATAATTAAGATTAATGAGAATAATCTAAATACTGAAATTAATTTCCACACATCTCTATCTCTCTCTCTCTCTCTCTCTCTCTCTATATATATATATATATATATATATATATGTATATATATATATATATATATGTATATATATACACACATATATATATATATATGTGTATATATATATATATATATACATATATATATATATATATATATATATATATATACATGCGTGTGTCTATTTGTAAACAACATAATTGAAAATATTATGTACACATTTACATAATCAATAAACTCGAATGAGCTGAATTTGGCATATACACAAGAGAAAATGGAATCGTATTTGTATACTACAAATTGGAAATGTAATACGTATCAACTTAATGTGAAATGATTTCGCGATGAAATGAATCGTTCCCATTAGAATCAAAACAGACTCGGATGGTGGGGAAGATCGGATCGTGTTACATTGCCTGTCTCGACTGCTTCGGGTAGCTGTTCTCTTTATCCTTTTCTTGGAAGACATGTAATATTTTGAAGCATGAGACGACGATCAGTTTACCGGTAAGCTAGCTTAGTTATATACTTAACTAAATGCATTTCTAATTCTTTAACACGAAGTTTCTTCTTGACTAGTTTCATAGTGGGAAACGGAAGGTCTTAGCGCTTCGTATTCATAATAACTTTACGTGACGTGTAGCGTAGTTAAATCTCTGGCAGCAACTGAATTTTAACTCCAATCTTCCATTCTCTCCCACGTCACGCGGTTAAGCTAACTAATAAACTGACTATTTTACATAAGGTGTTCTAGCTGATTTTTAGGTGATACCCCGTCAATCATTTAGGATGACCAATTTTATCTGGACATTATCTCTACACGTTACTTAAAACCTACAAACAAATATCAGTTCTAATTATGTTACAACAATGTTCTGACTAATCTCGACAATCGTGATTTGAAACACGTGATAAATCAGTCGTAATGTTACTACGACTCATATGTTGGCATCTATTGTAACGCAGTAATTTCTTTTTACTGTTTATGTACTAACCAGTAACCGCTTATCAAGGCCTAAAAGCCATTCGAGGATAAAAGTTAATTAGTTTTTTTTCAGGAAGACAGTGAGATAACACCGGGAGGATTGGTAACGATGGTTTTAAACTGGACAACATTTGATTATTTAAGAGGACGGCTTAACAAGAATTTGTTAACATTAGACTTGAAAACGGCCATGTAACAGTCAGCTGGAAGCAGCCCCGTGGTATTGTGTTCCACAGACGGAGAATTCTTTTGAAATAAACTTTTCTAATGGAAGTTCCGTTTAGTTTTAGGTAAATAGAGGACGAAAGACAAATTAGTTATATTGGTCCCCCGATTTATAAAATCGAGAGACCTATGTTTAGAGGCATTTCCGTCCGTCCGTTCGTCCGTCTGTCCGTCCGTCCGGATTTTTCTGCGAAACCATCCATTGAATTTCTCTGAAATTTTGCATGAAGTTGTAACTTTGGTCAGGTTAGAAAGTGACATTCTCCGATTTAAAAAAAAAATCTGGTTAGCCCCCCTAGGGGTTCAAAAGACCCTGAAATAGCAAAAAATGACATTTTTTGCCCCATAACTTTTCATCCATACATTCAATTTCTCTTAAACTTGGCCAAAATGTGGAAGCTATTGTTCCTAATAGAAAATAAGTATCGCTGACCTTGGAAAAAACTTGGTTCGCGACCCCAGGG
This sequence comes from Sepiola atlantica, assembly GCA_963556195.1. Classification (NCBI taxonomy): domain Eukaryota; kingdom Metazoa; phylum Mollusca; class Cephalopoda; order Sepiida; family Sepiolidae; genus Sepiola; species Sepiola atlantica. The sequence goes on along the minus strand of OY744539.1, from coordinate 76,472,448 downwards.
TGTCAAAAGCCCCCAAAATGTAAAAAAATGACCCTTTTCTCCCATAACGTTTGATCCATCCATTCAAATTTTCTTAAAATTGGCCAAAATGTAGAGGCAATTGTTCTGGATATAAAATGAGCATCCTTGACCTCAGAAAAATTCTGGTTCGCGCTCCCAGGTGATCAAAGGGGGGTCAAAAATGCCCCAAATTGCCCAAATTTATTGCATTTTACACTCGCCACATCGAGTCACATACAGAGGGGGATCACGCCCGCTCGGCTTGTTATTTTTCGCTAGACGAGTTTTTGTTGTGAATGTTTTACATGGAATAACCATAGATTGGAGCTCAGTCGAGCACCCACCATGAAAATAACGATAGAATAGAGAAAAACTAGCAACCATCTTCTGTGATAAAGATGCTGTAGGGAAGAGAAGATGACATAACCCACCAGATTCCGAAGTCAACACTATACTCTTTCAAAGCAGGAAAGGGTGCTTCGATCGGAACCTCTCCAGATGTGGTAACAGTACTATGTCTTAAAACGCATTTCACTCTTATACATTATTATTATTACTTTCTCTAATACTCAAGGAGTAATCACGCTACAAAACTAAGCGATGGACCGGTTGTATCTCGCATCAAACAATCAGTTTATCGTTTATTTTTGTAACGTTATAATAGTGCAAATTTAAATAATTATAAAGAAACGAATACCAGAGTAAGCAAGGTATTGTTAGTACATACCAGTAATAAAGTAAGCAATTAAAATTCTTTTTTGTGTTTTCGAGTCTTCATCTGTAAACAACCCTGTGGAAACAGATGTTTCGGGAATAGCTAGGAGAATTCACCAAGTGAAGAAAGACTAAACCTAGAATTTTCAACAAAGATATTTGCTCCGTAAAACATCACTATAAGAAACAACTCCACACTAAACCATTACAAGAACTTAAAAGACTTTAGTGTGAGACCCCCGCAAAGTACAATGGTTATTAAATATCCAGGCCGGGTGTACGGAAAAGTTCATTTGACATAAATAGGTGCATTTCACGTAAAAATGCACCTGGCTGGAAAGTAAACACATAAAATCGTTGATTGTCAAAACTAATATAATCGTTGGGTGTTGTCAATGTCTGCATGGACGGGCTAGGGTCTGCATCGATAAGAACCTGAAGCTGCTCCAGGAAGTTTTTGTTCTTGCAAACCTCATATTTGTCGTGTGATTTTCTCTGAGGAGTAAGGAACTCGCCCCAGCCTCACCAGACTCTTTAAACGTCTTTGCAATGTCGTACACGGTGGATTTTGGCAAATGAAAAAACTCAACAATCTCTTTGGACGCGGGGTCAAAACGTACGGCGACAATAATTGCAGTACAACGCTCAAGTTTACTTGACAGTTTGCTTAATTTGTTCATAATAAAACAGCTGGCTGTCATGCAATTTTTAAAAAAATAAAATAAACAAAAGAGTTAATATAGTTTTAATTTTATGCAAAGTTCAAGTTAGTCCTGATTTTAGCGCCCCCCCCCCCGCTGTATTTTTCAGTATTAGCTTCAACGGTGTTAAATACATAAGTAGAGCTTAGTAGCAGTATGAAAATACATTCATGGCAAGTAACCTTCATAGAAACAGTTATGTTTCATTTCTGGATGAAATCATCAGACTAATAAGGAATGAAACATGAACGTTTATGTGTATAAATATGTTTACATAGCGACGTCGGACTGGAGTTGAAAAATACTTGAGGTCCGGGGTTTCGAATCGCATGACCGGTAGTGAATAGTCATATCTCTATGCTGATGAGTCCCGATTGAAAAAGGACGAAACGTATACGTACATAGATAATAAACAATAACAAATATTTATTATTTGTCGCTCCTTGAAAGTAGAGCACTGTAATTGGTAGTATTAACACAGCATGACGTCACTTGCTTATAATGCATGATTCCTTCCCTTAATAGAAGTAGAATGCCTCGACGTCAAAGCCGCCGTTAAAGTGTTAAAATTATCATAGTGTATTCGCTGTTTACAATTGGCCCAGCGATTAGCGACGTCGGACTGGAGTTGAAAAATACTTGAGGTCCGGGGTTTCGAATCGCATGACCGGTAGTGAATAGTCATATCTCTATGCTGATGAGTCCCGATTGAAAAAGGACGAAACGTATACGTACATAGATAATAAACAATAACAAATATTTATTATTTGTCGCTCCTTGAAAGTAGAGCACTGTAATTGGTAGTATTAACACAGCATGACGTCACTTGCTTATAATGCATCATTCCTTCCCTTAATAGAAGTAGAATGCCTCGACGTCAAAGCCGCCGTTAAAGTGTTAAAATTATCATAGTGTATTCGCTGTTTACAATTGGCCCAGCGATTAGCGACGTCGGACTGGAGTTGAAAAATACTTGAGGTCCGGGGTTTCGAATCGCATGACCGGTAGTGAATAGTCATATCTCTATGCTGATGATTGAAAAAGGACGAAACGTATACGTACATAGATAATAAACAATAACAAATATTTATTATTTGTCGCTCCTTGAAAGTAGAGCACTGTAATTGGTAGTATTAACACAGCATGACGTCACTTGCTTATAATGCATGATTCCTTCCCTTAATAGAAGTAGAATGCCTCGACGTCAAAGCCGCCGTTAAAGTGTTAAAATTATCATAGTGTATTCGCTGTTTACAATTGGCCCAGCGATTAGCGACGTCGGACTGGAGTTGAAAAATACTTGAGGTCCGGGGTTTCGAATCGCATGACCGGTAGTGAATAGTCATATCTCTATGCTGATGAGTCCCGATTGAAAAAGGACGAAACGTATACGTACATAGATAATAAACAATAACAAATATTTATTATTTGTCGCTCCTTGAAAGTAGAGCACTGTAATTGGTAGTATTAACACAGCATGACGTCACTTGCTTATAATGCATCATTCCTTCCCTTAATAGAAGTAGAATGCCTCGACGTCAAAGCCGCCGTTAAAGTGTTAAAATTATCATAGTGTATTCGCTGTTTACAATTGGCCCAGCGATTAGCGACGTCGGACTGGAGTTGAAAAATACTTGAGGTCCGGGGTTTCGAATCGCATGACCGGTAGTGAATAGTCATATCTCTATGCTGATGAGTCCCGATTGAAAAATGACGAAACGTATACGTACATAGATAATAAACAATAACAAATATTTATTATATATATATATATATATATATATATAGTATAAATACGTTTATTTATACAAACATTATTGCATACATATGTGCATACATGTTTCAGCTGCGATCCCACCAGAAATTCACCTTTGTCGGACCATTTTCCAAACTGAACTAAGAAGAATAGAAAAACATTCCATTCTCGCAAATAGTTTAGCTTTTTTAAGATGGAAGGGGAGAGGGAGGAAAAGACATTCTTCTACTTATCCTTATCCTCTCCTGAAAGCAAAACGAGTTGTAATAATGAAAGTTTTATAAACGGCCCGAAGAAGCTGGATTTCGAACGAGACGCACCTGAAACATGTATACACATATGTAGTCAATAACGTTTGTATAAATCAAGATATCTATACTATAATACATCTATCTGTTATTGCGTACTATCTTATAAACACTGGAGTTTCATTCCATTAATATTAAAGAAACAACAACAATACAACTAATATATATATATATGAGATGAGCTGTGAAACAGCGAAACAGTCTGTATGTGGATGACTATATAAAGCTCCCCCGTAGAGCTTATGTTTGTAAGGGTATCGCTAACTGCCATTAGCTTAAAAAAAGGCAATGCTCATTAGGTAAAAACTAATTCGAGCTCCGGCAATTGCAATGTTTACATTGAGATACAACTTACATTCAGTCAGTGTCGTATTATGGCGTAGGTGTTAGCAGTTCCAACTGTCAGCTCGACGGTTGCGTTTCGATCACGGCTTGAGGCACTAACTGGTCTAGCCGCACTGATGAGTTGTGAAACAGCGAAACAGTCTGTATGTGGATGACCATATATATATATATATATATATATATATATATATTAGCCATTTTAGCCTGAAGATTCCCCCCGGGGATGAAACGCTGGAGCGTCTGTGTAGCTTAATTGCCATAAATATATGTTCATAGCTTACTACCTAGCTCTACTTACGTATTGAGCACTGTTGAAGTAAATACTGAAAATTGCTACATAAAAAATATATCTCTTTATAAAATTTTATCTGGATACATGAAATAGTAATTATATATATATATATATATATATATATATATATATATATATATACATAACGTTTAAATCGACCTTCGAGCGAACAAATACTTTATGGCATTTATCCAGACTTGAGCTTGAGATATTTTTATTCGAGTTTTCGAAGTAACTACCGTCTTCGTCTGACATAGGAACACGTTTCAAAAACAGGAAACGCGCGCCGTTTAAGCGAACTGGAAAATAGGCGTGCGAACCAGTTCTGAAGGCAGGACAGATGCGCGCTTCTCGTATGATCTGAAGCGAGAGTTCGTCGGCAGCGTCAGTCATGCCAAAAGTTATTGGTAATCGATGAAACTGTGAACGACATTTTTCTGTTTTATCTTGCGAATCACTGTCGTCAAAGTCATCGATAAAAAGATGGCCGTCCGCCAGTATTGAAAATCTTGTTCTTTAAAGGTTTTAAAATGATTGCAAGAATAACCAGGAAACAATACAACTACAATGCATATTGAATATATATCTACATATCTATCTCATTTATCTTTCAAATTATGGCCGTATCTATCTATTTGAATCATTATCAAGAAATATATATATATATATATATATATATATATATATATATATATATATATATATAGTATGTTTTTAAAGGCTGTGGGCAATGCAAATTTCGGGTAAGGTGCAAGTTGTAAGGAACAAAAACAATAAATCGAATACGAAATATGACTTACTAGTCATTTTTCTGCTGTTCTGCTTTGGTAGTCATTTTGTTTTGTCAGATTATCTGCATAGTCGGGGATTTCTTCTGCTTTTGATTATTTTTGACAAAGGGAAGTTTCTTTTCCCGAAATATTAAATAATGATTTTTTTAATCATCCGGACATCACACAAATAGCTAACAACACTCTTGCTGTTATGTAAGATTTTAGGAAAAATAAATAGTAAGTCATATTTCGTATTCGATTGTTTTTGTTTTTACAACTTGCACCTTACCCGGAATTTGCATTGCCCACAGACTTTAAAAACATACTACTACTATACCCAGCAATGCTTCAAGCAAACTACCATTCTCTAATATATATATATATATATATATATATATATATATATATATATATATATATATATATATATATATATATATATATATTAGAAATAGTTCCTCCGTCTAGAAGCATTGCTTAATTGTGAGATTTGAAACACAATCTAAAACAATGCATTTTTGTAAAAAATATATTTATTTATTTAAAGTCAACAACTATGTTTCGCCGTTATCCGTCCTCATCAGGAATAAAAAAAAATAGTTTCTTTTTTTTCTTTTAGTTGGCATGTTGTCACTAGAAGTAGATGTCAGTTGTTCTCGACGGTGATATTTTTTAAATGTCAGAATGATGAGGCTCGCGCTTGAAACGCGGGTATGAATTAGAAAAAGATCCTCAGTCTAGAGATATTGCGTATTTGAAAATTTGAAACGGTTACAATCCAAATTCGAAGCTCGTAAATTTGTTGTGTGCCCACCCAAACTCGGTCCCACCCCAAAAAACTTAAAATAAGTTAGATACAAACACTTTAAGAGAGAAAAGAATTACGCTACATAAAATATGGAGTTTAAAAGGATCTGTGCGCGCGTGTGCGTCAATAATATGTATGTGCTTGGTAAAATCCTAAACTGTTGGAGTTATCAATTATAGAATGTGGATTCTTGACAACAATGTGAGAAACGTGGGCACATTATTAATCATTATTTATTTATTTATTTTTGTAAACTTTACTATTTAGAGGGAGGGGGCACCGAAACCGTACCATACCTTCAAAGAAAAAAAAACATAAAATGTGTTTACTAATGCTATATGTATTGCTTATACCTGTCTTGGGACGGGTATTCTACTAGTGTATATATATATATATATATATATATATATATATATATATATATATATATATATATATATGTATGTATACTCGTGCTGGTCAAAAAAATAGAACATATGTATAAAACTGTAAAAATCATTACGTTTGAGATAATTTTCGGCTTTTAAATTGTGTAGGCGAAATATTCTATATGTAAATAACAATTACAACTATTTTTAATCATTTGTCATATTTGCATATATCAGACTTGATTGTTACAGAGTAGTTTATTGTCACATTAGGAAATTCAACGTTTCAATTTAATAGAACATTATTCGTTGAGTTATCTTAAACTCAAAAAATTCCTGCGTTTAAAAAGATTTTGCAAGTAATTTAATCATAATCTCTCATTCTTATTGAGGACAATCTGTGAGATGTGCAAAGGTAGTAGGTTTTTCTTTGCGAAGCTTCCTCTTCATCTGATCCCACAAGGCTTCAATAACGTTAAAATCTGGCGAGTTCGCCGGCCATTCAAGAACAGGGATCGATTGTTCTCGGAGCCAGGAAGTTGTGGACTTGGCAGAGTGTGTCGGTGCCAAGTCATGTTGAAAAATGATGTATGTGGCGTCACTGTCAAACTGATTATCCAGCACTTACAGTAAATTATCTTCCATGATATCTTGGTACACATTTGCGTTTACATTTCCTTTGATGAAGCAGATATTACCAACACCCTAAGCACTTATACAGCCCAAAACCATGCAAGACTGCGGGAACTTCACAGACTTCTTGACGCATTCTTGGTTATACCGTTCCGTGGATCTTCGCCAAACACGTGGCCCTTGGTCGCCGAAGGAAATACAAAATCGAGACTCATCTGAAAAGATCACACGCCGCCATTCGTCTGTAGTCCAGGTTTGATGAGCAGTTGCCCATCGTAGCATCTGATTATTGTTAAGGAGCGGTTTGGTGGCAGCTATACGATTTTGGTATCCCAGTTGCTGGAGCCTTCGGTAGGTAGTGCTTCGTGAAACGTCGGCACCAGAAGCCTGTTTCCACTTTTAGTAATGTGGCTTGTTGACTGTAATCGACTTTTCTTTGCCACCTTGTCCAGTGCCCGGTCTTGTCTTTCAGTGGTGCTTTTCTTTCGTCCGCATTTCTTGCAATTGCTGTTGGAAACAACCTTAACATCTTTCTGGAGCACTTTGGTCACTACCGATCTTGAACATCCGACCTTGGTTGCGATTTCCATGTGCGTCTTTCCTACTTCCCGCAAATCGAACATTCGCTGCTTCTCAAACAAAGATATGTCTTTAGAGCGACCCATAATGAGAAATTATGATTAAATTACTTGCAAAATCTTTTTAAACACAGAAATCTTTTGAGTTTAAGATTACTCAACGAATAATGTTCTATTAAATTGAAACGCTGAATTTCCCAATGTGACAATAAACTACTCTGTGACAATAAAGTCTGACATATGCAAATATTACAAATGATTAACAATAGTTGTAATTGTTATTTACATATAGAATATTTCGCTTACACAATTTAAAAGCCGAAAATTATCTCAAACGGAATGATTTTTACAGTTTTATACATATGTTCTATTTTTTTGACCAGCACGTGTATATGTCTATATATATGTATATGTATGTATATATATATATATATATATATAAAGAGAGAGAGACAGACAGACAGACAGTGAGAGAGAGACAGAGATCATAAGCTTCTAAGTTAATGAATGGATCATTATGAATTTTGGAATATATATTCTCGGCAACACGGTGAGTAATACAGGCACATTATTTAGTTGTTTTTTTTTTTAACTTTACCGTTTAGGAGGGTGCCATCGAAATCATCCCCCCCCCCTAAAAAGTAAAACATGAGTATTTCAAACTAAATATATGTTTGTTATCACGTCTTGTCGGGACCATACTTTACGGTCCCAAAAGACGTGTTAACGTCGAAACGCTGGTTGTTCTGCGTAGACTGTTTCTAATGTTTGTATAATTGTATTTGTATATATATATATATATGCACACATATATATATATATATATATATATATATATATATATATATATATATATATATATATATATATATATGCACACATATATATATACACATATATATACCTACACACACACACACACACATATATATATATATATATATATATATATATATATATACATATATATATATATATATATATATATATATATTTATGCAATTGGTTTATTGGTGATTGCAGCGTTCGTTGTTTTTGCTTACTACTACTATTTCGATTGGTTCACTCCCTGAGTGATTAAGATGCAGAAAATTGCATTATTAGTCGCCCTTAACTTTATAGAACGTATTTTTCGTTAATATACATATGTTTATTAATTTTATACGTACATAAAAGTAATCCATGGACATATATATATACATCAAAACAAATACGCAATTTCTATTATTATTACTATTACTATTACTATTATTATTATTATTATTATTATTATTATTATCATTATTATCATTATTATTATTATTATTGATTATGATTTGTTTAAACTTTAAAAGAATTGATGCTGTATTTTTAATTTCGAAATTGTAAAATAAGAAAATAAAAAATAAGAAAAGTTGAGTAATTTATATAAAACATTATTTTGTATTCGCTAAAACGATGTACGTCGAAGTTGCGGACAAGAACTGAAAGTTAGTTGTGGATTTGAGAGCTGGTCTTTTGTTTTGTTTTGTGTTGTGTTGTTTTTTGGGTTTTGTTTTTCGTTTTCTTTTCAGTTGGTTTCAGCTTATCGATTGCATATCTGATTGGCTACATTCGTTGTTCAGAATCTGGAAACAAGGCCGGGAAAGAGGGAAGTATTTTCTTAAGGGGAAGTTGAAGGCTGGCGAGAAAGAGAGAGAGAGAGAAAGAGAAAGAGAGAGAGAGAGAGAAAGTTAAGCAAAGATATATCAATCAATTTCTTTTCTTTGTTATTCTTAGTACTTTTTTCTTTGTTTTTGTTTTCTTTTTGGTTTTTGGTTTGTTCGTACTTCATCATTATCTTCATTTTTTGTGTGTGTGTGTTTTTTTTTTGTACCGATATCGGTAAATCGGTCTCATGCAAGTAAAACACGTCTAAATAACGCAACACTCTAGAGGCTAGTTCTTAGCTTCATACTAGAATTAATATAATTAAAATGATGTTTCGCTACCCTGGATTCTGCTTTAAAATATTTAGTGAGTTCACTCAAGTGTGGTACAAGATCTAAGATAGAGTAAAAAAAAGAGTTCACTCTTTTACTTTCAGTCGAATTATGACAAAAGGTTAACTGGTTTAGTAAACAAAAAAAAATAATACAGAGATATAATTTTTAAACATTAAATTTTAATTAGATTACGTGTATCACGTGGTCAAATTATAATTTATTAGCGAAATATCTTTTACCTAGTGTACACCCTCCGTCAGAAACGACGGAAAAATGATGCTTCGCCAATGTTCGCACTAATATTCAAATAAAACCATAGAATCACGTCAATACTTAATTGTTCATATATACATTGTTATCATTTCTTATGACCTTTTCTTATGATCATATATACATTTTATCATTTCTTATGACCATTTCTTATGATCATATATACATTATTATCATTTCTTATGACCATTTCTTATGATCATACATATATTATTATCATTTCTTATGACCATTTCTTATGATCATATATACATTGTTATCATTTCTTATGACCATTTCTTATGATAATATATACATTATTATCATTTCTTATGACCATTTCTCATGATGATATATACATTATTATCATTTCTTATGACCATTTCTTATGATCATACATACATTATTATCATTTCTTATGACCATTTCTCATGATCATACATACATTATTATCATTTCTTATGACCATTTCTCATGATGATATATACATTATTATCTATTCTTATGACCATTTCTTATGATCATACATACATTATTATCATTTCTTATGACCATTTCTTATGATCATACATACATTATTATCATTTCTTATGACCATTTCTTATGATAATATATACATTATTATCATTTCTTATGACCATTTCTCATGATCATACATACATTATTATCATTTCTTATGACCATTTCTCATGATGATATATACATTATTATCTATTCTTATGACCATTTCTTATGATCATACATACATTATTATCATTTCTTATGACCATTTCTTATGATCCTACATACATTATTATCATTTCTTATGACCATTTCTTATGATCATATATACATTATTATAATTTCTTATGACCAATTCTCATGATCATACATACATTATTATCATTTCTTATGACCATTTCTTATGATCATATATACATTATTATCATTTCTTATGACCATTTCTCATGATGATATATACATTATTATCTATTCTTATGACGATTTCTCATGATCATACATACATTATAATCATTTCTTATGACCATTTCTTATGATCATTTATACATTATTATCATTTCTTATGACCATTTCTTATGATCATTTATACATTATTATCATTTCTTATGACCATATCTTATGATCATATATACATTATTATCATTTCTTATGACCTTTTCTTATGATCATATATACATTATTATCATTTTTCATGACCATTTCTTATGCTCATACATACATTATTATCATTTCTTATGACCATTTCTCATGATCATATATACATCATAATCATTTCTTATGACCATTTCTCATGAGGATACATACATTATTATTATTTATTATGACCATTACTTATGATCATATATACATCATTATCATTTCCTATGACCATTTCTTATGATCATACATACATTATTATCATTTCTTATGACCATTTCTTTTGATCATATATACATTATTATCATTTCTTATGACCATTTCTTATGATCATATATACATCATTATCATTTCTTATGACTTGAAGAAAAAAAGGCACCTACCGTTGACTTTTTTATTTCGAGTAGAGGATTTGTTTTTGTACATTTATTTCAGGCTGTGGGGGGTGTCTCACTTGCTATTTTTCTCGATTCCTCTCACCACTTAAAATGGTTTCGTTCGGAGACTAGAAAAGGACACTTTCTTTTGCTTGCTAACTTTTGTTTGACGAGACGCATATATATTTATTTATATACAAATAAATACACATGGTTTTTTTGTAGAGTGGAGGATAAAAATACATAGTTTCACATGGTCAGATTAAGCATTCAACTCATTCATATAAGGTTAGCAGGATGCGTGTCCAGGCGTTGCCTGGAACAATTTAGTAAACCAATTATCTACACTCCCATAAGTAAATCCTTTCCAAATATAATCTGCTATCCTCTCCCTTGTGCATTAGTTTGGTTGCCAACCCCCTTTAACCGTTAAGATATGTCAATCCATCGTTTCCTAGTCGGAAAATGTCTGAGATTCCGGAAACGCTTCTATTTTTTTAAGATTCTATAAACTATAGAGTTATCCCGGCGTACAGGAGTAACAAGCGGCGAGTCAATTTCTCTTGTCGGTTTCCTTAATTCACTAGAACTGTATATTTATAAACAAATAGAAATAATGCTCTTACCACCATAAGCAAGCACTGTTTTTTTTCCTGCACAAATAGCAATCCATCTGATATATCTCTTTTTGAATCGGGTTAGTCTATTTTTCACTAGTTTGCTCCACTTTATTATTGATACCAATATATTTTATTTCGATTGAGCTTTGTTTCCTGGAAATACTTATTGCGGCCGTGAAATCTGCTCGAGCGGAAACAAACTGTGTAGGCGTTTGTGTCAGTCAACATAAACACAAACGATAACCTAATATTAAATTTATCTTTTTAAATAATATTTACAAAATTTAAATATACTTTTAAATTTACGTTTTTTTAAGTACTTTAGCATTCTCAGCAAATACAATAATATTTATGTTATGCCGAACAGTATCCGCTTATTTTTGCAAATGGCTGACTAAATAAGGTATGAACTGATTCAATTACATAGTTTCAATTAAATTGATACATCGTTCTATGATTAGTAGTATAACACGTTAAAACAATAAGATGAAATAGTAATTTCCTTCATAACTTTTACTATAAGAAATATCCTTTAAGACACAAGAAATCCCATATCATTTTACTTCAGCCGAAGTTCTCGTGTACCTCATATAGAGATTAAGTGTTAGACCCTTCCTGGGGCTAACACTTAATCTCTATATGAGATACATAGATATTCGAATATTCTATTAAAGTTATCCTTTATTTCTCAAACGTTGAGTTTGTAAAGAAGTTAAGAACATTAATGTTCATCTCCCCAAATTGACCAGTTGATTATGCTATAGTATATCTTTCTTGCGGTGTTTTTGTCTTACCGGAGTCGTTTCTTACTTTCTTTTTTCCTTTATTATATAAATATACTGTTTTTACTTTCCGACATTGATTTCGGAGAGGTAGACAGAGTAAAAGAGACAGAGATAGAAATAGAAGATGAAGAGAGAGAGAGAGGGAGAGAGAGAGAATAACAGGCAGAGAGAGAGAGACAGAAAGAGACAGAGACAGAGACAGAGACAGAGAGATAGAATAAAACAAAAGCGACGATTTATAATTACGGATTTATCCCCACAAATCATTTATAATAATCTGTTTGTCAGCTATGTTGACATCGTCACACGATTATACTGATATGCATAAACTATTGCGTTTTATGATATAAATATAAATATAATGTTTTTAACTATCGCCGCTGATTTCGTTCAAGAATTAAAACAAAGAGAGACACACAGACAGACAGACAGACAGACAGAATAAATAACTACAAGTTACAATTCTATCTAAAAAAACAAAACAAAACTTCATAATAATTTGTTCGCTAGTTATTTTACATTGTCATACGATTATATTTGCATATATACAACTTTCGAACCATATAGCTTTTTTAATGACGTATAACCTGTTTTTCCTATTTATTTTTAGGCTAATACCGTAGTTTCTTGAATATCAAGTTTATATATGTGCGTCTGTGTGTGGGGGGGATTACTTGTTTTTTCTTGATTCTAAAAAAAGTTTAAATACATTATTTAAGTGCTTGTCTTACAGACTTTAATTGTGAATGCATAGTGATATCGCCTTCACCTCCACCGGATGTACTACCCATCATGGCTTTCCCATTAATGAATTTTAAAAAATTCCGGTGAAATTTACTTTTAAAGGTCCCTTGGTCTCTTAGATTACAGCGACTTTTAACGGTCTTTCAACTGTTTTACATAAACATCGCGGGGTCTGTGTTTTCGTTGCACTACCACAAGCAACAAGTAATTCAGTAGTTCATGGTTGGGGCATGTAATTAATTGTTTTAATCTACGTTCCCGGGCAACGCCGGGACACGGGTCAGCTAGTATGTAATATAATATTTTATAAGTTCCTTTCAAGGTAGAGCATATAAAAACCTTATATCTACAGTAATATTGCTAAGTTCACCACCTCTAGAAGCTTACTGTGTTCGTTAATTGAATTATAGTAATATTTCCCTTCTCTTTCGTATAGCAGTTTAACTTGTCTTGTAGGCAAGGGTGTCTGATAGATAGGTGACTTTAGTACAGTGTTCGAACCCTGTGACCGGTGGTGCAGTTATACGTAACCACACTGATGGGTCTTGGTTACGATGAAACATGTATGGATATGGAAATTGAAAATATCTATTATAAAAAAAATCGTTAAAAGCTCGTTTCAAGGTAGTTCACTCTTTAAGGCAAATGTAAAATGTTTCTAACTAAAGCAGTATTAAGTTTACTATGTTGTACGTTAATTGAATAATATGAAATGCTTCCATTTTTTTGTATAGATGGTTCAACGGCCGTGTGGGAAAGGACGTCAGATAGATAGATGATTTTTGTTCGAATCCTTCGACCGGTGGTACAGTTATACATAGTCACGCTGATGAGTCTTGGTTAAGATGAAACATATATGTATGTGAATATTAAAGAAATCTGTATTCTCAAAAGCAGTTATATATATATATATATATATATATAGAGAGAGAGAGAGAGAGAGAGATAGATAGATAGATATATGTGTGTGTGTGTATGTGTGCGTATACGGAGTGATAGATGTGATAGATAGTACGGTGTGAAAGAGAGACATTGCTTGATAGTGCATAAACAATTGAATTTTCCATTGCTTATTATAAAGTTCACGAACTTCATCATTTGTTCTAACGATCGATTGATGGAATCCAAATTGATTAAAGCGAGAAGTATGTCATCTCGGTAGCGACAAAAACTTGTACTTTTAATATTGATAGCAAAAAAAGTTCAGGTTTGTCTCCAAAAGAGCTTACGCATTTAGCAGCCATGTCTTTGCCGGTAGAGTTATTGAGAAGTCTTCTTTAGCCGATAAGAGTCGCTACGTGTTAAGAACAGGCGTGAAGACGCGTTTGGTAACAATCAAGAAAGAAAGAAAAAAGAAAGAAAGAAAAAAGAAAGAAAGAAAGAAAGAAAGAAGAAGAAGAAGAAGAAGAAGAAGAAGAAGAAGAAGAAGAAGAAGAAGAAGAAGAAGAAGAAGAAGAAGAAGAAGAAGAAGAAGAATCACATGAGAGACTCGGAATGTCTGGTGAAAATATCGACTTTTATGGTGACTGGTGCCGCCTAAATATAGCGTCTTTTGCGTACAAAATCGGAAATCAAAGAAAAAAAGAGGTAAGAAGAAGAAGAAGAAGAAGAAGAAGAGGAAGAGGAAGAAGAAGAAGAAGAAGAAGAAGAATGGCACAAAAATCAATGAATGAATAAAAGTGAGAAAAAAGGGAATAGACGAAAGAAGAATAAATGAATGCAATAAAGAAAAACGAAAGAGAGAAAGAATGAACGAGAAATACATATATTATATTGATGATAGAAAATTCCAAAGAACGAAACAAATAATATTTCAGATTTTTTTTAGATATGGATTATTTAGATTATTCTGACTACTCTTCTCACCTTTCATGTTATTCTCAAGAATCAGTGGTGTAACGAATATAAGTTCTAAGTATTAATCAGTTCTAAGTGATAGTCTTTCGGAGGTTGATGGTCAATCATCAGTGCGGGCTATACTAAGAATACAATTACGAATTACTTAAGACTCCTACCCCATCATGGCTGACCGAACGAGGGTAAGCTACCCCTGCCTGAGTTATTTAATCCTTTCGAAATTCCGAAATTCCAATCATTTAATTCCGTTCGAAATTCCGTACAGATTCCCGAGTTCTGACAAGATTCACCCGAAGATGGTCGGGGGTTACACCGGCCAAAACGTTGTGAAAATAACATCCCAGATGAGAACAGTATAAATAATAATAATAATAATAATAATAATAATAATAATAATAATAATAATAATAATAATAATAATAATAATAATAATAATGATTAATGGCCGTTGCTAACGAGAAATCAATGGAAGCGGCTGTTCCGATAACGCAAACTCATTTGCAAATGGTTACCGAAAGAAGTGGGGAGCACTGGAAATCTGGGGAGACGTGTTGTCCCCCAGACTCCAAGGAACATAACCGGTTATTATCAGTGAATAATCTCTGATGATGACCTGTGTGAGAACTCCTAGTGAGTACAAAAAATAATAATGATAAGAAGAAGAATAAGAAGAAGAAAAAGAAGAAGAAGAACTTAAAGTTACTCATTAATCTAAGTTTAAAAAAATGATGGGGAATGAGAAACAGGCCGATAAATGGAGAAATTATTATGAGATCTGCTTGGTTGGTTGTTTTGTTTTACGGCATATCAAAAAATTTTGAGTTATCCAATGCCAAATCTAGTAAAAATGGCATGCTTAAGATTCTTAATATATTCAGATACTTATTCCTGGCATAAGTTTGTGTGTAATTCTTTCATGCAGTTATTTTCAAATATTAATATGTATTTATTGACTTTGATAATATGCAGAGTCCGCCATAAGTAACTATATAATTTTATTTCAACATAATAAATGAAACATAAAAGAAACATACAACTGTAATATAGAAACTAACAAAGGGTAAAACACTTAACTTAGCATAATACTATATACAGAGTCCGCTATAACTAAATATATAATTTTATTTCAACATAATAAATGAAACATAGAAGAAATATGTAACTGCAATATAGAAACTAAAAATGGGTATACTTAAGTTTGTCTTGCAAAATAAAACATGATATTTTCTAAAACATTTATCAAAGATTCGTGTACTCTCCATGGAGCTCAATGAACTTTGCTAATTTTCAGGAATAGAGCGGCATGGCAAACTTTGATGCACAGCTCCGACGGCACTTGTTCCTTAACTTCAACGACGCTATAAAAATACACGATTTCCACTTTTGAAAGTGGAAATGCTAAAGTATCAACAGTTAGAAACAAAAGAAAATATATAGTTATTTTTTTTATGGCGGACTCTGTATGTATTTTCTATTTGTCAGATATTTCAATAATGCTATATGTACCTTACCTCCGAGGAGATGTTCAATGTCTCGTAATCACAATCAAATAAAATGCATGAATAGTTCATAAACGTACCTTGTTATCGACTACAAATCACAACATCAAAATAAAACCCTACCTTGTGTTTCCGCTCCTCCTGTAACTATAAGACCTGGAATGAAAAGTTTCACAACAGTACGAAGACAAGAAGAATATCTTCGAATTCGAAGAGAGGACACTTTATTGAGATGTTGACGTCACTTCCTCTTCTGCTAGCAGCCGTGGGGCATTCCGGGCTGAGGACCTTAGCCCTTTAGTTACGATCAGTTATTATATTATTCTCTACACGAAGCTTTCAACAAACTGGCTTACCTCTCTCACTCACTCGTTTTTTAGCCACGTGACATCACATATGTTTATGACTACGCAGGTTGAGGTGACATTTGAGTGCATACTCATGGACCCGATGACCCCGGTGTACTGTGTGCGTGTCAATGTTGGCCCGCGAATCCAAATCATCAGTTGAATACTAGCAAACATACCCATTACTATTTAACAATAATTTCTTTAATTTTTTAGATTGCATTTATATTCTACTCGCAGGAAACCCCGGCATTTCTCGAGATTTAATGAGGAATTAAAGTTTCGGGGCCACTTCCATCGTCTTCCCCGATACATTTTACATATAAATACAATTTCAGTTTTTTATGTAGATTCTCTAAACCTTCTTTCTGTAGGAAACACACACATTCACACATTGATATTTATATAGATGAACCAGTTTGAAAAATAGGGCATGCACATTTATGTGTGGTTCGTTGAAGAGAGCTTGTATTTCATAATGGGCTGCTTTGACATACTTATTCGACAATGAGTCTGATCCTTATTTTTCCATATGTGTTTGGTCTTTTGCCAAAGCACAACAAATGTCTCAAGTTTATTTTTTCTCATCGCATGTTGTAATGATTGGCGGACGGAACCAATGCAGATCATTAAATGGGATTACTATCCTCTAAAACAGACCCGATCATTGTTTAAAAAATAAATATTAGCGAGGTCAGTACTCGGCATTACGAAACGATGGCCCTGTGCCAACCAAATGTTAGAAAAGCTCCGAAAGGGATTCGTAGCACTCGCATGATTAGCTAACTACGTCAAGAGAGAAATTTTAGTAAGCTCGACTCTCACTGGGTGCTTTAAAATCCTTTTAGCATCTTACACCAGTCGATGGTACGTCCTCGAAAATCAGCCCGGCGGAATGCTCTGCCCTGTTCTATATATTATATGGATGTATTGTATGGATGCAGTGTATGGATGTAGTGTATGGATGTATTGTATGGATGCATTGTTCTGTGCAGTCCTAGGATGTTCACCCTCCCAGGATTCGTCTTCTCGCTTTGAGGAGGGGTTAGTTTATTGCTACTCCCCTGAGGCACGTCTACCGGGGAATACCGTGTGCTGACCTTTCTACCAAAACCTTTTAACCTATTGTCACATCTTTGCGCCGTTAGAGAGAGGTAAATACTCAGTAGGTGCTCCAAACAGCCCAAAGAGCGTGATTGGTAAAATGGATACCGCCCCAAACTACGGAATCGGTTGTTCCTCGTTCAGGTCCTATCTGATCTATTGTGGTCATTTTCACATTAGAAAAGGTTGGAAAGGCATTAACTCGTAATTTCCTTCCAGCTAAAGTTTAAGTAGCGTTTTTTTTTGTTGTTGTTAAATTAATTATAGCAAATAATCGTGTCAAATCGGTATTGAGTTTGTGCAGTCCCTCTACTCTTGCTACCAGACACTGTCACGTGATTAAGGGCAATTAAGATCTACATGTACCTAGAAGCGGGCAGGATACAGAAGACTAATCGAGAGTGTTAGACGAACTTATTCAGACCTTTCCTTTGGAGCTGTTTGATAGTCTATTTTTTACATCCCCGAGAATGCTCGACTTGAATTTCTTAAAGAGGCTTATTATAATATTTTGCAAATCAATATATATATATATATATATATATATATATATATATATATATATATATATATATATATATATATATATATATATATAAGTAATCAGAATAAAAATGAATAAATATATATATATTATATATATATAATATTTATAATATATATATATATATATATATATATATATATATATATATAATATTTGTAAACAGCTGATGATCACCGTGTTAATATTAGACGCTTACGTTAAGGTCTCCTGTTTTTGTTTCACTATTAGATACTTAAACCCCCTTTTATATTTTATTTACTTACTATTATGTTTTTTTTTATTTATGAATTTTCCAACGAATGTTAAGTCTGCAATATCTTGGATTTAGTTAGTTTCTCTGCGAATTTAAACTGCATTTTCCTTTCTTTTTTTCTTTTCGTTTAAAATAACTCAAAGCTTCTTTAAGCTATATATATATATATATATATATATATATATATATATATATATATATATATATATATATATGTATATATATATATATATATATATATATATATATATATAAGTAATGAGAATATAAATTGTGAAGAATAGAATATCTATTAAATCATCAATTGTTCAAAACGAGGAGTTTATATGAGAACATTATTTTATTATTCTTTCCTTAAACCATGGCTTTTCAAAGTTAGGAAAATTAAATTTACCATAATAATTGAAAAGGTATAAAATATAAAAGAATATAAGAGAGTGTAGAGTAAATGGGCCAGAAATTCGCTATTGAAGATGCATGAAGAGTTCGTAAGATTAGATTCGAAGATTATGAAATATGGTAAATGATAATTACTTGCTGTCAAAAGTGAAAATATAATAAACTCTAAAAACGAGTTTCTTACGGCATGCAGACATAAAAGAAAATTTAAATATAGTAATTTCATAGCCTCAACTGATACTCCACCTCCATGCACTAATCAAGCCCTTCCAGCTAACAGAATGCTAGTATTATAATACCTCACTTTAAGATCACGTTAAGATCCATGCGTTTAAAATTACCCATAACATACTTAAACTTGTGTTATTCCAAATCCCTATTCACTACCTCCAGTAAGCTATACGCAAAAACCTAAATGTCCTCTAACTGTCAGAATCATTTCAATTTGTACGGAGCGGTATTTATTCGTCTGAATTTGATGCCCGCTTTTTACCATCAATATAATACCCCTTTTTAATTCTTAATCTTTAATTTGTATATTTAACTTTTAATTCTGATTTATTTTCCCCCATAGTATCCTGTACTTGGCTACCCTTTCAATTTTTCAATTTCACTAAAATACACCCCATGCTTATAGATCTCTAATAATCTTAAACTATCCCATTTTTCATATATTTTTCAATCCCCACCTCTTTATATATTTTAATTATCTTGCACATCCAATTAACTTTTCCTCCTATCTATATACACTTTCCACTGCGCATATGCTACAAATATTACCGTGTAGTATATATAAGTTATCGTAAACCATTTAATAACATTAAATCCGCTAATTCTCACTTTTCAACTAATTTACTTTAATTAGGTTAGTTCATATAAATGGAGGTGAATCCCATTTTCTCGGTTCTTGTGCCCGGTCGCCCTAACCTTAACCCCTACAAATCTATTCTCTATTACCTTGAAGCTAGAAGCCTTCTTCTAACAGTATTATAACACATCTCCTGGAACTGTGTCGCTCCTAAGGATATTTCCGACTTGTATACTATATTTATTTTTCCTTTATCCTTTGATTTATTCCTGCTCTATATAATTATGCTCGACATATTTTGACACACGCAATCATTATTATTCAGCTCAATTTACCCTAATCATATAATTAATACAATGATAACGCATAACTACTCCCTCCCCGTATAAATCCTTTAATTCATTCATTTACTAATAATAGGATTTCGCTAATGTAACCACACTCTATTTAATTACTCTCCAATTTATATACCCTTTATTTGAATACTATTCGTCTTTTGAACAGCCTTTATTAATTTTGCCCATGTATTGCAAACCCCTTAGTACTTATAACATATCACTGCACAATCTAGTTTTGATCTTAGCCTCCATCAGATTGTGCCAGATTCATTTAAATGTAATCTAAGATATATTATTTCTGACCCCCTCTTCATTTTGCTTTTTAAGGCACTTGACAATAACCTGTTCTTGGCAATGTTCCCCTATCATGCTACGTTTCTCTGCATCTCCTTCCCTTCCTAATATCAAATTATCAAATATTAGTTCTACGCTTTAAGACAAATTTAACCTTGTAAAGCAGGTGTATTCCACCCCCCTCTAGTTCGCCATCAAACCCATTCCCCAACACAACCCCTTTACCCCTTCTGCTATTCCCGCCACACTTTACTTCTCTCGTGCCTCCTTCCACCTATATTGTCTCATCTCTTCGTCTGTGATCTTACCTTCCCCCTCCTATCTTAACTTTGCTGCTTGATATTTTGATTGAAATAATCAAATTTCAACTTGCTCTTGACTGAAGTAATTCAAAATCTGCCTCTCTCTTAGGTCCAGGAAAATTTTAAATGATGGGTTTCGATACGCGAGTCTTTTGAACTTTTCCAAATCGTCGCAATTTTCATCGGATCTTTTCGTGCCATTGTTCTGGAGATTTCTCTCTACTACTGCAAACGGAATTCTTTTCCCTACAGGATCTGCTTTACCCGTACTTCCAAGAATCGGATTTCTCTACAACTATATATATAGCGAGACAAATAATAATAATAATAATAATAATAATAATAATAATAATAATAATAATAATAATAATAATAATGCACTTTTGGCTAAGATCAAAGTGTAGTATTTTTCCGATGGATACTACACCCTATAGACCGGTATCGCCTTGGCCTTCGGGTCTTGATTTCGCCGGTCTGTGGGTTGGTCCTGTGCAGTTCTAGAGGTTCCACCCTCCCAGGCTTTGCCTCCCCTCTTTGGGATGGAGTAAGTTTATCGCTTACTGCCTGAGGCACCCTTACCGGGGAATGCCGACGGGGCTGCCCAGGCATTTTTTGTATGCTCAAGTGTTCACCTTCTCGGGCGCTGGCTTTTCAAATCCCACTTTCCCGACCTTGTGTCACATCTTACCGCTGTGGGAGGAAGATATATAGCAATAATAATAATAAGAAGAAAACGAAGAAGAAGAAGAAGAAGAAGAAGAAGAAGAAGAAGAAGAAGAAGAAGAAGAGATAAAGTGTTATTATTGCACGATATTAATCATTTGCTTAGCAGTTAACCATTGCGATTATCCATTGATTGGCATAATATAAAAATAATGTCCAACGCTATAAAAAAAATTTTATTACATTGTTTCGACTCGAAATAAGTCTTTCTCTGCGTTTTACGATCAACGATTCGTTCCCTGAACTTAATTTGACAGGGCGCGACTATAATGTCATCGAGTGCATAAGCAAGGTGAATGGATATGCAGTTATAATAGCGCAGGTATAGTAGCGCATGTACTAAGGACTTGTCATTGTTAGAATATTTAAGACTTCAGTAAGACTTCATATAGAATAGCGTACTTGATTTTTCACAAAATTGGGATATAAACTTCTAATTAGAACATTGATTAAACAAATGAAATGAATAAAGGATCTCAATTATAAAAAAGTTAAATCCGTAGGTTTAAGTACTTTACTATATAGGATAGATGAATGAATAAATAAGTAAATAAAATGAATGTACAGCAGTATCGTGGTCAGCTTGCTGGACACCACATCGTAAATAAACGATGAAGAGAAATGCTTGAATTCTAACAGGACCAAACATAACATTAGTCAAAAGGCTTATGATCCTATAGAGACAGCGGCCATTTTAAAAACAATAAAGAATCAATTCTATTCTATCTACTGGGTTAATAGTACTTCCTTGTTGCCGTATGTGTAACCTTTCTAAACAGAAAATTCTAAGATATCAAAGCCAAATAGAAAACACGATTTGCATCGTTGTAAAGTTTAGTGTTTTAGGAACATTTTTTTGACAGTTCTTACAACGAAACTGGTGCTAAGCGTAATGCTTCTGCGTTCATTAAGCTCTATATCGAGAAGTTAGGGGTTGGGTCGTTCTGCAGGGAAACACGGGACCTCCATGTACCATTTCTAGATGTGCTTTGTCTTAGGTAATGTAGTATGATAAAATAAAATTCGTTAATTAAATAAGTCTAGAGAAGTAAAACCGATATCGCAAGCAAAAATCAAAATTCAACCAGAAATTCAAAGTCGGAATCCGAAATGGCTAGACATGCTGAAATTAACAGTACACACAAACAACGACAACTAATAAAAATCATACCGGTTGTAGTGGGGGCAACTGGTCTGGTGAAAAAAATCTAAGTAGATACTTAGAAACAATCCCCAGAAAACCAAAGTGTAGGGAAGTACAGATAGCAGCCCAAAAAGGAACAACATCTATCCTTAAGAGAGCCCTCGGATATAAATTTTACTCATAGGGAAATCAAGTGTTAGCCTCAAGAGTAGGCCCCTTGATCTCTTTAGATAAACTAAATTAAAATGAATAAAAACTGTTTGAAAATTAAAGAGACAGCTGCGATTGGTATTGAAGGACACAAGATCAGCACAGCCGATGACTCCTTAATCATGAGAGGCAGTTGATTTCTGTTTTCCTGTCTTCGAAAAAAACTTGTTATTACTTTTATTCTATCACAAACAAAGCAGTTGCCACTAGGACGTAAGGTGCTACTGTCTATTAGAGGCCATACCTACAGGGGCATCCTCAGTAGGGATTTGTGCAGCAATATTTTTGTTCACATTACATTTAAACTTCTGCGTGTTGGTACAGTCAGGGAAACAGAGGACAGGAACAGAATTCCAAAGGCTTGAAGTTCGAGGAAAAAAGATATTACAGTAGGAAGCCCTCCGGCATTTGAGAGCGTCTACAGTGAAGGGGTGGGATTTTGCTTACTGACGGGTTGCTCGGGGGTATTTACAAGTGCATCTGTACATAGAGAACACGAGCTCAGTCTTACGAAATATGTTCGTCTCATCGTTTTCGCCACGAACAGGAAACGTTTTCATTGTACAGTGGAGGTAAAATACAGGGCGCGAAAAATCACACGTTATAAACGATGTCTCTAGTATGTGTTATAAAAAAAAAACCTCACGAAATTGTCATGTTTCCACTCCTCAGAGAAGAGTTGACAGTGGTTGACGGTGCAACGACTGCGTAACCTTTACTCTTAACTCGAAAACCACAGCCTTGTGCCTGACGTAGCTTAGTTTTCTGTAATCGTCTTTATTTGATTTGATCACGCTTCTTATCACTTTCTCTTTATTCTTCTTTAAGAGAACTTTTCAAGAAAGATGTTTGACATTATCGATATAAACAACTGCGGCGATCATATTGAAACTCATAAATCCCCGCTCGTTGGCACATCAATAAGCCATAGCAATCTGAGCAAGATACACACGAGCATTTCAGAACACCCCCCCCCCCAAAAAAAACCCGCCACCATCCTGAACTACTCATTTATGCATTCCAGTGGGTAAAGAGATGGCTGTCTCTGCCAAGTCGATGACATTCTGTTTTATTTACTTATATATATATATATATATATATATATATATATATATATATATATATAAATATCAAACATTTAGTAAAGTTGGAAGAAAAAATAGAAAAGAAAAATGTGGCTTTGACTTTCCATAACACACACACACATAGATAGAGAAGTTTGAATTACCCACCTAGACACCATCCTCGATTGTCTTCTGTATCTCTGTAAAAGGGGTTGTCAGGAAAACCTGACATGAGGATCCTTCACTCCACAAGTAAACCCTGACCTAATATTCAAAATAACATAGTATTCGAAGCCCAAATAAGATCTCCTCGGATTGGCTATGCACCACCTTATACGATGAAGGGTTCACCTTCTCCTAGTGATGTTACCTCAAGTAACAGCACTTTGCTGGATACTCTACTAGACTAGATGAATTATTCTCCTGAAATCGGGTAAGACCAATAGACCAAAAGAAATATATACTATAACATGTTAAACTGGTCAATTGGGGAGAGGAAACTTCTTTATTAACTCAACGCTTGGGAACTACAGAAATATTTTATTGGAACAAGCGAATACCTATGTATCTCATATAGATACCAAGTGTTAGCCCCAGGAAGGGGCCCCTTAATTTCTGAGAACTTCGACTGAAGCAAAATGAAACAAAATAGGATATATATATATATATATATATATATATATATATATAATCCAGGGTTTCGAATCGTGTGACCGGTAGTGAATAGCCATATCTCTATGCTGAAGAGTCCCGATTGAAAAAGGACGAAACGTATACGTACATAGATAATAAACAATAACAAATAATTATATATATATATATATATATATATATATATATATATATAACACTAATATTATCGGTAAATGACAAAATAAAGATGACCCCTTCATTAGTGTCTCTTTTATAGTTTAACACTATATTAATTTTATGAAGCTAGGAACCGGCTAAACCTCGCCAAGCATAGTTTTTAGTATGAAGGATGAAAAATTAAAAAAAACAACAGAATTGAACATGTCTGCAAATGTGTTGCGAAAAATGTATATACAGCTCTATTTATTATTGAGCACTATTATACAGAAACAGTTCGGGTTCACTGTATAAACTCTTATGAAAAAACAGCTCAGCGGAATTAGCTGCACTGATGAGCTGTGAAACAGCGAAACAGTCTGTATGTGGATGACTATATATATATATATATATATATAAAATATAATAACACGAAATCACATAATTGTCGATGCAATAATTTATTTCAACCGTTCGGTTTTTTCAAGCATCACTCAGACAATTACATTTTTGAGACTGATAGAAAATTGAATTTCCCTACCACAGTTCCAATACAATCATAGATGGTAGTAGTAGCAACCAATTTGATACATCTTTTATAGAGAGGGGGAAAAAATTTTAAAACTTATATTTAACTATGGCGGGCGAAGGGGAGGGATCTTTAAGTTAATCAACTAAAAACTGCCATGTCAAAATTATGACACATACGACTTGGCGATATCAACCATATAGGCAATTTTACTCACGCGCATACACAAAACTAAATACGCACACGTCATATGCGCACTCACATACATAATCTCACTCGCACATTATCATAATTAAGCATAATCACATACGCAACTTTTATTCATCTCCAGCCAGAATGCGTCCGGCGAAACCCGTGTTCTCAAATTCGGTTAGAGAAAAGAAAGAAAGAAACAATTAACAGGCACAGAGAATATATAGACAGACCGCGTGTCATAAATTCTCAGTCCGTCTGGGTTGAAATAAGATTACACGCACATACATATATGTATACATACAAATCCATACGCACATACACACACATATATACACATACACACCCACACATATACATATCTATACACACATACATATACACACATATATACATACATATATATATATATATACATACATATACATACATGAATACACCCATATATATCTCTGAATCTATTTGAAATATTGACCAAATGCATACGCATGTAGTTGTTCACACATGTAAACATACATACACATACACACACACACACATATATACATATACGCACATATACACACATATACGTACGCACACATACATATATATCCACACACCTACACACAATATTTACATAACACTCTATATTCTTACTGATGTAATATGAGTTCTAAAAATTAGTCTTACCTTATTTATATTTTAGATTAATTTGATAATCTATTATTATAAATATCATGCGGGGGGGGGGGGGTTATCGTACCTAATGTTATTCAATTTGGTATCTTCACCGTTGTAATTCTAGAGGCCCATCGGATTACTAATTCAAGTCTAATAATGTCTATTGGTAATATTTGACATTTATACTTATATTAATTCAAAAAACTAGTGTATTACCTGCAGAAAAAATTTTCATACCACTATCTTATTTTAAGTAAATAATAAATATCCGCGTATCCACAAATACTATATATCACCAAGTCAGTAAATCTGTGTCTATCACAGATATTATTATAAATATTATGGGGGGGGGGGGTTTTACCGTAAGTAATGTTATTCAATTTGGTATCTTCACCGTTATAAGTCTAGAGGTCCATCGGATTACCAATTCAAGTCTAATAATGTCTAGTGGTAATATTTGGCATTTATACCTATATTAATTCAATAACCGCAGAATTTTTTTTAAAAACACTATCTTATTTTAAGTAAATAATCTGAATAAATAAATATTTCAAAATACCATTATATACGCATACACACCAATACTATATATCACCAAGTCGGCAATTCTGTGTCTATAGCAGATATTATTATAACTATTATGTTGGTGGTGGGGGGGGGGGGGGGGGTTACCTTAAATAATGTTATTTAATTTGGTATCTTCACCGTTATAAGTCTAGAGGTCCATCGGATTACTAGTCGTTGATTATTTTAAATTTATATTTATGTCTGCACTTAGCCATAAGTTCATCTCGTTTATTCAAGAGGTTATTTCGATCATATTTTAGGATTCTTATTTTTTCTTCTAGACATAAGTTGCATCTTTGTCTAAATCCATCTGGAATATTCGAAAAACATAAGATTGACCACGAAATCACCGGGGACCTGTTCTCATTTTTCAGATGCCACCATTGTTTAGCTAACTCCGTTTTGCTCTTGAGTTCTGGGTTATTGAAAGAGTGTTTGTGGTCATAAAAACGTTTTTTCCAGTTTCCCGCGGAGATGCCGATGTAAACCTTTTTATCCCTGTTGTTATCTTCCGGATGAATAGTGGCCTTATAAACCACACACTCAACTTTACAGTTACCGTCCAGTGGGCAGTTATTTTTCACTTGACAATTACATTTATTTACTGTGACCTTATTCTTACTAGGATTGTTAAGTAATTTACGATTATGGGTGCTGATAATTCTGTCCATGTTCTTGGTGCAAGAGTAGCTGATTTTAATGGTTTTTCTATTAAATATCTTCCTAAGTGGATTATTTATGCTAAAATGTTTATCTACCAGGTTCAAGAATACTCTCCCGATGTTGATGTTAGATAGTTGGCAGTAGGGAGGATTGAACCATATTATTTTTCGGCCTCTATTCCTGGATTTATTTTTATTTTCTTTCTTGGTATATTTGAGTTTTTCATTATATCCGCTTTTCTCTAGCGCTCCATTGTATAAATGCTTATTTGCTTCAAAAATGTCTCTGTTAGCCGAAAGCTTATTTATTCTAGTATTAATTGTTTTAGGTATTTGTTTAATTATGCAGTTCGGGTGGTTAGATCTAGTGTTGATATAAGATGGTGTGTGATTATCTTTATTGAAGGGTTTGTATGTCCCCTTTCCTAAGTCTAAGGTAATATCTAGATAGTTTACTTCTTTACAATTTGGGGTTATATCTATTTTAAATCCAAGGTATTTGAATGCTCTATATATATATATATATATATATATATATATATATATATATATAGTAAGCTATATATATATATATAGTAAGCTATGAAAATATATTTATGGCAATTAAGCTACACAGAGGCTCTCGCGTTTCATCCCCGGGGGAATCTTCAGGCACTTTAGCCTGAAGATTCCCCCGCGGATGAAACGCGGGAGGCTCTGTGTAGCTTATATATATATGTGTAGCTTATATATATATATATATATATATATATATATATATATATATATATATATAATTATTTAATAAGAAATATTTTACATTATTTTTTATTATTTGTACTCACTAGGAGTTCTCACACAGATGATCGTCAGTGATTGCTCACCGAAAACAACCAGTGATATTTCCTGGAGTCTGAGTGACAACAAGTCTCCCCAGATTTCCAGTATTCTTCACCTCTTTTCGATAACCACCGCAAATGACCTTGTGATATCGCAACAGCCGCTTACCATTGATTTCTCGCTGGTAAGCACCATTGGTCTTCTCTGGGATTTGGGTGGCAATATGCCTCCCCAAGGTCCCAGCATTCTCCGCACTCTTCCAGTGGAGGTCTGGTTTGTGCTGTACCTCCTCGGTCTTCTCATCCTCTTCGACCCTCTACAAATACTTTGTCCGGTGCCAGCCTAAGCCGGCATCATTTTTAATTCTAATTATTTATTTATTTATTTTTATTTTTATTTATTTATTTATTTATGTATTTATTTATTTTTTAATTATTATTTTTTAATTCATTTTCATAATTATTATTGTAATAATAATAATAATAATAATAATAATAATAATAATAATAATAATAATAATAATAATAATAATAATAATTATTATTATTATTATTATTATTATTATTATTATTACTATTATTATTATTATTATTATTATTATTATTATCATTATTATTATTATTATTATTATTATTATTATTATTATTATTATTATTATTATCAAAGGTTAGTGGGAGAGAACCTCAGCAGAGTGCTCAATTATCAAGGAAAATCGAAATTAAGAGCGTAATATTTATTTATATATGTATTAGAGAAGATCAGAACAACATTGAACCGTCGGTTTCAAAATCCAAACAAAAGGGACCTATAATTAGTATCCTTTACCGGGCTCTTTTTAGCGTCTGTTTTTTTCTGCCTTCCCCAAAAATAGTGGCTCGCGTGTTGCGTGATATTTTGAACGAGGCTGAAGAGACATTTGTTTGGATTTGAAAACGTCGGTACCGATGTTGTTCTGATCTTCTGTAATATATATATATTTATATATATATATATATATATATATATATATATATATATATATAGTAAGCAATGAAAATATATATGGCAATCAAGCTACACAGAGGCTCCCGTGTTTCATCCCCGGGGAGAATCGTCAGGCTAAATGGCCTCTGTGTAGCTTGATTGCCATATATATTTTCATTGCTTACTACCTAGCTCTACTTACGTATCGAGCACTGTTGAAGTAAATACTGAAAACTGACACATAAAAAAATTATATCTCCTTATAATATTTTATGTGGATACATGAAGTACTAATATATATATATATATATATATATATATATATATATATATATATATATATATATATGTATATATTAAAAATGTTGAATTAAATTAAAGAGAATTGAATTATCGTTTAATAATAATCTATCGTGATAATATAAAGCTACGTTTATATTGAATAGAGCAATCAATTTTAGAGATGAAAGATGAGAATAAAAAATGTAAAGATACAATGTTTATTAAACCATCAGAAGTTCAAAGCAAGGCGTTTTATATCCTTAATCCATAGACAGATCAAAGTAATGACATGCTGTAATTTATTGCCAAAGGGAAAGTTAACACGTGTTTTCTAGAAAGATACAAAAACATACTTGAACAAGTCCACATTATAAACAGAAGATTCTCGTCATCTGAGCATTATTTTAAAATTAAAAGATTAAAAACTGTACACCATAAAAAAGTGAAATTTCATGTAAAATGTTTACAAATGACCATGAAAGCAAAATCATAGTGAAATGGGAATTTAACCACTTTGAACAAGATTTGCATCGGAGAATCCATCGATTAAGGATATGTAACTCGTTGCTTTGAACCTCTGATGTTTGAGTAAATATTGTATCTTTACAATTTTTTATTCGCATCTTTTATCTCTAATTTATTCATCTACCTCCCACAAGGTAAGATGTGACACAAGGTCGGGAAAGTGGGATTAGATAAGCCAGCGCTCGA
Source organism: Sepiola atlantica (assembly GCA_963556195.1). Classification (NCBI taxonomy): domain Eukaryota; kingdom Metazoa; phylum Mollusca; class Cephalopoda; order Sepiida; family Sepiolidae; genus Sepiola; species Sepiola atlantica. The sequence goes on along the minus strand of OY744539.1, from coordinate 76,442,230 downwards.
GAGGTGAGCACTCTGGCAATTTAAAAATTGCCTGGGCAGCCCCGTCGGCATTCCCCGGTAGGGGCGCCTCAAATAAAGCAATAAACTTACTCCTCCCCAAAGAGGGGAGGCAAAGCCTGGGAGGGTACACCTCCTAGAACTGCACAGGACGGACAACCGATAGACCGGCGTAAATCCAGACCCGAAAGCCCGGACAATACTGGTTTATTTTATCTCTAATATATATATATATATATATATATATATATATATATATATATATATATATATATATATATATATATATTGGCGCATAACAGTAATTACATACTGTGTTCTATTGTCAGTTTCGAAGCAAAGGAAAGAAGGAAAAGCTAACACGCACCTGTTTTCTGATTTACCGGAAGGAAGAATATTCTAAGATGCCGTTCTAACGCAGTTCGTAGATTCAGCCTAGAATCACAAGCCTTACGTCTATGCCCACGCGGACGCGATAAATCGCCACATACAGTAATTGAAATTAACGTACACTTACCCGAAAGGCGAAGGCAAGTGGCATTGCTGTCGAAAGTGTTCGATGTTCGAGCAGAACTTTGCATAATCGCTAGTGACAACAATCTTTGTAATTTCAAACAGGGCTCTACTATTAAGACTATTAATCTCAAAGGTGTATATATATATATAAATTCCAGAAACAGTTTTTCATGGTAAACAACTGATGATCCCTTAAAATAGTGTTAGAAATAAACTAATATAATAACTGTAAAAAATAAATTGACTTACATGAGTGATTTTCCACTGGAAGACTTGGGACTATAAGTTGTTTTTTTTGGGGGGGGTTTTGTTGTTTTTTTAAATATAGTTTTAATGGTTGAGAAACTTCCGAGACTATATATATATATATATGTTTTCTTCGGGGAGGGTAGATTCTTGGATCTTATCAGCTAGAATCTCATTGGATGTTTTGCTCCAATTTTCAAACTTTGAGTAGTGTTAGCAAAACAATAGCACCTTCTTTTCTGCAACAGTCCATGGTTGGGCTTTTAAGCCTCTTCTGTTTCTTTTTGTTGTTGCTGCATTTGATGGAGATAGGGGGCCAGGACCTTTTGTCTCAATGCCTGATGGCTGACCCTGGTTGACTTCTGTATTGGCTGGAGCACCATTTCCAGAGGCAGGAAGGTTTACACCATTGCTTACATCTTCCCGCCTGGTGTATGAATAGGTTTATGGGTACTTTTTATCCTGGGTGGCGGCCTGCCAGTATTTATTTTTGTTTTTATTCATATTTGTTATTTTTCTTTTCCTCATTGTCAACGACTTCTAATTGTTTATTCGAAGCTGCCTTCTACGTCCGCAATTCGGGAGACGTGCTGGATGGCTTGAGGAGACAGCACACCATTTGTTTTGAATATTTTGTCAGGGGTTACTTCAAGTAAAAGTATTCTCATGTCAGAGTCTCTGACAAACCCCTGTACAGAGAAACTGAAGACACCCGAGGGTGGTGTCTAGTAGGCATTCATATGTCTGTCTGTCTGTCTGTCTGTCTGTAAATGAAGATATTAATTTTTCCGAACTTTTGACTCAGCCAGCGACATCTCAACCACATAATTGAACATTTCATCTCCTTTATTGAATAAATATCAATCAGCACTCATATTCTCTAAAAGATAAGTACCTTTTTGAATTTTATAATCTCCGGAGAATTTTTTCAGTCCACATCAAAATGTTATCATTTATCATACCCATGGCATAACACTTTGAACTTACTTTTATTTCAAAACCTATGTCGCCCCCAAACCAGAACATTGTCTCTTTCTGAGCTCACGTTTTGATATTTTGAATTTACGTTATTGTCAGGAACTGTATCAACACCAAACCCTAACCCTAACCCTAACCCTAACCTTAACCCTAACCCATTTTCTCGCTAGTATCTTGTTTATTATCTCCTATTTGTTCTGTCTGATTTATCAATAGCCCCATTTAATAAATCATATTTTATACGATATCTTGTGTCATTCTTCTTCAACGCGTTGTGTTAATTGATATTTTCTCTAAGTTGAGTCCGGGAATTGATAACCACTTTAATTATTTTTTGTTATTTTAATCCGAGAAATGATTGTTCCCGCCTGACGATAGCGCGTTTCCTTGTGTGATACGTCATAGCCGGTCTGTAACACTATTGTTAGCATTTATTCCAAAATTCAGTGATCATTTTTAATAACAACATCGAAATCATTTTCTAAAAATAACTGTAACTTTAGGTTTATAGTAATGATGTAATAGAGTGGTTAACTACGAGATAACATATTTTTTCTTTGCTTATACCGGCTTTGTTTCTAGGCGTCTTAGACTCGTTGCAACTGTATTCTAGCAATGCCGCTTGAGCGTAGTTATCGTGGGGCGTTGCTCAACACTCGCTTTACTATAGATTTCTAAAGCAAACACCCTTACAGGTGATATATATATATATATATATATATATATATATATATATATATATATATATATATATATATATATATAATAATGGTAATAATCCAGGTAAAAACATCCACAGGGTGGTAATCCAAAGAATTTAAACCAGGTTTATAAAGAGTGCTCAATATCAAAATAGAGCTTTATATATGATAAATTTTATTTACACAGACATGTACAAAATCTGCGACACTGGCATGTCGATGGTATCGATCAACAGAGATCTCATCAGGCAGAGTTAGAATCCGATCTTAACCTCAGATCATATTTGGAGAGAGCCAAATATGATCTGAGGTTAAGATCGGATTCTAACTCTGCCTGATGAGATCTCAGTTTATAGTAACTGTTGATCGATACCATCGACATGCCAGTGTCGCAGATTTTGTACATGTCTGTGTAAATAAAAATTATCATATATATATATATATATATATATATATATATATATATATATATATATATATATATATATTGTCTTTCAAGACTAAAAGGAAACTCATACGCTATTAATAAAATCTACTATTCGTGAAGAAAGTAAAATGAATGAGACAGACCCAGACTAATTTACGGCTGAAAATTGAGTTTAACTGTTAAGTTGTGTAAATCACATAGAAAGTCATATTGAAAAGATTTGGCATGAAATCAATATTGTAAAATGTTTATAACGAAATCTGCTATTCGTAACGAAGGGGAAATACAGCAGGAAGGTACACATAAGCACTGTTTTAAATCGTTCAAGGCTTTAATTCTTATTTACAACTCATGAATTTATCAACTAACTTTATTATTTACTAGTGATGACATTTAATCTTCATAATCGCCGGTAACGAGTCTGATGAAACCCTCTAAGTAAAACGGGCCGACTAAGGGATGTAAATGCTAGGTGATCTATTCTACGTAAGACTTTGTTCTGTCTTACGTAGAATATATCCCCTAGCATTTATCTCCCTTCGTCGGCCCTTTTTACTCAGAGGATTTCATCAAACTCGTCACCGGTGGGATTCTTCATGTGCCTGTCCCCTGCACTATGTAGCCACCTTCTTCAAGACTTTAATGGCGCAGTTAGCTATATTTTTAAATATCCTGACGTTTTGATCATCGCCGGTAAGAAATATTCTCTTTCTTCTCTCTAAGTATAGAATTAAATAGAACTAGTATTATTTTTAGTATTATTTCTTTTATGTAACGAACGTGTTTACCTTTTCCTCACGTGTTTGCCTATATTTCTCATTGCTTTTAGCTCGCCTATCTCATAGCATAATTCGTATTTTTCCTTTCTAGCATTATTTTCATGCTCAAAATATTCTGTAATGTTATTAAGCTTACGGCTCTCTTTATATTTTAGTAAACTTCTCGTCTCTACCTTGTCTCATTTTGTATTAACGTGTTTCATAAACAGTGTTTTATTCCTTTTCAGTTTTAACCTTTGTCGATGATCAATAAACCTGTGTCTAAAATATACCATGCCTCAGAGTCTTGATTGTCGATAAGAGTTTATTTTAGCTGTCCGATGTTTGCACGTTTCAACGAAACATACACATCTCAGATGTTTTAAATGTTCGTGCTGTGTTATTTATTCTAAACTATCAATACATACCGGCGTTGTGTACGAGACATTTTGCTTTCATTTTTATTTTTAAACTGTGTCGTTTTTTTTAACCAAATATTCTTTCTTTACTAGAATTTTTAAAATTTAATTTGATTATTACGATATCGTTTGGTCATTAAATTATAAAGTGTACTAAATTTTTATGGAACTATAAGCAATTTTGTTGAAGTAATGTAGTTTTTATATCAATTTATAAATGCATTGTGATGTTAATAGCTTTCAAAACATTTAATAGTTTAAGAGCTGAGGATTCCCAAAAAATGTTAAAGCCTGAATAAATTTTTATTCGACAGTTAAAATGCTTCTAAATTTCTTTTCAAACGTCGAAAAGTTACGAAGTAATTAATTATTTTTTATTATCAAAAGATAAAAATGATCTACTAATTTACGTAGAAACAAAAATGTATTGTGATGGATTTTATTTTCTAATTAAATTATTTTCGCCAAGTCATGATCATAACCAGATTTTCTTGATATGAGAAACTAGTCCTAGCTGTATCTCTTTTATACCGGCCAAATCATCTTTCGCCTGGAAAAATCAGCTGGTAGTCTATACAATAGGGCCTCGGGAGAGTTCACCATTCTCTTCGCCCAAGGAACATAAAAACGTTGACAAATTCAATAACAAAATTTCTTTGAAACTATATTTCCTTTCCTCAATTATATAGTGCTTCTTTCAAATACTAGCTGACTCTCGAAATCTCCGATGTTCACAAAACAGTAAGTTTCGTCTAATTGAAACAAAGTTAAGTTTTATGTCTTTTCTTGTCTTTTATTCCTTATTATTTTCTTAAGTAAGTCACCTTTTTCTGTCGTGCTCTTTTGTAACAGCAATTTCTGAAATACAAGTTAATCAAACAAACGAACAAAATAACACTGTCGCAAAAAGTAATTTATAAAATACAAGTTGATCAAACAAACGAACAAAATAACACTGTCGCAAAAAGTAATTTATGAAATGCAAGTTGATCAAACAAACGAACAAAATAACACTGTCGCAAAAAGTAATTTATAAAATACAAGTTGATCAAACAAACAAACAAAATAACACTGTCGTAAAAAGTAATTTATGAAATACAAGTTGATCAAACAAACGAACAAAATAACACTGTCGCAAAAAGTAATTTATGAAATACAAGTTGATCAAACAAACGAACAAAATAACACTGTCGCAAAAAGTAATTTATAAAATACAAGTTGATCAAACAAACGAACAAAATAACACTGCCGCAGAAAGTAATTTATAAAATACAAGTTGATCAAACAAACGAACAAACTAACACTGTCGCAAAAAGTAATTTATAAAATACAAGTTGATCAAACAAACGAACAAAATAACACTGTCGCAAAAAGTAATTTATAAAATACAAGTTGATCAAACAAACGAGCAAAATAACACTGTCGCAAAAAGTAATTTATGAAATGCAAGTTGATCAAACAAACGAACAAAATAACACTGTCGCAAAAAGTAATTTATGAAATAGAAGTTGATCAAACAAACGAACAAAATAACACTGTCGCAAAAAGTAATTTATGAAATACAAGTTGATCAAACAAACGAACAAAATAACACTGTCGCAAAAAGTAATTTATAAAATACAAGTTGATCAAACAAACGAACAAAATAACACTGTCGCAAAAAGTAATTTATGAAATACAAGTTGATCAAACAAACGAACAAAATAACACTGTCGCAAAAAGTAATTTATAAAATACAAGTTGATCAAACAAACGAACAAAATAACACTGTCGCAAAGTAATTTATAAAATACAAGTTGATCAAACAAACGAACAAAATAACACTGTCGCAAAAAGTAATTTATGAAATACAAGTTGATCAAACAAACGAACAAAATAACACTGTCGCAAAAAGTAATTTATAAAATACAAGTTGATCAAACAAACGAACAAAATAACACTGTCGCAAAAAGTAATTTATGAAATACAAGTTGATCAAACAAACGAACAAAATAACACTGTCGCAAAAAGTAATTTATAAAATACAAGTTGATCAAACAAACGAACAAAATAACACTGTCGCAAAAAGTAATTTATGAAATACAAGTTGATCAAACAAACGAACAAAATAACACTGTCGCAAAAAGTAATTTATACAATACAAGTTGATCAAACAAACGAACAAAATAACACTGTCGCAAAGTAATTTATAAAATACAAGTTGATCAAACAAACGAACAAAATAACACTGTCGCAAAAAGTAATTTATACAATACAAGTTGATCAAACAAACGAACAAAATAACACTGTCGCAAAAAGTAATTTATGAAATACAAGTTGATCAAACAAACGAACAAAATAACACTGTCGCAAAAAGTAATTTATAAAATACAAGTTGATCAAACAAACGAACAAAATAACACTGTCGCAAAAAGTAATTTATGAAATACAAGTTGATCAAACAAACGAACAAAATAACACTGTCGCAAAAAGTAATTTATACAATACAAGTTGATCAAACAAACGAACAAAATAACACTGTCGCAAAGTAATTTATAAAATACAAGTTGATCAAACAAACGAACAAAATAACACTGTCGCAAAAAGTAATTTATAAAATACAAGTTGATCAAACAAACGAACAAAATAACACTGTCGCAAAAAGTAATTTATGAAATACAAGTTGATCAAACAAACGAACAAAATAACACTGTCGCAAAAAGTAATTTATAAAATACAAGTTGATCAAACAAACGAACAAAATAACACTGTCGCAAAGTAATTTATAAAATACAAGTTGATCAAACAAACGAACAAAATAACACTGTCGCAAAAAGTAATTTATGAAATACAAGTTGATCAAACAAACGAACAAAATAACACTGTCGCAAAAAGTAATTTATAAAATACAAGTTGATCAAACAAACGAACAAAATAACACTGTCGCAAAGTAATTTATAAAATACAAGTTGATCAAACAAACGAACAAAATAACACTGTCGCAAAAAGTAATTTATAAAATACAAGTTGATCAAACAAACGAACAAAATAACACTGTCGCAAAAAGTAATTTATGAAATACAAGTTGATCAAACAAACGAACAAAATAACACTGTCGCAAAAAGTAATTTATAAAATACAAGTTGATCAAACAAACGAACAAAATAACACTGTCGCAAAAAGTAATTTATAAAATACAAGTTGATCAAACAAACGAACAAAATAACACTGTCGCAAAAAGTAATTTATGAAATACAAGTTGATCAAACAAACGAACAAAATAACACTGTCGCAAAAAGTAATTTATGAAATACAAGTTAATCAAACAAACGAACAAAAAAACACAGTCGAAAAAGTAATTTATGAAATACAAGTTGATCAAACAAACGAACAAAATAACACTGTTGCAAAAAGTAATTCATGAAATACAAGTTGATCAACCAAACGAACAAAATAACACTGTCGCAAAAAGTAATTTATGAAATACAAGTTGATCAAACAAACGAACAAAATAACACTGTCGCAAAAAGTAATTTATAAAATACAAGTTGATCAAACAAACGAACAAAATAACACTGTCGCAAAAAGTAATTTATGAAATACAAGTTGATCAAACAAACGAACAAAATAACACTGTCGCAAAAAGTAATTTATAAAATACAAGTTGATCAAACAAACGAACAAAATAACACTGTCGCAAAAAGTAATTTATAAAATACAAGTTGATCAAACAAACTAACAAAATAACACTGTCGCAAAAAGAAATTTATAAAATACAAGTTGATCAACCAAACGAACAAAATAACACTGTCGCAAAAAGTAATTTATACAATACAAGTTGATCAAACAAACGAACAAAATAACACTGTCGCAAAAAGTAATTTATAAAATACAAGTTGATCAAACAAACGAACAAAATAACACTGTCGCAAAAAGTAATTTATGAAATACAAGTTGATCAAACAAACGAACCAAATAACACTGTCGCAAAAAGTAATTTATGAAATACAAGTTGATCAAACAAACGAACAAAATAACACTGTCGCAAAAAGTAATTTATAAAATACAAGTTGATCAAACAAACGAACAAAATAACACTGTCGCAAAAAGTAATTTATGAAATAGAAGTTGATCAAACAAACGAACAAAATAACACTGTCGCAAAAAGTAATTTATAAAATACAAGTTGATCAAACAAACGAACAAAATAACACTGTCGCAAAAAGTAATTTATGAAATACAAGTTGATCAAACAAACGAACAAAATAACACTGTCGCAAAAAGTAATTTATACAATACAAGTTGATCAAACAAACGAACAAAATAACACTGTCGCAAAAAGTAATTTATAAAATACAAGTTGATCAAACAAACGAACAAAATAACACTGTCGCAAAAAGTAATTTATAAAATACAAGTTGATCAAACAAACGAACAAAATAACACTGTCGCAAAAAGTAATTTATGAAATACAAGTTGATCAAACAAACGAACAAAATAACACTGTCGCAAAAAGTAATTTATGAAATACAAGTTGATCAAACAAACGAACAAAATAACACTGTCGCAAAAAGTAATTTATAAAATACAAGTTGATCAAACAAACGAACAAAATAACACTGTCGCAAAAAGTAATTTATAAAATACAAGTTGATTAAACAAACGAACAAAATAACACTGTCGCAAAAAGTAATTTATGAAATACAAGTTGATCAAACAAACGAACAAAATAACACTGTCGCAAAAAGTAATTTATAAAATACAAGTTGATCAAACAAACGAACAAAATAACACTGTCGCAAAAAGTAATTTATGAAATACAAGTTGATCAAACAAACGAACAAAATAACACTGTCGCAAAAAGTAATTTATAAAATACAAGTTGATCAAACAAACGAACAAAATAACACTGTCGCAAAAAGTAATTTATGAAATAGAAGTTGATCAAACAAACGAACAAAATAACACTGTCGCAAAAAGTAATTTATAAAATACAAGTTGATCAAACAAACGAACAAAATAACACTGTCGCAAAAAGTAATTTATAAAATACAAGTTGATCAAACAAACGAACAAAATAACACTGTCGCAAAAAGTAATTTATGAAATACAAGTTGATCAAACAAACGAACAAAATAACACTGTCGCAAAAAGTAATTTATACAATACAAGTTGATCAAACAAACGAACAAAATAACACTGTCGCAAAAAGTAATTTATGAAATAGAAGTTGATCAAACAAACGAACAAAATAACACTGTCGCAAAAAGTAATTTATACAATACAAGTTGATCAAACAAACGAACAAAATAACACTGTCGCAAAAAGTAATTCATGAAATAGAAGTTGATCAAACAAACGAACAAAATAACACTGTCGCAAAAAGTAATTTATGAAATAGAAGTTGATCAAACAAACGAACAAAATAACACTGTCGCAAAAAGTAATTTATAAAATACAAGTTGATCAAACAAACGAACAAAATAACACTGTCGCAAAAAGTAATTTATAAAATACAAGTTGATCAACCAAACGAACAAAATAACACTGTCGCAAAAAGTAATTTATAAAATACAAGTTGATCAAACAAACGAACAAAATAACACTGTCGCAAAAAGTAATTTATGAAATACAAGTTGATCAACCAAACGAACAAAATAACACTGTCGCAAAAAGTAATTTATAAAATACAAGTTGATCAAACAAACGAACAAAATAACACTGTCGCAAAAAGTAATTTATGAAATAGAAGTTGATCAACCAAACGAACAAAATAACACTGTCGCAAAAAGTAATTTATGAAATAGAAGTTGATCAAACAAACGAACAAAATAACACTGTCGCAAAAAGTAATTTATAAAATACAAGTTGATCAAACAAACGAACAAAATAACACTGTCGCAAAAAGTAATTTATGAAATAGAAGTTGATCAAACAAACGAACAAAATAACACTGTCGCAAAAAGTAATTTATAAAATACAAGTTGATCAAACAAACGAACAAAATAACACTGTCGCAAAAAGAAATTTATAAAATACAAGTTGATCAAACAAACGAACAAAATAACACTTTCGCAAAAAGTAATTTATAAAATACAAGTTGATCAAACAAACGAACAAAATAACACTGTCGCAAAAAGTAATTTATAAAATAGAAGTTGATCAAACAAACGAACAAAATAACACTGTCGCAAAAAGTAATTTATGAAATACAAGTTGATCAACCAAACGAACAAAATAACACTGTCGCAAAAAGTAATTTATAAAATACAAGTTGATCAAACAAACGAACAAAATAACACTGTCGCAAAAAGTAATTTATAAAATACAAGTTGATCAAACAAACGAACAAAATAACACTGTCGCAAAAAGTAATTTATAAAATACAAGTTGATCAAACAAACGAACAAAATAACACTGTCGCAAAAAGTAATTTATGAAATACAAGTTGATCAAACAAACGAACAAAATAACACTGTCGCAAAAAGTAATTTATAAAATACAAGTTGATCAAACAAACGAACAAAATAACACTGTCGCAAAAAGTAATTTATAAAATACAAGTTGATCAAACAAACGAACAAAATAACACTGTCGCAAAAAGTAATTTATGAAATAGAAGTTGATCAAACAAACGAACAAAATAACACTGTCGCAAAAAGTAATTTATAAAATACAAGTTGATCAAACAAACGAACAAAATAACACTGTCGCAAAAAGTAATTTATAAAATACAAGTTGATCAAACAAACGAACAAAATAACACTGTCGCAAAAAGTAATTTATGAAATACAAGTTGATCAACCAAACGAACAAAATAACACTGTCGCAAAAAGTAATTTATAAAATACAAGTTGATCAAACAAACGAACAAAATAACACTGTCGCAAAAAGTAATTTATAAAATACAAGTTGATCAAACAAACGAACAAAATAACACTGTCGCAAAAAGTAATTTATGAAATACAAGTTGATCAAACAAACGAACAAAATAACACTGTCGCAAAAAGTAATTTATAAAATACAAGTTGATCAAACAAACGAACAAAATAACACTGTCGCAAAAAGTAATTTATAAAATACAAGTTGATCAAACAAACGAACAAAATAACACTGTCGCAAAAAGTAATTTATGAAATACAAGTTGATCAAACAAACGAACAAAATAACACTGTCGCAAAAAGTAATTTATAAAATACAAGTTGATCAAACAAACGAACAAAATAACACTGTCGCAAAAAGTAATTTATAAAATACAAGTTGATCAAACAAACGAACAAAATAACACTGTCGCAAAAAGTAATTTATGAAATAGAAGTTGATCAAACAAACGAACAAAATAACACTGTCGCAAAAAGTAATTTATAAAATACAAGTTGATCAAACAAACGAACAAAATAACACTGTCGCAAAAAGTAATTTATAAAATACAAGTTGATCAAACAAACGAACAAAATAACACTGTCGCAAAAAGTAATTTACGAAATACAAGTTGATCAACCAAACGAACAAAATAACACTGTCGCAAAAAGTAATTTATAAAATACAAGTTGATCAAACAAACGAACAAAATAACACTGTCGCAAAAAGTAATTTATAAAATACAAGTTGATCAAACAAACGAACAAAATAACACTGTCGCAAAAAGTAATTTATGAAATACAAGTTGATCAAACAAACGAACAAAATAACACTGTCGCAAAAAGTAATTTATAAAATACAAGTTGATCAAACAAACGAACAAAATAACACTGTCGCAAAAAGTAATTTATGAAATACAAGTTGATCAAACAAACGAACAAAATAACACTGTCGCAAAAAGTAATTTATGAAATACAAGTTGATCAAACAAACGAACAAAATTACACTGTCGAAAAAAAGTAATTTATAAAATACAAGTTGATCAAACAAACGAACAAAATAACACTGTCGCAAAAAGTTATTTCTGAAATACAAGTTGATCAAACAAACGAACAAAATAACACTGTCGCAAAAAGTTATTTCTGAAATACAAGTTGATCAAACAAACGAACAAAATAACACTGTCGCAAAAAGTTAGGAACTGCCGCAAAATACTATTTGTCTTTAACTCAACTAATCTCCACACTATACTTCTGCATACGCCTCCTTTGCCGGAAGTTCTTAACTTTTTAATCATCTCACCTTACACTGGTTTTTTCTTCTTTTCTTTCTTCTTAATTTACGCATTATCATTCTTTAATAAATTCACATTTTAGGTGTGGTTATGTATGTTTACGTATTACAGTCTCCTGACTCGTTTCTTTTTTCCGTGTTTAACATAATTCTAGTTTGAGCTAATGTGTGTGTGGTGTATTTCTTCTATACTTAAAACCTAATGGTGTATATGATAAAAGATCGTAGCTTTCCTTCTTCTATCATCTTTTACCTACGAAAATGAAAACTATCATGGGTGGACACATCCAATTAAGACATTATATAAACTATAAACATCCGTGTAAATCAAGGTTTCTTGTAAAAAAATGGTAATAAGAACTTGTTACAAATTGTTCTTCGTTATCTTCCTCTTCACACAGGTAAAATTTAACGGTTTCATATTTGCTTTGTTCTAACGTACTTAACATTATTTTTCACATATTTTAGTACAATGTGTTCTTCCTATCTTGTTATGATGTAGGTATATTTTTCAGAGCTTTCCTCTTCTTTTTCTTCTCGGATCCATCGCCCACGTTGTGTTTTCTTTCTTTTTCTCATTTTTTATTCGGAACTCAGGTTCAATTTCCGTTGCTTGGACATACCGGTCACATCATCAAATTGAACATATCTCATATACTGTTTAGATTCTTCGGGACTTAGTTGCTCTGGCTTATGTTGGTAGTAATTTTAAGGGGTCCTATGTCTGGCCGGACTTTTGTTTATATAACTAATTGACGCGAAGACATCTCTACTCAAAGTATATCGTTATTTATTTTCTTATGTACTGTTAAGAGCTAACATATTAACACATGTGTCCCGTTTCATTTCCAAACGAATTCTCCTTCTTCCAGTATGCTAACTATTACTTCCGTTTAATGCTCATATGCTTGTCACTTTTGAACCTTGGAACTTAATACAGACTTACATCCTGTTTTCACCTTTTGCGAGGCCATTTCAATGTATAACAACGGGACCATTTCGTATTTACCTGCCCGCTTTCTTTTCTCGAATTTTAACGCTTTGATTGGTTTAGTTTGCTTCGTCTATTTAACGGCACATCAACCCTATTGCAGGTAATTTAATGCCGACGTGCAATACTTATTGCATATGATTATCTTTGTCTATTTTACGCAATAACAACTTTTCACCCTATTTAATGCCGAAACAATTTATTTTTGTATATGATTAATTGAATACAAGTTGCTCTTTTACCCATAACTACAGGGAGATATTGTAGACCCAAACAGTATCAGAGTTAGATATCACGCTCCAAATCATCAATCTTGAATAGCAACTTTTTTCCTTATCATATTTTAGTCATTAAAAATCAACAGTTAGAACTTTTCAAAACATACTCTGTTCTTCTTTCGAACGACGTTTCATTACCTACGCGTGTTGCAGTGATCTTGCCTGATGGTGGACAATCTATCCACTACAATAAAAAGTCGCGTGGTTTCTACTTACGGCAATACATCATTATTAATCAAGTCAACAGGTTATTAGAGAAGAATTGATGATTTGTTCGGCCCTGTTCATCTTTGGGCTGCAAGACAAAATGGGTAGGGGTAAGGCAAAGACAGAAAGTAATACTTAACTAGAAAGGATTGCTTCGTTAATTTGAACGCTCGTCAGGACATCTCACGAGCGCCACTTTCACGTTCTCAAACCAATCGTCTGACATCACTTTCACTAACTTGTTGTTCTCACGTAGAACCGATTTGGCTGAAAGATCAACCGCTTGCACCCTGTTGATCCCTTTGTTTATAATACATCCTGTTAATCACTCGCCTTGTTAATTTCTCCCTACGAATATTTTTCAATGCATTAAACACTAGCCAATAATATTGGACATCGAACCAACATTAGTGCGTAAATAACAACGATAGATCTGATTAGATATTAAGTTGGCATAAACGATTTTTTTCGCCAGCAACTGTATCCATTAGATCACTCATGCATCTTCTGAAAGCTTTGCGCTATTCCAGACTTTGCGTGTCGATATGGAATGATAAGTTCGGTTGAGTTGTTGGCAAGACAAGCGTATGAATTGAAGTAACACATTCGTGATGTTTCTTATTTCTTCGTTTGTTTTTTGTTAACATGCAGAAGATGCAAGAAACAAAACGCTATGACAAAACAAATAAGAGAAGAGGTTCACTCTTAACGATGCAAACAACAATAATAAATAAATAAAAGAACGGGGAAGTGGGCGGCGTAATAAATGTTCATCAAGCGAGGAGAATGGAAAGGGCGAAGGGTAAAGAAGTGTGGAGACAAGATGACGCCATCGGATGTAGATATAAAGGCGCTGAAGATGAAAGATGCGGATAAAACAAACAAACAAAAAAAGACGCTGACCATGAAGGAAGGGAGGAAGGAAGGAAATTAGGGGGGAAGAAACGGACAAACGAAATAAAGAGGTGAAAAAAGGAAATGTGGAATAAGGAGAAGACAAAAGAGCATACAGAAAGAAAGAGGGAAATACGAAAAGAAAGAAAGAAGGAAAGTCGTAAATACAGAACGCAAAAAGAACGAAAAAAGAAAAGAACGATGTAAAGAAAGAAAGAAAGAAAGAAAGAAAAAGAAAACAAAAAAGCAAATAAAAGACAGAAGAAAAGACTGGAAGAAAAGAAAAAAGGAAAGAAAAAGAGAAATACATGCGGAAATTAAGAAAGAAACAAACAAGGAAAGATGAAATAAATGAAAGAAGAAAAGAAAGAAAATTGTAAAGAAAACAAACAAACAAAAGATAGGAAAACGGGAAGAAAGAAAAAAGAAAGACAGAATGGGTCGAAAGTAGAGATTTAATGCGAAGGAAATTTATAGGTGTGAAAAAATTAATAAAGAAAGGAAAGAATAAAGAAACGAACTAACACACGAAAGAATACAGAAAGAAAATAAGGAAGGCATGAAAGAAGGAAGAATGAAACGAAATAAGAAAGGAATTAAGGAAATAGGAAAAGTAGATTGCACAAAAGAGGGAAGGAATGAACTAATGGATAAAAGCAGACAGGAAGAAAATGAGGAAGGAATAAAAGAATGAGAAGTGGAAGGAAATGAGAAAGGAAAGGATGGGAATATAGAAAGAGAAAGAGGGAACAAAGGGTCAAGGAACGAATGAACGAAAGACTAAATGAAGATATAAACAAAGAGACAATGGTGAAAGAAGCAATGTTGAAAGAGACGATGAGCCAAAAGAAGGAGAAGACGAACGAAAGAAAAAATGGAGGAAATGAGGAAGGAATTAAGGAGGATGGGTGGAATGTAAGAAGGACAAAGGAAGTAAATAGAAACAGAAAAGGAAGAAAAGAAAGAAGGAATAAACGAACGAAAGAAGAAATTAAATAATAAAGGAATGAAAAAATGAAGGAAAGAGTGAAAGTAGGCATAATAGCGAGGACAAGGAAAGATACCAAATGGAAACAAAAGAAAGACACGCTAATCACGAAGGGGAATAAATGAAGTAAGGAACGAACAAGAGGGAAAGGCGTAAAAAGAACTGAATAAAAGTAGAGAAAATGCGAAGAAAATGACAGATAGAAAACAGAAGAAAAAAGAAGAGATACTAACCACGAAGATTAGAAGAGGAGAAAGAAGAGTAGAACGAACAAACAAATAAAGAAAAAACAGGGAAAAGGGAAAGGGGAGAAAAAACGAAGAAGGAAAGGAATGGTCGAATAAAGAACTGAAGGAAAGGTGACTGAGAAATACGGAAAAACGAAACGACAAAAAGGGAGGAATATGTTTTCGTCAACTTCAATCTCTTGTTCCTCCTTGTAAGACATTCACAGCGACTACTACTGCAAATAACTTTTCTTATTTTCTCTGCGTGAAACAGAATTTACATGAACAGGGTGTCTTCCCAAGAATTTCTAATCTGTTAAATACGTTGCCCAATATTGTTTCCCTGGGGGCTACAAAATAATCATCTTCAAATCTAATGTCAATAAAATGAGTGGAACATATTCCTGTCTTTTTCTCGTTTCGTTTTTTCGTGACGAGAGTAGAAAATGAACCTTGGGTTTACTATCAGCAGCCTCATAACTCTCGCTTCTCTTATTTTGTCCTTTAGTCCTCAGATTCCGTGAGCGATGTTTCTGATAAAGGGGGAAGAGTTGCTGTTTTCTATCTATCTAATATTTATCGTTGTCTAGTTTTTGACCTTGAAGTAGTTTATTTTTTTAACTACTTACATCAAATGGCTTCATGCATTGTCTGGAGCGACTTCTATAAAAATAAGAACGTATCCTGGTAAGTTATCAAATGTTATTAATTCGATTTATCATTTCCAAACCTTTCCACTGACAATCTATCCATTCCATTACACCTTATCCTCGACCGGCTTTTAGCCTTGATAAGTGGTGAATCACCAGTAAAAGAAAAACAAGAAGAAAAGGGGCATAGGCGAAAAAATTGAAGAGCGGAAGATATAGGCAAAGAGAAGATGACAAATACACAAACAAAGAGTGATGCTGACCAATAAATCAAGGAATAAAAGGGAAGAACACAGGAAGAAAGTGAATAAGAAAGTGAATAAGAAGTAATGAAGTAAAAGGAACGAAAACCGAAATGAAAGAAAGAAGGGAAGAAAAAAAAGGAACTACAAGGAACAGTAGAAGAAAAGAAATAACGTATGCAAAAACAATGATGTTGTTTTTATAATAGTAAATTCGTATGAATCAACACGATACAACTTTGTTGACCGGCTTGATTCTGTAGTTGGTATTTTTTGTAGAAGTGAAAGTGATTCTATTGCACCGACTGGAATCGAACTTAGTACACCCAGATCGTCAGGCCGCGTCATTATCCACTTAACCAGCGTCACTTCCAGTTTTTAGGATGACGGGAGGGAATGAACATGATATTTGGGTGAGTAAAAGTTAAAGATGAAAAAATTTAAATTGAAAAAAAAAAGATTAAAAGGCAAGGAAAAAGAAGAAGAAGAAGAAGAAGAAGAAGAAGAAAAATAAGAAGAAGAACAAGAAGAAGGGAGAAGACAAAAAAAAGGATAAAAAGGAAGAAAAAAACGAA
This sequence comes from Sepiola atlantica, assembly GCA_963556195.1. Lineage (NCBI taxonomy): Eukaryota > Metazoa > Mollusca > Cephalopoda > Sepiida > Sepiolidae > Sepiola > Sepiola atlantica. The sequence continues at coordinate 76,425,003 of OY744539.1, read as the reverse complement.
GTAGATTAAATAGAAAAATATGAAGGAGAAGATAAAGAAGTATATTAAGAAGAAATAAAGAAGATGGTGAGACGAAGTAGGCGAAGTAAAAGAAGAAGAAAAAAACACGAGAGAAGAGAGATGGAGATGAAAAATTATAATAATAATAATACGAAGAAGGAGGAAGGGGGAGGAGGAGGAAGATGGTTGAGGTGAATAAAATATAATAGGAAAAAAATTAAAAAATCATATGAAAAAGATAAACAAAACCGAAACAAGTGAAGCAATAAAAACAAGAGAATGAAAAGGAAAAAAGAAAAAGAAACAAAAGATCAGAATAAAATATTTGAAACAACGTTCCGTGCAGAAAAAAATGTTTTTTTTTGTAAAAAAAAAATGTTTTTAAGGAATTAGAAACATCAACGTTAAAATCATTCGAGCCAAGAAAACCGTAAATAATGGTCTCTGTAATCTAAGATGACAGGGTCTGTTTGGCCTTTCGGTCAAGGTAGGGGATTCATTAAATAAAACCTATCCGTCCGTCTGCCCGCCTGGCGAACACTTGGGTTTTCTTTTATTTTTATTTATTTGTTGTTTGTTTTGATTTTTTTTGCTCAAGAGCGATTGGTCGAAAAGTAAGCAGACAAATTTACATATCTGTCAGTTATAGGAAGAAAAGAGAGCCACAAAATGCGGAAGTCTGAAAAACAGACGAATGACAGATCTAATGAAACGAAGAATATACGAAGTTAAAGAATTAACAAAAAATAACAAAAAAAAAATGGCGGAAAGGAAGAAGAAGAAGAAGAAGAAGAAGAAGAAGAAGAAGAAGAAGAAGAAGAACAACAACAACAACAACAACAACAAGAGAAAATGAAACATTTTAAAAGAGATTAGGGCCAAGAAAACTGAAGACTGGACCGTTTCGCACTATTTTCTGTAGAAACACAAGTAAATATATAAAATAGTTTTTCATTCTTTTTGAATTCTATTTAATTGAATTTGAGAATAGTACTAATTGGCTGTTCCTACTTGGCATTGCTCGGGTGATTTATACATTGATTTTTGTTTCGATTTTCCTTTTTTACTTAAATTATTACGGTATCTTGTTGTCATTAAATTATTAACTGAACAAAATTGTTAGAAAATTCTAACTAATTGTGTTCAGGTAATGTTGTTTTAATGTCTATTTATAGAATTATTGGAAGTAAATAACTCCCAAGACTTTCAATCTTTTAATACATGATGAGTTGCTAAGAATTTTAAATCCCAAAATGACAGTTTAAATGCCTCCTTTGTAATTGCCAGAAGTCACGAAGTAATTCATTCTTTTGCTTTTCAACAATTAACAAAATAGTCAAATGGACGAAGAGTGCATAAAGTACTGGAACTTTGGGGAGGCTTATTACCGCTCAAATCCCAGAGGAGACCAACGGTCGTTACCAGCGAGAAATCAATGGTAGGTGGCTGTTGTAATACCGCAAGGTCATTTGCTGTGGCTATCGAAAAGAGGTGGAGAGTACTGGAAATCTGGTCAGACTTGTTGTCATTCAGACTCCAGGGAATACCACCGGTTGTTATCGGTGAGCAATCACTGACGATGGCTTGTGTGATAGCTCTCAGTGAGTACAAATAATAATAATAATAATAATAATAATAATAATAATAATAATAAAAAGAAGAAGAAGAAGAAGAAGAAGAAGAAGAAGAAGAAGAAGAAGAAGAAGAAGAAGAAGTAAGGAAACTTATTATTTTTAGTTATACGAGAAAAATGTCTTTAAAAATGTGTCAGCTTATGAATTTTCAAATGAAATGAAATTAAATTAAAATATGTGGTTGTAACTCAACTGGTCACGTGTACACTTAGTTTATGTATAAAAATCAAACCATTCCAGAAACAGAATAAGTTATTCTATAATTCCCCAGTTTTCCTGAATATTAGCCAATTCTAATAATAAAGAAACTAGCAGTGGCAATGGCATATGAGTATAATCTCCATACCCAATCATAGTAATTTTAAACCATAAATCTTCGCACTGTTTTTCTCTTTGTTCCTTCTTATGTTAGATACTTTTCGAAGTTTCGCTGTTTTTATTTAACACATTTATGACTTAGCACATTTATTTCAATCTATATTTTATAGTCTACATAGTAATCATATTGCCACTACTGGTTTAGTATTATTAGGCTCGGCTAGTGTTCAGAAAGACAGATAAATATATAGGTTGTTTAGGTCATCTATAAGTATAATAATCTTATTTAATACCCGTCCGAAACTCCATTGTAATAAGGTGTGTATGGTGTGGTACAAGATGAACTGAATTAAGTCATTTTTGTATTGAAGGCCGTTTTGAATGAAAAAAAAACGCTTAATGGCTACCAGTTTTGTTATGGTTTATATCTGTGTCATTTGAGTTCCTAAAACGTAATTGCTTAATGGATTTTCTTGTTTGTTTTTTTGCTTTTTAACTGGTTTATTAGTTGTATTATCCAGAAATAATAGGACCAAAACGATTTTGAGGGGATGATGTTCGGAATTGATTAGTATTTAGATACGTCCACGTAATTCTGTACGTCTCGGTACGTCAATTTGTCTGTCACACTTCAGTTTTGTAAAAGTATTTCCATCGCTAAACGGGCAGAGTGAATGGACGCATCTAAAATATGATGCGTCCATGCATCTGTATAAGAGGCTTTGGACGTCGGTTTTGCTTAAGTTTTAAATGGAATTTGAAATAACTACCAACGGTTTTCGATTGTCGATTTTGATTGCTTTGGCTTGCTCTGTTTTGTCTGTTTTACGCTATATCAACACTTGTCGATTGACTGAATGCAGAAACACCTATTTTAAACGTTTGGTTACTTTTTGTTTTATTCTTTACGACAAATCAACTCTTTTCAAGTTATCAACCCTTTTCAAGTTCACAGTACTAATCGTAAACTGTTAATCAATTGACTTGATACCATTGCTTTACGGCATTTGAAACACAATAATTATTAATTGATTGGTTTATTGTGTCTTTATTATAGCCTATCAAGCCTTTGCTGTTATTTATAGTTATGCTGTTATGACAAAAAATAACAAATCGAGGACGATTCATTGATTGTCATGGATTCTATTGTTTACGGCATATCAACCTTTTGGTGTTATTTAATTGCAAAACACAATAAGTATGGTATAAGTTTCGATGATTTGTTTGTTTTTGTGTGTGTTTTATGGCATATAGACCCTATTTGAGTGATTTAATGTCGAAACAGCAATCACTGGACAAGATTTATTAATTGCCCTAGTTTGTCTTTTGCATCACATCAAGACTTATACTCTTTATACGAAATATCAACACTTCATAAGACATATCAATACGTTTGCTTTTTTACGACAGATCAAAACGTTTTCTTTTTACGATATATCAACACGTTTGCTTTTTTACGACATATCAACACGTTTGCTTTTTTACGACATATCAATACGTTTGCTTTTTTACGACATATCAACACGTTTTCATTTTTTACGACATGTCAACAGTTTTTTTACGACATATCAACACGTTTGCTTTTCTACGACACATCAACTCGTTTTCTTTTTTACGACATATCAACTCGTTTTCTTTTTTACATGTCAACACTTTTGTTTTACGACATATCAACACGTTTGCTTTTTTACGACATATCAACTCGTTTTCTTTTTTACGACATATCAACTCGTTTTACAACATAACACTTTTTAAGTAATTTAATGCCTAAAAATAAGACCGCTTATCAACGTCATCAACTTATCGATATATCAACACTTTCACGTTTTAACGACATATCAACACTTTCTACGACATATCAACACTTGTACCCTTTTTACGACGTATTAAAACTTTTTTTAAACATATTTACAATTCTAACATTTTTTATGACATAACAACACTTTTTTACGACATATAAACACTTTTTGAATTATTTGATGCCTAAAACAGTACCTATTGTAAAAGAATCGTTGATTAGCGTGTTTGTGTATTTTACGACATATCAACCCTTTTGCTATTTTTAATGCTCAAACAAAATACCTATTATCAATGATTGATTGATTGTCTTGATCTTTTCTGTATTACGGCATATCAACCCCTTTTGGAGTTATTATATGCAGAAACGCAACAATTATTATTGTTGAGAACGATTCATTGTATGCGATTTATTGAACACAATTCGATAGCTTATACTTTACTTAAAAAGAACAATGACTCATCTGTAATAGATATTACAGTACAATATTTTGTGTTTCGGGTTGAAATAACCTCAAAAGGTTTGATATGCGAGTAAAAAAAAAACTAAGCCAATCAATGAATAGTGTACAATAAATATTTTGTTTCAAATTAAATATATTGGTAAAAAATAGCGAAGTGTAACAAGCCATGTTACATTTATATACAATCTGAATGTTTGTTCCAAACCACTTTGAATCTAGATATGGTAAGCATCGTTACAACCTCCTCTGGTAGGCTGTTCGATGGAGCATCAACACGAACAGAGAATGCTGTTGAGACGAAAGCGACGATTGTACATCTTCTGCTAGTGTTAACGGAGACTGCGATTCGACTTTAGGGATGAGAAAAAAATTATTTTAAAAAAATGTGATTATCTTTTACCCCAGAATCAGGTCTCTAAACATCCTCCGCTGCTCAAGCATGAACATATTTACTTTTCGATCCGCTTTTTGTAGGTAAGTGTTACACCGGCCGTTCTTACACAGGAGAAACAACACCGGTTGTCACTATAAATAGTGCGAGACACCAGAAGACAAAGCGCAGTCTTGTAACTGTCGTTCAGTCTTTGGGGAGGAGTAAGTTTATTGCTTGCTGTCTGAGGCGCCCCTACCGGGGAATGCCGACGGGGCTGGCCAGGCAATTTTTAAAGGTAATAGGTGCTCTTCCGCTAGAGTGCTGACTTATCAAAACCCCACTTTCCGACCTTGTGTCACATTTTACTCTGTGGGGAGTAGATAAATACCCAGTCTTGTAACTGTCGTTCAGTTGCTTTCTTGGCTTTTTGGCCAAGATCAAAGTGTAGTATCTGTTCCGATGGATACTGCACGAGACTGGTCCTGTGCAGTTCTAGGAGGTCCACCCTCCAAGGCTTTGCCTCCCCTCTTTGGGGAGGAGTAAGTTTATTGCTTACTGTCTGAGGCGCCCCTACCGGGGAATGCCGACGGGGCTGTCCAGGCAATTTTTAAAGATAATAGGCGCTCTCCCTCTGGAGTGCTGTTTTATCAAAACCCCACTTTCCGACCTTGTGTCACATTTTACTCTGTGGGGAGTAGATAAATATCTAGTCTTGTAACTGTCTAGCCAAGAGCTAGTCACTTTCTTACTTTGTTAATACACTTGTTAAACCAACCCTCGACTTGACTTCCTTTATTTATTATTTACTGTGGAACAACTTCACAACAGTAAGCATGGAGAGTCCCGTCACCATCCTGGTTGGCAACCGTTGAATACGCTCGAGGTGTACGATATCTTTATTGAGATAAGGAGTTTTTGCTCAAGAATAGGCCATATAAGAGTTATATATAGGACGGAAAAGCATCTGCCGTTAGGTTGGGAAAAGATCTCCGGATCAGCTTGAGAACCCGCTTGGCATTGTTCGCCATATAATAGGCGCGTTGGTTTGAAAGTTATTTTTCATAACAGTACCTTATTCCATTGCATTAACGACGATATTCAGTGGTTGAAGTAAAAAAAAAACTGATGATCAGAATGGTAGGGGCAATAGTCGAAGAGCCGATATGAAAATGACTGAATTTAGAAAAGTTGAAATAGTTAAAAGAAAAAGGGAACACAATAGAGCTGATACGTTTTAACTCAGCATACCCTATTCCATAGTGTGCGAGATTATCTATCTTACTCACAGAATTTTGAACCTAACATTAGGATGTTTCGGCTCGTAATGATGAGTTTAGCTGCATTGTGAATCAATGTTATTCATTCGTAAGCTCAGCACATCGGTTCATTGACCTCTCCAAATAAATAAACTTTCTCTATGAAAACAAAGAAGAATAGGTGTCTCAATTCCATACACAATTAGCGATGCCGATGCACTTAGAAGATGAATGCTAGAAAAAGAAAAGAAATCACTAAGAAATACAAGACAACAATTTACAGAAAGTTAAAGAGAAAACGAAAAACAGAATAGAAACAAAGAAAACAAAGACGAAAAGAAAAGAGGAAAAAAGAAAGAAAAGGAAATGAATAAATAAAAACAGTAAAAAAAACTAGAAAAGTAGAAAAAAAAAACAAGTATAATGTTTTGGAATTTGTATGATGAGGATAACTTGTATCATTTCGATTATTTGAACTACTGTTCTCATCTTGAATGTTATGCTCACAGTGTTTTGGCCGATGTAACCTAGCCCCGTGGTGCAACAGATAAAGCGCTATGTAGTACTTAATTTATCAGTCTTCTGGGGATTGAAGGTATAAGCGATACTAAGAATATTATTAAGAATTACTTAAGACTTCTACCTAGTCGTAGCTGACGGAACTAGACCAATCTAGCCCCCGTTGATTAAATAAAGGGTTCAGTTCTGAATTCACCACAGATTCCCGAGTTCGACAAGATGCGCCTGAAGAAAGTCAGAGGTTTTATTGGCCGAAACGTTGTGAGAATAACATCGAAAATGAGAACAGAAGTCCGAATAATTCAAATAGTACAAAGAAAAAGAGGAAAATAGAATAAAACGGAAAATAAAAGAAAGAGAAGAAATAATCGAAAGAAGACAGAAAAAAATAAATGGAAAAAGAAAAAAGAAAAAAAGAAAGAGAAAATCAAAATAAAGGGAAAAAGAAAGAATATAAAGAGAAAAAAGAAAAGAAAGCGACAGGGAAAGAAATAGGAAAATACGAAAAGTAGAAAGTAGAAACAAGCAAAAAAAAAAGAGAAAAAGCATCATGAGAAAAAAACGTAAAGAAAAGAAAGAGGGAAAAGAAAAAAAAGAAAAGATACGCGAAAAAAGAAAGAAAGAAAGAATAAGAGACAGAAGTGGATGCACAGAAAAAAAGCGGCAAATATCGATTTTGTACTCTCTTTGCTCTCATGTTTTTTTCTTAATGGCCGGTCTCAACGGCCGTTCAAGATGGCCGCGGTCATAAAAAGTAAAGCTTTATCATTTGCAAGAAAGCCGTTTATCATTGCACATTAATGTCCTTGTATTATGGCACCTTAAAAGAGTTTGCTTTTATCTTATTCTAATGACTATTTTTAATGTTCCTTTGAAGTGAGCCTACGTATCTCTTACGTGTTCAACCTTCCTTCTATCTTCCTTGATTTGCATATACACCGATTATTCCTTCCAACATACCAATGTGTCTGTGTGTGTCTCACTCACTACTTCTTCCTGCTGATAGCAATCTTGATTACTATATATACAAGAAAAATGTGCCCCCGTTGGGTCAGCTATCGAGCTAGTGTTAGATAGGTTGAATCAGGAATGCAAAGTCAGTTAAATTAAAAACAAATAAAGACAAAATCCAAAATTAGTCTTTCTGTTTGCTATCTTTCTCCTCCATCTCTCGCCTCGCCTCTCTCTCTCTCTCTCACACACACACACACACACACTCTCTCTCTCTCTTTCTCTCGTTGTGTTTCGTCTATTATCTCTTTTTTCTGTTATCTTTTTTTCACTCTACCCCTATCGGTTAAATAGTATTAATACTGTACCGATATTCCCTATTGATATAATGAACTCTTCCAATCTTCTGTTTCATAGTTAGTTTAATTATCTTTGACTATCAATCAATAGAGAGTGAGAGAGGGCGAGAGGCGGAAGTGATCGTGATAAAGACCGTATAAAATAAGGTACGGGGGGGGGGATAAAACAACATACAGTGATAGAAGTTGAGAGCAATACACAGAAACGTAGTCCGAAATGGATGACTGGGTGACTAATGTGCAAATTAAATATAATTAAAAAATAAAAATCGATATTTCTTTAAACATAACTCAAGCCAAAAACCAAGAAAAGTTGAAAATATATAGAAAATAACTTTCATGAACTGATAACATCTATCTATCTATCTATCTATTTATCTATCTATCTATTTAAATCTGTCTGTTTCTATCTGTCTGTATGTCTGTCTGTCTGTCTGTCTCTCTCTCTCTCTCTCTCTATATATATATATATATATATATATATATACATGTCTGTTTGCCTCTTTCTCTCTCTCTTTATATATATATATATATATATATATATATATATATATATATATAAATGCAAAAACACTATCAGAAAATTTGAAAAAATAAAAAAAGTATAATTAAACGGACAAATTCTGTAATTTTTAACGATGTTTTCATATATATATATATATATATATATATATATACATATGAAAGAAGATGGATAAACATGTACGCATGACAAATTTATTTCAACTATTTATATATATATATATATATATATATATATATATATATATATATATATATATATATATATATATAAAGTTAGTAGGAGAGAACCACAGCAGAGCACTCAATTATTAAGATTTTTTTTTAAAGAGCGTAATATCTATTTATATACCGGGGAGACAGAGACAAACAGAGACTGAAGAAAGTCCGGCAGAGGAGACCAATTATATATATATTTATTTAAACCTTATCTAGTAAAATGATCAATGTTAATATATATATATATATATATATATATATATATAATTAATAATATTGATTTTTTCTACTAGATAGGGTTTGAATGAATACATATATATATATATATATATATATATATATATATATATATATATATATATATATATTAATGTTCATAATGGGTATAAAAGAATATATATATATAATATTTATAATTTATAAGTATTAATTATTTTAATACCTACAGACATAGATGTTTCATGCTAACGCAATCTTCAGTGCAGGAACTAATTCTCAACGCTCGGCATGCGCGAACCCCGATCACAAATCGCCACTGATTCGTAGCCAAAGTCTTATCCCATCGGCCATAGACAATTAGTTAGTATTTAGAGAGGAATTTAAATGTAAATAACAAGTCGACGGCTAGATTTACCAAGCAGCTAGAGTTATCTACGACGCGTTCGAATTGTGCATGTAGCTATGTGTACTGTATGTTATTAAAGTCACTCAAGATATATATATATATATATATATGCAAGTTTGAAAAGTCAGAAACAACGCAGAAATATGTTTTTAAATAAACATTCATTTATTTAAAAATACTTAAAAATAGTGAATTTTCGATTGCAAAGCAATCATCTTGAGACATGGAAATATTTTGAGTTTTTTCTCTACTTTCTCCTGTTGTTATTATGTGATCTTGATATTGTGCTGGAAAGGTGTTAAAGTATATATATATATATATATATATATATATATATATATATATATATACCTCAGTGGCGTTAAATAAGTAATGCCTTGACCCACTTTCAGTTGTCTGATCTAGATGCAATTTTGCATGTGCAATGATTTATATCTGTATGAGTTATGTTGCAAAAAAAGAGCTCTCGACTACTTGTGTCTTCTGATTTACAGGTTTTAACTGAGTCAGGTGTGAAATGGAGCCAGTTGAGTGTCGCGCAGTTATTCGGTTTTTGTATTTGAAAAAACTCACACCAAAGGAGACTTTTGATGAAATGAAAGAAACTTATGGTGATGATGCCCCATATTATGACCTTGTAAAATGCTAGCATCGTGAATTCAAACATGGCCGGAAGTCTGTGAAAACAGTTCCCAGACCTAGTCGTCCTTCTTCTACCATTGATGAGACATCTGTCCGTCAATTTGAGGCTGTCATTTTGGAAGATCGACGCATTACTATTCGCCAAATAGCCTAAGAGGTCAAGATTAGTACATGGTCTGTGGAAACTATCATTAATGACCATTTGCATATGCATAAAGTGTCTGCTAGATGGATTCCCAGGTTGCTCACACCTTTCCAGAAGCAAGAACGCGGCGAGTGCTCGGGGATGAATTTAGAGATGTGTCAAGAAGATGAGTCAAAGTTTTTCAAAAGACTGATTATACAGGATGGAACTTGGCTCCATCACTATGATCCAGAGACCAAAGCCCAGTCAATGCAGTGGAAGCACTTGGACTCACCACCTCCAAAGAAAACAAATGTGCAGCCCTCCGCTGGCAAGGTCATGCTCAGTCTTCTGGAACCAAAACGGAGTAGCGATGACAGATTTCCTGGCAAAAGGTACCACAATTACAGGAGCCTATTACGCTTCACCTTTGATGAAATTAAGAGAAGCTATCAAAATCAAGAGGCGGGGCAAGATTAGCAAAGGTATCTTCCTCCTGCAGGACAACGCTCCGGTCCACAACTCGCATGTCGCCAGATCAGAAGCACGGGCGTGTGGCTATGAAATCCTACCTCATCTCCCTTACTCTCCTGACCTTGCACCCTCTGACTTTCATCTCTTCCCAGCCATGAAGTTGTTTTTGAAAGGAAAGCGTTTCCCAGATGATGCAGTCTTGATTACTGAAGTTACGACGTGGTTGGAGGACCAACTTGGGGTGTTCTACTAAAAACGGTGTCCAAAGCTGCATCAAATGATGGGAGAAATGCATAACTCTGGGTGGTTCCTATGTAGAGAAAGACTAATAACTGTGCCAAGTTTCATTAATCTACTGTGATTGGAAATAAATCAGGAGCATTACTTATTGAACGCCCCTCGTATATATATATATATATATATATATATAGTGTATATATATATATATATATATATATATATATATATTCTATATATATATATATATATATATATTGTATATATATATATACATATATATATATATTCTATATATAGTGTATATATAATATATATATATATATATATATATATATTCTATATGTAGTGCATATATATATATATATATATATATATATATATATATATATATATATATATATATATATATATATATATATATATATATATATATATATTTGCGTGTGTTCGTTATATGAATAATATAAATATTTTCCTTATCTTCTGAATAGCTGTTTTGGAGACCGTGTCGGTAAAATTGTCACGTGGATAACAATATAACTAGTCCTGTGTTCGAACCCTCCGAGTTAAATATAGCAACACTGAATAATCTTGGTAAAAATGAAACATATATGTAGTGCACATAAAAACTATTTATTATAAAACATTTATTTAAATCTCTCTTCAAGATAGAGCACTCTGTAAGAGAAATGTAAAAAGCTTTTAACTAAATCGATGTTGCAAGGTCCACTTTTTTGAACGAGGACGAACATACTCTGAGGAATCACTATATTCGTTAAATTAATAATATGACGTTTTTCCTGTCTCTTTTACACAGTTGTCTAAGCGGGCATGTGGGTAAAAGCGTCTGATAGAAATCAAAGATAACCTTTTGTCCGGTGTTCGAATCCTGCGTCCTGTGGTATAGGTACGCATATGGAGTTTGTATGCTGCTTTTAATAATATAAATTTTTAAAATAATTATATGTAGAGAGATATAAATATTAAAATAGATATAAAATGTCCACAACACAACCCATCTCGATAACTTCTTTATGCGTGAAGATTCAAGAAGATGGTCAGATATATGTTGATAGACACACACTAGTCACATTAAAACATTTCTTCATCCCATTAGTTATACTTTTTTCCTTGCCACCACCACCCATCGCACACACACCTCTTATTGCACTGATGAAGATCGTATGTAGCGGCCGAAAAGTGTTTTTCAAAAATACTTATTTAAAGACATTTTGTATTTCTATACGTTAAAAAATAAGATATAAATAAAAAATATATAAACATTTATATATTTTTCACATTAATGTAATTATATATATATATATATATATATATACAGGGTGGGCAAAAATAAGGGTCCTATTTTTAAAAATTCATAACTTTTTTATTAATTGATTTTTTTATTTATTTTTTTTCATAATAAGTAAAGGACCCCTTCCGAAGCAAGCATGAGCCGTATTAGCCCTAAGGAACGTACCCTCATTTAGAAAACATTATTTTTGCTTAAAAAACTCAAAACAGTGTAAAAAACAATACTTTAGTTTTTGTAAGTTTTAAGAAGTGTTTTTCGGCTAAAATTTGTTTTGTTTATTTCAAAAAATCTCGGAAGGGTCAGTCTACACACACATAAAGTTTGGTGAGTTTAACTTTTATTTTTTGGAAGTTATTCAAATTCAAGTTATTCAAATTTAAAGATAGGACCCTTATTTTGGCCCACCCTGTATATATATATATACACTGAAAGATGACGTAATACCATGTTTAACATTAGCATATGTCATATATATTTCTTTAAAGTTTGATGAAAATTAGCATACCTAATTCTGAATTCCGATTTTCATTATAAATGTTCTCGTTAGTAAATGTGTTTCCGTATCATATCGTTGATTTGTACGTTTTTAGCAAGCCTGTTTCGAGTTCGATCTTCAATAAAACGCTCCATTATCTGCACACGGCTGAAAGAGTGACGTCATTTCACATTTTCCTTTGCCTTCGTTGAAATTAACTGATTGGGAACTTCTAAATTACACCTGCCGATTTCCTTCATGACAGAAAACAAAATGGCGACGGCTGAGGTTTTTCATCGAATCGTCTCGGCCATTGTTTGATCCGAAACGAAAGGATCGTTTGGTTTTGATTTTTTCCTATCAGCTGCCATTTGATGGACATTTTCGTTTTTAATGAAATCATTATCCCTAATTATTAAAGGCTCATTATGAGAATAATGTTAACGAAAAGGAAGCGAAGGTGGGAGACAGGAGCAAATAATGAAGGAGAGGATAAAGAAAGAAAAAGGAAAGTTTAATAATAATAATAATAATAATAATAATAATAATAATAATAATAATAATAATAATAATAATAATAATGTAACATATAAAGTTATCGTGTGGGATCCAAATAACTATCTGTTTAACATATATATACTTGATTAGGACTAACTTATTTTCTTTTCATTTTTGACACAAATATATTTTATTTGGTTTCAATATTTTTCTTAAAATATTTATTCCGGCTAAGAAAACTGCAAGAATGGAGACATTTTTCTTACTCACCGAAACAGTTTAAAAGGAATATCGTTGCAATTATATTGAGTTTTCTCCTTTGATTTTTTCAAAAATAAAACATAATATATATATTAATTAAAATATGCAATGTTAAGCGTGTCTGTGTATATGTCTGTGTATGTGTATCTCGCCTCCAAATTAATTACACATTATTATTTGTTCTTTACTATTAATCGATTAGCGTCAAATGAACTTCATAAAAATGTTAAGTTCACCAAAAATTTGATTACGAAACAGAAGTAAACAAGTCAGTTGTCAGTAGTGCTATTATAGTTGTTATAGCTGTATTACTTTGTTAGTTATGGTGTTCAGTAAATAGCTGAAAACTAATAGTGAAGCAAAGAGTAACCGGTGCACACTGAATATATTGTATGCTTTAATATGTTCCCCGGTGAACATGACTGACGTGAGAGGACTTGAGAGATAGCGATTACGTTCTCTTACAACTATTTCTGAATCTTACCAAAAAAAGGAAAAACTTATCAGGACGAAATATTAAACCGGAAAAGCGATCAAAACTATTTTTTGTGTTCTAACAAAATAAAACAATATATGATATAAATAACTGACGAAAAAGATTTACGTATGATTTATACGCATGGGTAATACGTATGGTTTATTTTACTGACGCTATCGAGCATCCATGTAAGGAGGAGTTACTTTATACATACGTTACCATTTAGCCAACTAGAAATTTCCTCTTCGTTTAATAAAGTCAATTTATTTGATTGTTTTGCACTTTGATAGGAAGCACAATTCTAATTTACATTACAGACATTGCGAATCCCAAGATAAATTAGTGTTTGATCTTCTACGTAATCGATCTATCGACTTTCCATTAATCAATAAATTAACGAATCTTTTCATTTTCTTCTA